>OZ022494.1:11103477-12303477 GCA_963989405.1 Trypoxylon attenuatum
ATCGCATTTTCGCTGCTGCACTCATTTGCGGTTAATGAAAGCCGCATGGTACTCAACGCTTCATGAGGCCAAGTGATACGCCACGAATGCAATCCTCGTCGGCGCCCTAAACAGTCCAAGTAATTATAACATACGGCTTCTGGACGGTGCAATTACCGATTTGTAAGTTTTAATTAATCGTCGGATAAGGATCGATGTGGTTTTGAAGCCTCGGTTAGGAATGGAACCGGTTCGAGGATATAGGAACGACTGGTTCTACGAAGATTTGTATTGTACATTAGAATCTTGTTACCTCGAATTAACAATCAAATTTGGATTAATATTTCAGGAGAAAAGACATGGTTTAGAGAAAATATCAATAGCCTGATTAATGATTCATAGTTTACTATTATAAAACAGTAAAAAGAAAGGAAAATTATGCTCTATCTCTTCTCGTCCTTGAAACGAAAGTCCTGTCCCCGGATTCTGTTAGTGGTAGTCGACATTGAACTAGTTGACGTGAAAGTATCGCGAAGGATCCAGTTGAAGCGACCAGTTTTAATGAGGTGGTTACTGCTGAGTGGTAGGCAAGTGTTCGATGCGAGTCAATCACACGAGAGCGGTCAGAGCCCTGCGAGGAAGTGTCCATCCAGCCGATAGAAATTTCCACTCGTGCTACGTGACCAGAATCCAACAGCGCGTGACACGTGAGGAGACATTCCGGAAATTACGACCTCAAACGACCTTCCGCCTCACCTTTCAGCGACTCTAACTACACCTTTCTCACCCTCCACCAACTTTTTCAATTCATTCTACTTTTCAATTGAGAACTCTTTCAATGAAACAACTGTATAAAGTCGTCAAGAAAAATTCCCGTAGAATAAAATGATTCCCTTTGATTCACTTTAAAAAACATGGTTTTTTTTTAAAAAAAGTGTTTTTGAGGGAATATGTGAGACAAGGTTTTCGTGTTGTAGAATCGACGCGAACGCCTACTTTTGCAAGTTGTTGCCCAGGTCGAAATTGTTCTCACGAATTTCCGAGGGCCGCGATGGGAATACCAATTAGTTGGCTGGCCACGATATGCATACCTATATCGTGGTGCATTCTATACACCCGTAGCGTATTCACCTTTCGAGGAATCATCGAGTAGACCGTGCCACATCTTCCGCGTACTGTTTCGACATTCCAGGATATCATTATGTCAGGAATTCGTAGCCCCTCGAAATCAAATTTTAATTACGAGAAACGTGCTTTGATTAGCATGGCATTGTGTGCTTGGAAAATTGATGATTTAGAAAAAGAATCGTTAGGTAAATAAAAATGATAGTCTATAAAAGTATCAATGTTTACTTTGATCTCTTCCAACAGCATTGAACTCGTCGGTTCACGGGCTGAGAGTAGTTAATAGCAGACAAGGCAGAGGGCAGAAAAACAGTTTTCCGTGAATCGTGACGAGAGACGAGAGAAAAAATGACGAGCGAAAGAAGCTGAAGTGTCGAGAACGAAAATCGAGGACGAAGGCGTGCCGCGTTCGCGGATGGAAGGAGGCACGATTAGCCGGTGATTTTTTTGCCGAATCGATAAATCGAAAGCCAAACATCGCTAGGACGTGTTCTGTGGGAACGAACTAGCACCGTGCATAACCGCGTTTTCCGCGTCCGGCAAGAAGCTCATCGTCACAGACTACTATAGCCTTCTTAGGAAACCGTGCAAGTCACAGCAGCCTCGTCAGTCAGGAACAGAACGAAATTCACCTCAGAGTTTTTTTGCTCTCAGGCAAATTTCGAAGTGAATGCTTCAATTATTTTTAGCCACTCTGCACAATCGTGGTAATCAACAGTATTCCTAATTTATTTAACATTTCCGATATTGATATTGGCGGGGTAATAATAACCGACGATGTATAATTGGCTAGGTGAATAACAGTACATTTAATTATTCTTCACAATTGAGTTTCTAGCTCTTTCCTATGTTCAGGAAGATCGGCAAATGCTGAACAAGAAAGAAACTAATCTCCGCAGCTATAATAATGTGTGAATACACTGTAGTTTAGAAGTAGATTGGCAATTTCCAGGTCAGACACATGAGGAAGTCTAACACTACCGAAGCGATCGTTTAGGATTATCTCTTTACCAGTGTAGTTAATTGATCCTCGTCTCAACACTGACCACTCTTAAGAGATCGGCGACAACAGTTCTATTATTAACGGCATGATTTTTCTTGAATAGTGCATTAACAGGAGATTGGCTTTACGAGAGGTATCCTTGTTCTCCAAGATCCCGCATCTCGTGACTCAGCCCGAGACGTGTCTCTCGATAAGCCGTACATCCTGGCATCATTGACGCACTCAATAATTAAAGAAGGAAACGAGGTAAACGAGAAAGAGAGGGTTAAAGAAGACCTGTGTCTTCGGACGGGATAGAAAAATACTTGACACCTTGACTGACGCGGATTGTGATTAACCCGCTCGCGTTTGTACTTTGGTCTTGGAATCCCTCGTCTGGTAGCTGGTGTTGCTTCTGCAGATTTGTTTTGGGCTGGTAATTGCAAGTAATCGAGCAAGGTTCGCTACGCGTCCTTCGAGTATAGCTTCTGTGATGATTCTCTTGCATGGCGCCGAGTAAGCTCGTTTCTGGTTTGTAACCCATTGGTATATACTTGCTAATGTCAATTAAGCGACCGCAAAAAGTTTATGGTGTCGTTAAATAAGGGGAAGGCAAGATTTGCAGGAAAGTTTCATAGCTTGCGAGAAGTGTATTGCAAGGCTAGTATCGTTTCTTGCGATACTTTGCAGCAATAATCACTAGTGTAAGCCAATGTTCGCAAGAAGTTCAATGGGAATTTATTGGTAAACGCGATAATTGACGCTGACTCAGTCATAACTCACGGTTAGATAGTGACGATTTCAATAGCTTCGACTACATGTTATACTTTTAAACAAAATTGTGTCGATAAATCTTCACTGGGGTTGATGACCGAGCGTGGCATGTTGGATTTCCCCAATTTCGGTTTTCTTCGAAAATTTACATTTCAACTTTTATTTATCCTGTAACAAGTAGTTGAATTGAAATATATTCGATCGATTGGTTCGTGAATTTCTCTTAAGACAAGGGTTTGCGGATGAAATTGAGCACGATTTCAATGCAGCCGGATGCCGATTGGGTCGATAGGCAGATATAATCAAGCGAGAGAATGGAAACCGCTTCTTTCTCCTCTGGCATGTCAATCGATCGCGGGTTAATCGAAGGGAACAAAGTGCGGACACGAGTCGAGAACGTCGCCTTTGGAATTTCGAAGGAGGAGGACCGTTCGCTACTAAATAATAAATCGTCCCGCGTGTTAAACCGAAACGGGTTACTTATAATTCCGGCTTTGTCCGTAGTCAACACCGAAGTGCCGTATTCGAGACGAGGCTCCTGTTACCTACCAGGTGATGCAACCAGCTACTCTTCATTAATAAACCCATTTTTTATCCAGTTCTATTTTGCATTAATTTCTGCAATGTAACTCTCATCAATATTTCCCAATTCTTTTACTCTTGAATTTGTATTTTTTTCTTTCCATCTCTCTAGCATATTTTTTACACAATATTTCGATTCGTCTAAAAAAGTGCACCCGCTAGATTTCCGTGTGTGAAGACGGTGCAATAGGGAAGAGGTGAGAGCCGGAAAGAGACGCAGGGGGTTGCAGGGGGGTGGAAGGGTAGGAGGAGAAGGTCAAGAAGAAGGCACGAGCCGCTGGTGGGCAATGGCACCGTGAGCCACGGGGCTATGGGAACTCGTGGTGTGAAGGCATGTGTGTTTCCTCGAGGCCGTTGGAGGACGTGTCGCGCTCTGCATGCACGATTTGCTTGACAAAGGGAAAGCGCCCGTGGTGGACGGACAAGCTTCATACCAACATATACTTCTATCTTCGTCCCTCGGCTTCAATTTTATTCGACTCTTGGCAATTTCGACTATCACCAGGAATACAGATATCGATATCAATTTTTATATCTAGTTACACGTACATATAGTATATTTGTAAATGCATTAAGTAAGCAGGAAGTTTCCAATCCACCTTCAATATGCGATTCGACTGATGCTTGGAGTATTCCAATAAGTGGTATTAACTGGAAGCTGAGTAATTTATTAATGATGTATATTACTGATCGCTTTATCTCTCCGTTACGCTTTAAAGAGTGTGAAATTCTGTCGTTAATGAATATCAGTGTGACAGAAACGTAAGATGGTCACCAGTCGCACAGGTTCTGCATGTTCCAGGGAAAAGACTAAATCCGATGAGTATACACGTTCCTTGGACATGAAGAATACACGTGTATTCGAACAAGACGTCAAGCAACTGGATTATAAATTAGGTTACCCGCAGCTGTGCTCATTTTTCCCGAAATTCGTAGCAATTTCAATGATATTGAGTGTTGTATAATAAACTGGCGGAATCGAGAAGAAGATCTTATCCAAATTGACGTAACGTTACGAAAAATTGCCAATCGTGTCGGAGTCCTTCGAGAAAATTGGTGTCGAAAAAAATTTACAAGTCTCAAGTTATTCAGGTACAATCACGGTTTATCTTGAGAGAACTTTTGATAACGCGTTTAAAGTCTTCTTCCAGCACCGGTTTGCTGTCGGAAGATTGCGTACTTCCAATTATTCGTATATATCCTTCCAGAAACGTTTAACGAAACTTTGATAAGCTGATCCTTAGGCAGATGCATCTCTACGTCGATATCCAGTTAGGTTTAAGTAAAGCAGTTCTCTTCTTTGCGTTTCTCTTATTTCCCTTCTTTCTCCGGGGCTTAATAGAGTCGAATATCTCCTGACGTGCAATTGCAAATCTGTCAGATCTCAAACAGGGTTTGTAAAACGGGGTAAAAGAATTACATTAGTCTTGGTCCATTAAATTACTGACGTATAAGGGGGAATTTTTACAACTGTATTTTACTGCGAGGTTTTCCAAACGTGCGAGATCATAAACTTCGGTAAGGAATTTTTACTGGCAGTGAGGGAGAACGCTCGAGATAAGTTCCCGTATTGAAAGCGAGAAAATATTCGCATTTCAGGTATCTAGAAGAATCTCAAATTATTTTATTTGGTGAAAGAGAATCTTCCAAGACTTACTATTTCTTCAAGTGGTAACTTTAGAGTGGAAGTTGGTCGAAGCTCATCACTCATAGGTAAACGATATAAGAACCGAGCTGACAAGCCGCTCGCGAGACTACCTTTTAAGGTCAACGTGTACCCGTCCGCTCGAGCATTAACCCACTTCCGTCAAGGGACGCGGTAATCCGCAACAGACAAAGAAACCTAAAGAGGGATTTGGTTGTCGGTCCATTACGCGTAAACGTCTTATACCTAGATCCGAGATACTCTTTCAAACGCGGTAATGAATAGCATTAACATACTGGTCGCTAAACTATTCATCGCGACTTACATTAGATAACATTTCACGATGTTGTTTGAACCGATCGTGACAACATAAAACAAGCACTCTACACCATGAATATTATTAATGCAAGTAAAAATTCCGCCAAATTTAATTCAAGTGCAATTAATTTGCCATTGTAGAAAAAAACAAGCCATCCGAAACTGTGCCTGGTTCTCGGTACATACAATCTGGGTTGAAAAAATCGGTAGTGAAAAAAAAAAGAAGGGATAGGAAGCGATGGAGCGTAGATCAGGAGCGCGAGCGCGTTAAGCAATCCCAGAAGCAACGGCGGCAGCCGTAGCAGTCTCGGGTGTACGTTGAAAGGGGGTCGAGGGTGGCAGAGAAACGGCAGAGAAGCGGCAGCACACGAGCAGCACACGAGTAGCACACGAGCAGCACACGTATAGCTCCCAGAGCCACGCACGCACCTTTTCGCTCCCCTTTTTCCTGCCTGCAGGATTATTCCACGACACGCATCGTAGAAAAGAAATCTCCCGTTGCAGAAGAGTGAAAGATAAATGGGCGAGAAGAAGAGAGAGAGAGGTGGAGAGAGAGGAGGGTCCTGTTTAGGAAGGGCCCACTGAAATGGCTCTTGGCTGGGGTGGCGATCAGGGTGGCTGCGAAGACACACTTGCAGGGCTTTCGTGGATCGGCAAAGATCGACGGAGAAAGGGCAGATCCTTCGACGAGTGAACACGGGAAGAGCCCGATCGGCGAGTTCCCACGAGCTGAGGCACCACCTGTGCCACGAAACCAGAGCGCACCCCGAGCCAGCCACGATTTTCGACCCTAATTTCGAGTCGAATAGAAAGAACGAGCGAGAGGAGAATGGAGAGTGCGTGAGCCTCGGAGAGAGAGAGAGAGAGAGAGAGAGAGAGATATGTGTATACGTTCACGCAGCCGGCACAAGGGTGCTAAACGATTCGTCCGCTGGAATTCTTGAGTGGGCTTGCACGCGCATCCCCGCTGCTGGTCATCCTGCACGCTTCTTTCCTCCGATTGACCGCGTTTCCGACCCCTGCCTCTTTAAGCGGAATAATGTAATGAATGAGACTCTCGGATCCGATTCGTTAAACCGTAGCGAATTTGCAGGAGGTCCTAAAGCCTGTACGATTCTTTAAGAACTATTTGATTTTAACGAAACTGACTTTATCTGTCTCTCGAATTATTTATACAGAAAAGTTCATTATACTTTATTTTGGATCTTCAATATTTGTTTAAACGTATATTTGTCAGATCGTATCCGGGTATCCGGAAACGTAAGTCGCAGCAGAAATTAAACCGATGGATAATATTATTACGACGCATCACGAATTATACGGTAGTTGTCAAGAATAATTGTTCCGGTAGCGTTTGCGTCATTAGTGATAAATTTGAGTGCCAGGTGTTAAATTTCATTAGTCGCGTAACCTTCGGTGCTCATGTCAATTGTAACTCACCGTAAACCACCTAAGATATCATGCGTATAAATGAACTACATGCTATTATGGAAATTCGAACGGAACACATCTCCACGAGTACTGCGACCAAGAATTACAGTACAACAGATGTCAAAACAGGCTATTTCTGAAGATTGCCGCTTACTTGGATTCCCAGATGGTAGCTTACGGACGAAGAGACCGAAAAGGGCAAGTGTTTTCGATATTGTAACTCAGCGAGGAAGTGTTCCCCTTGGACTTGAACGAATGACTACCATATGATTTCACCTGTCACTGATGATACCATTTAGTCAATGACTCTATGCCAGCTATCAATGCATTTATACTTTCTACTCTTAATTTGCATACGTATAAGATACAAGTTTATAAGGTTTTGAGTATAATACATACAGCTGTGTGAAGAACTCTGAGTGAGGTATTTGATATTTGATTAAAATGGGCCTTAAATCAGCTTTGCACATTTGCTTCTGATAAAAGAATCAACAGCAGTAAACACAAGAGAAGAGGGGTTAGCTCTCAGAAGTTAGTTTGGGATACCGGAAACAACCTATCTCTAGCAAATACGGTACTCGCTCAAAATTTTTCACGGCGATAATGTTCAATTTTGAAATTTCAAAACGAATCTTATTAACTATAGTAATATGAGACTAACTCTTAAAAGTTTTATGAGAACTCCAAGATTTGTCCCATATTTCCCTATGGTCTCACTAAGAAACCACTGCCAGTCAGCATTGCAACCGATCATTAATATCCTTTCGAAGATACAATAACGTAACGGGATACGAGTATCCCGGATCTTCTCACAAAAGACTGTTTCTCGTCTACCTCGCATCTTCGTCCTATCCAATTTTTCTCGTATGTACCGTACAATGCATGCTTCGGAGCAATTACTCGATGTTGAGTGTAGAAGTCGAGCACGTGTACCGAAATGAGGAGGCCACCGATCGCGTGGATGGCCTCACTCAAGTTCGACGTATTCGCGGAGCAGGTGTGTGGCCTTTCGGAGGTTTCGATGGAGACGCGATTGCTCAGAACTAACGGTACGGCCACCAGCGATTGCCCAAATATGCCCCCCCCCCCCCCTCCCTTCCCCTTATTCCTCAAAATTGCAGCCCTACGTGACCACATCTTCTCTCGCCAAGCTTTGAATCCCAAACGCATCACGACGATACTTCTCACGATGATTCTCTAACGAGACATCTTCCGAAAGCTATTCAATCGACTCTTAGATTGATCTTATTCGATCACTGCTTTTCTGATTGACAATTTAGGAAATAACGTACCGGTAAATGTGGTGGTTTTTCTGCAATCTATCAATCTTATTTGCAATCATGTTGCAGAGTCATGGTTCAGGCTCAAGTGCCCCTGATTATTTAGTTTGGAACTAGCAAGAGGCCAAAGTGATATTCGTTTAGAATTGTTATTTTCCCTGATACAAAGTTGCAAAATATTGTTGATCCTTTATTCGGGTATCGATAAGAAATTAAAATCGTCGGAACAATTATGAGGAATGAATTCCTGACTTAATGAATTTCGTTGAAAAAGAACAGGTTCGTCGAGTAAAGTGAGTCAAGGGATGGCCTCGTTTTTTGGAAGTACCGCAAATCAGCCCTTACCCACACGAAAGAAGAAGAAAAATGTGGTGCCTCACGCTGGCATTCTCCAGAGTAGAGCATAAGGAACCAACGATGCAGTGTAACTGTCATCATAACAGTACATTTTCTGGTGCAACGTATTGGCTTGGTGGGCAGGAGATCGCGGGCGAGTGGCCCTTATCCTGCAGCAGGTGCGATTTCCTTACCTGACGAGCCTCGTAATTGAGCTGTGCTAAACAGGTCACGCGGTCACTTTGATCTTTATCGGCGCCATACCGCCGCCACTCTGCGGCCTTCTCTTGATCATGCTACTGGTAATTTCGACCTAGTACTTAAGCTGTTAAGTCCTTCAAGGATTCTTGCTTCCCTTGCACGCTATCCCAATATTAGTCTGCGTAGTAATTTTCTTCATTATAATTAAGCAAAATCTTTTGCTCCTCTCGATGTATTACGATTCATAGGATGTAATACGTAAAGTGCGTAAAATCGCGAATAACTCGGAAAGCGACCTCGGAAAGTTCGTAACGTTACGTAATCGATTGAAAATATCTGTATCTGCTGGGGGCTTATAATCAAATCTGTGTGCATTGTTACGGATAAATAAATTTGTTGAACGGGTTATCGATGGGACACGATTCTCAAATAGATCTATGCTTACAAATTCAATTTCTCAGCTGAATAGACAAGGAGTTACGTATATTTGCACGGAGTAAGTTTGCTAGCTGGTGAAGTATAAGTTAAATCATTTGTACATGATATCGTACTCTATATCGCTATCTTCCTTATCAAAATTCCTATTTTAATTCTCACTGACCAGTGACGTAATAAATTATTCTATCCGAGCGAGGACAGTCACGAAAAGCAGTGTATCGAAGGTGGATCGAAGGTGGATGGAAAAAGTTCAACTGACTGATTCTGCAAAGGAGTGCGCGTAGGCTGCGAGGATGAGAGAAAGAAACAAACTTAACAAAACCAAAACTGAGCGAATCGACCAGGTACACTTTTTCCTCTGGATCAAGATTTTTTTACGGCATCATTACACGGAGTGGATTAAAAATCTGAAAGATGCCGCCTATAGGTGTTTCAAAACGAATAATCTGATATTATCCCTTCTTGTGCGTTAATGCGATTCTTCGGTACTAAAAACGGAAGTACACGATATTTCTTAATATAAATGAAGAGCGTCACTAAAGAACTCCTCTGAAACCAAACTTCCTCACTGTTTTATTATTTTTTTTCTTCTAATTACAGTGATTTTCTCTTATATCGAACTTCACAGCATAATTCATCATAAAAAAACTAATGTGATATAACAAAAAATTTTCGAGACAATTCAGACTGTTTTTCTGAAAGGAAATTGCAAATTGTTTGAAGGAATTGATCCATTGATTAATTCCGTGATTATTTCACATACGAATCAGCGAGAATTCGATGAAACAATTTCCCAAAGCTGAATAGAGTTTATCCTGTCAAGTGTGATATTCGATTAGGAATAAGTCGAGTCACTCCTTCGGGGCGAGCCTCCTCAATATCAAATCGCGGATCAGAAAGCGTGCTCTTAATCGATGCGACACTAATGTCGCGATCGAGCAGCACCAGCAGCTGTAAAAGCAAAAAAGTTGAACAAGCTCTACGTATCGCTTTTTTGCGTCGTTAATGGCTGTTTATCTTCGATCCGTGATACTCAAAGGCACGGATGCCGCCTAGTGATTCCTTGCTTTACGTCCGACAGGCCACGATATGGATAAATATTAATTTAACGTCCGTAGAAAGGATTAGATCTAGCATTGGAAGATAGAGCCCACGCAGTTCCTTTGATGATTCTACCGACTTGCACCGTGACTCTGACACTTCTAAAGTAATTTGAAGACCCTAAAAAAGACGTCCTGATGCGTGAAGAGGCTAAATCTTTCGAACAAGACAGCCCCCAATTGAATAAATAACGATTAAATAGTTCGTATAGATTTAAGAATATTAGAAATGACAATGAATTAGTATATTGATGGAACAATTAATACACTTGCAATGTTTTATTTGAACTTGATGAAAAATTCTTGTGAAATATTTGTGAATATATGTAATAAAGAATACAGTCTTATCCGTCTGCCATTTATATTCCAAGCGAGACTATCAAAAACATCGGGAAAGCACGGCGCTATCGCATAAGCGGGACACAAATCTCAATGTTATTGTGCGTGCCAAGTGCAGGAAAGGCGCTCGAGGCACCATTATCGGTGTCCAGAATCAATATTGTCCTTGCCAAAATTTGGTTAACGAAAGCAAAGGCAAATACGCGAGCCTCGTGAGAGGGAGTAGAGAAAATATTGTGTTAATCGTAAGTGTAATAAATAATGCTCTGTCGCAGACGTCAGTAAAACTGTCGGGCTTCAAGATTCTACCTACTTTTTTTTTCTTTCACGGATTATATTCAACAAAGTAAAATTCCCTTTAAAATGAAACAATTTCACTGATCACTCTCTCATCTTCGATCCAAATACAGCTAGCAATTGGAAAAAGTAATTTACAGCGTGATATAAATCAGTAAAGTCTTTGATTACCATATATGTAATCTACGAGCAATTAGCTCGAGCCAACAAGAGCCAACAGCAGTTCAACGATCGTCGTTCCGAAGTCGAGCTATCAATTCGGAAGAAACGGGAGCTGAAAGCTCTCGAATAGTTGGTGGATTGCGCAAGAAACGGCGTTAATCGTTGAAAAGAGCGTAGCCACGATCTCGATTTAATTAGCAGAGAGACAGAAAGGGGGGACTTTCACCTCGCCAGATTGAGCGGTAAAGCCTGTCAGACTTACGTAAGTCACCGGAAAGCCTGGGACTTAGTGGCGCACGAGCCCAATTAATCACAGTGCGCACAGACCTTTTTTAAATGATCGTTACACGCGCCCAACACACTGCAAGACACCACGGATTTCCCTTGCGCAATTCACCGAGACACTGAACCACTGACTCGTGCACTCGACTCAACTCGCTGATCAATCCTTCCGCAGCTTTTTTTTCACCAGAATACACTCGTTTTCTTAATTCCTTTCAATTCTTTCGACTATTAATGTCACGGTGAAAATCTCTTGGCCGATTGAGTAAAGAGAAAATTGAAGTTAACAGTGGCACAGATTCTGTGTTAATTTGACGCTGTAAATATATTTTGATTCTGTTCTCTCTTCGGCACCTGTTACGAGTCAATTACAATCGCTGTTACATCAGCAGCTATTAATGCGAAATGAAAGCTTGGTTCATTGTAAGATCGCTATCAATTATCATAACAGTCGCAATATAGAATTTAAAGGAAGAGCGAGACAAATTCGGGACGTCATTTAAAACTCTTGACGCAACCCCGTGATGTTTATATCGTTGAGAAAAAACAAATTGTATTTATATTATGGAATCTTGATTTTCATCCAACTATCTGTCTCTGTCGGAACTAAATATGCTACGGCAGGCTGATCGAATCGAAAGTGTTTTCGGATGGCGTGTCATTTTACTCGAAAGCAAGATGTAGAAAAAAAAAAAAAAATTGTGTGGCGCCCGGTCCCGTAAGGATTAGTATGTTTGTATGAGGTATTATTTCACGTGGCGTTCGAAGGTAGTCAGACTAATTGAAGGCCCTGAAACTTGGCTGTATTCTTTTTCAGTTATTCGAATGGAATGTTACCGGGTTTGATAACTGTCTGCTAAATTCTGTTGAATTGTTTTCGTTGAAATGCTCAGCCACACGGAATGTGGTTCTGTTTTCAGTGGTGTCTACTTCCGATGGCGGTTTCTCACATTCTCGATGATTCCTCTTGCGAATTGCATTTTACGTCTGGCGGGATTTACATCGTATTTTTACCAAAATTTCATGTTCTATATGTCACTCAACTTTCAAGGTATATTTTTAACAAGTATTTATTATTTGAGTTTACACGTAAATACACACTTGGTTACTCTCGGTTCTCAACAGAGTGACATTTACATTTTAACTAACTTCCTTGTTTATGTGACCATTTAATTGAGTCCTCGCGACAGTTTTTCTTTACACTCTGACGGCTATTAAACTCGTTTATCTTCTTGCATGTTATTTGTTATTTATAAAAATCCTCTCAACAGGCTACGTCGGACTAAAGATCACAGTAAAGAGGTAATGGCAACTACATGTAGCGTTCTTTTTATTTTGGCAATTACTCTTCTTTTCACCCAGAGAATCAAGGTGTTTGATCGAGGGATAGTTAATTGATTGTACTACAAAAATCCGAATACAGCTGCCGTTCATATTAAAGGATAAAATAAACTATACGCTGCATCACAGCACGCGTAAGGTTGGGGTCCGCTTCAACATCAATTGCCCTGAAGCGGGTGTATCAGGTGCCTCCATCCAGAGCATGCTACGCGTTCCCTTTTGTTCTGCTTGTTTTGAATGGCCGCTCGCTTGACCGTGAAATTAAATGTCCTTTCGTTCTTGCAAATTCTTCGCAATAGCATTTTTCGGATAAATGCACGAATATTACCTTTTTATCAGTTTTCTTATTTCTGCTAAAAATGAAATAAAAATACTCCAAACACAGGGTATTTCCCTCCGGATCGAGAGTAATGAAACTTTAAATTCTACCGTAGCAAAATCAATTGCATAAAACGTAACCTGTTTGAAAGATTCACTGGACGATGCGAGTTCGGATTTAGGATTACACGAATTTCTGCAACATCGGCGATTACATAAACGGCGATGTAAGCACGGTATCGTGGAAAATTAGAAGGCCGAGAGAAGAGAAATCACCAGTGTCCAGTGGCACCTACCACCAGGATTCAGCGGAGTATACAGCGTAAGCGGCATAATTAGCGGAGGATGCGCCATGTAGATGCCAGAAAATAGCAGTAATCATGAGAGCAAGTTCAGGAATAAAAGCGCCGCTTATACAGTCTTAAAAGGCGGCCCAAAGATTGATTATTGGTGAACACGAAGTATATTACCGAGATTGGCAAGTTCTTTTTGAAACTGGTTGCTTCGACGAATAATAGTATCCTGTCCTTGTTGCTTCTTTGTGGTTCCACCCCTTGCCATCTGTATGATTACTATTTTTCCGTAACTTTATGCCAATGGCTACATTGTCCTTGGAACCTTTGGCAGCTGAATTGATGCATATATTTTGTTCGAGAGAAATAAGTACCCTTCTGAGATGACCGTGATTATCAGCTGCTCTCCTTTCGCTCTCGTTTGATTACAGGCTCGACGACATTTTATACAAATGGCAGCGTGCTCTGCACACTTCACTTGTTGCACTGCAGTTTCTTACTCGTTTGGTTACTTGTTACTTTTCGTATTGAAGGTCATACGTTTATACGGACGCAGTTGCAATCTGACCAGTACGCAAGAGTCGAATGAGAGTGTACCACTTGTTATGGAACGGATGGTGGGTGGGGTGAAAATGGTATTCTACTTTCTTGAGAAATAAAAATACTTTGACTGTCCCCATGTGCACCGAACTGATTCCTATACAATCTCTCCCGAACTCGTTGGGACAAATTCTATATTTAAAATTCTATTTAAAGGAACGTTCTCCCAAGTTGAATTCCATTTTCGAAAAGACGCGACTAACTTCGAAGACATTCGAACCGAAGAATAATTTCTTCCTTACTGTTACCAGTAACAAGAGTCAATTACAAATCCCGCGTGTAGTGCCAATAAACAGTTGACATCCGAGCGATGAGGAGCCATACGTACCTCGTCACAAAGAATCTGGATCAACGAGTCAATCGGGTTTGACGGAGAGGGCCTCACGAAAGGGCCCCACGTGCGCGCGGTAACCCCTTCCTGGTCTTCCGCCTCAATTTGCAAGGGGCAACACCTCGAGCGGACACAGGAGCATGGGCATGAGTGCACCGTGTAGCAGCAGCGCTACCGAGAAGAAATCTGAAGACGAGTAGAGTGAGAGTAGAGGAGCACAAGGAAGCAGGAGATTAAAGGGCGAAGGGTGCGAGGTAGCCAGAGGGGGTGGCGTCGAAGACGAGGCGGCCAACAATATGGCCCGTGCTCGGTACAATGGGTCCGCATTATATGCCCGCAAGCCGAGGGGGCCCCTGCGCTAAGGTTACATTAGCCCGGCCAGCCTGGCTCCTCGAGCCGCCAACAAAGAGGACTCACGGTTCAGCGCACAATGCGATAGGGAAGAGGGCCCCAGTATCTTGCTCCCGTGTTCCCACATAAGGCCCACCGTCTCGGTGTCCGGCTGCGTGTGCGAAACGCGTGTAAAACCCTCCGCCACCGCTGCGGCTTCCAGCCTGTGAGAATCTTCCCACGGCGTAGCACGAGCCAAGAGGAATTTCGTGGCTGCCCATGCTCCCGAGGGGAACGATGGTAGGCCTTGAGCCTCGTGGTGGCTCTCCGGTTGAGTGAGACTGACGGAGATGGCTTGCTGAGAGTTGCATTACTTCGAGGGAGACACACAATCCGAGCCAACGCGTCGAGCTGGAGGGACAGGGACACGTTGATCAGTGCGGAAGTAGAGCGCACGGGAGCACGCTCCGAATTAACATTTCAGTGAATTGCTTGCGCGTTTGCTTCTTCTTCTTCTTCTTCTTCTTCTTCTTTTTCTTTTTCTTCGTCGTCTCGCGATCGTCTGCCTGCTTCCTCGGGGTGTGCTGGACTCGTGGATTGCCGCTGGCGGAAGGACCGTTCTACATCGCTGCTTTTGGTAAATACTCTCGATTAGGTACTTCCGGGGTGGGTGGGTTGCAAGCACTATTCTCGATACACAACTTTTTACTATTATTCATTGTGTTCCGCATGCTAGTTGTGATCGTAGAATTAAATGAATTGTGCTCGATGAAGTGAAACTAGTGATTCCAAGATTAATTAGTTAATGAAAGCATCGGTTTTCGATATACTTCCTCTTGGATGGTGTTTTGGAAGCACTCGGACAGTAGCAGGATGTAAGGCCATAATTAAGTCCATTAAAATATAATAAAATAATCTGGCATTTGGCGAGCTGTAATTAACTCGGAGTAACTTGGACTTTCCCTCATTAGAAATTCACAAATGCGCAAGTTATGGCGCGCAATAAAATAACGTTCGCGACATAAAGTCTGGCGAAAAATTGGAAGTGATCGTAATTATTGAGCTACTTAGGTCTACCGACACTTCGATGTTGCGATCTTATGACAGCTAATAATACGTATTCAGCGGATAAACGATAATGCTTTACCCTCGGAACAATTACTTGTGTCTTTAAAGCGATCCATTCGAATACAAATATTTGCCGAACAATTATCTTTCGCTTAATTTTATTTTTACCGTGTATTCAACTAAAGAACCTTTTGAAAGCGTCATAAAGAGCAAGATCAGCCCGAAAGGTTGAGCAATCTTTTCTTCTATAGATTTAAAGAGAAGTTTCATCCCAGCGTTCGAATTGAGAAACCACAGAGTCTATTTTTAATACTTATCAGACTAAAATCGCCAGAGGAAAATTTTATTTCGATTCACTTGCTCCATTTCTGACCCCAAGGACGAAGCTTGATCGTCGCGATAAGAATGCTTTTCTCGCGAGTAGGCGTTTCAGTTCGATACAATTCCAAGCATACCGCATACTGTCACTATTACTCACTAGAACAGCTATATTATAATCCGCTTGATCACAGTCCTACTTATATCTACCCTCTTTTCTTAAAACCAGTCGATCCTATCCTCCTAATTTGGCTCGAGATCCACGAGCGAAAACTAACGTCTATATCACCGAGAACAGTGAGAATGGCTATTGCTCTCGACCAGTGACGAATCTCACATGGCGAAGGCCACAACCGTCTTCATTGACTTGCCGTCAAGGCCGGCATGTGGCACTCTGGGACTATTAAAAAAGCGAGCTGCAATCCAATATTAGCTCACGAATCAAAGTCTAATCGATGCAGCCATTCATCCTGAGACATTAATAATAACCGGATGACACAGCGTCAGGCCTGACGAAATGATTTCGCCGTAACCAAGGTGTCCGGCAAATTGCCAGAGCAAACGTGCAAATATATTGTAGGTGCCTTCCATTCGAGAGAGTCGTATCGTAGGCGCCCACTCTGTCATAGATAATAGAGTGCACTCGACACTGTGCCGCTGTACTTCGCGCGTGACGCTCCGTACCGCGTGTGTATTCGATAGTCTATGCTTTCCGTATTTCGATCGCTACGATATTGACCTTCACCCTTCGAGCGATAGTGCGAGCGTGTCACTGTGAGTTCTGCGCGTGCCAAGTTTCGCCGGCGAAAGGTGTCACGGGAGCAATGTAAGTGAAACTTGAATCCTGTTTCCTAATTCTTCTAATGGATTGCGGTCGACAAACCACATTGGCATTCCAAGACTATTTTGGAGCCTTGTCGTCGAACATTCCGCTCGGTTGCTGTGCATCATTTTATTTATTTCGAGTTTTCGTCGTAAGTGTAAGATTTTGCAAATTCGATTCTTCCGATTCTAAAATTGAACTAACTTCAGATCCTAAGACTAAAATTGTCAGAATTGTAATTGTCTATTTAGAGAAGTAGGTCGAATGGTAAGATCTAAAATCGATATTTCATTTCCGCAAGCGTCTATTTTCTCTCAACGAATCCTGCACGCAGAAAATACTTACGGCTTCGGTGGCTCTTTAGATCAGCCTATCTCATCGCCCCAAGGCTAATGTAAGATTCCTCTCGCTCCACTTGTAAGGGTCTCGGGCAAAACGTAGAATCGATTCGCGCGAATAAATTCGTTGATCGCGCGAGATTATGTCGTCTCTGGAGCGACAGCCGGCAGTTGGGGGTCGGGTGCCCGGGGGTAGATATTGGAGTATCGTGCGCGAGGCGTCGATCGGCCGTAAAGTCGGCGCGATCGTCGATTAAACCGCCTTTTGGGGCGAGGTGCAGACGCCTTAACGAAGTCGGGGCCCCAGTGCGGCGCGGCGCGTTTAGACTGGGCCCCGAGCCTCGTAAATAGCCGAGGTGCCGGCCAACCCACTGCTGCCACCCTTGTTTGGGCTATCGGCTTCCAAAAAGGCCTAAACACCTCGTTAAGTCCCGCAAGCAAAACCCGTCCTGCCAAAGGCCAAGCGGATAGCCGCCGCTCATTAAGATCGTACGCTTAATTCGAAAAATCGGCTCCCGAAACGCTCGATCATGAGAACCGGTTGACGACGATCTTCTAGGACCCTCCTCCATTGCCGAACCCCGATACACGTCGATCTGTCTTGGCCAAAGGAACGATTTTAACAAACCCGTTTCCTCTAATTCGATCCTGTTAATCCTCCAGGCGCTAATTTGCTTCGGCTTTTGGCCCTTGTCTGCTTCGCGCTAATTTACTTTTTTGGGGGTCTGCTGTCGACTACGTTTGTTTGATTAAATTGGAAATTGATTTTGTTTGCTTACATTAAGAAACTACTCGTTTTAATTGTTAATAGATGTACTTGCATGTTAATCGTTGACGGTAGTAGCGTTAAAGTGAATTTCACTGGCGAGTTACCCAGGTCTCGCCCAGTGCACAAACGAGGACAAGGGAGTGATTAGCGCTATTTCGATTGTTCCACATCCAAGAGAATAGAAACTGGTCGAGCGGGTGGCGATTTACAGGATTAGCTTCTTTCTCCCTCTCTCTGTTCGGTGAGTCGACGAGAATGCAATGCATTCGGCTCGAGTCGCGTCGCATCGCGCACTCGCCGCGGTGGCCAAGTAGTGATTCACGGCGCGCTGGCAAGTGGCAGGAGCACGACACGCGCCTGCACGTGCGCCGCACCGCGCTGCGCCGCGCCGCGCCACGCCGCGTCGAACCAAGCAGCAAGCCGCCGCTATTCCACTGAATCAACAAGTGTCGCACCACGGTGCATCGCGCTACTTCGAATTCCGATAACCAGCCAAACCGCGCTCCACGCGGCCAGGAAAAACTGCTCCCTACGAACTGGTTCCATACTCTCTTATCTCACTGTTACCTGTTGATGCAAGTGTGCCGGAGACGCGATCCCTCCTTATCTCCAAACATCATTTCCGGATAGCATTTTGAGTGCCGATCAAAAAGAGTCGCTCTTTTCTTTCCTTCTCGTAAATCAGAAAAATATTTACAATACTATGGAGCGAGAATTTTGTACGTATTCCCTTGCCGCAGAAATGATTGACATCAAGAAGCCCCATCGGGTGCATATGGATGCAACTGCTAAAAGATAGTGCATCTCCCTATTGAACCCGCCAAATCCAGAAGATATACGAGCGCCTAGTTAAAGAAAGCCGTGCAAATGCAAACAGAGAGAGAGAGAGAGAGCGCGCCCCATGCGTGTCCAGTCAAAAATTGACAAAAGACCGGGGTGAATCGTGTGGAATCAGGGCGAGTGCAGCGAAGAGGAATAGTGTAGAAGAAAAAGTCAGGACCCGAGAGAAGGAAGATCGTCGGAAGGCAGAGAGGATCACGCGGCACATCGCGGGCAGGTCGTCCGCGTGCTGGTCGCGCGTCATGGCGTGTGCTCGCCGCTCCTTTTTTCCCGATCACTTCCCCTCGAACGACGCGACGACCAGCCACAGAGTATCGAAGAAGGACAGAAGTTCCGATGATCGTGGCAAAGAGGCGAGAGAACGAGAGAGAAACGATCCAGAGCGGCGACGGTAACAGAAGCAGTAAGCGCGAGAGAAGACCTCGAGAGGAAGTGCGAGAAAGGAAAAGGAGAAGGGAGAGAGCGTACGAGAGTGAGAGAGAAAAGTGGCCATTCTGAAGGAGGTAGAGAGCGTGCAGGTGTGCTCAAAAAGGTCCTCTCTGCGGTGCTGGCACTAACGGGGAGGCCCCCCCTGCGCCGGGCCCAACAGGCCCCCGATCTGTGGGAACTCTTCGGCCCCCGAGCTTCCCACGATACGCTCCGGCTGCTGGCTGGCCGGCCGGCCGCCTGGCTGGCTGCTTGCCTGGCTGCGCATGACACGCACCCTTCTCCCCTGTGAAGCTCCCCCGATCCCCGTACGGGCCAGGCGATAGGGACCCATTGGTGGGGGGCGACTGGAGAACGTATAAGTAGCTCGCACAGTCCCCACCAACCTCAGACACATCGTGAACAAGGCACAGTTAGCATCTCTCGGCACTCCGAGAACTCACGAGCTTTACGATACAGTCCTTGCGCCTTCGATCTTCCACCGCGAACTTTCGCAGTCTTGTTGAAAGACACGGAGAACGAGAAGTGAGAAGTGACGAAAGGGTTATCTACTCCCTGACATTCGCAATGGCACCACACACGAGTTACACACCTGTTGGCGGGATGGAGTACGAGGAACCAGTGTCGAGGACGTACCAATACAGGAAGGTCATGAAGCCGATGCTGGAGAGGAAGAGAAGGGCCAGGATCAATCGGTGCCTTGACGAGCTCAAGGATCTCATGGTCACTGCGCTTCAAGCCGAAGGCGAGAACGTGGCCAAACTCGAGAAGGCCGATATCCTGGAACTGACTGTTCGCCACCTGCACACCCTTCGAGCTGCCAGAAGGTTGACACTGACACCGGAGAACAGCTACGCGGACAGGTTCAGAGAAGGATTCACTCAGTGTGCACAAGAAGTATCCTCCTTCCTGTCTACCCCAGTGGCAGCAGCAGTTCATCCAGCTACTGGAGCACAATTGATGAGACACCTCGGTGGATGCCTTCGACGACTCGAAGGACCATCCGGCAATGTTCTCAACAACACCAACACCGCTATCGCGAGTGCCAGTTCTCCCAGTGGCAAAACGCAATCCGCCGGTCAAACTGTCACGGTGAACGTATCACAAAATGTGTACACACCACCACAGAGTCCGGTGAGCGTGGCAAGTTCCTCCGGTGAATCCTCGGAGTCGAACGCTGTTTGGAGACCCTGGTGATGCGCGAGACCGAAGAATCCTGGAAATGACTGTCTTGGACTTGAGTCTCTTCTTCCCTCTGGGCGATGAAGCTTCCATGGGAAACTGGATGGAATTCCAGAAAACGACGAATCGCTGTCTTCCAAATACCGAAATTATGAATTCTCCGTCGAGGATCCGAGGAGAATACTTCTGCAATCGTTATGTCGAGAATACGATAAAAGTTCTCGCTTTTGTATTTTCTATCTCTCATCTGTAAATAGGTGATAAAGCTTTAAGTGACGTCTGTGATAGGGGTCCATTTTGTACCTGAGATAGCTATTTTCTTGTAAAACATAGTAATTATTATTATATAGATGTTAATTTGTTATGTTTAAGAATATTTTCGAGACGTAACGAAACACTCGATATTTTCGTTAAGACGATACGTTGAGCGCACAAGACTCAATAAACATATATCTTGTTTCAATGATAATTATGTTCTGGTTGATCGCATTAACTGTCCCATCTATACCAATTCCTCGCCCTGCCTCTACTTAATCACGCTTACAATTCCACGTTGCGCGCCATTCGCATTATCTAATAGCAATGATGAATTCACATCGCTAAACGCGATATCTCTACGAAGAGAATCTATCCAGACTTTCAATTAGTATCTTACCCATGTCGCTATGGTAATCATGCGCAATAAGATTGAGGAAAAAAAAAACTATTCGCGATGGTTCATACCTAATAATTAGCATGACACATTAGAAACAATGCCTCTAAGAGAATTCAATTACCTAAGATCCGAGAGAAACTTGAAATTCATACATTTCGGATACATGTATGAGGCGAAAAGAAAACAAGATCAGTGGTCCATGAAAGATTCGATGGCGCACGTGATCGACAAGAAACGCGAATTAAATTACGGCACGATTGCCATGTAAGTGGGAAACGTGTGAAAATTCCGGTGGCAGGGCCGTTAAAAAAACATACCTACGAAAATCGGCTTACGCGAAGCGAATGCGAAAAGAGCGCGCGAGGAAAAAATCGAGGGGAACACCTGTCGACTGGCAGCACTGTGTGAATGCTTAATGATCGGAGGATCTGGGCTACCGAGCCGAATTATTAATATTCGATACGTGAACCCGGCGCCCCCAATGCTCTTTTTCTGGCCAGCTCAAGTACACGCAGAAATGTAAATTAAATCAATTTTCGCGATTATTCACGCGATGCCGAGAGAAAAAGCCAGCCGCGATTCTTCCACTTGATAACGCTTGCCTTTCACGCTGTCTGCTGATCGATTCACCGATCGATCGGTCGACTCGAGTTAATTTCGCAAGTCCACCACATTCGGGCGAGTTTTTCGTCGCGAGTACCTCGATTAACAACCGTTAATAATGCACCGGATACTTTTTTTCATCGTCATCCTCGAGGCAAGCCAGGCCGAGTGCGAGAACGCGTAAGAAAAACCAATGAGAAACAGGAGACAATTGCGAGTGAGCCCCTGTTTGCAAGCGCTCCTCGTTCATTCATTAAAGAATTGCGTTCGCGAACAAAGTGACTTTCGCAGTTTTTAGTAACACTCTTCATTAATGTTTTACCGAACCTTTCGCTTCGCTGAGCAAACTCAATTTCCAATGGATGAGTGGCAGTCACTTTGGTTAATCAACTGAACCCCGTTAACGCCGGGTGACAGTCTTTTTTCGTGTGCTCTTCTTAAAATAGACGCGATTTTATTGTATGGCACACGTCGTGTAATTTACATTTTCAAACAAATGTATAAGTTACGCAAGGTGCTCAATAAATTTTCTTGTCGCATTCTGTATAGTTTACATTTTAAGACTAATTCCAGTGGGATATCTAACGAAACTGAAACCTTTTTTTATTCGAATACTTGGTTCGCGATTGATTGGTAATGGGGAACTCGTTTCTGCAGAGTATTTCGCATTCCTCTACCATTCTTGGAATGGAATTTCTCGGTACCTGCTTTGCACCAAGAGTATATTCTTAATCGAGTTACTTGCTTCAAGAATCTTTATCGATGGTTACTCGTCTCTGTCACTTTAAATAGCAAATTTCTTTCCTGAGAAATATTTTTCTCCTTCTTAATCTTTCTCTTCTCAAGACGAAATAATTTGTTCTTTAAGCTTTTCTTTTTAACGAATTCTCCATTGTGACGTGTGCGATTCATCTTTATGTTTCAGGTCCCCGTGGCCCCGTTCACAGGATGCTGAGAGCTGCCGCTTCGATAGCATAAATAGGTATTCTAAAATGTTGTATAAATTAGCGAGACGTATAAAGTCTCTTTGGGTGTTCCACTGTTAAGTAAGACTCCGAATAAACTTTCGTGTTCCTATCGTGGTTAAATTTCAGCCAGAGTCTTACTACTCAATTCAGTATGTTTTATCGCACGAGCGATTTTTTACCCCGATAGGTGGTTATTTTCTTGCTTCGTGAAGAAATTCTTGGGGCATCGAGAATTCTCCGGGACCGAGTGTTCCGCAGCTCAGTCCTTTATCGCGAATTGTTCGGACGATAAGACAGTCGTGCCCCTTTGAGCCGAAAGCCGACTCAACGCGAGCCACTCGTAATTATGCAAACACCGCAGCAGTAGACTTGCGATTGTGTGTCTTTTTAGCGAGGATCGAAAGTTTCAAGACTCGAAAATTCGAATGGCACGCGTGAGATATTTGACAGGGAGTAGAATGGAATTTTGCAATTCGAAGTAAAAAATAATGCTTTCAACATTCGCATTCAATTAGTACTTAATACTAATAATTATTACGTAATTATGATCTTGCAACACGTAAGTAAAGGATCGTCCCTTTATCGTTAGATGTTACAGAATAGTCAAAATGGACGTAATCGCTTACAATCACCACGAAATAGCTAGCATCGCGAGCAGCACCGACGGCGGTGACATCGAAACCCAGGATGAGGATGAGGTCGAAGAAGTCGTACCTTACCTCGACATGGATCGGAGCTTGTTAGCCATGGACGAGATCACTGCGAGTAGCAGCGACAAACGATGTAAAATACCCTTCAGGAAGAGTCTCTTCTCCAATGTGCCACCGTACATCGTTTTTCAATCGTTCGACTGCAAGTCCACGGTCTTACCCTACGAGATCACGAAGCATCTTAAGTGGCGTCTCAGCGCTATCACGCCACAAATCGTGCGCCGTACTCTCGTCAACTCCGGCTATCGTTTGATGAAGAAATCACAAGACTGGTGCGGCACTTGGGGCAAGCACATGAAGTCAAATTGTTTCAAGACTCTAAAGGAATCACAGAAAATTAACCACTTTCCCGGGACCTTCCAGATCGGTCGAAAAGACCGTCTCTGGCGTAATCTCAGCAGAATGATGCTCAAGTATGGGAAACGAGAGTTTGGTTTCGTGCCACGGACCTATATTCTACCTCAGGACATCCGTTGCTTCCGTCAAGTCTGGGAGAAGTTTGGCGGGAAAGAGAAGTGGATCGTAAAGCCGCCAGCATCTGCTCGCGGCACCGGGATCAAAGTGGTCCATCGTTGGTCCCAGATACCAAAGAAGCGCGCTGTCGTCGTCCAAGAGTACTTGTCGAGACCACGACTGATAAGCGGCGCCAAGTTCGATTTGCGATTGTACGTCCTCGTGACAAGCTTCAATCCGCTTAAGATATACCTTTATCCCGAGGGCCTGGTAAGGTTTGCCTCGGTAAAATACAACGACGATATCAACTACCTCAGCGACCGTTTCATGCACCTGACCAACTACAGCATTAACAAGACCAGCGCAACTTACACCAGCAACGATTGCGTCGACTCGTGCACTGGACACAAGTGGACTCTACGAACCCTCTGGTCTTATCTCGAGCGCGAACACGTGAACGTGTCGAAGCTCTGGGCTTCCATGAAGGATATTGTCGTCAAGACGATGATCGCTGGCGAGTCTCCGATAAACTCGTTAACGAGAGCCAATACTACTTCGCGATACTGTTGTTACGAACTCTTTGGGGTGGATATTCTTCTCGATGAGAATCTAAAGCCCTGGCTACTCGAGGTCAACATATCTCCGTCCTTACAGTCTTCCTCCCCATTGGACATTGCTGTCAAGGGGCCTCTAATCAAAAACGTGTTCAACATCGCCGGCTACCAACTACCCAATACCTTCTCGCCAGAAGAGACTGAGAAACTGGCACAAAGGTTCCAACTCGATGCAGTTTGCCAAGACTTTCGACTGCATCGAAACGCTCTTACTTATCAGGAGAGACACAAGCAAAGTCTCTATGCCAATCTGAAGAATCGAGAGGACTATCTCGACGATATCATCGAGGATCTCACACCGGATGATGTTAGACACTTGATCACCTACGAGGATGAGTTGACGCAACTTGACAGGTTCGAGAGAATCTTTCCTACTAGTACCAGTTACGAGTACCTGCAGTACTTTGACGTTCCGAAGTACTACAACATGCTGTTCGACGCCTGGGAAGCGAAATACAGTGATAATCGTGAGGAGGGAATATCCAGGCTGCAGAAGCTTTGTGAGACCAAGTATCATCTCGAACAGCAAGTGGTCTATTAGCTTGTGTTCCTTCTCTTCCGGACCTAAATTTCAAAGATTGTCAACGCCAGCCTGATCCTAATTTAGCTGGTAGACTGGTCGCGTGTACGAATATGTCGTGTCAAGCCTCTTTTTATATACTCTTTTGCAGTTGACTCTATACGGATAATCGTGTCGCCGTGAACCTCGTGTCGCGTTATCGAACGACGCCAATATGTGCCTTTTCTACGGTTGTGCAAATTCATTTTATTGTATGAAATTTTGGCTCAATAAATCACTTTCCATTGCACTCGAGGCGACAGTATCTCCTCGGTATACGTACAATATGTGATAAGTTAAACTGTCAGTAATAAAATCGTAATAAATTTGAAGATGGGATTTTAGATTCATTTCTGCAAAGCTATAAAATCTGGTAGTCAAATTAAATGGTGTCGAACTGCCATCAGCAGCACTAAGAAAAATTGCAGTTCTCGACGTATGTATCTTCTTTGGTCAGATACTGTCACACATCACGTTTCAAACTTGAGAGACCACCATGAAGTTATTTTCAGCATGATTATACAGCACCTGCTCTTTCAGTGTACCACAAAGTCTTTCGCAAATAATCGGTCAAACATATGAATCATACGTCAAAATTGTAGGAATGTTAATCCTCCTCTACACAAGATTCGACTATGTAGTATTTGTGGAAGTTCTTGACTTTATTAGAATAAGTGTATTTATTTCTCTCTACTCTTTCCACGCCTAATCCTTGAATCAGTCGATATGTTTTGTGGAGGATTCAAGAATGATCCCAAAGGACCTCACGCTTCAGAACGACGTGTTGTTGGTAAGTAGAGGATGCTGATATCACCCCTCCAGTTACAAAGAGATCCCCTGCACGTACAGCACGCACAGATACTTCAAGTTTTTTGAAGAGTTCAGCCTCTTCAACGTGTCTGACGCGTGGGAATAAATGCAGTGATACTCGATTACATGTGGCAGAAATTCTGAGAATATCTAAACATCATCGTCAAGTACCACATACACCGTAAACTCGTTTCGAGAAACAACTCCTACTTTGACAAACAATTAAATTACTATTTAACTTTAATCTATGGAATTATGCAAAATGATTCGTTACTTCCCGATACATAACTTTCTTTCCATTGGGAGGAAATAAAGGAAATGAAGAAATGGTCGATTGACGAAATGTGATTCAGGTTGCACTTGTAATTGGAGCAGCGGAGACCTTCGTCGAGTTAAATTGTTTCACGGCTATAAGCACGCTGGGTTTAATAAATCCGTACTGACAATTTAATGTCTCTATTGTGAACGCGACGACCGACAGCACTGAGCAACTGAACTTGATTAGGTTAATACGAAAGGGGACCAGATTTCTTCGCTTCCGCCCTTTAAATTCAATTACTGGGCCGTACTCCGCCAGTTAAAACATCATATATCAGTTTTGTCCGGAGGAAGTACGATCCGCGATAAAGCGACGAAACCAATTGGCCCCGGGATTAATGCACGTATGTAGTCCGTTCAATGTATCGTTCCTGATCGTCTACACACCTATAATTAAAATTTTCCTCTAACTTACTAAACGCGCACACTTCGTACTGTACGACACTTCTTGAGACATTTCCTAATAATTATATGTATATAGTATATACGTTATTCTCAATTACAAGGTTTTCGAGATTTGATTAACTGCAGATAGAAACGTGGCTGGTACGTAATCTCGGTTTTCAGTTTTATCAAGGAATCCATCGTTTCCTGTTTCGATCCCAACTAGGAAATCTACATTGCACGAGTGAATTTATCTCGAGAGTCTGCGAGTTGCACGAGATTTACTCGTACAAAAGGGACGGGAGTCCGGTCGTAAGTCGTTCGACTTATGCGGTGCATCAGAGATGTAGTCACCCAACAGCCGCTTGAAGACAATAGGCTCGAAGAGTGCCACGACAGTCAATGAATTGATATCGTTATTGTAACAACATAATAGACATATTTTCTTATTGAGATTGCAGCCGACAGTGTGCGAGCGCGCGCGCGCGTACGTGTGACGTGCGTGCCGCGTCGGGCTGCCTTTATGAATATATTCATTCATGCGAGAACTTTGCCGTGTGTTACGCAACCAACACACACTGTGATCACCAAGCAAGGCTAAGGACCCCGTCTTCGATGCGCCAAGCTGCGCGCAACCAATTGCCACGAATCGTGGTATTTTAAGCCCGATATTAATAGCATCGACGTTTTTAACATACTTTCACGGTAAAGAATACATACTTCGTTTGATTAAGAATTAATTGACTTATGCCAAATTGTCAATACGATTTTATGGTAACCTTGACACGAAATTCAGATCACGTTTAATTGGCTGAATTGTAAGCTTGAATATTCTTATTCGATAAATCGAGACTTTTGACTATATCTTTGTAAATGCAATTGGAGTGCACTCTGTTATTCAGCTAAATTAATTCCTTGAAAGGTCCCCAATGAAGATTTGCTTCGTAGAAGTTGAACCTAAGTACATGTAGTAACCAGCAGAACATGCTCTGCCAATTAATAATAAAATTGTCATTCGGATAGAAGCGAGTCGATGCACAACATGATTATGTGAATAATGCATACTGGCGACATTTAATTCTTGGTTGTTAGCAATTCACACTGAAAAGCAGAAAATTGCATGAAATCCATGCAAGCGTGCACCGTAACAATAACCCATTATCATCCCACGAGAATCATCATTGCAGCTAATCAATAGGATTTAGTAAGCGATCTAGCTCGACTCGTACCAATTGTGTAGTTACCTTTTGTTCCCTGTCTGGAACGCGAGCCGACTGGCCATTGTACGACTGCTTGTGCAGAGGCAATTAGCCTTCGCGTGCCATTTATTATAACTATTGGAGCACGCGGCCCCGTATGATCTTCCAAGGTCGGCACCGGTATAAAAAGCTGCTCGTGGACGAGTACACCGTGAAAGCGATATCTTCACATTATTCAGCTGGCATTTTTCAGACATTGCAAAATCCTGATCGATTGATCTGACCACCTTCGATTAAGAAAATTACTCTGCTCTCATGAGATTCACTCCTTAAATTGTAATGCGGCAAATTTGTTACTTTACCTTTCGCGATCATAATAACATTTTAGCAATTTACTTTCACCTACGTCATACTACTACTTCATTGAATTGTCCTATTAAACTTTATTATCGTTATACCTGTCGTAATTTTTTATTTCGTTTTTTTTACAATCGCTCAATGGCATACATTCTATATGAATTTATAATGAATCACGTATGCAGCAATTATCTTTGATAGTAGTCTAAGGAAGTACGAAACGAAGAAATGTATAGGGTACAAAGGGTTACTCGAGGTAAGTTACTACTTCGATAGTGTCAAGAGAGAACGACTGGGCGGCAAGGGACAGCCGGCAGTGTTTGGAATCCCGCAAATTTCAGCGGTATCAACTATCCTATTTATTCGAGTCTCAAAAGCATAAACTTTCACCGAGGTGTTCGAGGGTGTGTGCTGCTCGATTCGCACAGTAGTCGGCTGTGCTATAGCTTGATGCAGGCATTGAAGTCAGCTGTAGATCGGGCTATCGCGAATAATCTCTCAGGGCAGTTTACGATCGGTCCGTATCGCGATACCTCACGACGCGATGGATCGGATAACGCGAATATTGATTTTCAGCTTGGAGCGGCCCGCCAGAGATTTCTTCGGGTGTGATACCCATCGGCACTGGCCTCGCCATTTACCCTACCAGCAACATTATTCACCAACGCCGGTATCCCTGTGCAAAGTTGCCGGCGTGCCGCCCTTTCTTATCTAACGTACTGCCGTCGAAGTAAGAATAGCTTCGGCCAAGTAATAACTTCATAGGTAGATCTGTTCCACAGACCCTTGCCTCTCGATTCATGCATAGTGCATACATTAAATCCTCCAAGTTTACTGGGTCTGCTAAAGCTGAAACGATTGAGTCTAAAATAACAAGACGTACTTTTCAATGTTCGAGTGTTAACAACACAAGAATATTCCAGTCGTAAAATTGAATAATGAAAATTAAATCGTAAATTAATTGAGTCACGATACTCATGGTTTGATATTCATCAAAGCCGAAATTAAGATACAATGGCAAGAGGTATGTATAGTACGTATCTTTTAGAAAAGAAGAGAGGGTGTGTGAGAGAGAAGAGAATTGATTTAGCAATATGGCACGAGCTGGAAAATATGTGGTAATACCATCCAGAGCGACACTCGTGGAAACAATGAGGGTGTCGGTATGCACTGTCGGCAGTCGTTGGTGGTGTCAGAGAGCGAAGGAGGGAATAAACAGTGATATGGAGAAGGCATGCGCGCGCGCCTATGGTAGTCAGGTGCGTCGCGTGCCCCTCTCTTCCCCTTAGAGCACGTCGTGGGCTCGTGTTTTGTTTTGAGAAGGCTTAAGAGCGTCCGTTCCCACGCTTCCGCACTGCTGGCCGCCCCCGCCGCGATTTCGAATTCGACGCGCGCCACGGATTTCGCGCTCGAACGTGCCTAGATATCGGCCGCTGCCGCTTAAAACCCGAAGGAGAATCTTCCTCCTTTTCGCTTCGAGGACGGCGTGCCGCGTCGTCCAACTGGATTAAGCCTTCAAGGAGGAAGAGTTTTTTTAAGGGATTTAATCTCTCGATAATCTCGAGTCTCAACCATTTTAAACTTTTAACTTCGTTCTAATGATTCATGTTTTTGGAGATTTTGAATAAACCTTGATCAATAATTTTGTCCTTCGATAAACAATTAGAAAGGAATTAGGAAATAGAAGCAATGGATTATCTATCTGTATAAATGATATTTAGTAACAATGAGTCAAGAAACTCCAAACGCCAGGTAAATACCACGTGCGATTTAAAACCCACTCGAAGCCGCTAATTGGTCTCTGTTACCGCAAAATCTCCAAAGGAACTTTCCTATGTCCCGGCAAGCCAAATTAACACGAGCTTCCGAAAATTCAATACCACGTAAACAACAGATTGTATAAGCTTTACGTAATCCGCTAGTATGTTTACTCGTGCGAATAAGTCAATATAATCTCTAGCAGATTCCCAGGTGTCCGCAACAGAGAAAACGTACAGTAGCAATGGACCGCTTTTGTAGAAGGACTGATTGTAAGAGAAGGAGAGAAGGTTAATTATTCTTCGCATTATTACACGTGGCAAAGAGTCCATTGATCCGCACCGGACGCAGACTGCCGGTGTTCGCAATTCCGATTCGACTTGTTCGTGAGTAGATTTTTCCGGCAGAGCCAGGTCACGTCACCACGAATTCGCGGTACTAAACAGTCATGCTGCGAATTCTCAATCAATCGGCTCGCTGCCGGCTTCACTGTGACTCGCGAGTGAAATTAGATATGTCATGGGCACCTCGTTTGCCTGCTCCCTCACTCACGCATGCGGATAATAACGCGCCACGGTACTCGATATACATGTGCCAATCGGCTACGTGATCGGTATAAGTGTTTCCATTCATAAAACACCGATAAGTAGATGTATACGCATGCGAGGACTCAAGTGCCTGACGGGTTGCGCGGCTTTGCCGTAATGCTGACGTAGATGAGATTGCTTTCTAGGAAAGTTCGTGAGGGCCGTACGACTCGACTGTTTGCGACGGGACATCGATATTCTCCAGATCGTCTAATTATCGCGGACTATAGTTTCTGCTGAAGTACTCGACTGATTTACATGCTCGAGATACAGTTGCGTAATCGATCGAAGTATGTAAGTACATAATTATCTGTGACAGGATTCGAGGGTAGCTTTCAATTAATTCCTCTAGAAATTGCAAATACATATCCAGACAGTATCAAACGCATTTCAATAAGAACTAACAGTGGATAGAATATAAAATGCTACAAATAGGATACTTGATTTTTCTGAAAAGAGGATAAAAGTGATAATCGTATTGAGTATTCATTCTTGACAAAATGCTTTTTTCTCGGATTTCACCTGCAGGCATGAGAGTAAGGTTCGCGCGAACTTTTGCAGTAGGGTGTACGGAAAGTGGCGAGCGAGCGAGCACACGCTGCGCTCGTGCGACGCGGCACGCTCTCCCCTACACGACCGCGCGGCATGCTCCCACATACAAAGTGGCCCATTGTTTCAGCATTACAATAATCTCACCCGCGACTTCTTGCCTTCCTCCTCCCCCTTATCGCGCCAACCACTACCGCCTTTTTACTCGATTTCTTCTCTTTCTCTTCGCGAACTTTGCGTTCTCGCTCTCCTTTGCAATTCTTCGCGCGACCCTCCGGCCTTTATTGTTTCCGCATTTGTACGTCTTTTCGAGCACCACTTTGCTCGCCATTCCTTTTCATTCCGCGCTCGTTCTCTCCCGCATCGCGTTCGCCTTTTTTGGGCTTGGCTTGTAAAGTTTACGGTATAAGTCTGCGTATTGTTTGCTTATTGTGACTGTAGTTCGAAGGATAGGATCACTTACGATATGCTAGTCGTCAGTTTTATACAATGAATATTTCAATATTCCGCAATTTATTCCGAAGATGAATCTTTCTGAATTCACATTATTCCAAAATGAAATTCGGTCAGATAAACATTGGTTTTCGGCAAAGCAACATGAAGCTACTGTATCGTTTAACTCTCAGTATGTAGTACGAGTTCCATCAGCATTACGACTCCCCTATGCGTGCGCATCACGCGCCAGCGAAATTGCAGGTAAGATAAGTGGCAATAAAGACATCGAAAAAATCCAATATTCCAATTGACCTCTCTCTACAAGCTCATTTGAATCGCTGCTGCCTGAGTGCATAGTCTCACGGCGGCCCATTGCATTCGTGAGGGGTCCTCATCCTCATCCACCTCCACTACCTCCGTCCTCCTCTTCTCCGATGCCTGCTCATTCACTCGTTCATTCACTTATTCACTCGCATCCAGCCCCAGCCTCTTTCCTCTCCTCGTCTCTTTCCCTCTCGGCTCTCTGACTTCCTCGCGCGCGAGCCGATGGAATATTGTCAGGCAACGTGCATACGGCACGCGTGCTCCCTGGAAATCGGCGGCCAACCGGACGTTCCATCGAGCGAGCCTGCACCGCCACACTTTTTCTGGGCCGCCTCTCTCTTCCTCCTAATGCGGAAGCGATCATTTACTTTAATTCACTTTGCCGGCAGCTAATCGACGCTGATTTTCCAGGCTGATGCTTGCATCACTCAGTGCTCGAACGAACGATCGTGATGCGGAAAGAGTTAATGTTAACTTCGAGTTCTGGTCAATGATAGTCTGGCTCAAAGAATTCAACTGCATATTATACGCAATACTACTGAATGCTGTAATAAATATGGTCCCATTAATCTCGAAACAAGTATTCGGAAGGAGTCCTGTATCGATTTCTAACGAGGAAGCTGCCTTCTTTCTCAAATTTCGACCGGCTTGTGTATGGACACACCCTGTATAGGTGTGCGCAGAAAACCATGAACGTTAGAGGATTCCTACGGTTTTTCGGTTCCCACGAGAGCGGGGTGCGTCAGGTGGCTAGCGTGGGGCGCGTGCAGTCTTCTCTCTCTTTCTTCACCCCTCAAATAGTAGATGTGTTGTACCGGATCATTGAATTAAGACCACTTCATATTCCTAATGTCCTTGAAAGTCTCTGTTCATTCAAATCCAAAATTCTCCAAATCCTTTCTTCGATACCACTCATCCATATATTCTTCCGTAGGTCGGCAGATCTTCTTCATATGTGGACGACCCTTTTTTTTCTTTTCCTACGCTCAAAGTGTTTTGCGGATATTTTTATCCGGCGAAATGCTTTGCTTAGTCGTAGACGAGTTTTTACTGGGCTAATTTCGAATGGTACCACTATGTGGGGGAGCATTCCCACGAGTCGGCAATTAAGCGCCAAAGAAACAGACTGATGCTAAATTCTGCTCGCCCTTTTTCGACTCTGACGCTACTGGCCCACTTGTTCCCTCCCTAATGATCTTTTTTACATTATGCATTCGTCTCCGCGTTTCCAAGCCCCCCTTTCGAGTTTACGTAATCGTGCGTCAGCAGCTATTAATTTGTGTTACTTGGAAATAAATGTGTTTGCACTCGGCGTTCAACATATCCGTCATCAACCCCAAGTATTCGTAACACATTCACCTGCACTCGATACACACGATTGGAGAAAATAATAGAAAATAATAGTATGACCAGATTGAAGGAGGATCAATACTGCTAGGAATACATAGTAGAATCGACAAGAGAATCAGAGTACAAAAGCATCCCTTAAACCAGGTCCCGCGCAAAGCGACCGCTGTTCAGTCGATCGTCAACGAAGGTTGTGGCTCTTGAGGGTAAAAAAAAGAAGGCGAAGGGGGAGATGGTCTCAAGGCACGAGATCCTTCCCACGTCGCGTCGAAACGTGCTGAAAGCGTGCTGCTCGCGTGGCCGTTAACCGTGGCGAAGGAGCCTGGGGTTGGCGAGGGAGAGACTGGCAAGCGGTGCAGCGAGCCGGAATCTTTCTCACGGGCGAGTAGGACGTCAGGTGCAGGACCTCCTTCAGGAAGTACAACGGTTCCTTACAAGGATTCGCGACTTCTGGCTTCCCACGCTCCTTCAGTTGTAACGGCCAGATTCGACTCTTCTGCTTCTGGACGGCCGCTTCACTGCTCGCGCGCGCGCCCTCGTCATTTTCGAGGGTCGTTTTTTTTTTATTCTTGGCCTGATCAAAACGGTTTCGCTTCCAAGGATGATCGAATTGGTATCGAGAGAAAGGAAGACCTATCGAGAATTACCTCCATCGGAACGTTTCTTTTTTTTCCTCTTTCTTCTTTCCTCTCCCTTTCTCTTTCGTCTTGTTTAACGCGCGCGCCACGCCGCATGAATGGACCGCCAGGGTCAGTCCGCCTTCTTCTTGGGCCCACTGGCCAGACGTACATGTACCAGCAACGGTTCAATTGCCGCCTCTGAAGCGCTACTGACACGTGATGGAGGCGCAAATTTCGCGGCATGGTAATCATGAGACCCTTAAGCACCGTTTTGCGGCCAATCAAGTCTTTAATGGCACAGCCAGCCACTGCACCGTTTCTCAAGGAGACGGCAGTGGGGGAGGAACAAGCGGGGCAGGAGGAAATTCAGAAGCCAATGGATCGAAGGCTTAACTTTTGTGATGGCATCTCGCGATATATGAAAAGTTCTAATGGATTTAGTTTGCACCTGGATTTTCCGGGACGTCAGGCCACGCGACCGGACACTCGCACCTCAAAGCCAAGTGGTTCGTTAGCCGATCGTGGGAATTCGAATCTATACCTGGAGTTGAAATTCGAATCACGGTCTTCTCGATTCGAAAACTCGGCCTACTTGTTATCCACGCGACCGTCACGCTTCTTCTCATGTTTGCATTCGACTACCTTCCGTTACGAGCCGCTCCAGTAAGCTAGACAGATGCGTCGGCCCATGAATCGAGCTTCTATTCTGTTCAATCTCAATCGGAGGAAGCCAAAACAGGCTGAACTACTTGCACAATCTATTGTTACGACACAGTGAGAGTTGAATAAAACATATTCGACTTGACCTAGTCGTTTGTCTCTTTCATTTCCTTCCCCATTTTACAGCTTTACGAAAACCCAACTATTTAATAGCACGAGGGGCTTATAACCGTACATTATGGTACCTTAATTAATCGTAAAGTTAAAGTACTTCGTGGCGTACTTCCGCAATGAAGCTTATTAAAGGATTAAATTAATAAACGTGTTCCCTGGCAACTGCTCTGTTCCACGATTTTTCACTGACTCTAAACTTCTGAAAGCGAAGGAAAGGAGATTGACGGACTCCCGCACGAAACATCCGCGTGTTCCTAATTATAATGATCCTCTCCTAACGGTGGAAATGCGGTAGACGCGTGTTGATTTAGCAGCCGAAGCGGTTTGTTACTATTTCTACGACTTGTGTACCTTAGCAATGGTAATGACAGTAACGGTGGTGCCGTGTTTCCATTAGTGTTAAAAGCCCTGAGAAGCCTGCCGCTCGACACGTGGATTGAAATCCCGTGAGAACCTGATGCCTTTGTTAATGATACACCGGGCCGGGAAATAATACGGAAGATAGACAAATTTGAAGGTAGTTGCCGTTAGCGCAAGTGACGTTGGGTCAGATCATACACTTGGTGAAATGATGGTAGGACAATTGTAAAAGAGCAAATAAGCAGTATTACATCAATATTCGTATAAGTAGATAATCAATGAATCGATAGAATTATTATTGATTACGATCACTGTGAAGTAGTACGTGCGAATCAGTTTAGTCTATTGCAATTCTCCCTGTCCTACAATACTATTATGGCTTTCCTAGGCTTATAGTTTTTCAATCTGAAGAGATTAATAATTTCCTGTAATTTGATGCAGTAAGAACTGCATTCTTAGTCACCAAAGTCACGTAGATTCAAAGAATTTCGTTGGAGTATCGGTTGCCATATTAATTAAGCGAAAATCCTATTAGGACTCCGACAAAAAGCCACCTTTAAGCTCCCCGCGAAATGACGATCAAATAACATAATTACAGGGAGTACGTGAAATCGAGCTCGCGTCTCGCTTCTGTGTAGTATATATCTATACATATGTGGTACCACGTGTCGCGCACGCTTCGCACGAGAAGAGAACGGGTTTGCCACGTAATACCCGTGGCATGGCGTTTCTAGAGCTCACAGCGTCTCCTTTCCACGTTTCTCCCAGAGAATAAATTTAGCCGAAGGTGCTTGTAAAAGTGACGTCTTGCCTTTCGGCGCGACCGGCTTCTCAATGGAGATACACTTTCCAGTCGTTATCGTTGATTTACGCCTGATGGCATGCGCACGATTGCTTGCAATTAAATGCCATTCGTAATTGAATGTTTCACGCGGAACCTCCTCGGTGGTTAGGATCCACGCGTGATTAATGTTTCACAGATTCATTTTCGCAAGACCATGTATAAATGGTTTGCAGAGATTACTCTTTTGGACAGTTGTTGGAAATCATGTTCTTACGGAGACCTTCTACACCTTTTTATACAGATGTTACTGATTTGTAATGCTAATTTATGTCCTATCGATATCTGTTGCTCTTCACCTTTTTTCTTCTTAAGTTTGTACACCATATAATTCTCATTAACTTCGATAATAATTGATTCGTCAAAATTCTCTGATTCACAATGGTGTATTGTATAATTCCCTGAGAGTTCCTTCAACAAAGTGGTACTTCCGAAAGATGTACCGAAAGACTCGTACAGCCCCTATGATTAAATCTCACCCACTTCGATTCCATCCCTCTCAAATTCCTATTCATCAATCCCTTACCAATCTACCATCCTCCATTGTGTACAATTTTTGGTCCAAGTCATTGTCTAGCGTTTTCGAGTTGCACTAGAATTTCAAAAAAAAAACCTTATCACATAGCTATGGTTATCGTTCCGTACTGTGAGAAGCCTTTGAAAGAAGCCGAAATTCGAAAATACCACTGGACACGTGTCAGCCACGCTCCAAAAGCTCGCCTCTGCCGCAGGTATTCGAATCGGGGAGTCGTTAGCGGGGTATTTGAGCCGGGCCGGTTAAAAGGGACTCATCTGCGCCTCTCTCTCCCTCTCTTTTTCTCTCTCTCTGTTACGCTGTCGGCAGTGAGTCGCTCTAGGAAGGCAGGGTGCGAGGTGCGGGGCGATGAGACGGCGAGGTAGCGTGATGGTGAGGGGGCGAGTGTGGATCGTGCGGTTCGTGGGAACGGAGCGGCCGTCGGCGCTGAAGCGTTTCAGGAAGCTCTTCGTGTTCCGCTCCCGCGGTCACCGGGCCGTCCTTAACAGCGACACGCTCCGCGGGCAGACGCTCCGGACGACGCCCACGCTCCAATCGCTCGCGCCGCGAAACCGGCTACTACCAGCCGACCGACACCCCTCCGACACGAGACCCTTCTCCCCCTCAGGATACTAATGACGAAGACGTGAAAGTTGACGCACGTGGTAATTGCGCTCTCGAATATGTTACAGAGAGATTTTGTCAGCGAACCTCAACTCTACTCGACCTGTTACTTCTATCAGATTTTTGACCTCTGTTATCTTGTGGATGTTTCATTGATACAATAAATAATTTCTGAAACGATTCTAGCAGAAGATGGGTTTAGATAGAATTAGAGAAATTCCGACGACACGAAGGATTTCAGAAGCGCGATTCTCATTCAGATTCGTCGACTTTCGCTTCGCGATGATAATCCTGATAACAGTAACAATTGCCTGAGGCGCATAATTACGGAAACTTTCCTTGACTGGAAATCATTGAGTCGCGTTCACATAATTTCGCTTAATTGCGCGAGATTGTGGTCGGATTTGAATAATCAATTTTGTCGGAGTAGTTCCCACGTGCGTTGGAAGCATATGCATAAAATGTGTGTATTTACGAGGTGTTGAGGTATTATTACATTTCTCAAAGGTAAAGATATAAATATGTTAAATATTATAGGAAACAAAAATACCAATATAAGAATCGATGCAAATAATTTCACTCGAACCGTATGAAAAAAGGTGGGTTATTCCACAGCAGCATACACACAGTAGGGTATCCTCAAAGAAATCTAACAAAAAGTGTATGCCGTCAAGCAAAGGCTCTAATCAGACGTGTAGAGTGATTACGTTCCATAAATCATCGTCGTACTTCTCGAGAAGGCAAACGATCTCATACGCAGCTATACCACCAGTAGCTATGCACTGCATTCTGGATGCATTCGCGTGCCAAGAATAATGTCTTCAGTGCATAAGCGCCCACGACCTACGGAAACTCGCGGCTTACTCAACAGGAAGAATCTTTCGTCGTAATTAGAACGGTGATCCAGCGCGCAAACCCGTCTAATTAACTACAATTACACACCTCGAGCGATCATTCCACGGAATGCTCCTAATTGAATAAGTCAATAATATGCGATAGGCGATAGAGGTACATACTGTACTTTTCTATGCCGAGAGGAAAAGAAATTTTGATTTCTCCGGATTGACCTAGATTCGTTTTTAAAGTGAATTCGTGTCTCGACGATTTGTCTCCTGGTCCCAATAGATAATTCGTTGCTCAGCATGCAATGAAGAATCGTCGCCCTCGTTTCTCTAGTACACTCGAAACTCGTCGAGTACTCGATTACTTCTGTACTTCGCTTTAGAGGCTACTCAACTCGTTCAATCTTACCTCATTAAGGATTTCATTCAAATGGGTTATTCTAGAATAGAACAAAGTAGTCATCGTCCTTTCGTCATCATACATAACAGTACACGGTTAACTCCAACAATTTTTTATCATGATCATTTTTCAAATCTGTCTAATCTCCATCACCGATCACTGCAATTACCAAAAACGATTCTCACGAGGTGGGTTTCGAAAAAGGATGCTCCACGCTAACGCACTTTTCCCACAATGCTGAGGTATCGGGAGTAAGTAAGTACCATCGCAGTAAATCGAACAAAAAGGGTGCGGACTTGAGAGAATCGTTTCTTTCTTTACTGGCACGAACCAAAGAAAACCACGAAGGATCGTTTCGCAGTAACCTTGCAAAAGCTTGGAGCACGCAAGATACACTTTTTCGGAAGAACCATCAGGTGGAAGGGTTCAAGTGGTAATGGGCGAGCGCTCCAGTCGCGGAAGAAAATGATCGATACTTTTAGAAGCGGCTGCCGATCCTATCATTACTCTCGGTACACGCCTCCACCATCCGGCCCCGAGCACACGCTCGCGAGCGAGCAAGCAAGCAACCAGCTCGTGCGTATTACCTCTTCAAACGAGCAACCGATGTAAGTATATAAGTGTACATAAGCGCTCCTGAGAAAATGACGCGGCTAACTTACGAGAACCCGACAGACTCTCATGCCGGATATACGGATTGCAAAATGCCGCGCCGTCCTGCGAGATCCTCCTTTAAGAATGCGCACCTGTCCCTTTACCATCTTCTTCCGGCGGACCTTGGTGATTAGCAGTCGTAGAGCCCTGACTCTCGGGATTCCTCTTCGCGGAATCTCAAGTTCGATTGAGAAATTACGAGTCTAATAGGGCAGAAATTGCGTTCTTCATCCACCGTCTCCCCTTCCAATCCTTTCTTATTATTTTCAACTCGAAAACGAATGAGTCATCTTCGACAAGGAAATCTTAATTCATTCGATGATTCGATTTAGATTTTAATAACAATAATTCCATAATCGTTCCGAATGATTTTTTCTTCATTTTACTAACATGATAATCGGAAGTTATCCTGGGACACATGTTCGAATTGATAACGGTTCGAAATTTGTAAATCTGCCTCAACAGAAAATGAGTCTCAATCACGATGAATATTTTCATTATCGTTAAGCGCAGATGTAACAAGCAGCCGTGTGCTCAATATTGTCACCTGCAATGTCCGTGTCTGCCGGTCAGACGAGAAAACGGCAAGTATCCGTAAGACGATACCCGCAACTTATTCGAGCAGGAACACGTACGAATTGGACGTTGCCATTGAGCGGTCATAAGTTTTCGGTGCGAGGTTCGTAATTGGGAGAGAAAGTCGCGGAATCAAAGGCTGCCGGTCACCGGCAAATTTAAGGGTATGTATGTATCCTCTTCCTGTCGGCGTGATTATCTGCAATTATCGGGACCCGATTATACGGATGTTTCGGCAATTAAACAGATTAAAATCTGTGCCCCTTGTACCCTCGTAGTCCAGGATCGAACGCAATTCGACGTTTTGCATTCTTCGACGACACCTGCAACTTGCGGAAACTCGCTTACGATTCAATTATTATTCGATGCTATTCGAGTAAAAACTTTAGCACATTACTAGCTAGCGAGATACGGGTCACTACTATTTTATTATATGCATTTAGCTATAAACTTGTTCGAACGATTTATATACAAGCTGAAGCAAGCGACAGGTTTTCGTAAATTAAGGTCTGTTTGCTAATTAACGTACCAATATATTGTTTTTATATTGTACATGAATTTCTAACCAGCAACCAATTCCAATAAGTGAAACTGGAAATTGAGATGTAAAGAATAAACTGAAGGTCCTACGGAATTTAAATTGTATTTTCAACATCCGATCAAACGTAATATGTATCTTGGAAATATTCATTTTGATAAACGACTTCCTCTCATGCGATCGAAGGTCCCGTCCCGATCAATTTCTACATTGCTTTGTCGATGAACGCATATATTGGAATTCGTTTCAGACGTATCTCGAGAATATTTAAATTTCCTGTGTCATCATTAACTCTGTAAATTAAGCCAACGATATTGCAATTACATGCATCATAAAAATATGTATCCTGGGTACGTTTCACCGCCACTGGCCATATTAAGACGAATGGGACAGAGTAACCCTTACTAACGTTCCAATTCCAGGCAAAGCTTCTTCCCACACAACATCACTGACAGGTTACAAATACCGCTGTATAATAATGACCGGTATTACACAGCGCAGAAATTGTTCCCCAATACCAAGACCATTGGCAGGCTACGATCAATGATATATCGCCGATAAAACGCTATGCAAAGATTAATTCCCTGGCTACGTATAAAATTGCATGGAACGTCTTGCAATAACTAATTAATATACTGAACTAAATAGCCAGATTCCATACGGTCGAAGAAGGAAAAATATATCTTGGCTCTGAAAAGAACAAGTATCTCACAGCAATACGAAATTTTCTTCGAGAGCATGAATCACAATGATGATTCATGAAGAGTCATTATAACCCGATCAGAAGAAGCCGCGAATGATATCGGAAAAAGAGAACTGCAGTTAATGAGCATCACATACTACCTGTAGAACTGATACTTTCTCCGATTCCTTTAAAACCTCACGATGTATGATTATGAAACAAATTCAAATTTGAAATAAAAAAACGTATATAATATAATATAATTATCCAAACTCGAGTGTGTGAGATTGGCACTGTAGAATAAATTAGTGACACCTGGCGAGTGACTTGTTTTCGACGAGAGTTACGGAATCTCATTTTCTCGATAGGTTTCACTCCACCTGCAGTCGACTTTCCGCTCATCGATGCCAGGGATTCCCACGATCAGGAAACATGTGGGCCCATTCAAGAGGATTGATGCGATAGGCATTCGTGAATATTTATGAAATAACAATGGTAGTAGTAGTTTTCGCTATTCTACCCCTGACGCGAGTTTCCCCTTTTCATTCATAGAATCACGATGCCCCGGACACGACCCCTGAGTCAGCGTAATTTCACTCTGAATGGTTGAGGGTTGGTAAACAGGAAGAAATTGGAGGAAGGGGTGACGGATGAGTGGCTTCCACTCATCGCATACATATTCACGGTTTGTGCAATTGGTTGGTGTTATAGGGTGAATGGACGTCCATCGTAATGGAATACCCATGTACATTCAGATTTGACCAAGCTTTTTAAACCACAAAACTGTAACAAATTAAATAAGAAAACGATCAATAATATTTCAATATGAAAGTAGAATATTCTTCGTCTTATCGAGATAAATATGTGCTGCAAAGATTTTTCTTTTTTCCTCCTTTCCACCCGGAAACAGTTCTGAACTCGTTCGAAGGCTCCTCGCGAAATTGAAAGAGGAGCAAAGCCGCTCGTTCCGCTCGCCAGCCGATCAAGCTTCGCGCGCACAGGACCGGCCCGACCGGAAATTGAAATTTTGCGTGAGAATATGCAGCTTCCAGTTGCCAAAGGCATTGGTCGCTCGGTAATTCAGCAGTGGCAGCTTCGCGGAAGCGAGTAGCCTCCCTCGAACCAGTGGCGACTGGCCATGCAGTACGCGTGGTTAACCGACACAATGACATTCCAATCATGCGTCATCTTTAAAGAGAAAACCATTATCGAAACCCCTTTATATGGACACTGGGTCCAAACGTCTGAAATTTTTCGTTCCGTATGTCACATACATACGTATGAATCGAATCGTTCGAATGACTTTCAAAGGTTCCAGTTACGAAAGACTCTAATAAGCACCAATTTCCCTTTGTCAAGATAAACCAGAGAAGAATATTCTCAAAAATATAGTTATTTTTTTTCAAGCGAAATTCGATGATGCACCGTGTGGCAATCGAGCACCTATCAATTCGACTCTTCCGTAGAGACCCTCTTTTTATTTATCCGAGAACCATAGGTTTATGCAGGTGCAACGCTTTGCGGAAAGAACCGACGCGTTACCGTCTCATTAATTATTTCTCTGACTGTGCCTTTCGTGACACGTAGAGTTTCGCTCGAGATAAAGTAACGCTTCTCTAAAGCAACCAATGACAAAACCGTACAAGTGGAGATTTGGTAAAGAATCTCATGGTTGCTGCAGCAAGCAGAGAAATTATTTTCGGTTGGTGTAACCGATCAACTATCGGCTAAAGTTGCGTAAAATTGACTTGAAACATGCATCTGCTAGATCTGCACCCGAACCCGTCTGAGCACGGTTACACGATCAGATGCTTAATTAAGTCACTGGGTACTTGATAAATGTAACTCCTTCACCGATCTTATCCGTGCCCGGTGCGGCAAGCCGACGAATTCTGGCGGTCCTTGCTTCGATCGTTAATTACCGCAGTTTTCTCTCCGGTGCTTTTGATACGACAACGAGCTACCTGAGCGTGCCACGCGGTAGCCGTGTACGAGTGGTACGTACTCCAATGAGAGAGACGATGAGATTTCACAGTGGTAGCGACTTTAACAGCTGTGTTCTTTGGGCCAGTGTGACCACCACCGGATTGGCACCACATCCCTCGCCAATTAGAGCTGATCGTCTGGTTATTACGTCTCTTCTGCCCGGTTTTGCTAATTGATACACCGATACCGAACGCGACCCCTGTTGCGTTTGACATTGCATGGAACCTATGTACGCGAGAACTATAAATTTCAACCGAAGTGATGGGGCAATCGATATCCTCTGGCAAGTGGGTAATTTGTCAATGGTTTAATATACAAGTCTCTCTCGGGATCGGCGAGTAGGTTAATCAAAGGCCGACAAGTTTCGCATTCGAATTTAATTTCCGGAGTTTCCTATTTGAAAGTTATATTCTCGCGACCGTTAATTACAATCAATATATTTCATTGGACTGTACCGTATCGTTCGACAGTATCCCGCACGAGATAAGGCAATTAAGGGTTGCTTTGGGAATCAGGATAAGTGACTAATGTTGCGCCTCGACTTATCACGAACGTAACAACTCCGAGATATTAAACGTTAACAACAAACGTAATCAAGTACGTGACCGAGCCTGATGCACAACCTGTTTCGTTGCCAGCCGTTCTCAATTGCATCAGACATCCTCGTCCTTCCAAGTACCTTACAGGAGTCTCGACTGTTCCCACCACAATCGCAACGTGAACTTGTTGCAACTGAAAATTCATACTTCTAAAGTAAGATTGCAATGTACTGATATCTGTTCCTAGAATTTCCAGTAATTTAATTGCTCAACACATTAACTATCACGATGATTATCAATAGCGAGCACCAAAAATTGACGTCTCATACTACATTTACATGTCACAATGTTGCAAGATAATAAACGTTCGAATTAGTTATTAGACGTTTAGGAAACTATATTAATAAATATTTATTAAATAAAAATTGATCCAGCAGTGATTTTATTGAACCAATCAAAAATTCCATCAGTCACCTGCAAAAGAACCTTCCAAAAAACGATGAGTCCCTTTCTGGATGTACTTTTGTTTTCGGGGACCGCGACTGGTTGGAAGGTGGAGGCGCCTCGCGTGGGGCTTTACTTTCACAAGCGCGCGAGCGAGCGATCTCGCTCTCGGGGCCCGAAGAAAGAGACGCGTGCTCGCCACGGTGTACGCACGCGCTTCCCTGCACGCGAGCTAAGCCGTTGCGCGCGCTCGCGCGGGCGCGTACCAGAGAAATCACGGGGGCCCGGATCGTACGAAGCGAACGAGGAGAAGCGTGGAAGAAAGGGAAGATGAGAAAAGGAAAGAAGGAAAATAAAGATAAAGAGAGAAGAGGTGGAGCAGGGTCGCCTGGAAGGAAGCGGCGGTCAGGTCGGCTGGGACTTGGGTCGGAAGAGTAGGGTAGACGAGGCAGGTAGCGAGGAAAGGGGCCTTATCCTCGAGGAGGCTACCGTGAGAACGAGGCGAGGCTTCGCGTCCCAGACACGGGCCCTACTCTTGGCACGGGGCCCGACTGGGCCTGTGAGGCCCCGACAAGGACGCCGCAGAGTAGAAGGAGCGAGAGGGACCGAACGCGACAGCTCCTGGCCCACCCATTCTAGGCCCGTGCTCGTGACAAAGACAGCGACAGGCGCGAGCCTCACACGCGACTCGCACACGTCCGGCCCGCACGGCCCGCGAGCACAAACCGCGCTTTTTTCGCCGCTCGCTCGCGCGCGCGCTCCTCTACCCTCTTCTCTTTTTCTCTTCCTTACTTCTCGCTTCTTCTCGATGCTCTTCGCGGATCGTGGCAGCCCGCGCGCGCGCGAGCTAAGCGTTCCACTCGACTTCTATCGCTAAGAACATCGCTCCTCGCGGCACTTGCCATTGAGATTTTCGAATTCTCGAGACAATTGGCAGAAAATAGTAGACTCTGAGGTTTCACAATTATTTTTACAAGATGTCTTTGTTAAACCATCGTACTATGTACTTCAAGATTTTGTCTGATAATTATGATCGGAAGAATGTCGTGTTCCAATTTCCACATATCCTTGCGCCCCAGCAATCAGCCGCAATAAAACCGAAAAAATCGAGAAGCCAAGATCCCATCGACCACTTTTTACATTCACGCGAGACTACGACCGTAAAATGGACAAGTATATGTACGTGCACAGGTAGAAAGGAACAACCAGTTGAATTTTTGCATGAACGCGGTTCCACTCCATCGTCAAGGTAACGACTTTCGAAATGATCTTGAAAACGACTTCACAAAGTGACACGAACCTTGCAACCTTGTGATTCGTGAAGCATGTACCTGCCAGTTCCGAAAACGAGATACGTCCTCCGTATACTTAATTTTCCACTGTTGCTGATGGAACCGATGACTTTGCGTAACCACGTAATTGCTTGATCATCATGCACCCAATTTACAGATTCTCGTCACTTTGGAATATCGCCGAATCCCCCGTGAGACCGAATATAAGTTTGAGACGGTAATTACCGAAATTTCGAAATCGAAGTGAGAACCGTGGAAATTTGTCGACGAGTGTTGCAATACTGTTGATAGGTAGTCTCCACTTAAACGCACTGTGAGACAAGATCCATATTACTCCAGTCTGCAGAAGCAGTCGGTTAACTAAGTCCACGTGGCGACTAATTGTCATAGAGCGGCTCCATTCATCCCGATGATTCATTCGCATTAAGCCAATCGTCCAGTTTATCTCATCCTCTTGCGATCGGAGTACATACTCACAGGGACCGTTCAGAAATGTTTACAAGAAACACAATCAAATTAACAACTACGTTCGATCGTGTGAGAGGAAACTTGTCAGCAAGGGAGAGGTCAGGAAGGAAAGAGAAGAGGATCGGTCACAGAGTAAGCAGTACTAAACATTCGCACGCTTCGAGCCACGCGGTACAGGCTCTTCCGGCTATACGCGATAACGGTCTGGGAGGTAGTAAGTGCGATAAGCTCAGCGCAAAAGATAAAGGCACGATGATACCGCCCAAGCCTTTGACGCTCGATGACATCACTAATTATTGTTTTCTTTCCTGGTACTTCGCGACAGCGTACCACGTGGTCACAAGAGAACTGTGAGAATATGGAGCGATAATTCGCGGAACGATTAACATTAAAAACTTGTTGAGATTGTTATGATATGAAAAGGAAATGCTTCTTGTATATACAGAGGAATATTGAAAGCGACGGATTTATAGGTCAAAGACTCAACAGAGTAAGAAGGATCATTGTCAAAATCACGTCCAAAGACCCAATTCATTGGAAAGAACCAGATCGATAACCCATCCAGCACCATTTGGAGCCACTCGAAATTTACAGCCAGACAGAACTGCCGGCGAGTGTCAAAGATTTACTTTCTGTCATTCTAGCACCTCCTTAAGACCCATACGGCTCGGTCAGAACGCGAGAAAAGTGTCTCAAGAGACGTATCTGTAGTGTCTGTACATCTTGGTGTATCTGACTGTTGGGAGATAATGCTAATGGAAGGACGCGTCTGCCGTCTCTTATCGAGCCACCGAAACCCCGACGAAAGCACCTACCGACTGCTTAGAATTTCCAATCGTTCCTGCTTCAAATTTAACACCTTGCACTTACTGCGCCAGAACTGCTTTCTTCTACCACCGATAACTTTAGTGTTCTCGATTAGTTAATCAAGACCGAAGGAATTTTCTGACTTTCGATGTACCAGATGCCCAAAGGAATTCCATCGCCATTGCATAGTTGGTGTTTTGTCACTGGCCAACGTTGACTCTCGATATTTCTAAATTTATTCAACAAATTCATTTAAGTACTTCAAGATTGACGAAATAAAGAAATATGATTTTTTTTCATCGAAATTCTTATGTATTTTAGAGATATTTGTAATTTGACAGGTTTGGCAAAAAACAATTTGGAGCACAGTGTTCGGTTACAGCGCAAGTCCCTTAAAAGGATAGGACACCACTAATAAGACATCCGTTTTAATTACCGATTGCACAACCGATTGGACAATAAGAGAATGATGTATTGTGAATTATCAGATACCCGAAGAGCCAGGATTCGTTCTGAGAAACGATGAAGAATGCTCATTAACGAGCACTCACTATGGACGGGACCCCTAAAGGATATTTCCGAGTGAGTTAATTATGAGCCGCTCGACTTTCAATTGGGCGCATATGCCACTTTAAAGCATGTCTCGTTTGATTTTAACGAGCATTAAAAATGTGGTCCTGCTGATCAGCCAATCCGACCAATGCTCGCGGATCCGACGACGCGACGCACGGATTTAATGGTCTGCTGTCCTGCGCCAAAAAATGAATTACGCCCCCCTTGGTTCTTGGACCGACGAGCGATTGGTACTTTCGAATAATAATTTCTTGATCGGACAGGTGCTGCCTCGTTATACAGTAAGTTTATTAACACTCGGACAGAGTCAAGGGAAAATAGCGTAGGAGTTAAATTCTGCACGTTCAATTTTACTGAAACCCATTTTGGCGAATATTATTCTTTAATAATAATCATAAATGATTCGTCAAAGTTTGAGCAGGCCAAGGTTAAAGCTAATAGAGCAAAATTTGCTAAAATGTTTGTTTGATACTTCTTCGTTTAATAGTGTAATAATTCCAAGCGCCCCGCAGCGTCTCATTGATAAAAAGGCGTAACGCAGTAAAATAGAGTGCTTGCAGTCTCTACATGCAGCAACTGTGCGGTAATGGAATTTTGATCGATGTGTTTACTTCCACGGAATGGAGAGGCTCGCGTTACCCCTGCAACTCGGGCTTGCTACGATGATTTATAAACAAATTCACCTCGCGCTCTGCACGCTCATGTAAAATTAGTAATTCAATGCCTGATATACGGTATGTGTTATATCAATTTCTTGCAGCGCTACGATCGAGCGGATGTGCGAATCAAATGCGAATACTTTCACGAAAGTCGTACAATGCAATTATGGGAAAATAAAAATCGAAAGATTTCGTTGGGAACGTTAAGAAAGTTTTCGAATACATTTTTCGAATTAAACAATATAACTTTAGATATAAGAAGTAATTGAAATTCTAATATAAATTTTTCTTTACGAACGATAATTTCGCAAACGTTCGAAATGAATGTAAGAGAAAACGTAAGCTGGGTGGCGATCCAGATCGCCTGCGATGATCTACAGGTTGCATTACCTCAGGGTCTTATTGGGACCGTCGGAACCAACACCTGGTCCCTGGTTCTTTTTACACTTTTCGAATTAACTAAAGATTTTACTACCATTTACTCTTTTGTCAAATAAATTGAATTTACGCAACCTATAGACACATGTTATATTTTTTTTAAATTTCCTTTTAATCCATTTTTCAGAAAACTGACTTGTTAAATGATGAATTAAATTTGTCGCAAATTTGCATTAGATTCTGGTGTCTATTTGCTTGCACAATGGGGGAGCCTGATTTTCTGCGTGAAAAAGGGACAGCCCTACGGGTAGGTAAAGCGCAGTTAAGGCATTTGGTGAGACCTTCTGCCTGCAGCTATTCCTCCGGAGGGTTCGTAGTTGGGATATCGTCGTTCGAGCTTCGAGGAGTCAGTTTGCGCTCGGACTCCGAAGCGCGCACATGTTCGTTGTGTATCCTGCTTTCTTTCGTTCCCGATTCTTCTCTTATACTTTGTTTTTTTAAATAGATTCAGTGAAACAATCTCATGTCTTCTATTGTGATACGATGCATTTTTAATAAATATGTGTGAAATGTAAGCTCTCGTCCCAGCAGTGAGTTTATTTTTAATGGCTACTCATGCGAAGCGTGAGATTTCAAATAAAATGTAATTCGTGTTCTGTATTAACTTCTTTTTAATACAATACATTCGTGGTATTTTTTATTACTCGTTGTTACCTGTTAACTAATGCGGATACTTAAAAAATATTTTTCGTTTCGCCAATATTCTAGTTTTGAGTGCGAGTGGCAAAAGCTTAATTAAACAATCCAGTGATATTAATTAATACTAAGAAACGATGATTAATAATTTTAGTGTGTTGCTTTGAGCAATCGTGCCGTGAATAAAGAATTAATAATGAATAAGTACAAATTATCTCACGATTAAGTTTTAATCCTCGACGAAAAGTGAATTTTAATTGTTTGTTATAGGTCGCTGCCGATTGCGAACGGAGCAGCAGTTACCTCAAACCGTGCAATGATGTCCTACGATTGTCCTCACCCGGTTTCCAGGACGTATCAGTACAAAAAAGTAAGTGATAGAGATACATTAAAACAAAATTTCGCTTAAACAAATCAAAACTGCTTCACATTAACTGAACCATGACAGCAAAGCTATTAGCCTCCTTTTACCAAATCATCTTTTTCTTAACATTTCAATTATTCAGTGAGTATAATATTTTTTAAGTCAGATTGTGTTACCCTTCATCTGCTACAGGTAACTAAACCACTGTTAGAGAGAAAAAGGCGAGCGCGGATCAACCGATGTCTCGATGAATTGAAGGATCTCATGGTGGACGCTTTAGAGGTGAATATAACAATCATATTTTCCCTTTATCTTGTGAATGTTAATTCTAAACTTTCACACTATAAAGTTCGAAGTTAAAAAGAAAAGTTTGTATTATAAAAACCAGTCTACTAGTCCTTAAGTTAAAACACTATCATCTTTCAATCCTAAATCTAAAGAACCATTCACCGAACACACTAAAGATCGAAAGTAGAATAAAACCACAGGGAGAATAAAATCAGCGTGATCTTGTTATCCAAAAGAGGAAATCTTAGTACAGAGTCTTCGATCATTATCCATCGGCTTGAGCAGCATCCGAGCCAAGTTAAGCAGCTACAGTCAGCACGTGCCGCGCTTTTTCCGCAAGCGGAACGCGCGAGGTTTTCGCAGAAAAGCCGCGAGTCTTTCGCACCGCAGCAATTTCATGCTAGTGAACTTAACAGGAAACGCATTCTCCAGCCGCAGTAACGCGTGCAGCCGATTCTCCCCTTTAAATATGTATTTCAACGAAGGAGCGTGGGAATCCGCGGCTAACGCGCGACCGACTGTCAACTTGACTGCGTCGAATACATACACATGTACACGCGTGCATGCGTGCTCACTCTGCCGTGCAATTGTATAACATGCAATGTGCAACATGCGTGTGCCAGAGTCCCCGGAATTGCATTTGCGTACTTTAATATAATATACTTGTTGTCGGGCTTCACGCTTGCTATAGGGAACCGCCTTTTCGTGCGCGACCTAATGAACGAACTCTGATTACCTCGGGCTGACTGCACGAGACTGCGTAACGTGCTGCTTCCTGTGCTGCACTGGATCGTTCCTATCACCGATTCAGATTCTACAGGCTGTTTCATAACTCACTCACTATTTTTAAATAATTTCTTACTTAATTTCGCGTTATATCAATTTTCACACATGCCTTTAGTATTGTCGAATAATTAATATAAAGAAGGTGATCAAGAAAAAAATTTCCAAGGCACAAATTAATGTTTTCGAATAAAAAATCGGGTTAGTCTAGAATCTACGAAAATAAGTTATCAAATGAGATACATTGAATTGGTTAGTTCGTAAAATTAGAAGTCACTTTACCAAGCAGTAATAAAGTGATGTTAATAATTTATATGAAACGCATATTGCGTTCTTACTTTAGTTATATGCGCATTGGATCGCATTAATTTTCCAGCGAGACATTATCAACTAATCAGTACACTAGGTGTTCAACGCGACCGGAACACCGTTTCGCGTGAATCACTCGGCGAGCTCACCAACCGTGAAGTTTCCACGCTCGCCTCTGGAATTTGAATTTGTCTCGGTACTAGCGCTCGAGCGCGACACCAAAACAAACAGACGAGAGAAGAAACGGTGGAGTGGTGGCTGGCGGAAAGATCGAGTGGTCGAGATCGATCAACGACGCGTGTAGCCTCGCAGTTTCCTCATAAAAGGAAACCGGACTCAAAAATATCCGCGAAGAATTATATGAATTGACTTAATCGATAATAAAAATTTCCTAAATTCAATTCGATCAAATATTCCTTTCATTTTTTATTTAAAATATATTGTTGAAGTAGTGTTAAATCATTGTTCATTTTTTCGCTTCATTATTATTCTCAACAGTATCAGGATCAAGGCGAACTAATCATATCGGTGAAAGTCTAATGAAATCGTGTATTTAAGTTGAGAACTCAATCAATCGTGACTAGGTATATAGGTATCTTGTACTCTACATCTTAATCTTTTTCCAGACGGAAGGCGAAGACGTAAGCAAACTGGAAAAGGCAGATATTTTAGAGCTAACGGTTCGTCATCTACAAAGATTGCAAGCAACACGATCTCCAGGATCAAGCGGGAAAACTGACGATGCTTCTGCCGAGAGCCGTTGGTTGTCTGGCTTTGGACACTGTGCAACCGAAGCATGCAGATTTCTCTCAGCTTTACCTGGGGAAGCAGCGGAAAGACTGGCGAGGCACCTTGCCACTGGTCTCCAAACCAATCGGCAATCAAACCCCATAAATTTGAGGGTAAATCATAAATCATATGCTTATTTTATTATATCAATATACATGTATATTTCAATTTTCTAATGATCATAAATATTTACAGGCAAAATCAAATTCGCTCTCACCAGCTCTGGCGAATTTGGACCTAACAGCAAATTTGATAGCACCAGGTCCTACGAGTCCCTCGAATGAAATTTCAAAAAGTACATCTCCTAAAATACCAATACAGAGGCCTGCACCCTATCCTGACGTAAGTTTCGGAAAATCCTGTAGCAGAAACGCCGAAGCAATTCCCTGCAATTCACAACAGGATAATCCAACATCGAGTTCGAGAAAAGAAGATCGCTTGAGATCGATCCGACCGAGAAAATCAAGAGACGCAGTGGACAAGATTACTGGGACGAGTCGCAAAACGAGTGATTCGCATGGTACCTTTGAGGACGATGAAGAAATCGACGTTGAGCACGTGGATGAAAAAGACCCGATGTGGCGACCATGGTAGTGGATCATGAAAAAAATCGACTTGTTATCTCACTCTGATTATATTTATCGTTTTTAAGTTTTATCAATTTTATCGATTAAGATCCTTACCATTTATTAAATTACGTGGAATACAATAATTTAGCGTTATTACTCGTATTAGAACACGAGGGTTCTTGATCCCACGAATTTTTTATGAAATCGTTACGTATCGCATTATATTGAATTGGATTAACTTCTATCAAAAAATGCTTTTGTATCTGTTACTTGTTACATTTTACGTATCTCAACGTCCTAATGTAGATATTTTGCGTACAAGCGTTTCCATGACGATTCAATGCGAAGCACAGAGATTATAGTATTTATTACGCTCACAAACGGAATCCAGTGATACTGTTAATATATTGTATAATAGTGATTAAGAAGAGACATTCCACGTGTTGTAAAATATGATTTTCATCACATTGCGATTTATCGTAATTACGATAGAATACGATAGAGAAAAATTGGCTTTTAATAAGAAAAAAAGAATCTCATGCTATCGAACATTTATAGCTTATCTCAATACCATGTCACGTTATCAATCATGTGATTTGCATCATAAATTTGTTTTTTTATCATTAAATTACAGCAAGCTAGAATAAGTTAATTTAGAATTACTATCCGAGAGCGTTCATCGTGCATGTTGCGTTAACACACTCGAGTTTGGTACTTGGCTTTAATACAGTAGATTTTAAGCATTTCCTACCATTCTCAATTAAAGAGAATAGTGGCGAATAACGAAAGACCTCCGCAAAGATTATTATATCGGGTCGAACAGTATAACCGAATCGTTATTCATTACCGTTATGCAAATACGATTTATATACTCTCATTAACGTTACTCAAAGTATCACTAATTATTATCAACCTAAATCGTAGTATATTTGTACGTTAATATTTTTAGAAATTCTTTAAAACGCGTTTGCAAGATTAGAATGTACTATGTAAATATTAGTCGTAAAGCTAAGAATTGCTCTGACATTCTGTACGTGATCATTCTGTGATAGGAGTAAGATCGTAATTTATAATCTTTCTTACGTATGTTGTGCAAAATCGTTTTGATAAGGGAATAAAGATGATTGAATTTTCATTTATAATTTCTGGCTCAAAGTATTTTCCACATCCACGATACCCCATTATTCTGACTTTAGAGGTACATTTAGAAATGCGAAATAATTAGAATGAACTATATTCTTCAGTCTTTGTTTATAATTTTTACCACAGTAATTTATTAAGTAACAGTACTATTTCAAAGGGAATCTTACTTTATAGTGCTCGATTCAAAAACACCCCTTTCGACAATCAGCTGAACTCGGTGGACGCGACAACTTCCATAAAGACAGCTTGGTAACCAGCAGTAAATATACTATTATTGATCGCTGATCTTTTACCGACAGGCGCTTCGCACTACGAAGCGCTTATATCGAATTCTAAGCTGAGTCGGCAACGTTGGGTCGTGACTTTAAAATGGTAAAATGGGGGGTAAATTTACCAGTTCAGTCAGGGTCAGGTAGGAACCTTCTAAGGCTACAGTATTATCGATACAAGATTCCTGCAGTGCAGGTCTCCAAAGGTATCTGACCCATCGAGGTACAGAATCGAATTCCTAGAGATGGAGTCCTTAGCATCATATAGAATCTTTTAAAAAAAATCCGTTATTACTAAACTTTCAAATGCATAACTAATATCTATTGTTTGAAGACTTTTTCAATTACGATATTATAAAATTCAGGATGTTTCAAAGTTCCTATCTCATTTCTACAATTCGGATTATTATAGTATTCGAAGGATTAACAAAAAAACGAAATTGTCCATAAACGTCAACTTTATCTTCTATATTGCTCGCAACTTCTACACGAAGGCGTAAAGTCCCTTACACATGAAAAACAGAGTGCTCCCGCCAGTGGGATTTTAATCCCTCCAGGTTTTCAGTTAAGCCAAATGGGTTACAGTCCCCGCAAGAGTAAAAAGAGTGCCGCCGGAGAAAAAGCATCGAGAAATGATCGGATAGTAGTAAACAGGAAAGGTCATCCTCTAGCTTCCTTCTTTCGCGGGTGACAGTCGCATTGTGCGAGTGGTGTTGAACGCCACTCAAATTGCCGCTGTATAATAGCCGGCGGCACGGTGGCAAAGCTTTTCCATGGGCCTTGCGGCGAAGCGCACAAAAGTGCCGGCATTCTGATTTACTGACACCGATTGTCGCCGAAATGTTGACGATGCTCGCGGGCGGATACTTGGCTACTTTGCTCCTCTTCTCGACTGCGTGTGGTCCAGTCAACATCAAACTTGTGGGAAACAGGTTGTCCTGGACAACGAACTCCGATGTGTCTTTCGGATAATCTGTGGGAATTACTAGACGACATTAAAATCGTGAAACGAAACCGCGGCACTGGTCACCTTTGTCCGTTTTATAACTCGTCGGCCTATTATAAATGAATATCTCTCTATAAATCTATTTACAAGTCTTCATTCGAGATTTCGTGCCCTGATGGGAACAGAGTTTTCTCATGCTCATCGAACACGTTTCAGGTGGCCCTATAAACTAGGAATTCCCAATTAAAATGACTAAATTCTGATGATCTAGGATTTAGATTGAAATATTCGTCAATCTTTCGATCTGATCTCAGTAGCTGGCAAAGATGTCAATAATGTTATTGAAGATTCGTAACCCGATCAAAGGGAAAGGATGTTCGAGATGTAGCGTGAAGCAGACGCGAACCATTAAATAACATCTCGCGAGGTGATAGATGGGTCGCATGCCGTTCGTTCTGGTCAGCAGGCCGACCCATTAAAGTGCATGGACCCAACTATCCCTCTTTATCTCACTGGCAAAGCGGCAAAGCATTCGCAGCGTAAGGGTCCAACGCGGAAGGCGCGAGTCGAGATCGGTCTCCATTGCTTGGCAGAAAAGAAAAGGAGAGCGAGTGACTCGTGTGGCTCATAGACGGACGAAGACAGAACAGCGTGGAAAGGCCCGTGGAAGAAACGGGCATTCGAGAACTTGGCCCGCAGTTAATTGCCAGCACTTAATTAGCGCTCTTTGACTCGCCGCGCGAACCGACATTCTCTTGTAAGACTCGTAATGGCCGGTGCTTTTCTGACGACTCTACGTGCTCTAAACCCTCTCTTACCTTTCAATGCGTGGGCATTCGTTGTAGATAGAATCGTTGCACGCGTTACCTTATCGAATAGATCTAACGAGAATTCGAATTGATGAGAAGGATTCTGAAAGTGGTTTTATATATAAGAATAAGTTTCGCTATTTGTCAAAGTATTCAAGTATCAGAATTCCGTTGAGAAACGTGATACCGTGAACAGTTGCTCGTAATGTAATTGACCGATTTCCTCCATTGGACAGATGGACAGATCCGTACACCAGGGTGGTAAGGTTTAATGTGTATCGGATTTTCCGATGGAGCGTGAGAGATTTAAAGAAATTGGGGGTGCACAGTGCCTTATGCCGTTTTAGCGTGCATATGTTATCCTAAGAATTTGTATCCTGAGAAAAAATCGGATGCGGTTGCGGCAACTTTTCATAATCGGTAAAACGATGTTATATCTTTACTGTACGAAATAGTGAAGTTATAATACCTATGTGCGAACAGTGTCCGAGTGGCCAACAAACATTTCCGAGTGTCGAAAAATGCTTCGGCGATCCCGGAATTGTACGCGAAGATTGTTGGCTCCTCTGGGAATACATAGTTCGCTTCGATCGAGGACGAAAAATCTCAAAGAGAAGCTATCGTGAAAGGTGTCCGCTCGTGGACGTCCTCTCATGGGAACACCGCACGCCTAATTGTTTCCCATTCACCCCTTTACGTTGCTCACAGACTCGACCCCCGTTCCTCGCTCTGTCTGGAGTTGTAAGTTGAAAAAGAGGGATATAGAATGCGAACTATTACTCATGCATTGACGTATTTTGACAGGTCTCTTGGCAGCAGACACTGGAGAGAGTTTACCCTCCTACTGGTAGGAAGACGCGCTGGACAATTTGCTTGGTGGGATGCTATGGGCGTGATTTCGACTACGATTAATTTTACGAGGCACTGTATACTCTCTGGGCAATCCTTGGGGCGGATCTTGCGTATTGTTGCAGTAGGTCAGAAATAAGTGTCCATCTCTAGCCACATGACTTTGATACACATTGTAAAAATTGGAATAAACTCGGCTTATCTAATAGGGTAGATTTATAAAAATAATGGCAACTAGGGTAACAACTATATGAACCATTGTAATAGTTGACTAAATGATTTCAATGTAGAAATTGAAGAAGAACGTTGAATGTAAAAAAAAGGTTTCTGGTAACTGAATGATTTTAAGAATTAGGTATTCTTGAAAACTAGCTTCTTGGAAACACATATCGAATGGAGATTGGAGAAACTCATATCGAAAGAGGAAGGCAACTTTGGTTGATTCCCGACAGACCGATTGATCATCCTTGTAGCAGGTGCTTTGAGGACCCAACGAGCTCCGGACCTCTAGCCTCGAGGTGGAGCCTCGAAGTTGCTCCTGGGACTGCGAACCAAACTTCAGAATTGAAAGATCTCTATTCGCCTGGTGATGGAAACTGCACCTGAGACTTCTTGCCACGATTGTTCGATATTCTAACCAAATTGTCCCATTGTCTGAGGGGGTGGCTCGTAGGATTAGGACTTTATGTCGCCGAAATTTGTACTCTTTTACTCGGGGCGTTGTCAAATTTCGATAGAACACGTCTCCAGGGAGAATTTTCGGAAAACGTTTACCAGAAGAGTTTCGCTATCCAAAATAAAATGTCTAATCCCTTTTCCTGTATACACTACACCCTTCATAGCTAGATAAATACTGCAGCTTGTCGATTCAACTTTAAAAAATGCAATTATAGAAATATTAATAATTAATGTGGATTTTACTCAAACCTATAAATAATATTCTTAAGCAATAGTGAGAAACAATCTGCGTATAGTTGAGTGGTAGGGAGAGTAGAAACGGTGTGGTGCAAATGAATATATGCGACGCGAGGCAGTAAAATCGCGTAAGTCATCATGAATGCGTTGTCGCAGGAACGATTGCTAGAATTTGCGAGTGGCGGCGTTAATGCGCGAAACAATCTTGCGATTTTCCACAGTGCATAAAAGCTGCGATATTAGATGCCTTTAATGGCATGTAACGTCGTTACCAACCACCTCCTCGCACATTCGACAATTCGTGCAAAGGCCATTCGGCATTTTCACCAGGCGTGATAGTCGAAAAAATGATATACCTAATGACTGCCTGGTGACAGTATTAAAAATTGATATTAGTCAAGAGTGGAATTAGAGACGGATGAGGTAGTTTTGTAAGCGGAACATTGGGATGTATGAAAAATCCTCTCTTCTAAAATTACCATATTACTGATTTCTTCCATTTGCCATCACGAATATTGAAAATTAAATAGCATTATAATTTCTACCAACTATTCCGTTTTCCTTGATGTCAAGATTAAGATCCCAGTAGTTTTTTTAAATCGACAATTGTTTTTTAGAGAGTCCATGAAAATAATTCCCAAATGTCTGGTATCGCACTATTTGGGCGTAAGTGTAGCGAGTTCTAAGTGAGTGCTGTGGATAATGCGAGGACGAAAACTACCTCTGTGAATGGTGTCCTCCACAATCCGGCAGCCGACCCACGCTCTGGCAATCAGCTCCCCATAAACTACAATCACGACACGTGCTATCGTCTGGCGCATCCTGCGCGCTTACACTTCACGCGTTACCACCGAAATGCTTGGATCCTGTACCTGTTGACACTGACTCCCTTGCCTCTGCTATCCTCTGACATTTATCCATGACACTTTCAGCACTTGGCCAAATTTTTAATCGTGTCCTCCTCCCTTCAACTTCATTGCTATCCGAACTCTTAAAAAGACTTAAAAAGATTCTAATATACAGAGATAAATGTAATCTTATATTTCGGATTAAATATGTTTTTAAAATCAAAGGAATAACTTTTTAGTATGTATTATAAGAATGTGGTGTGATTTTTGAAAGAGTGCATCTGTATGTTCGGACTGATGCGCAGCATCGTATCTAAAATATGAGTTAATTCGTGTTGGATTAATCTGCTCGAGTCCCGGGGTCCATTATGTCGGATTGTGCTGCTCGTCCAGGCGGTCATCCTGCCTCGCTTTCGACTGATCTTCGGGGTGATTACACGCGAATCACTCGGACTGACTTGATCGCGGCAGGGATCCTGCTACAAGCGTCTAATGTTCCAAAGAAAAAATGTAAGGCTTTCATCATTGACAAATTAAACTTACTGTTTCCTAGGATCTGGATTAATGACATTTTTTTGACCGACTGTCAAGTACAAAAATCACACCACAAACTGACTAATAATGCATAATCCAACAATTTTTGCAACATCCACAATTATAATTCCTAATTACAATTTGATTCTACTAATTCTGTAAATAAATCCGGTTTGAATACTTCGAACCACCCTATTACATGTGTATGACAAATCTCACAAATCCAGACTGGTTAATCCTAATTATCACTTTATCAGATTGATCCTGAATATTAGTAATCACGAATAGCGACTGACTATCCAGACGTCATCTTCGTCCTACGTAGTCCAGTCGATTCGATTGGAGTATCCGTAACATCAAGGATCCGGAGAAGTGAAGATTCTTAAAGATCAACGTTATCGTCATAGAGAGGCCAGTGGTCGGTGAGTGGTCAAGCTGACCCGCTCGATCGTGGGTGGAGAAGGCAGGAAAGTGCCAGGCGGAGTCGAGTTAGACGCCACCTCCGTACTGAGGAGATCGGTTTACAGGGTGGCCAATGCAACACTCGAGCAGAGCCATCAAGCTGCCCTGGTCCCCAGGTGTTTCTTTCGTAGGGGCCTTGTCCGAAGGCGGAGCTTTCTTGGCTGGTAACTACCTGACTTTCCTGCCTTTCCATTCCACTGCTCGCTTGACGGATCCTTCCCTCCTTGGTGGCGCACTCCGAGCCACCAGTTCCAGCTGAGAGCCCGGAGCCAGCAGGTCCCAACGATAGTCCCTGTCGACTGATACTTTCACGCGAGCATTGATTTGCCGACGGACTCTTTTACATTTTTTCATCTTTCGTGATTATCTTCGCAAAACTTTGGGACCAGCTTTCTGGGACTCTCGCGAATATACAGTGCTTCCGGTGCACTTGTTGAATCGAGTGTCCAGTGGGTTTGTGAACTGATCTGGAATATTGTGAGCGCGATTAGACTGACTTTGGTTTCGTGGTGGATTTGTGATAAGAGGGAAACGCTCTTTTTGAAGATTGCGAATAGCTAGATGGCAGTCAGCACCCTGAATATGGCACCCTACTTCACTGGATACACTTTTCAAGGTACGTTTGCTAATTTCCCTTTTTTATAGAAAAATATTGTAGCAGAAAAACGTAGCATTAATATTATTTAAATTGTTACTATAACATTTTTTTAAATAAATATAATATTATATTACGCTTCAGAATCAGAATCGTTTTTTGTAACATTTTTGTAGAGGTAAAAAATTCGTAAAAGAGTATAATAACTAAGGTGACACTTTATTTTTTCTTGGTGTATGAAAAATTCTCATATCCACATATTTATGGATTTTTATCTGCTGGAACAGAATTCGGTAGTTCTTGTAAAGAACGTCAGTCAAAAGAGAGTCACGATCGGAGAGTTGCTTAAACGAGAAGAAAAAAAGTTGTTCACGAGCAATGTTCGAGAGAAGCGGCATTAACGTGACCAAAAGGTTTCACGAGCCGACGTCTCCTCGAGTCCTTACAAAGAGCAGGAGGAAGTTTTACAGCCGATGTTAATGGTTTTACGATGCGCTTTGACTGAATTATTCCCTGCCCGTTAAACAGGTCCCTAGTTCCTCTTCTCTTTTCTTTCTGTAACTTCTTGTCCCTTCCAGACCTTTTAGGACGACCTTCCCGCAACGCTTGCCACCGTCACCTTCCACTAACTGCCACTCTGATTGCGTGCATCTGGATCTAATCTCCATTGTTTATCCTAAACGAAGGAAATCGTCGCAAAAACCCTTGTAGTAAAAATTGTCATATTTCACGTACTACGAGTAACACATTAAAACACGTGTCATCCCGACTCAATAAAAGTCACACTTATTTTGTACTGTCTTACATTATGCCACAGGATACAAAAGTTAAACGTAACTAACTATCCACGTAAAATGAAAATAGAAGACTCGGTAACAGTCTGAACTTTCGCAGCGACCACCACCGGCCTGAGATACCGCATCCGTAATGACACGTTTAAGAAAGGAACGCATAGGAACCCGAGGGCAACATTTTTACAAGTCACCAGTGGTCATTGCACAGACGTTACCTGGTGTTTTTCGCATTACGTAATGGCAGAGAAAGAGCTCAGACTTTATGCTTCTAAACTACGGGTTGCAAATGTTTTTTTAGAAGACCGTGATGGAATAGAGGACGACAAGGAAGTTATAGTAAAAACGTATCGCAGATAATTTACTTATTCTCAAATGACACTACCATTGATTGGTTCACAACGATCCTTAAGATATTCTTAAATTTCTATCGAATCATTCTACCGACAAATATCCCAGATTATTATTACATATCCTAGGCGCGATGTCCCGTATTCTTTGATCGAAAGGAGCGGTGCAAAGGGGTAGAAGTCGGTAGAAGCGTGTGCAAGCAGGCCACGTAGCAGTCCGCGAGTCGTGGGCGTCGGAACGTGGAAGAGCCGTGGGTACCTAATGCCTGATATCGGATAAGCCTCAGGCGACGGCACGTTGATTGAAGCCTTCGCAACTCGGAACTCGCGGCGTACGTTAACCACATGCATCCCTCTTGCGATGCATACTCCCACTCAGGAGTATAAAGGTACCACTACCTGGTCACTTTTGCCTCTCGATGGATCCACTCTCTTCTTCTCCGTTCTCTTCGCCCGAGTGCCTTTTCATCGCATCACCCACGATCCCCACCCTCTTCGGCCACCAATGCACCCTTGCTGTTTGTTCAATTTGAGATTTATCGCGATTTCACGCCCGCTACCTCGCCCCCTCCGTCCCTCTTCCTCCTCCTCCTTCTCCCGCTCACACTTACGCTCATCACTGAATTCTGGAGCGACGCTGGATCCGAAGAGATCCACGTGGATCTCTAAATTCTAGGTGGGGTTAAGAAATTACCTATTTATTACCAATTTATTCTTTTAAAAGTATTATTAAGATGGTAAAAATTTCGTGTACTAATTTTATTACCGCTAGCTACGTGCTAATGCACATTCATTATTACTCTAATTGCCGGCGTATCTTAAGTACATGCTAATTCAGGAAGCACGTTCAAGGTGCCAGGGGCTTGAGACTGCGTGCACAGCTTGACACCGTGTGCTCGTGATAAGAGATATAATTGATTAGTCAGTGGTACGAAACCTGGAATTATGATTACAAAGGTTATAAGAGTCGGTTTAACTACCGGTGTAATTATTGATGTATGCATGCGTAATTATTGCAAACTCCCCGAACTCACCGGTGCGTATGGGATCTAGAAGCGCGAACAGTTGCGCAATCCCTCTTACGTTTAATTGTTTAATCATAGCTATCGTAATCAGTGTATCTACCGCGTGGTAACCACCAGTGTAATTAATAGCTATTATTAATAGGTATTATCTTACGTGGCGCAACGCTATAAGTAGTAGGCGTACAATAATTTACTAATAAACCTTACTTTCTCTTAGAGGAGATATATTCACTTTGAAATGATAAATCACGTCATTTTTATATTTATCAGAAGTTCTTAATCCCTGGCGTAACTTTGAAAATATTCTCAATAAATCCGACAATTCCAAACTGCGCAATGGGTCTCCCGAGTTCGCCAGATATACGAAAATTAAATATTTTGCAATATTGCAAACTTGCACAATTAGCGTGTGAATGTGATCCAGTAATATCTCTGCCTTTCGTCGAGTGCCTGAGGCATCATGAAAACAAGTAAGAAATTTAAAAACGTTTAGCCATCGTGTACCCAATTTGCAGTTGTTTAATGAGCTCGCGAATACCGGCACGGATTTAAATTGCTTGGAAGGATCCTACGGTGGGTTTTGTCAATTAAACCGATGTAAACGGTTACTTTAAGACTTTTCCAGCTGGAACCAGCTGCACTGAGGTTCGCCAGTGCCCGAAGCGTAAATTTAAATGATCCCAGGGAGAAACGGGGGAGGCTCTATCGCGTCATATCAGCATTACCCTGATCGCTCGCAATCAATTGCCCATAATCAATAATTCATGCTCTAAATTATTTTCACCGTCATCTTGTCGCGGCTTGATCTTCATCCGCGACGAGATCAGGGTGGTCTGCCGGATTGAGCCGAAGAATTCTCCGACACCCACCATGCAAATGACTTCCTTTTCCTGGTAAGTCATTATTCTGGGGTGTTTTGTCAATCAGGATGCCATTATCGTTAATTCCCTGTATCCATGAGGGATAATGGGCTACCGATTCCGATACGGTGTAAATGAAAAGTTCCGGAGAAGAGTTATTGAGTAGCAATAACATAGAAGAATACACAAGTCTATATAACAGTATTAAATCTGTCGCGATTAAAACCATGCACGATAAACTGTCGACCAATGTTATTCTCCCATGGAATTCTAGATAATGGAATTTACACTTTGGAATCACTGTCGTCTGTGAATCATGCTTGAATAGGGCAATTTTGTGCAAAAGAGCCGATAGGTATAGTTTCGGTAGCAGGTAACGTAGGAATTCAAGAAACGTTTCGCAATGAACATTCATCAGCGTTCGAAGGCGAAGCCAAGAGGCTCGTTCGCACGGCCCAGCCTCGAACACATTTGGTTCCGTGACTCGAGTTACGATTGTCGGAGTCCATAAAAGTGTGCCTACAGCCGCCGCTGCTGCTGCTGCTGCTGCCACCACATATTCGCTAACATATTCCCTAACACATTCGCTAACACCTCCGCCACCGCCGCTTTATTCTGCATTTCTCGCGTTCTCCTCGTGCTTACATACAATTTTCATTAATCATTATTGGCGACGCCCCTTCACGAGCGTACTTAGCATGGACGCTCGACGCCTTCTGGAATAGAACTTCACCACTTGAAGACTTCAAGCGAATTCCTTCCGCCGCGTTTCCATGTGCCAGGATAACTCTCGTAAAAGTTAAGTGGCTCCCGCTAATTTAATCTATTAAGACTGAATCGACAATGTAAAATTGCAAGAAGTAATTAATCAGAAAGGGAGAAAAACAATTACTGCAAGATCAAAAGAAAATGCTTCTTTGTCATCTACGAATAGGAACCAAACTTCAAAGTACCTCAGAACAATATCACCCAATCTAAGATTGATTTTGGTCAAAAGTCACCAGGCCAAACAACACTTTTCCATAAAAGACGACCGAAAGAGAAAACAGTTCGAAGATAGCAAAATCGAAGGATCAGAAAAAGGTCGGGGAAAGGCAGTTAGAGGAGTGAAGGACCAGGTATCGAAAGAGAGAGAAAGAGGGAGCGAGAGAATCGTCGAGGGCCCGAGAAAGGCAACGAGAGATAGAGGGGGTTAAAGGAGGGAGTCGGGAGCGGCGGTCGGCGCCTTTTGATCTTGCCTGTAATCCCGTCGGGCCCCGCGGCCTGACTGACGTCATAGGGGCCTCGGAGAGAAGAGCTGGCCACAGAACTCTTGGAGAGGGAAGAGGGCCTCACGGGCCCTCTCAAGCTGCGAGTGTGCGTGCACGCACTTACCAGACGTATGTATGTCCTTACGAGGCACTCTTCGTTTCTCCGGGGGTGATGTAAATCTCGTGGACTTGATGAATGACGAAACGGGACTACTTTGGAGGCTCTGCGAGCAGAGACAGCCATTGGCTGAATTATACCGCGGTAATTAGCAGAATTTTAGCCTGTGGCAGGTGTTACCATCGAGGCTCGACTTCGCTTACGAAAGACGATTCCGCCTGTCGCATGATTGTCGATTATTAATTCTCTTTTATTCTCGACGTCCGCGCGGCTTCACTTCCCAAGAATCTTTCCCTCCTTTTTTGTCCCGATCAAGAGAGTCTTCCTTTTCAGGGGGAAATTGATTGGCGTTAGCTTTCGGGAGTATGATGTAACCGATGGTAGCTCTATCAACCCATCGGTAATTTTAAGCTTGAGAATGCTACTGGCGCTATTACTGGTCTCAATACCGAGGTGATTAGATTCGAGCTTCTGAAGAGAATTGATAGTTCATTCGAATCGCGCGGCAGGTGCCTACTGTCCTTAATCCCTAAAACGAGTCGTCATATTCGGAGATGAAGGGATTTTTCTACAGGATTCCCTTTGGTAATGTGCCGCCAACTCCAGTTCTCAATCACGTTCGATTTCCCTTCAACGCGTTCGGTTTAATGCTAGTGGCTTTAGTTGAGCACTGATTTTTCTTGCAGGTGGCTTAGATTGATCTATACGATTCTGAACAGGTATTGATTTTTTCAATCGTGATTGTACGTACAGGTATGGAACTGTGAAATCAAAGTACTCGCTCGTAGTTCCTCATTCCTATGCAAATAAACGCGTATTATTAATCTTGGGAGTGAACGTATTCGAAGGAAGAGACTTTAGAGAAATTTGCAAATGTCAATTCCATGTCTCAACGCGTTGTCGTTCGTAGTGTGTACCGCTTTCAAACGTTAGAACAACTGACTGATAATTGAGTTACCATTCTTCAAGAGTCTAATTAAGATGCCAGACTCACGCCACTTAAATTGAAATGGCACTAAAGGCAATTAGAAGTAAACTGTCCGACTATGCTTTCGCCGAGTATAAGAAAGTAAACTGGACTTTGCTGTTACTTGCTCGAGAAAGGGCAGTCTTCAGCGGTGATTCAAAGGGTACCTTTATGCAAATACCCAAACGCAAATTGGTCATCATTTTCTTCGCGAGAAGAACACCACTTTGCATGGCTTCTGAGGGTGAAGAAGCTTTTTTATTTTCCTCAAGTTTACTGCTACTAGCAAAACCCCAGCCGTAACTTTTGACATGCCCTTTCCATGTGATTCCTATGTTTGCGTTAGCTACTTTCTCTCTTTTTTCCTCATTTGTACCTTCACCTTGAATCTTCCTGAAACAGGGCATCCCATTTTCTTCTTCATAATTGCAGTACATGGTTTATCCATGAAATTTCTTTCCTTTAATTTCTGAATTTAAATAAACGTGAAACAAAGTGCAATGTAAAATACGTGATTTTTTCTTTGTTACAGGACAAGGTCGCCTAAATCAATTGGGTGGCGTTTTTATCAATGGTCGACCACTGCCGAATCACATCAGGTTGAAGATCGTCGAAATGGCTGCGAATGGAATCCGGCCGTGTGTCATATCTCGGCAATTACGAGTTTCGCACGGTTGCGTCTCGAAAATCCTGAATCGATATCAAGAAACTGGATCGATTCGACCAGGTGTCATCGGCGGTAGTAAACCACGCGTTGCTACCCCTGATGTTGAAGCTAGGATCGAAGATCTCAAGAGACAGAATCCAAGCATTTTCAGTTGGGAAATTCGCGATAAATTGATAAAGGTCAGTCAACGTTCTTCTCCGTTTGTGTCAATGAATAAGAACACTTGTGTAAGATGTGCTAACTGGTCCAATACGGTTCTGCCAGCAGGAGGGAACCTGTGACAAAGCTTCGGCACCGTCTGTGTCCAGCATCTCCAGACTGATCCGTGGACCTGCGAATCAAACTCGAGCAGTCGATGATCCACGACGAAATCATTCTATCGACGGAATTCTCGGTAAGTCTATCCAACTATTTTCTTACTAAGCCATCAACAGTTCCAAGTATTTAAAAATCAATTTTTAAATTATAGTTCTCGAGTGCAGAATTAAAAGTGAATTTTTTCAAAATTGTATCAAATTCGACTGAAAAGTGTCCTGTCAGATTTATAATCCATTTGGGAGCGTGCTCGATCAGTACATAACTCTTTTCGAGGGCGTATTCACGTTAGTGGCGGCCCCGACGAAATTTCGCTTGTTTGAAAGGCGAACGGGGTTTCGAGGGCAGGAAGGGATTAGCAGAAATATAGGTCTGGTCGGCCTGCGTAAAGGGAGGCTCGGCTCACAATTCTCTTTTTTATTTATTAGCGGCGCGCAACGCCTGCCAAGAAATATTAGGCGTCCCGTGGCGCGTAGATGTGTCGAGTTTATTACCTTGTCGGGAAGATTTAGTTTTGATTAGATGTATGCTCGGGACTTGCGACTGGCCGAATGCAACGAGAACGCTCGACCTGTTGCTCGTATGGTTTGCGCGCCGTGCCGCTCGCCACGATTCTTCTTCCTTTATCTCTTGCGGCCACGACGGGAACCGACAAAAGGCAACCTTATTGCTCGCCTCTCAGTATCTCATTTTCGCAGGCCAGGTTCGAACAAGGGAGCCTGATAGAGTGATTACACTATCCGATACTGGATGATCGTATCGGTACATTCATCGTCCCATTAGAATTATCACCTCCCATATTGCGTAATTCTTTAGAAATTCAAAATAGTTTCTTCCCTTTTCAACCGATAAATTAATGAAACAAGTGATTAAGAGACATTCTTAAGCAAAATTCTCTCTTAACATTGTTCAGAAAGTAACGTCGAAAAGATGAAAAGATGAAAAACGTGTGACAGTGATAACGGTTTTGTACCAGCAAAGGAAGTGTTTCGTTACATTCAGAGTGACCGCAAGTAGAGATTACTTGTCCGACAGTGACGGACGCGTTCAGCGCGAACAAATATTCCGCTTTGGAATGCGCTACCCACTTTGGAATGCTACCGCAATGTCCAACGTGCAACCCCGTGCATAATATTCCACTAGGAAAGACAAGATACAAAAGGTAGCATGAGATCATTGTATCCAGAGAACAGTAATAGCTAAATAAGTGATTAATGGTACCGTTAACGCGAACGTTTCTCAACATCTACAAATATGTGGAAAAATCTTGGAAATATGAACTGTAAGTAACGTAAACATGGATAGGTTCCACAGTACAGTGTTAAATTAACGAAGAGGCAAAGAATGAAGCTGCAGCATAAAAACTGTTTCACCTTTCTGACCACGATCGATATCTTTTCACCGGAATATGATGGATGATCGCTAATGAAGCTCAAAATTACACGTAATTTTCGCGCATCCCCCATCTCTAACTTGGTCAACGTACCGCCAGCTTCGGTATTATTCGGAGTTCCGGATGATGGGTATTAATATCGGCTTGCATAAGATTATTTCCTCAACTGAAAACGTTCACTGGAACTCACAGTGAAGTTAATTGGAAGGTGAGGTCCACGGGACAAAGAAAGAAAACCAAAAGAGAAGCAAAGAGTGCTGCGATTATTATTTCTGGTATTAATGCACGAGCGATGCGTCGTATCACGGGGAAAGTGAAAGAAAGAAGTCGAGGAAGATAAAGAGGAAGCCGATGATAGCGCTGATGATGATGGTGATGATGATGATAATGATGATGATGATGATGATGATTACGGTTGAACAGTGGAGGGGAAAGACATAAAGAAAAGAAGAAAACGTCGCAGTGTGAATGTGCGTCCCATCAGATACAAAATCTTCGCAGACCTTTTTCTTCCAACGCTGTTCCGACGCCGGATTACCGAAGTCAACTGGTCGGTTGATCGACGTAGTTCCTGAGGCCCCACGACGCATGGAGCGCTCGAGAGTACAAAGAAACAATCTAGAAGCCTCAAAATGAAAAAGAGGAATGTGCTGATGCTCTCACTCTACATCTCCAATTGTGATTTTAACGATGAGTTCTATCAATCGGCCAAAAATCATTTTTCCTCATTATTTTCATTAACTAATTCTTTTTAACCACAGTAGAAATTAATAGATTTTGAACTCGAATCTCAATGATGAAAGATAGAACCAAAAAGAGAAAAGAGGAACCTCGAGAATGTGTTCGATGTCATAATACTAGTATCTGTTGTTGGAATCATTAAATAGCCCGAAGGGGTCCTAACCCGCCCACAGACAAAGAGGAGCTACCATACGAATCCACTTGGTAGCTTCGAAGAGTCGCGACTAAACGTCCGAGGATTCCCGTCATCCCTTCATGTCCGCGAAAGCCCAGTGAAGACAGATTCCAGGACGTCGAGGCCCCAGGTTCTCAAAGATGAAGAAGAGAAGGAGAAAGAGAGAGAGAGAGAGAGAGAGTGGTCGCCGCCAACACGCGTATACGCGCGGCGTGTGGTCTCCTCCGTGCCTCGGTACCCATCGCCTGCCTCTAATCTTACAAACCGCCAACAACAGGCCAACCGCGGCTTGCCCTGATCTTCCTTGCTCTTCCTCCTTCCTCTTCTTTGCTCCTTTCCTGCTCTGCTGCGTTCGGCATCGAGCGGTCTATTGATTTAGATGTTCCGCACGTGACGCAAACCTGGTGGCACGTAATACACTCGATCTTCCATTAGTAATTGTTTACCTCGATCGTGGATGGTCTCAAATGTACGTTTTGTTCGATGACTCTATTGAGAAAAATTATCGAAATCTTTTTATGTCATTTTCTCGGGTCAAAATATGGTTTAATAATAATTTCTATTAGAGAATTTAATGTAGTATTGTTCATTGAAGTTTATGCACTATCCAGTGATAATTTTAATTCAATAGCAGAGTTCCGAATACTGACTGGTAGAATATATGATGATAACTCGCGGAAAGCGTGAGACGCTCGAGAAATCGTTAGGTATGCTCCCGAAAGCGTCGCAAGGATTTACGGCCGTGGCTTGGTCTTTAATCTCGCTGAAACCGCCGCTCGTGTTTCGAACTTCTCGAATCGAAGCTGACGTTCGCGCAGGTGCTATTGATTTAGACGTTCCTACCCGTCGGCCGATGCGCTTAATTCGGCAATCACCTCGTAAATTATCCATCGCACTTTGTGACTCGGGTATATCGCCGAATGTTTCAAATATATCCATGTCAGAATCGTTTACCTTCATTTTTAAGTGTCTTTGAATTTTAACAGTCACTGTAATTTATCTTGAGAATCAAAAATTATTTTTATTGTTACATGGAAAATTAATAATACCAGAATAAGAGGAATAGTAATATTGTATAAAGAAAGAGTTAAATCGAAAGTGGGGTCGAAAGTGGAATGAGACTACCGCAGTCAGCCAAGTCACATTCAGTGTGTAAACGGCCGAAGCTTCCTAAGTCACACACGGTTGAACCAGAGCAAACATAGTTGAAGAAATGAAACTCTCAGGGGCCGGACAGCGAGAAGAATAATTAACAGAGTACGCGAGTGCCATGAGGCATTTAATTATTCGGCGAGAGAGGAACGATACGAGGAGACAAGGAGGCGGCCACTCGATGGGCTTTCGTTTAGCTCGGGTGGGACGGGACATGTCAAAGAACTTAATTTCTTCGCGGCGGACCCTAATTTCTCCGGTGTTTTAGTTTAGTATAGGTTCGGCTGGCACGGCTGTAATCAGAAGGGTCTTAATGGCGGGTTGCCGAGTGCAGCGTGTGAACTGTGGGCGTGAACGACTCGCTTCCTATCTTCGGTATCTGACGTGCAGCACGTGCTGAACTGGGAGACCTTCTTCTTCTTCTTCTTCTTCTTCGTCTCCTTCTTCTCCTTCTTCTTTCTCTTTTTCTTGTATTCCTTATATCCCCTGTGTGCCTCGTCCGCTTCTTCTTCTACACCGTTCACCACGTCTTCGTCTTCCTCTCGCCGCTATTACAAAGAGTGCTGCACCCTCTGTAACCCTGAATCCTCTCCTCGACGTTAGCGGCAATTTTCCCTCACGGTAACCATACTAAAATAATCCCTCGCTTCTATCCCATCTCTTCTTCAAAAACAATCCCTCGATTCGATGGTCTTGAAAACTCTTCTACTCTATATTTCTAGAGTTTGCTCGTTTTTCTGTTTCAGCCGGAAGCGGTGGCGACGACTCGGACACCGAAAGCGAACCTGGAATTCCGATCAAAAGAAAACAACGCAGAAGTAGAACTACCTTCACCGGTGAACAATTGGAACAACTGGAAGCTGCTTTTCATCGGACTCAATATCCGGACGTTTACACGAGAGAAGAACTTGCACAAAAGTAAGTTGAACATTCTTCAAGTACAACCATTGGAAAGATAGACATTGTATATCCTTTTTGCAATTCCTCAATGCCAATTTCCTTGATGTTCCAGAACGAAATTGACCGAAGCCCGCGTTCAGGTGTGGTTCAGCAACCGGCGTGCCAGACTACGCAAGCAGCTGAATAGTCAGCAACTGAATGCATTCAACACGATGAGCTTGCAGTCCTTCCAGAGTCAACATTACGGGAGCGGCGCTGAGAGTTATCAGAGCTACGGACAAGCTTCAGTGGCAGCGGCAGCCGCTGCTACCACCGCCGCTTATCCTCAGCATTACAACTACGGCGAGAACTACTATGCCGCGCAGCAGCAGTGGCCCAGACCAACCGCTGAGAACTACGGGTGAGTTGTCCTCGCTGATTTTTATCGTTACTACTGGAAACCTAACACTCAGTATTACTCCAGGATACCACACAACAACAAAACAACTAGATCCTCTTAACTTATACTCTGATGATTGACAATATCCTTCTATCGAATTGCGATAAATTTTTTTTATTTATAAATTTGGGGATTAAAGTCTGTGGTTAGCGATGAGGAATAGAATTTCAAGTGGAGAAACGTAGGGATGAAAGTAGTAGATCTTTGAATTGGCAAAGTAAAAAATGGACTGGTCCAGAATTGGACCCCCCAAGGAGTCGGTCGCGTTACGTGCGCCGCGAGGCTAGAGATGCATTATCCCGGACGTTTAAAGTCAGTCGAGGCGTGCACCATCGGCGAGCAGCTTCAGACAGACAAGGATACGACACCTAACGCGAGAGTGAGCAAGACTGCAAGCCAGGCAAAGAGAGAGGCTACGTTGCCTATGCTCAGCCTCTTTCGAACAATTAATTCAGCCATTGTGGCGTAATAACAGGTTGCCGAAGTGGCCGCTCTGCTACACTGTGCACGCTTCCACAGGCCGCCCTGACTCTCGGTTAAATTTCTTCTCGATAATTCTTCCGCTTCAAAGTAAACTCTATTAAAATAGAAAAATTGTCACGACTATAACTTACGATGTATCTGAATCTTAGAAAAATCAAAAATTGAGTCGTAAATCGTCGAGTAAAGCAACAAGGTTTATATTAATTATTATTAAATACGAGAGGAAAGTAGAGTCCTCGGGTTATAGTGAAAAATAGCTTGGTAAATTGGAAAGATTCACGGTGGAAAGTAGAGAAAATAAGGGCGAAAAAGATGAAAGGTGGAGAGCAGAAGCGGGAAAGGGAAAAGACAGAGGCAAGAGAAAGGTAGAGAGAGAGAGAGAGAGAAAGAGAGTTACCTGGTGTGGCGAGGAAAGGAAGGCCCCACCGACACGTTTTCTGTGTGGTCCTCAATTATGTTGCTTCTTGGGCCTCCGTAATGAAACGCTACCGGCTAATAATCCAACGCGGGTCTTGATCTTCGCCGATGATCCAGCTTTAACCGACGTCTGCGTAGCCATCCTTGCACCCCGGAAGCAACACCGCTTCAGCATTCTAAAAACTTGCTCTCTGACCTGCATACACTCGAACCTCATTCTTTACTAAAAACCCTTTCCTTAAAAACATGAAAAATATTTTAATAAATTTTACTTTACCGTTAATCAAATGAAAATCAGTGCAAATTATTTGGAAAATTGATACAGTTTAGTTTAATCATGCTCGATAAATGTATCTAGACAGAAAAGAACACTTTTTTGCGCAGTGATCAAGTAAATCCTCATCGTAAATCGTAGCACGGCGCCACGGATTCTGCAGAATTCATTAGCGTGGCCATAGAAATAAGTATGATTTGTGGCGAAAGATTCGCCTACGATGCCTACGAGGCGAATAGATTCGTAGACCGGTCGTAGTGAGAAGCTCGATAAATCGTCGCGCTTGCTGAAGGATCGGTTGTGCTCTCGTTTGAAAAAGAATTAAGAAAAATTGAAATGAGAGAGAGAGAGAGAGAGAGAGAGGGGGGAGAAAAGGGACGTAGGAATAAGGTAGACCTTTAATGTCCGTGAGCGTGGCTTAAAGGTCCTCGAGCGTGATCCTATGCCGAAATGGTCAAAAGGGCCGCGAGTCCGTTTTGAAGTTACTCGTTGCCAGGCTCGACACGCCCTGACCGATTCGTGCTTCTGCCACTGCAGACCTCACCCTCTGGTAGACCTCCCCGCGATACCTGCAGTATCGGCTTCCAAACGAGGTACACTGAGCTCCGATCGCATTTGAAAGAGAACCGAAATATGCTGGTTAAGCCGTGAACCATGGTCTGGGTGGCGTATCTCAAACTCCAGTCTCGCTTGTAACGTTAAAGTTAAACATCGCGGTATACCCTAATCGACCAACTCACATTTCAGACTCGTAAATTAATTATTGTATCTTGAACTAATCCACGGATCGAATTCTAATTGAAATCCCTCAGAAATGATATATTCAATTTTATATTGATCAAAAATACATTTCTACGTGGAATGCACAGTCTGTATATATTCTCGTGTTCCTTTTGTCGTAGGTTGTTCAACGCTTCTCATTATGGTAGCAGCAACCTCCCTTCAAACTTAACTTCGAGCAATTTGAACCTTGGGAGCCTGGGCGGAAGTGTGAGTCCTACGGCTACGAACATGAGTGCTTGCATGGTGCAGGGTGCTTCGTCTGGAGTTGCGACAGCCTCTACGGGGATGGGTCACCATATAACACCGCACAGTCCTAGTGAAGCCAAGAGTGGGTACCCTTATCTTGGTGGCATCGAATCTCAAGTTTGTGGAAGAGTTCACTAAGTCACAGGTCAACGATTGTATAAATTATTCGGAACTTTTTTGGTCATTCCTGAAAAATATTTCGATAAAAAATCATCATGAATTCAACATACATATCTATGCTTGTTACGTGTATAATATGATCTATCTATCGCTATATTAGTAATAGTATGCTAATTATATTGTCCACCAGTAGTGCTGGTAGAAATGCACTGTGCCTTGCCTAAGACTTTTGAATTTTTCGCGAATTCACTATCATGGAATTTACTCTTACGGATTCGAATTTCGTGGAATAAATATAGTTTTGTATATAGCTAACTGGAATAGGTACTAATAGTTAATAAGTATATCATTTTATCAGAAGAGTATGTAAAGTTCATTATTCCCACATGAATGTAAATAAATGTCAGATATATTTCACAGAAAATAATAGTATGGAATAATATTAATACAATCTTTACCAGAAGTTTTTTCGTACTGAATAATAGAATACGATAATTGATAAAAGCAAATCTATATACTTTTTTCCCACTGTCAATCCTGCAAATCATCGACAGCACAGTTCGATAATATTCATGATATATTATATACGTTTTTTACGCGACTTTGTACATAAATGTATTTAACAAAGAGATGAAAGTTATTTCTTAGAACACTAGAAGCCTTTTTCCTCAAGTGTCTTTTGATAACGCCTTAGACCTTCGCGACTGGTTTATTATTGGATACTTTAATCGGCCAGTGATAATAATTATTGTATATAATAAGATTCTATACAATGCACATTGTCTTTCGAATACAACTTCTGCGTTCTATATCTGTCCTGTGTAATCGTTATACAATAAAACATTTGATCAGAAAAAACATTCCAATTCCTTTCCCATTTAGTTTCATAAACCCATATTTTAAAAAAATTACAACTCGTATTTACATTTAGAAAACTACCCCAAAGATTTTTCACGAGTCTTTCAACGGGGGTGTGAAAGATAATCGTGCTAACGAAAGGGGAACATGTTTCAACCAATTGGTCCCGATTCGTCAAATACATGTTTCGTGAGGATGTAAAAGGTTCGAGAGGCGGCAGAGACAGTGGGTTTTTGGCAGGCGGCTCGTTTGTCCCTTGATGGGATGCACGGTAAAAAGGGAAGCTGGATAAGAGGCGACAACGAGCAATCAGCCTGCCGTATATCTACGGGTCCTGTCGCCACGCATTTGTGGCCCATTGTACCACCCTCCAAGTAGGTGGTCGGTATTCCTTTCCTTCTCGACTTCTCGCTTTCCATCAAGCAACGCTAAGCTGCTAACCTCACGCACCTACATGTCCCTCATGATTCTCTTGATTTTCCATCGTAATTCTTCAAATTCAGCAATATTCGAAAAATTACGAAGTTTCTTCGTTTATTTATTCGAATAGATATTTATTAAAATCGCAGCTGTCCATCTTAGTTAACGATAATTAAAATAATATTTATTCTTTAAAAAATTGTTAAAAGAATCATTTTTGAAACAAGATTGCTTGATGGAACAATAGGGAGTATGAGGTAGCAGCCCCTAATAACGAAACCGGCTCGTTCCTGACCTACCGCATGAGTCAGAGGGGGTAGAAAAAGTCGTGGAGCAACAGATTGAACAGCAGAGATTCGGCGTGCGCGGCTTTGGAGGTTGGCAAAATGGAGAGAAGTTCAAAGGAACCGCCTTGGCCAAGCAACCCCATATCCCTCGTACCCATTGAGGGTTGGAGTATGGGCGGGGATCGTTCAATGGCGAATCACGCCGGGAATAGGAACGATATGTGGGGTCTAGAAAAGCCTACCGTGGGACATTGGCCTCAGCTTGCATACTAATGCAAGTTTTATCCATAAACCATCAGGTTTCTTCAGTATCCTACAGCCATTTCTAAGTATACACGACTCGATACTGTTCTGGACTATAAAATAGTTTATACCGAATACTTATAAGAGTAATCTTTATAACGAAGAATCGTATATATTGGTCATTCTGTGTCCTCGGGAGAGGTCCGAGTGATTTTTCTCGAAAAAGTGCAGTTTTCACCGTGAATCGTGGTGAGTTGTTGTACAAGGTAACCAGGACAGATGTATCGGCAACGGGAAAGCTGATAGGTGTGACGACCTCCCAGGCTTTAGCCGCACCCTCGCGATGGAAATCTTGGGGCGGCGTCATGACCAATCTTCTGTGTGAGCGCATACGTTGCGTGACTTCCATCACTTTTCTCCTTCTTCTTTCTTCATCGTTGAGAGTCTTCCTCCTTCTATAATTCACATTATGTGTTAGTACTCGGAATTCTCGAACACGATCTTTCCCTTCTTCTCGAACTTTCGAGAGTTCAAACGCCACTCACGAAAAGGTTACAGATCGCAAACGAAAAATAGCATTCTCAATTTTGAAATTGATAATAGTCACAATGACTAGACAATGTTTTTTGCGATTTTAGAAAAAAAAAAAAAGTTGAAGCAATGTTGTTTTGATTTAGAAAGCCACCATTTAATTGCACTCAAGATTTATGTACCGGTTCAATATCCAGAACTATTTTTTCTTCTCTTAAATAGTTCAAATATTTACGAGCACTTAAGTCACTGCTATTACTGATCAATTATAGTTCTCAACTAGATATCTCTGGCGAAGCATGAGCCCTCGTATTATCTCGGCCTTTAATATTAATAAATCAGAGCAGTATAGTATGTTCCGCTCGATCAATAAGCATCGCGTAAACCATAGTTCCTGTCAGATTCTTTCCCAACGGTTTACAATCTTCAATAATACCGAAACTGAAGAAAACTACGGAAATTCCATGGGAGAAACACGATCGGTAAGCGGGCACAAAACTCCGTCGGGCCAAGCAAAATTGCCTTTCGCTCTACTTTAACGGCCTTGCGTCAGTATTCAATTAAAGTTCGAATTGCATCGCGCGTTCCAACCGCGGCGCGGATGTGCTTCAAAGAGAGTCCGACCACGCACCGTCGGTACAATAATTAATGTTTTTCCAGGCAGTTAAGCAACCGGTGTAACGCGTCGATTAACGCTGTTAAGGTAAACGATGTACCAGTAACGCGATATTCTTACGGTCTCGAGCCGCTACTTCTATTGCACGGTTACTCGAAATCGCATGAATTGATGACCTCGCAAGTGCAAACTGCCCCTTCGATTACTGTTATTATCAATCTTGAGCAAATGAACGACTGCCCGGTGAAGCAGGTAACTGAAATTAATGAGACTACCGGGACTAATTGGAAGAAAGCAGAAACAGTTTGCGGATGCTTCTTAATTATGCATATGAGAATCTTAAATTTTTAATACGATCACAAGTACAATTTTAGATATGACAGAAAAATCTTCTGTTTCAACGACGATTGAATCGTTAGTGTAAAATATGTCCTGACAGAATACCACCCCCCAGTATTTAGACTCCCTAATTCAACAACCGAGGTGAGATATTCGAGCTATGTAGATTATCGCCATCATGCATGAACCCAAGTGTATGGTTCTGGTTCATACACTGATTTCACAAATCCCTTCTATCGATCCATCATCCAGAAGCAAACAGTCATGGTTCCAACGTACACGAAGGATCTTCGCGCCTGGACGGATCACCAGAAAAAGGGAGCAGTTCACAAATCATTTAAAAGTTAAGCGAACGTACAGAGAGAGAGGGAGAGCAATGATGATCAGGACGGTGAAGCGAAAAACATACAGAACCAGTTCACGATGGCTGCTCCCTGGTAATAATGGCACCCCATGGGGGTTGTAAGCCATCCTCGCGCACCAATCACCGTACGGCGCCTCGAACAATGCTGTCCGCGAATAGATTAATCAAACTTTAACCGAGCCAATGAAAGCCGTGGAAATCTCGCGCCAAGGGGGATATCGAGGGAGGCAGTTGCAAGCCGATCTCATGGGGTGTCGTCATCTGCCTATGGGAACTGGCCTGACCCGGGACGGTGTTGCGAATTTAACGACGTTTAACGACACCCAATGCTCGTGGATCACGCTTCTACTCAACAAAACTGACTTTCTGGATCGTTTACTCCGAAATGGTCGCTCCAGTACTTCTCGAATAGGGTGACATTCTCGTCTAAAAGAATCTCAAGATAAAATATCTCTGCCTAAGGATAAAGTAGAACCTCTTTTCCAGTCAGTAAAATGTATTAAATCTCTGAAAGAAATTGAATTTGGTAAAAAGTGGATTTCTCTGGTTAAAATCTAATTAAACGATAAAAAGAAAATGGTAACCGAGGTGGCTGGTTGGTTTAAATGAATGTTGAGGGGTATCGCGGTACGATGGGTCCACGGGAGTCCTGTGCGGGGTGCGCGGATCCGCTGGCAAAGGAGCAAAGGATCGACAAACGTGGCGTGATGCGCGTCCAATCAACACACCGCACGGCCAGCTGCCGTACTGCCTTCATTCATCAAGACCCTGCTTACAGACCCTGCAACGCCACCCGAAAAATCCCTTTTCTTACTTCGCTTTCCGATGGAATACCCGCACCCCTCGCTTCAAACCCTCCACCTACCACCCCGGTTATAGCCTACTAAAATTGATACTCTAGGACTCGATGACTGTGTGCTTCGGATTCTACAGTAATTTTTGCTGAATATTAACTTCGCTCAGAAATTTAACAATCGAATAAATTAACTATTTGTAGTCTTTTATGTGTGATGTAAATATAGGTATTTAAAAGGAGACGCTCGAAAATTATTTTTTAGTATCTGTGGGATTTTTAATAATATAGTTTCAATCGTTGTTGGCGAAGGAGAATAATCCTATGATTCGAGTGGATGGTGAAAGGAAAAGGATTCGAATAGATTCCGACACAGTCTGACAATACGCGTTAAAAAGCTTAGTAAGGATGGTATAGCCAACGTGGCCAATCTAATTTCACGTGAAGATTCGATCGGTGCCGCATAATTGACCTAATCAAATTCTCGACTGGCACGAGCCAAAAGCGGGGTAAGGTAGCATGTCATCGCGCGTTACCAGCTCGGATCCGTCGAAAATTCTTTCGTAGCACCCCTTTGACTAGGTATGTATCGCGTACTTCACACTTGATAAATAAGCTTCATCCAAAGCACCCTACGGATAGAGTATTTTATTTCGAATTACAAGAAACAGATCGAAAGTTGGGGGGGTAAAAATTCCAATGATGCTGGCCACATCCGGTTAACTAAAAATTGCCAGCCACGAATGCGCTTCACATACCACAATTAAGCGGCAGGATACCATCGATCAAAGAAATTCTTTCGGCTCCATGGTTCATATTATCTACCAGCATCCGCTAGCAGTTACTTATTTTATTACCTTCGAACGTATTCACAGGCGAAGCATTCGAGCGTGTTCGTGAGATATCATTGCATAGTTCATTAAGACTCAAGATTCAGAACAAATACTGAGGATCGGATGAATTAAGAATATAATGATTCTAGGATGAAAAAGTATCATTAATTTATGAAACCAGTTTGCTACGTATTGGTAAATATCGGCACAGTATTCAAGTAAGCGACAGATTTTAGGGTCTTTATAAGTCAGTCAGAGTTTTGCAAACTTTTCTTCCGGTCAGCAGGCAAATCCACTTAAGTCAGATTTCTGAAACAAAAAGCGTGATCAGCTCAAGTACGCTGCGGTTCGCAGAATCCGCTCGAAAATATTGTCACTTTGGTGGATTTGTCGAAGTCTCGGTGTGGCTTTCGACTCGCCAAAATCGAAAGGATCGGATCCCCGCTGCTAGAACGGACCAAAAGCCCACCACAGGAACATGTGAAAACACGAAGTGGGCGGGTACGAGATTAAGGCTACTAGGTCGCAAGCCACCAACAGGATTACAACCCTTTTTCGCCAGGAAAGGATTTTTCCGCTTCTCGCTGCCACTTATTCTCTTCCCAGCACCAAAAGATCAACCCCGATTCCTGTCAAAGTTCTAAAGACTTGTGGTGACAGAATCCGCGATCATGCGAAAGCAATTTCGACTTTCGCCTCCGTAGTCACTTTTTAAGCTGCAATATAAGAGTCTTAAAAGGGTAAAGGTTTTGTCATGTCTCCCAAATCCTTCTATACCATTGTATTCATTGGAAACCACATCCTGCCAATATTGACAGACATTTTTTGCTAGACTGCCTTCAGAATAAAAATACCTAATCTAATTTTCCCAAGTCAATATTCTCAACATTTTCAATTAACACAGAGACATCTAATGTTAAAACGAACTCAAAACTTCAGGTGCCAAGTGGAAATGTGGGTTCTAGCGTGTCAGACGAAGCGATTTCCTCGGGAAACCCTGAAACCCAGGTAGCGTTTCGGTAAAACATTTGACGAAAGGAAATACAGCTCGCTTCGTACAGTGTCAAAATCTAACAATCTGTAACGAAAGCGTGAATATCTGAGGATCGGCTGGTTAAAGAGAGGCCGAGAAGAATCAGACCTCATCTCCCCTTACGGTTCTTTCTTCCACTTTGACTTGCCAAGTCCCATGCCTCCCGTGGCTAGTACGCGCGGAATCCACTGTACAAATATGATTTAAGCGTGCAGCAGCGGTTGCAAAGGCGGTTAGACCAAGTCACGGGCCATAGTTTGGGGTGGAACCAACCACCGCCTCGAGCAATCTAGAGTCGCGAGCAGGGTGAGTCGAGGATAGATGCGCGAGGAAAAATGCGTGCAAGGGGCACATTTGTCGCTTTCGTTAAGCTAGTTAAGAAGGCCCCCGGCTGGGATTAGTCTCGTTTGGTTAGCGCGATGATATAGACGTGGACACGCGGATTCGACGTTCTTCGTTAAGCTCCTGAAGCAAATCAATCGGTTTGACTCGCTTGTTTTTCCTCCCTTTGATACGAACTGTGTGGATCAACCTGTTCGTTTGTGGATCCTGATTATACCGTGGTGTCTCGGTACTCTGAGCAAAAACGATCTAGCGTCAGATGCGGTTTTTGAGTTGATCTATACTGTGGTACATACTCGTTACTTCTATTTCAATTCTTCTTTTTAATAGCATTTTTGCTTGATGCTATCTTTCGAAATTTAGTAAAAGAAAGGGGTAGAGTATTAAAGTGTGATTATTGTATCGAGAACTCTCTTCTGTTGAGAAAAGAGACCTCATGCCAGCAGGATTTTCTTGCCAGGTTGGACGGTAAATAAACAACGATTTAAAAAGTCAGAAGCCACGGAGCTAACGGTTAACGGGGTTAGTGTCAGGTTCGCGGCTTATCCAGCGGCTAAGTCGAGGTTAAGACTCGAGACGAGAGGACGCATTATCTTACTGGGGGGTCTGCTCTCCTCGATGATCTCTTCTTCGTTCTAAGCTCTTTTACCCGGCTCCTTTAATCTTCTACTTCGACGATGTCTCTCTTCGCTACTTGCTTCTGAGATTTTGATTCTCCTTCAAAGAGTATCTCTCTCTCTTTTTCTATATAAACCCGCACATCTAATTCAAAATATGTCGGTCCAATAGTTTCGCGAAATCAATTGTCTCTTCGTTTGAATAAAGCCATTAACTGACGAGTGTTTAGTTATTTTAGGATTAAGATCTACCTCGCATTACACTTGTCGCTCTACAACTACCTTCCGTAAACTTACAACCCTTATATTTGACCGAGTGTTATTTTAGGACGTATCCAAGAAAATAATTCTTTCTTCGTGAAAAAGAGTCGTCATTCGAAGCATACCGAAGTCATCTGTACGCGGGAGAGACGAACTTCTGGAATTCTAAGTTGAAAACTCGAGATTACAATAATTCAAGTCCCATGAGTCCTTATGCGCGTCGTCGAGGAAACAGACTCGGAAGAGCAGCTCTTCGATCATTTCTCGATCTCGAAGTCCAACGGTCCCAGAAGAGTCGCTTTTCCTGTCCGGGTTCTTTGGTGGCCGATTTTCTGGGACGCGCGGATTCGCAACGGACCAGCTGGGCCCGAGGAAAATGCGGGAGCTGGGGAGTCCAGGAGGACACGGCGGATCATTGGTAAATAGGAGGAAGTCGCGAGCGAGCGGGTGACACCGGGCCGAATCCAATCCTCGCGCTCACGCTGTAAGCGGACTGTGACGAACCGCGCGACTCCTAAGGATCCTTTTTAGCCCTCCTCCGCCGCGCTACGTATCAAAGGACCCGAGAACTTGGCTCGTGGACATAAAGGATCCACTGGATCTACCGCGGAATCCTCGACAAAAAATCCAAGAGGCACGAGTCCGCGTCTTCTTCGACAATCATCCTTGGACACTTCTTCGAGTCATCTTCGTTGCATTCATCGTATTCCTCGAGTGAACTGTTCGTTCTTAGTCTTGGAAAGGATTCATCGTCATTTTAAGGATTTTAATATTGTGGCTTCTTCATTATTGGGAAACTAACTGTATTTATTGGGTTAGAGACGTTTGGATCTTTATGGAAGAGAACGAGTTGTGTTAGTGGACGAATTAGAATTTGATCTAGCCTCGAAGTTACCGGTATCCATGACGACGATATCGGTGATAAATTTATTGGTCGTTCGAGTGAAGCGAGAAAGAATTCGTTGTCGGCAAACTGTTATACGGCTACGTGGCATAGTTGAGCGGAACCGAAGGAGCAGTACAAAGGCACCGCTTCGCACCACCCACGCCGCAGAAAGCACTTCGTACCACCAGAACTATGCAATATTTTACGCGGTTTGAATTTCCTCAAAAAATCTAAAACCTCTTCCTTCATTTCTGATCCAGTCTCTCAGTTTGAATCTCGAAAAAACAAATAAGCTTCTAATGAATTGGGAGAACAATACGAGTGTAACGAAGAGAAGTTGATTCAATTACAACGTTTTGAATCGTACTGTTTGAATATTCACCGCTTTGCCTACACAAGAATTAGCGTGACTTGCTTCCTGCATCTAGATCGTGAGAAGGTTGGCTCATTGGCGCCGCGATCGTGCCCTCCTCTCGCAGGTTCCAGGATGCAGAAATATCTATCCTCCATTCAAAAGACTTCCTTCCTCCGAAGGTTGTCAGATCACACGATCTCATCCTTAAAAGCCGTGCGAACTTATAATTAAACACTTTCATCCTTATCACGACAACCTTCGAGTGGCCTTTTTTCAAAGACTCCTTCCATCGAAGTATGCAAATAGGTTCCGCGAAACAAAGTACGGAAGAGGATTACATTCGCGACATTTACGAGTAGCACGACATTCACGGGAGAGTCGACTTAGGGTTCTGTAGCCTAATTGATCGAAGGACCTTCGCAGAAGATGCGAGCAGGCCAAAGCGAGTCAGTCCTCTCTGGTTTCGCACAACTCATCCTTAACGCGTTACCAGACCAGACGTTAAAGTCACGAGCGGATCAGCCGGCGAGATCATCATACGGCACTTCATACTCGAAGAACCGAGCGGAGAAGAAGTCACTCCATCCGAGTTGGAAGAATAAAAAAGAGAATAAAGAAAGAGCGAGGTCGCGAGGATGATGCTGATGATGCAGAAGGCGACGAATAAGGGGCAAATGCTTCGAGAATGAGAAGGAGGAGACGAAAGAAGAAGGAGGAAAAAGGTGCCAAGAAGAAACCTCTCGACGAGCCGGAGGGCTCGCAATTTTTCAGTGGGATTTATTAGAGCATCATTCTAAGGCTTTACGATCCACCTGGCCCGAGCTTTGCTCTGTCTCTCTTACCTTTCGTTTCCTCTCTTGCCTCAGACCCATCTTCCTCGGCACATTCTCGTTTCGCAGCGGCGTAGGCCAATCGTCAGAGGGAAACAGAACTCTAAAGGCGGTACTCGAGTAACGAAGAGAAGAAGAGGAAGGGTCCAAGGAGAAAGGTGAAGCCGTAGCGAGGCGAGAGGCAAGAGGCGAGAGCGACCAGTCAGCTAATTATTTTATTCTCACGCGGCGGCCCGTCAGAGTGCGCGTGCCTTTCATTAGACTTCCTTTGGGCATTCGAAGCCCGCGGCCAACGATCGTTTAGTCGATTGCTTCTTTCGGAGTCGCCACGACAGCCTCTTCGATTGCCTCTTGGCCCTCCTCGTTCTTCCTTACCGTGGTACCCGAGCTGATCTGACCTTTCCTGTAGGAAAGCTGTTCCACATTGGCAAAATACGTTCTTCCAACTCACTGGAATTTCTCACGGCAAAGCATAATTTCATTTTCATCGTTACATCCAATACACCCAATACATCCAATACAATCTTTGACAAAACTATATTAATTCGTAGACCTCAAAATCAATAGTTCGTATCTGGGATTTTGCACGATACCTATCTACTTAAAAATCATTCATTTTCGAAGGATCCATTCTGGTATTAGTAGGATAAAACTGCAGGTGAAGGGGAGCAGTACAATATACTTGGCAAGCGCAAGGATTTGAGAACGGGCCGTCTCGGGTGGCACGAGTTATTTAAATAAAGCCCTTTGTCGGCCGCGCGAAGCCCATTACCCAAGTACCTTTATGGCCACGCATGTACGTGGATATGCTGGATTACGGTTTCTCTTTCTCTCTTACTCTCTCTTCTCTGCCCTCGCCTTCTTGGCAGCGCTTTTAGCACGCGCGCACCCATCCGCACTATTACGCGAAACTCTATGCCGAAGAAAACGTTAACCCTACCATAAGTGGCCCTATAACATTTTAGGTACTTTACGAATCTTGCGATGACGACTACTCATTCTGCTCGAAGAATACTACTAAAGGATTTATTACTTGGTCAGGACATTCTGTCGTGTACTTTGATGTCATGAGTTCTATTTTTTAATAATAATAGTAAAGTAACGTCCAATATGTATTAGTTCATTCGAGTTAGTCTTCTTAAATGATGGTTGAAGTGTTAAGCTAGGTGGATTATGATCGATTAAATATTTATTCTTTGAATATTCAGACTCTTGTATGCGTCGCACGGAAAATGATTAAAATTGCAATTCAAAGAGGAAGAAGTATAGCTACGGTTTGTAGCGTTTGCAACGAAGCCAAGTGTCCATTTCGCAAATGGAGAATAGAGTATATGCCAGGGAGTCGTCACATATTTTACTCGACGTACAGGCAATACCTATTGAGTACTAGGGATTTATGTCGAGGATAAAGCTACCGCAAGAGGAGTATCCTTCGACCTTCGTGACTGGCGCCACATCAGTCCAGCTATATTATTGCAAAACCAGCTCCGTAAACCACTCTTGTTCTTGAGCCTCTTCTCGTTACTAAATCACTTTCGATCTTCCTCCGACATCGGCCTTTAAACGGAATTAAACGAGTGATGCTGCTTTTGGAAATATTGTATTTTTCAATTCAGTGTCAACGAATACCACGATTAAAGAATTCTTTGTTGACAATGATTTTGTAAGTTTAGCGAAAAAGATCAACTTGTGAATAAGTGGATGTAAGGCGATGACTCGAACAGATTTCTAGCTACAATTTCTCTTCGGAGTACTTTTTAATAAAAAAATCTATTAGGAAGACAGAGTTACATATAAGTAGACGAAGATTAAAGAGAAGCAGATTGCACGTAAGCGTTCTTGGTGAAGCAGGGAGGGGTTGGAACGCGAGAAGGAAGAAAGAACGAGCGAAGAAGGCTGCGTGAGGTTCGAGCATGGGGTCAGAGGGCCCTCTGTTCCAATTTTGTGGCCAATAAGACTAATTCCGTCAAAGGTGCCGCAGCACTGGCATCCGACCACCTTGCCGGCGAGAACTTATCGGCTAATTTTCCGTAAATTATGTGACGCGACCGATTATGTCCAACAACCCATGGCTATTTCTGACCTCAACACAAGAATTCCTGATCTAAACTGTTTCGGACTCGTGTTATTCGCAATGAAATTAGTTTAAGAGATACGTCCTATACAACCACAATCTTCTAATTGTCGAATTGTGAATAAGTAGAACATTCAACATAAATTGTAAATTATACGTCAAATAGACAAGTAATAATTAATGCTGCTTTCTCATTACTTAGCACATATCTTAGCCACTGGAATTTGGCGTTGGAATTCCTAGTGTCTCGAGGCTTTCAAATTCAAAGAAACCTGACTCACAAAGCAGTTTAAACACCAGCAGATTCTAATTTGTAGCTCCCGTGGAGAGAAAACTAAAGCTTCGTCAGAATTGTAACAATCGAGGGAAAGATGCGACGATCCACAGGAGTCAAGTCTGATTGAGATCGTGGTTACCGCAAACAATTCGCCGGACTAAATGCGCCTATCACATATTCATTAGCAGGAAGCCCAAATAATTTACGAGAGGCCGGCAGACAGTGTGCGTCAAGCACGGCAAACAGAGGATTTTGCATAATTCCACCGCACAGACCGCACTCTTTCTCCGCGCGCGCCTTAAATACCGGGTGGTCCCGGTGCCAAAGATATGCAGAGGACGCATTCATACGGTCAATAAGGTAATCAGGAAGATATTTGGAAGTCTAACGAGGTAAGCTCGCTCGAACATTCAAGAAAACTTAAAGCAACGAAGAACAACGGTGTGAGAGAAGCCTCGAGCGGTCAAGTGAATATATAGCTCTTGGACCATGATTATCCTTTTCTTGCATAATTAATTAGTGTAATTGCCAATGCTCTGTATTCGAGGGGCTCGGATCAAAATGACTACTATCATATATCTACAACAATCAATAGTAAAATAAAATTGTACAGTTCTGTTCTTTAAGCTTCAAGTTTAATATTATTTACTTTAGGAAAAAATCGTATACTCTGAGCACGAAGAGAATTGAATCGAAAAAAATCCCAAGACCTGAATAGATAATACTCAACCATGGCTTGCGTCAACTCCTTTCAACCGAGGATCCTGTCATCGAGAAAAAAAATCGAGAAAGAGGAAAGCGAACAAACAGACCCAGTGAGAGAAAGAGGGCCCCGTCTGGAGTCTCGGACGAATTTCTATTAAAAGGGGCAATTAGTCTAAGTCTCGATAAATCTTGATGAGTGATACACCGACATCAGTCTCGTTGTCAAAGACGCCCGCGGCGGGGGCCACACCGATTTCCAACACACATTGTTTCCACGCTAACCTTCGCTCCTAGCTGCTCGTTGTTATGTTAAACCGCGTGAAAAACTGGGTCCCGTGTATGTAGGGACCCATTAGAATTTTTAATGCGACCGCTTAGTGGTCGCTGCCCCGCAACTGACAACTGCACCGACAACTAACGCTTCCACAAACTTTTGGAGAGATGCTTCTCTCTCATCCTTCTTTCTTCGCTTAACATCTTCTACTCGACAATGGTTCTCTCACTCATTCTGTGAATCGTGATCCGCATGAAATTATGCCTCCCAGTTTCGCCCTGTTTTACAGGACCATCGGATTCAACCATTCAACCAGTATCACAGTTTAGGGGTGAAATATTCGAATGTGTGTAAGTTATTGAATTTCTAGGGTAGAACTCTTCGAGAATCTCCATTAATTCTTTCAAAAGAATTTTCGATATTCCATTGATGTCCGCAGCTTTAAACGAGAATAATAGTGACAATGATGAAAACCGTAGTTTTTTGGTTCTAATGGAAGATTGTAGTCAATATAGGTATGAAGTATTCGGAGACAGTAAAATTCACAGCAAGGAGTAACCTGTGCTATTTCAGTAGCCACCTTCCCAGGTAGACAGAAAGACAGATAGTCAACAAAGCAGCTAGTGCAACAATTGCCAATAGGACAATTCCAGAATCGGCTAATCAATTTCTTCCGCGTTACAGCGTGGCACTGCGGGCCCTGCACTCTTTGCTGCCTGGCCCACGTGACCTTGCAGCGCGAAATCACGAGAACTTTCTCCCGCAGGACTGAAAATGAGCGAGCAGAACTACTGGAACTACCGTTCACGCCGAATTTACCGGTTCCTGGATAATGTGTCACGGGAATATTGGGGCCTGCTTTGTCTAGCCTGCGTTGAACCTGCTCGGAACGAAATCGACTTCGCAACACCTCTTTCTTGAAGATGACACGCCGAGCCGCGACGCTCTCCTGCCATGCTAATCGTTCGACAGCTTCTTCCATGAACGTTCTCCAGCTACATAAAAGACGAAAATTCCACAGCCTACCTCACTGAGACATATACTTTTGATTAATCAATTAAATAAATTGATTCAGGCATTAGATAAGACACGTCTAGTTATTCCATAAACAGATAAAAATTTAAAAAAAAATAGTACGTGTATAAGTCACTAATAAAACGAAGGAAACTGTGACTTCTTTTGCTCCATCAGGTTTCATGCTTTATTACGAAGATCGGCTACAAGTTGTTATACTCGCGATATTGTTATTCATGAAGGCAGAAACTCAGCGAATAGTTTTGTTAATATAATATTGAAATTATCGCGTAAAGCCGTAAATCGTGTAGCACTTCCGTAAGGCTGACTCGAAACCCCCAATATTTTCAACCACCCATGGTGAGCTTCCTCCCCGGTAGGTGTCCTTTTCCTCTTTCAAATGCACTGTCCTCAAAGCATACTTGAATACGCTTTTATACCCTTAGACCTTTCCTCCGAGGTGTCACCCAGCTGATCAAAGTTAAGATAGACTTCAAGTCAAATCAACGGATGACACTTTGAAAAAATAAAGAAGCTAATTCTAAGAAAATTTCTTAAAAATCTTGATGCATATCTAAAAATGTAACAATGTTAATTCTCAAAGTTTTGACTGAATTCAATTATAATTTTGCATGCGAAAAATTGGTACGGATTCTTAATGTTAACTATTAATGAGTAACAGCATCAACATTCTTTTACCAGTCCCAAGTAATTATTGAGGGTGATTATGGGGTGGCCCTAAATCATCGTGACTGCTGAAACTGGAGCTGCAAGATCTTTGGTGTGACGGAAGGTAACTCGGAGGGTCACTGGAAAGTGGGCTTTCCAGACTCTGAGCGAGACCTCGAGCAATAAGCACCGAGAGGACATTACGTGTGCTTACTTACTTAGCGCTGCGACCACCCGCTGCTCGGACTCCCGGGCAACCAGGGCTCGCTACCGTGCGCCAAGATTTACAGGCGGCATGCTCCTTTATAGCCAAGGCCCTTGGCAAAAATTTATACCACTTCATCATGCGTTCATTATGATTTTATTTCCAGACACTGGCAGTCGTAAATATTCGGCGTTTTGAATTGTCGTATTCTTCCTATTGCGTCTCCTTTCACTTCCGCAGAATCTAACTTCAGTTGGAATATTCTTCTACCTAAGTCTATCGATATAATTCTCTATAGTATACATTTTTATGTGTATGAAAATTACAGAGTATTTTGTTTGAATATGAAGCTCAATAAATTTATTTCCATCTTTGTATTTAATTTCGAAATATAAATTAAAATACATGTACGATTGTTGAATCTATCCTTTTTCAGATTTCGTCGAATTTCCATTTTCCGTGCTTCTCCAAGAGGTTTCTTAAAAAATTCGCAGATCGGAGATGCAAGAGTCGCAGAAAATCAGGTTCGAATACTGAGGAGGCGTTGCAAAGTTGGGTGCCGCCTATGAAGACTGAGTACGGGTACCAACCACGTGGCAAGGCGTGGCCAAAGATGGGACCCCGGTCCCAGCGGTGAGTCCAAGTGTCGTTTTGGTACCCCTTCTCGGAGTCCCAGTTACTAAGAGCAAGCGAGACGGAGCCCCCCATCCAAGTGTCCCAGCCGCAGTGGAGAGACACGAGGGGACCGCACGGCCAACTGACAAGTTATTGCCGCGGTACCCCTCGCAACGAGAGCCACGCGTGCTCGTATTCCTTTTCTTGTTGCTCGTCCTTCTCCCGTTCTCTGAATTTTCTCCTCGTTCCCGCTCTCCTTGGACCCGTCTCGCAAACCAAAGTACAAGTTTTGCAAAGCTACCGATTCAGGATTGTACTTTAGCTTCAACTCGATTCTGTGCACTAGCTCGTTCGATAGTTTTCTACTAATGGTTGGTAGAAGAAGCCGATGAACGTGTTTTCATCCGTCCCTTCTTCTTTTTCTTCTTTTTTCCTACTGGCCCAACGACCCCCTGAGTGAGTCCCTCGCCTTGAGCACTCTAGTGTCCGCGTGTTCTGTACGGGTGTCGCGCTGCGAATTTCCAGCCAGTGAGGATAAATTGTTCGTGCCCAATTGGATATTTATAATTGCTGAAGTAGCTGCGGCACCGAGCAGGTTCACTGCGGAGGCACGAGATGGATGTCACCAGCGGCATGAGGCCCATTTTTGGTGGCTACCCGTTCCAAGGTTAGTTTTCCATCTTCTCATCAACCTCTTCTCACTTGACTTTTGAAATATCCAATGAAATACATTTTACTTACACACTGATAGAATATACTTTATATACTTGTCAAACGATGGAGACATTATTCACGAAAATCATGCTTATCGATGCGCTTGAATTGATTGTCTTAGTCATGTAGTTTCAGTCATGATCCATGGCAGACGGTGCAACGTCTGATCAGACTACTCGGGTTGTAGATAGATATATGCTAATGGCTTGCAGTTAAACACAGTGTATTAATAGTCATGTTTGAAAGCCATGCCAGATCTATGATCAGTCTTTGCCTAGAAGAAGCTAGCTATTGCGAAACTGACAGAAGCATTAGGAGCAAGCCTGTTTATGCAATGCTTCCACTCACTTTGTGACTGGGTTCTAATGTGCTCATCTTACGATAGATGCGCATACTGGTGTCAGGGACACTCAGAGTTTGATCTTCTAAATCGTTTCTTTAAATAAAAGCAACAGGCAAAGAAAGCATGAATGACAAAATTCTTGAATAAAAACACTAGTTCTACGTCATCTTAACCCGAACATTTGGTCAAAGAGACAATCTACATAAAAGATCCTTCCAACAAGTACGCGTAAGAAGCATCGTGCGAAAATACCGTGAAAGAAAGCAAGCAAACACGTTTAAAATGAGAAAGGCGTGCTTCTGGCGACGGAAAAATATTTTTCAGATAAAACAGTAGCATGCAACATTATCTGACTTTCAAACACAATTGCATTCAAAGTACCGCATTTAAATATGAAATGGTCTGCTCGGGTGCCAAACATTGTCTTAATTTGCTTTTTATGAAAAACTATAATTTGAAGAATCTTAATAATTGCAAATCTATAAAATAAGATGTTTTTGAATTTCGAAACGAGAAACACGAAAATAGAAAGAAAAATAAAGAGGTTCGAATCACGTGTAAAACGATAACTACTCCCACAAACGACAGTGCTTTATACTTATTAGACCTGGACACGCCCTCCCTACACATTTCCAATTTTACGCCTGTTATCCGTATTTTCCACCTCCGTCAAAAGAATTCAATCTTTCATATCCACTTCGACTCGTTTTGTTTTTGTTTATCAGATATTTTTCATTAATTTTCACCTGATTTATGATAAAAAAAGAAAAAATAAAGTTTTTTACAAGGAACGTATAATTACGTCAGAAAATTCGCACAATCGTTTCAGGACAAGGTCGAATGAATCAGTTGGGTGGCGTCTTCATCAATGGCCGACCATTGCCAAACCACACTCGATTGAAAATCGTGGAAATGGCAGCGAAAGGGGTACGACCCTGCGTCATTTCCCGACAATTACGCGTTTCGCACGGCTGTGTCTCAAAGATTTTGAACCGATATCAAGAAACCGGATCAATTCGACCTGGCGTGATCGGCGGCAGTAAACCACGGGTAGCCACACCGGAAGTCGAAGCCAGAATCGAGGAACTCAAACGAGACAACCCTGGTATCTTCTCTTGGGAGATCAGAGACAAATTGATGAAGGTGAGTTAATAATAGTGAGTAATATATTATTTGAATGAAAAGAGACTTTTGAGGGTAAAAAGTTAAAATCCGTTACTGAGTAATTTGCTCTTAGTACGTCGATCCATCAGTGTCAGATCAGCAGTTTCCACGTTGTCTTGGTCGGGAGTGTTTCGATTAGGGATCGAGGTGTCGATCGAAGCTGAGGTTTCCCCGGGGTGGCAGTATCTTGCCGGAGGATCGCGTGGAGCGAGCGTGGAACGAGCGTGGGGCCTTTTAATGTTGCGCGCGAGGCGTGCACCGAGTCCCGTCTCAAAGGAGGTGGGGGTGTACGTGAGTGCCCGAAGGCGACTCGCGTGTCCTTTAATACATTACTGCCCGCCGCCACTACACCCACGTCTCATTGGCGTAACCCTCTTCCATCTTTCTCGAGTGCACGCTCACTGCATTTTCCATGAACCGTCGCCCTTCGTCGCTTAGCTCTCTACCCTTACTTCGACGCGATGAAAACTAACAATTACGAGAAAATTAAGTATCGCCCGATAACATCGCCCCAAGCTATTCCACAAAGTTCCACGACAGTGGAAAAAATACCTTTACAAGTTTTTCTCAGAAATCATCTTGCGTCATCGCGGGAAATAATTTCTGAAAAAAAGCTTGCAATTGCTCGAAATATGATAGATCGATTTCCGTGAAACGACGCATGGCAAATTGTACGTCCCATAATCCGTATCTCAGAATCTGAGCTGAACTATCCATCGATATCTCCTATCAATCACTCTACCCAGTAGTAGCATCTCGCGTTGCGTTCGTCGGCTTTCTCTCAAAAAGATCAAAAGTTCGCGCGATCCGATACCGTGGCTATCTCACCCCATCTCCTCAACAATTACGATAAGATCTGCGTGTAGGTCGGAATCGATCGGAATTCCACCCACGATCGTTCCAATGCGACCAATACCTGACCACTACCACGTGGTGTCCCCACGGCTATTCTCGATGATAGAGAGATAAATCCTGCGAAGGAGGAAGCGCGGATATTTCCCCATCTCACCCCGTAGACTGGGGAACGAGAAAGGCTAAACCGAGATCATCAGCCACGCTCGACGAAGCACGGGCCCAGAAAGCGAGCCCAGGTTGAAGCGGGGACAGAGCCAGAAAGGGAATCGAACGAAGACGACGAGAAAGAAGAAGAAGAAGAGACGATATACTAGAAGAGGGGATATGGTACCGGAGAACGAGACTCCAGGACGAAAAACGGTTCCGTGACGGCGTACGCCGTTGCACTCGTGGAGGCAGGCGGTCGTGGCCGGCATTAATACGGCATTTAATGTTGGAAAGAGGCGTTCCTGGGCCCCAGGGCCCCGCGGCATCGACTCTCCTTTTTCAACTGATACTCAACTCGCTTCTCTCTTTTCCGTTCTGCACGAGGCCCTCTGTCTCTTTATCTCACTTTTACCACTGCTCACCAAGGGTGCTTCCGTCTCTGTCTGCGTCTACTCCTGTCATCGCCCGGGCCGAGACCGGGCGCGCCACCAACACGGCCAGCAGGATCGTTATTGTTTTTGAGATCGCCGATCCGCAAGATAGCCATCGACACCGACGACCCCCTTCCCGCCACCCCCACTACTACTTTTTCTTTTCTTCCGCTTGCCGTCCTCTTCTTTATCCTCTTCTCCTTCTTCATCTTCTTCTTCCTCTTCTTCTTCATCTTCTTCTTCTTCATCTTCTTCCACCGTAGCGTGTCGACGGCTCTCCTCTCGCGGACCGCGCACTTTCATCTTGAGCGCACGGTACCTGCGGCCTGCCGATCGCCCGCGGCTATCTTATCGCGATGAAGGATATCGACGGAGATACAGCTCCGATCGATGTTGGCGATCGTGCTTCAGAGATTTCTGCGGACTTTCCGAGTGTCCGCACCGTCGGTGGGTGTGCCACGCTGAAGGCTGGTGGCCATTCAATTGTTCTGGTTCTTGGATATCTTGAGGAACTGCTTCCAAAACCTTTCTCTACCTTCGTTCGAGTCTCTGACTGTCTTTGACGTTAACGCACCAACAGACTCCGGATACCAAGAATATTATTTCGTCCTGTCACAGTTAAACTCGCGACAGTAACGGACGCATTCTTCTGAACAAAGACACGAGCAATCAATTACTCCTTAGAGCTCGCGACCCAACGCAATTAGCAAGAAGCTAGGTGCTTTGCGAGAAATGGAACTTTGGCCTAGATTCCAACTGAAAATCCAGACGACAGCAAAAAAAGCCAATTCACTCGAGGTTCACTGACCAGTGATTCCGTTCCTATAATTCTACTTTTTTTCTGACTTCTCAGACCGCGGCTTTCGGAATCTTCAATTTTGTCGTCTAGCTGGCAGAACATAGCAAATACGAGTAACGGTGTATGGTACAATATGTAATAACGCAGATTCTCCGACGAGTAAAATGTATATTCCAGTACGATGAAAATGATCGCGCCAAATTGCAGTGCGATACCCTGCTGTTGCACGAAGTGCATCGATGATGAGAATGAGCCACTCCGGATGATTGACGTTCGCTCTTAACATTCGCGTTTCACAGACCCATAATTCTTTGTAAATCGAACATCGTGAGCTTAAGTTCTAGGTTTATTTAGTTATAAGATACGGGAAATAAAAAGAATTTGTAATATGAACAGGAAGGGTTCTCCGATCCGCCGAGTGTGAGTTCCATCAGTAGACTGCTGCGAGGTGGACGTCCCGGTGATGATGGGAAAAAGGACTACACGATTGACGGCATCCTAGGCGGTGGTGAGTAATTATAGTTTAGTGTTTAGTAGGATGTTACCTCGATAAACTCTCTGTAATTTCCCATCGACGACGACAGCTCAATGACAATCTTAATTATTATCATTTCTATAACTAGTACCATTTTACCCTCAACGCCAATGGACAACAAAACTCTTCCAACATATTCTATTCGATTCTCAAAATATGTCATTATGCACTCAAATCGAATTAGCATCGGCAAGATGATAATTGCAGAAATCTATTTCCAATAAGAATTCTCGCGTCATTCCGGAACGATAATTAGTCGGAGGTGCATCAAAAGCGGAGCCGAAAAGAGCCGATGGTAAAAGGGAGAAGCTGAAAAGCGTAGATCGCTGACGCGATAGTGCCGAGTGATAGATAGGAAAAGAAACGAGAAAGGGCATCAAGAGATTTTAACCTCCGATGCCTGCAGACTGAGTTTGACATACGCGTGCGTGTGTACTGGGCTTTAAGTCCGGTCTTGTGTCTTGGTCCAGCGTGGTTGCGGCTCGAGTTAGTCCGAATGAGTGCGGCCAGTCGTCTGGCTGGCTGGCTGGATAGCTAGCTGGCTGGCCTGCAGGATTTAATCTTCGGTGGGCGTGAGCAGGATTAGCCAGGTTGCCCACACGTCCGACAAACGGATTACAGGAGTGTCAATATCTCACGGGCCACGCATTATCCCGCTTCTCCTTCTTATTCTTCTCGTTCGCCTTCTTCCTGTTCCCAAGTCCTTTGGCTCCCTTGCAACCCCCAATCTCCCGAGTCCTTCTCCGATGGAACTTCCTCGTCAAATTTACGGATTAAGGCCGAATTTTTCGGGACCGAGACTCTATAATATTCGATAGAATTTTTATGCGAATCCAAGGTCTCAGATCAAAGACTTTGGAATACGAAAATGACATTCCTACGAATGTGCATCGACATATCGCTAGACAACGGGAAGTCATAAATTATCCATGGTCAGTCTTGACCGTCTGACCGTTAGTTAAATAAGAGTGTAATCGATAAATGCCGTAATATAATTGACGGATGCCATCGTATATTGCCGAACGAATGAGACTAATTAATTGCCGCGCATCACTAGCATCGTCGATGACTATCAAACTTTTTATTGAACTACACGATCGTTTGGGTAAGATCACGGCAGACAGTGTCCCAATCTTATCCCAAAGTTATTCAAAGGACGAAGGCAGACGGTACCTCGAACCGCAGCCAACACGACATAGGAATTTGTTTTGGAGAATGATACAGGTAGACAAGGAAGAATTAGCGTTACAGGTGTCCAAGGGTCTAAAACTGACCATGGTTCCCTTACCCTTGTATCTGACAGAGGTCGCCACGTCAGAATCCCAAAGCAACCGGTAGATTTCCGAATCGATTCCGAAATTTTATTATCGTATCGATAATAAACCAAGAATAAGGAATTTGTCTCACGGAATTTTTTAAATGTACTGGGAATAATAAGGGTGACGGGAGGGTGGGAGTGGGATTGCTAGATTATTCTTAAAGGTAAAACGCGGGAGGAGGATAGAAAGATGGAGAGAAAAAGATAGAAATGGATCCTTCAATAGGGGATCCTCGAGAATGTGAGGAAAGAGCCGAGAGCCAAGAGAGGCAAGAGAGAGGGTCCCGTGGAGATCAAACGGACCGCCTGCCACACGTCGCCAGTGGTGCTCAACTTCATGGCCCCCCCAAAAACCCACGGCAAACACGCTTCCATAATTGGAGGGTTTGCTTTCCAAACTGTCAATTTCACCTTTATCGCTCCGATCTCTGCAACGAGCCGCCGGCTAATAAGAAACTTCAACTGGTCTTTGCGGTTTCTCTCGTGTTGCCCTGATATTTTGTCAACATAGCAGAACTTGTGCATTATTTACTAACAGTTCAGTAACAGTTCAGTCAGTTTTAGTAGATCGTATTAATATTCGAATTCTCGAATAATTGTTTAAGGAGGATTATTATTAATGACGTTTATTTAAAAACAGGTGTAGAAGCTTTTTTTTTATTTCGTGAGTGTTCCCGAGAGAAGGTTCTTAGCTACGCTATGGAAGAACCCTTCAATTAACGATATCCATCAGTTTACTCCCGCTTAATTATTCATAGCCTATAAATAGCTACCGTGGCTGCTTAATGCAGCTTAACAAAAAATTTGAATCGATACGAATCTCAGGCTTTCGTCGTGAAATAAATTTATCCTTGCAAATTTCACGTTTCAATTTTCCTTAATTATTGACTAGCTTCGCGTATGCAGAAATTTTAATACAAGAATTCATTTAACTAGGAAAATGTAAATGGCACGTGATAAGAAGCACCTCTGAGAGGATATAGTGGTAGTAGAGCGAAGGTGTCGGTGCTGGGTATAGGTGTCGGCAGGCTCGAGCAGGAATGACACGTAGCCTGTGGCTTTCTTATTCCTTCTTATTCCGTTCCTTTGCAAGGGGCCGCCGACGAGGGATTAGCCTAATGGCTCCTGCCCACCCATCCACCATCCCCCTGCATGCCTCCTTCGGTATACGCCAATGGTTTCTTCTTCACACGCGTGTAATATGTATATCCATCCTGATCCTTTACACCACCTTTACACCACCACCTTCGACCTCCTACGTAATCGGCCCTGGAACTACTTGGCTCCACGCGGCCAAGCCGCTAAGTGATTCACAATCAGCTTTATTGATTCTCTCGATCAGCCACCAATCGAATGGACGCATGAGGTCTGACACTCGATTCGAGCATTCTTCGTTGTTTTCTTCATTCTTTGTTCTCGACGAATTGGAGGAGCGATCGTGACGTTCTCTGCTCATTGGATAAAATTAACTCTGAATCAAGACTATTTCAACCCTTAACTTTTTAAAAACAGGTTACAGTCAGATTTGGAATTTTGAGATTTTAACGAACGATTTTCAAGCCTGTGAATAATTTGAGTCTGCGATTATTTTAATAATGCTTGGAGGATTGCTATGAAGATTCAAAGTATTAGAATACAGTGATACATATTGGAATGAACAGTTGAGTGGCACGTTGTAAGTATCGCGTGGCATCAGAATTGAATCCTGCCTCGAGTCACTTGGAAAGGGTAGTCGCGAAGAACCAAGGCGATTATGTCAAGCGGGGAAAAGAAGTATTGCTGAAGAAAAGAGGGCAGCGGCGTGTCCAGGGAAAGATATCAAGACTTGTATCTAACGCGTTGCGTGGCTACATCGTCGCCGATGCGTTCTCCTTGTCACGCGAGCTTATAATCCTACCGTAGTCCGAGGCACACCAGGTAGGCTGGTCTACACATCGCTTTACACGCGATTTTAATCTTGAAAGGATATTTTATAAATACACTCCCGTGACACTAAATCGCGTGGTACGCCAGGATGCTGGCCAATCGATGACTGTCTACTGGAATGCGTCACTTTTAATGTTTATAAGCTCCTCCGACTGTTGAAGATGGCCACTGTATTTTTATGCATACGTATCAGCAAGCATTCGCTTCAAAAGTCCAAATAGATCAGTAAAACTGGATCTCCAGGAAAGATGATCCTTTTTAAGATTCAACTTTTCTAGCAATTTTTAGTAGATTTCATTTCTCCACTGTTTTTACATTATCCGATCTTTTGTTCTTGGTAAAGAGATTGCAATCGACCCGAAAGCTTCACTTTTCTTAAACCATAATTTAATCAGGCTCGCTTAACAATCCGCGTCCGTACGCGTCACGGAAAAATGCTAATTACGTGGCAACATAGCTTCGGGACAATCGATCGATGGGGATCTTTGAAGCAAGCACGCGGGTGAACACGAAACCCTGTTTGCAAGCTCCTTATTACAGTTTCAAAAAAGGCATGGGGAGCACATTAATAGAATATTAACAATATTCCGTGAAGAGATATCCATCAGGCCCGACGGAAACAGTGAATATTTTTAAAGGTATACTTTGTTTATTCTTTTCGATTTTGTAAGCTGGTAGACATTTGTACAAAATTCCCAATATTTCAATCTAAATAAATAATTGACTCCAGTTGGGAAATATTGAAAATTCGCAAGCTAGAAAACTGAGGTAAAATTCTTTGTATAGGGACCACCAAGAGAGTCTGCACTAATGGTTATAGGACGGCGGTCCTTTTACAACTCTGAAGAGCATCTACGTGCCCCCATTTGTACTTTACCGAGTGTATTATAGTCCTTTCGGGTGTGCATGCCGCCACAAAATTTTCGTTTTGCGGTGGCAAACCATCGCGACGCCCAGTTTTCCAGCTTTCGTCGGCACTCTGACAGTCAGATAAATTACCAAAACTCCGACACTCCTAAGCCCTTTCGCTTCGATCCATAATCCTTTTAAAATTCACTCACACTATGACTGTTAACGTCTTCATCCCAAGTTTCACCCTATATCATAAAAAATCACCGATGCAAGTGGCCAAAGAAAAATGATAGAATCTACCGTTCAATGATTAAAATAGCGAAATATTTCGAGAACAGTCGTAGCGTGAGATTGAGAAAAAAACCCGAGGTCATTATGATAGAGCAGAATTTTTCTCGCGATCGCAAACAATAGGTGATCACCCCCACGATTTTGTGATCGAAAAGGAAGAAGACATGCCGCTGGAGAAACGTCGGGAAAAAAGGAATCGTTGTCGACTAAGTAAGGGGTGCAAATGGTCGATCGAGGACTCCGAGAGGAAAGGCGGATGCAGAGAGCGAGCGTTGACAGGAAAACAGAGTACGGTCTCGGATGTCAAGCGGTTCGCGGCTCATTGTTGGCATTTTGAGGACATTTGTTACCATTTAGGGGGACCTCACACACGCTCTTAGACCCCCTAGAAGAGAAGAATCCTCGGTAGGGGAAAGGTGGGACCGGGTGGGCCAGGTTAGATTTATAACCTACCAAGGTGCGGCACCTTTTCCACCATTCAAGCCGCGATTCGACACGCGGAAAGCAAAAGGGAGGCGCAGGAAAGCGGCCCCGGGAATACTAACGGGAGAGTCAGCGATCCCCCTGGACTCGCTCTTGTTGTTTGCGATAGATCCACCCCTTTGGATTTCTGCGTCTGTATCTACCAATTCTCCATTACGATTTCCGCTTGCATTCGTCGCTGGCCAAATACTCACAAAAATCACACGTTTTTCCAAAATACAATAATTTTTTACTATGTATTTAAAATAAGTATATATCTGTGTAAAGTATCACAAGTGGATATATATGAAAGTAACACTGGGTCGAGTAGCGTTATTAGGACATTTACACCAAATTCAACTCCGCCCCCGGTTGAGTTTAAAACCCCTAATTTGCGGCTAATGCCGAGAGAGTCTTGGATCCTGCGTTACTTTTAGTCGTGAGGATCACACATGCATACGTGAATCGACGGGTTAGCTCTTACTCAGCGGGGATGCTGACCAGCACATTTCTGGATGACGTTGCTTCGAAAGAGATATTTGCTCTCGAGTACGCGGGCCTTCTCTAATTGATTACATGCATCTTTTCACGCGCTCTATTCAACCTGATCGGCTCGCTTTTCATCCTTGAGAGGCCGATATTGATTGTGCCTATCAACGGGTAAACCCAACGGCATCCATGTCTGCCGCGATCGTCGTTGGATAATTCATTCGTACGACAGCTCTCGTTTCTCGGTGAGCTGCTTGGCTTCCAATCGCAAAGTCTCTCTCGACCAGCTAGCTTATACTCTCTGACAAACTTTATCGATGAATGAACTATCGATACTTATTGTGTATAAATCGGATAATATTTAATTTTCTAGTAAGAAAAAGTCTTAAGCGATTTATCGGCTACGTTAGGAGCGAAAAGCTCTTTTGATTGTTAAGGTGGTACCTAATGTTGATTAAGAGACGGGATATTTATTCCTCCGAAGTGCATGGTTTAAAAGGAATGACAGCAGTTCCATTGGTCGGTCGCGAAATTGAACTGGCGCCCAGTGAGTAACGCTGTAAGAAACAATGGCGAGAACAAGCCGTAATGTATAAAGCGTTTCATCGAGTTCCCGCCCTCTTGTTCCTCCCTGTTCTCTCATTACGACACCGACATATGGCCGGTTAAACGATCGTATTCGACCTCTCTCCCTCTTTTACTTGCCGCCGCCAATCGACTACCGGTCAGAGAATTACCCTCGCGCTCCTTCCAGCATAATAATCCAATTACTTCTGTTTAACTACATCGATTAAAGCTAGCTAGTAGAACGCACGCAACGCATAAACATTGCCTATACTATTTTTCCAATTCTTTAAAGCCAATTGAACATTTTGCAAGAGAAGACGATACTGGATATAATTTAACTATTGGAAGATATGCGTTCAAAGATTATAGAATCTATTCGTAAAACACACATTACAAGAGAAGAAGAAGAAGAAGAAGAAGAATAAGAAGAAGAAGGAGGAATGAAATGGGTGGGTCTGCAAGCTCAACGAAGAGAGGACTTCTGAGGAAGACCGCCGTGTCAGAGGCCGCAGGAAAGAATGCCAAGATCGGCCGGGCCCTGCAATCACGTCAAACACACCTGGACCCACTGATCCTTTGCTCTTTTTGCACTGAAACCAGTAGACTAGTCAACCCTTCGCTCAAATTAAGGTCCTTACGAAAGTCCTGCATCCTCCATCTCCCTATCTAACTCGCTGAAACTTGTTAATTAGACGACGCACTTCTAGCGCTCACTTAGAATAGACTTCTCACTTTTATCGTCCTAATTATATACTCGGAACCTTTTAATAGCACAGTTCACCGTATTGTTTGGATATAAATATCTTAAAGGATAGAATTCTTATTGTTAGTCGAGTGGACGAGAGCAGTATTCATTTTTAAGTACTCGTTAGTTACATGAGCATCGAGGTAGAATGGGCCACACCCGCCTCTCAATCTATTAAACGCTATGAATACGGCCCCATGGGCGTACCTCATCGAGTTCATTCATTCAGGTGCTAGTTTTCATCGAGACAAGCACAACTATAATGATATGGTGGATTGAGAATCGCTTTGAGATGTCTCGCGACACAAGCTGTTATTAATATATCAGCTGCATCGATTAGGATTCCGAATGTTACTAGTATCGAGGTGATCGAAGCAAAGGTTCGACAGTTACTCGTTTCCAAGATTTTTCTGAAACCCAGTTACTTCTATTGTTGTAAGATAAGTAGTAGTGGATAATTATTAGTGGTGGTGAAGTTGACTGTCGGAGCGAAAGTAGAGGGATTCGTAAGAAAACGAAAGAGCAAGCGAGATCCTTATGGTCAAGGAATATAAAATTTCCCGCGGCAAAAGTCGAATGGTAGAGAATTGACAGAGGAGCCCTTGCCCTTTGGCGGCACCTTTGGCGGCAGGTCCACGCGCTCTCTTCCTATGACGAACGGAAGAATGGAAGAATGGCCTGGAGACAAGTTGCATCGACAATAATGCTCCTCGGACGACCGCTTTAAATTTCCCTACGACGCACACGAGAAAAAATCTTTAGCGATATTTCACCTTCGCTGACTGTAAACCTCTGGCAATCCCTGAGTCATTTAATGTGGTCAGATCATTTAATGTATACGAATACATTATACATACTTGTAATTAATGTTTCTATCTACTGAATTAAATCAATCTCAAAATGGGGGGTATACTATAAGATAAAGTGTGTAATATTGTGAGTGATACGTAAGAAGATGATTAAATGCATTAATGTAATATTAAAATGATACCGGTTAGATTTCACATTACGGATTTACGAAAATAGGATCAGGAATCTTCTCATGGAAATGCAAACGGACGGTCAGGTTGCATCGTTCCGTAGGAAGCACTCGTAATTCTTGACAAACGCGGCATCGCCGAAGCGAAAACGGCTTCGACATGAAAAGGCCCGCCGCTGTGAACTCCGCCATTGAATGCTGCGGCTCTGTCACTGATTGTGAGCCGGACCGCGGTGCTTTGACGCACCAAGTGAAAACCAGAAGGAAAGAGGGTATTTTTCGTTGCTCAACACAGTGATACGCGGCAGGTCGTGCTGTGTGCGAAAGTGCGGAAGGCACCTTCTTTCGTTCCTGTGAAAAGACTCTACCCTATGTTGTGACAATATTAAAAGTATCCAACAACGACAAGGTGATTTGTGATTCGAAAACAAATAGAGTCATGTGATTTCTGAATCTCTTTAAAATATTATTTATATAAATATGTGTTTTTTATGGATTGAAACCACATTACAATAACTACGGAATAGACTCATGTCTCTTGTGATCGAAAGCCACGTGACAGGAGTAAATCCAAGAAAATACAAATAAGATATCTGAAAAGAGTGTATTCCGAAGGGATTTCGAAAACGAAGCGTGGATGGTTTTCTGTCAAAACAGACCTAGAGATCCCTCCTTTCTGCGAATCGTTCGCGCGAGATACGTCAAGAATCGGTACTCTATCAAGCGTGAAACGAAACTCTAGTTTAGCTGGGGATGATCGTGTCGACGGAGACTCGAGAAAAGCGCATCGATATCGAGATTCGATCCTAGCAAGGTTACAATACATCAGAGGATGCTCGATTGAACGATAATGGGACAAAAGTGGGAGAATGGGCTTGAGTCGACTTAAGGGCAAACATTGGATGGACACCAGTGGTCATCGTTCTGGCTTTACTCCAATGTATATGCGGATAAAGTCTTTTTGTGCCCTTTCTCTTGGATGAAACGGACGAGCACGAGCTTCTCTCGGCTAAGCAAACACCAATGGACATGGATATACTTTCCTTGATAATAGACTCTGCACGATGGAATCACTAAAGAGATATTAAAAGCAGATCCAACTCAAAGAAGATTGTATTTTGAATAAACAGAAGTATTGTTATAAGGAACTAAGAGATATTCTTCTTTCGATTTCTCGAGAATTTTACCTTGAAATTTTCCCTATCCTCGTACAAAGCTTTTCTCGGAAAGTGTCGACGAGAATTTTCTTACGAATTACGCTCGATGCGAAAGTTCATTGAACTCATTGTACAGACGATGAAATGGCCGCTTTCGCAGTGAATAATATGGCGGGTAGCGAGCTTTTTATGAGGACTTTATGGATACTTTAATGACCGGGGCGTACTTGGCGCGCATGGTCGCATGGCGATTCGAAACGAGCAATCCATTTTGTAAGAATAGACGTGTTACTGTTCGATTCGTGACGGAAAACGAGAAATAAGATTTTTCAAAGAAACGTTCTAAATGTAAAATGTCTTACAAGTGAATTTCTGATCAGAATTTACGGGATGATTTAATGATGCGCAGGTCGTTGCGGTGACGAATCGGACACGGAAAGTGAACCTGGTATACCGCTGAAGCGAAAGCAACGTAGAAGCAGAACAACCTTTACCGGAGAACAGTTGGAGCAGCTTGAAGCTGCGTTTCAACGTGCTCAATATCCAGACGTCTACGCGAGAGAAGAATTGGCACAGAGAACTGGTCTCACTGAGGCAAGGATTCAAGTAAGCAATAGTTCTATCGTTCGATTCACCAATCAATAACTATTTTTCACCGATCAATTGGATCGGTTGAATGATAATATTCGAGTTTCTATCGAAGCATAATATCCCAATCACGATAAGAATTACCAATACGTCCCACACACGATGCAATCCCTCGAACCCTACTATTTTCAATTTAGGTATGGTTCAGCAATCGCAGAGCACGCTTGCGAAAGCACGCTGGTAGCATTGCCCACTCTGTCGCCAGCCTACCTCTGACACCATGTCAATACGCTGCTAGCCACGATCTCTCACAAATACAGCAAGTACCACAGATACCACCCAGTGGAATAGCACAAGTGCCAACAACCCTACAACACAGTCCACCAGGCCTCCATCAAACGGGACATAGTACAATTCACCAAGTGCCTGGATCGCAAATGCCCAGTGGAGTCGCGCATGTACCTACTACTATGGGTACCACTGGCCTCCAGGGACACTCGGTCCCAATTTCTGGACATTTAGGAACGTTACAAGGGCATAGCATGCAAATTGGACAAGTACCTACGATACAACCACCCGCGGCACATGGTGCACCAACTACTACCCTTCCACACAATGCCGGTGAGTATAATTTTAATCAAAAACTTATAACATTGGAAACTATAATTTGAGAGAAATAATATTAGCCAATGTGTTAAATTTATTCGTTGAGTGTTAAAACTGTATGGAAGCAGATCCCTTCTAAAGGTGGTCCAGACGTTACTTTTGCCAGCTAATAAGCATATCTTGTGAGCTACCAAAATACACTCGCAACTCGAACAAAGCACCTGGACAGACATTGAAAAGTCTCCCCTCTCGATTCTTCAGTGGACACAAAAATAGCCTGTGACACTGTTCACCGATTCGGTTGCAGGTAACAGTGACTGGGCCAGAACGCAGCTTAGCTGGGGACAGTTCAACCACTTTCAAGCGAGCGAATATGCAACTGGACATCCAAGCCATCAGCATTCGACGCACGCTGGAGCTCACGGCACCCAGCCTCCAGCAACAGGGAATTCCGCGAGTGCGACCGAATGGTACGACCAAGGATACGACTACAGTCAACACGCTCAACTTAACTATCATCGTAGTGTGGGTGGGATCTTCTAGCCGAAGATTGTACAGCTATTAGGATATGGAAAACTGCAATTGACGAGAATTTTATTGTACATATAATATATTTCATTTTAATCTCTATATTTGTCGTTCGTTAACTATCCCCATTCCTCTCCGGGAAATTAGTTTCTGAATAATCAAACACAATGTATTATTGGTTTATTAATTAATGCTAAATTCCGATACTACGATTACTGGAAAAGTGGCTGAAATTCTTAGTATTGCACTGTGAACTTATTCTACAGATTTACTAGCATTAAATGATGTAATATTTGTTGATTACCGTCGCCTAGCGGCGTGACGAAAGTCTTGCACGATCCATAAATTTCGCGATGGGACGACGGAAGGTCACAAAACGAGAGTCGACGGAACAGATCAATAATTCAAAGCTGTTTCCTATGAAACAATAGAAATTAGGAGAAGTAAACAGAAAATATAACTAGTCACGTGTATTCTGCGAGTATCACCAATTTTGACGTGTTTATTTGGAAAGTAAACTTGCATTGTGTGTGGCAATTGAGACATGTACATACGTACAAACGATAAACATATTCCTCACGAAAGCTGTTGGAACTATCTGTCCCGAGATCTTTATCTCTAAAGGCCAGTTGAGACTAGTATTCATTGCCAATGAGATTAGAATACCAAGTGATTATTTCGTGTATAACACGATGCATCTACGGTTTGTGGCTTTAAAAAATTAGTTATAATGGAATTACTATAATTTGACAATGAGTAGCCTACTATCAGTGTTATGAATATTTAATAAATACAATTTGGAATGCAAATAGGCAAGATTGTATTGCAGAAGTTGAAACTTGGGAAAAACATATTAACATCTATCCAATTCCCAGAATTACTAGAACGCAAAGTATCTTATCAGATGATCTTGTTGCCCGTATCTTTCCTTGAGACACAAGCAATTTCTCGTACCCCACGTGACGGATTTACGTGCACCTGTACGTCAGCTGAAACTTTTTTCGGAAATTGAGAATATAAAGGAAAATCTCCGTGGCATCTCTCTACTTCTGATAAAGCAACTACGAAGATGGGGCTGCCTCGATGCATCGAATTAGTTGTCTTTCTTGTGAGTATTCAACAGAATCAATGCGTCTATGAAAAGATTCACGTAACATTAAAATGTTGACCCATCACACGAATTTGAGAATTGCACGAGAATTAACTAAATTGTAAATAATTGATCGTAACAAAATTGAACCTTTGCAGGTGCTCCTAATTGAGAGCGAATTAGCGTCAGGCCAATTGTTATCTCTTTTGACCAAGAATGCAGTGGTCTCGATAGACTATGATCCAACGCAAACTTGTGGAAATAGTCCCGTAGAATGTGACACCTGTTACAGCAGCCGATTATGCAGACCAGAAGGATCTAGTTGGGTACAAATTGCCAAATTGCAATGTCAGGTCACCTCCGACACCCCCTATTGCAATCCAAGCAATGGAATGTGCTCGAGCACGCCTCCAGCAGGCTGCGGTACAAACAATTTCATCTGTCCGCCCGTGGACGGAGTATATCCTGACCCATCTGACTGTTCCCGCTTCTACCTTTGCGCTAAAGGAGTGGCCATTACTAATCAGTGTCCCAGGAACAATGTCTACGATCACTCGACTGGTCAATGCAAACTGCGTCGAAACTATAACGATTGTGTCACGATCAATTGTGCGAACAGGAATGGACAGATCGTAGTGTACCCGGCGGATGATCGAATCTGGGGCAGATGCATCCAAGGCAGAGCATTGTTGCTTGGACGCTGCAAGGATTACGAAAAGTAAGAATTCTTGTTTTGGTAAATTAATTAAAATTATCCGGGTATTCTTGTTAGATCGATAAAAAAACATAAGATGCTTCTGAACGTATCTTATTTTTTTACATTCGCCCAGGTTTAACGTAACGCAGCAACAGTGCGTAAGGGTCTGCCGCGCCCGAGGTAATCAGCCGACGGATCCCTTCGAGTGCCAGAGATACGTGTATTGTGCTGAAGTCGCGCCCTATAGATACGAAGCAACCGAGCTTTCGTGCGCCTGCAACCAAGGCTTCGATCCTGAACTGAATCGCTGCACAACTACTGCGAGCTGTTTAGAACAATTGCCATCGATTTGTGGACAAACATTGCCATCAAGTACTGCTAGTTCAAGCCAGTCGACATTGACTACTGTCAGTACAAGCGCCAGCAGTTCAGTTAATACTAGTCCAGTCACAGCATCTACTGCAGCTAGCAGCACTGCACCCGCGAATGTCGAAAGACGCAGAAGACGATCTGATCTATCTGCTCAAATTATCAATAATGCGGGCAGCGGCAATAAAGGTAACACGGTGTCAAACGGCAATGACGATGTTGATGGGAATTTAGTTAATGGCAATGGAAACGGAGGAAACTCAAATTCGGGAAATGTGAGAAGTAATGGTGATCAGCCAATTGTCAGTCCGCAGATTATTAACAATTCTGGCAATTTGAATAGTGGAAACAAAGTTGAAAATGGTAATGACGACGTTGACGGAAACTTGGTGAATGGAAATAATAATGGGGCTAATAGTAATTCCGGGAATGTAAACAAGCCCAAAGGCATACCAAATATAATTCCACAAATCATCAATAATTCTGGTAATTTGAATAGCGGAAACAAAATTGAAAATGGTAATGACGATGTTGACGGAAACTTGGTGAATGGAAATAATAATGGGGCTAATAACAATTCCGGAAATGTAAATAAACCAAAAGGCATACCAAATATAATTCCACAAATCATCAATAATTCTGGTAATTTGAATAGTGGAAACAAAGTTGAAAATGGTAATGACGATGTTGATGGAAATCTAGTCAATGGTAATGGAAACGGAGGAAACTCAAATTCGGGAAATGTGAGAAGAAACGATGATCAACCGATTGTTAATCCGCAGATTATTAACAATTCTGGTAATTTAAATAGTGGAAACAAAGTTGAAAATGGTAATGACGATGTTGACGGAAATCTAGTCAATGGTAATGGAAACGGCGGAAACTCAAATTCGGGAAATGTGAGAAGAAACGATGATCAACCGATTGTTAATCCGCAGATTATTAACAATTCTGGTAATTTGAATAGTGGAAACAAAGTTGAAAATGGTGATGACGACGTTGATGGAAACTTGGTGAATGGGAATAATAATGGAGCTAATAGTAATTCCGGAAATGTAAACAAACCCCGAGGAGTACCAGGTATAATTCCACAAATCATCAATAATTCCGGTAATTTAAATAGTGGAAACAAAGTTGAAAACGGTAATGATGACGTTGACGGAAACCTGGTCAACGGAAATAATAATGGGGATAATAGCAATTCGGGAAATGTAAATAAACCCAGAAGCGTACCGGTTATAAATCCACAAATCATCAATAATTCTGGTAATTTGAACAGTGGAAACGGCGTTGTAAACGGTGATGATAAAATTGATGGAAACTTGGTGAATGGCAATAATAATGGAGGTAATACCGGGTCGGGTAACATTCGCAAACGAGACGCCGAATCCAATGGTAGCCCCTTGATAATCAATAACTCAGGAAGCGGAAACGGTAACAATGAAATTACAAATGGGAATGACGACGTGGATGGAAATTTGGTGAATGGAAATGGCAATGGAGACAATACTAATTCAGGAAATGTAAACGTTCCACCGAAAAGGCCAGAAATCGATACGCAGATTGTCAATAACTCTGGTAACAGCAATGTTAATAACACAATTGCCAATGGAAGTGACAGTGTGAATGGTAATGTGGTAAACGGTGATTCAAATGCTAACAATGAAAATTCTGGCAACATAAATAACGAACCTCCAACTGAGAGAGCATTAACCTCCGCAACATCGAAATTTCAGATCGTGAGTAATGGAAGTCTGGAATCGCAAAATAATTTGTTTCAATTTATCATACAATGGTTCCTAAATGTATACTTCCAATTCCAAGGCAATTACTGAACCATTAAACAACAGATCGATTTTGTAAAATACACCAAGTATTATAATTCATTTTACAACTCTGCATTAATCAACTTGAGAGGTCTAAAAATTTCGAAACCCAGAATTCATTATATTCGATAATTGTACAGCAACAATAAAACAATTCCCAGTAAATAATTGTAATTTTCTCTGTATCTACATCCGGATATGTTTCATTGTCTATGACAATTATGCATACTATGCACAAATAATTATCATCCGACAGTTTCTTGTACATAACTACTTACATCACTGTCAGGGTGGGTAGATAACGGCAACGAGCGAACCCCCTGCCGTAGTGTACATTTACGTAAGCTGTCGCATACTGTGTCTAGCGATGCACACAGGTTATCCTCTGAGCCGAACAAAGATACAGCTCGAGCGCGCGTTATGTTTACCTACGCAGAGCCCCCAGGCGTAGAGTCCCATTGGAATTTTCTCCGCTGAGCCTGTTCGCACAGTGGTAGGAGTGGGGGTATAGTCGAATATCAGTTTGTGAAGATCCTGCGTGGCGTACAGAACGTACAATACACCGTCTTGCTCCCCCCACTCCGATTGTTTTGTGAACAGGCGCAGTGGGGAAAATTCTAATCATCACGACTGTATAGGTTGAATTTCAAAATTTATTTATTTATTTATTTATTTATTTATTTATTTATTTATTAAGTAGATTCGTTTATTACCTGCCAGTCTGCCATTAATATTAACTACTGAAAGATGCAAGCAAAAAGTCGAAGCAAATCTGCAAGATTATTAGTTCAATCTTATCATTGTTTTATTGTCCCATAGATTATTCATTATTGTCTAGAGAAACACATAAATACATTATTCGTAAAATCGAGGGTGATCGTATAATTTCACATATTGTCAGCAACAATGGCAAGTCAATGGAGCTAGTCGATTGGAATTGTCGTATCGGATTTTCCTCGATTGGATAATAGACTATATCGTAGGCCTATTGCGCAATGACCTATCTGTAATTATACTTGAACATGTAGATATGGACAGGATAACAGGAAGCTAAGTTCATAGTAGCGTCACCAAACTCGCAAGCCCAGGAAAATTAAATTTTGCTATTACTTAATATGCCACTGCTTCACAATTTTGTTTATCTCGATAATTCACTAATAATACAAATGCATGCTATGATATCCTAACACTACCGTTTATTGTCGTAAATTATTGTGTAAGGAAGACCGATATTTTGGAAGCTAGTAGATTCGCTGATCGTTACAATAGTAGAAAAGCTACTCTAAACATCGACAGCTAATTCCAAGAAAATAAACGTTTACTCTGATTTGCTTACTAACTGATACTACTAGCTGGATAACAATAATTTTATTTTATAGCCACTCTCGCCTCTCGAGCCTACGGCTAACGGCCAGCAGATCGATATGAATCAGCCTATCGAGACTATTGAGTATCCAATAAACAGGAGAAAGATTGCATGCTGATATGTCCGGATCGAGAAATTGATAGTTTCTTTCCTATTTAAGGGTTATCGTCAAATATTAAGATTCCGATGGTCGTAATACTAAATAGTCTTTAAAAGTAGAGATTTGTAAAATACCCATTCTTGCCATTGCATAAATACTGATTCGATTAAATCCGAAAAAATAAGCGCCAAATATGAAGCGCGTATATCTCTAGCGATTAGCAGAAAGGTAGCTCGTTGATAGTTAAATATATATTAATATTATTATCCTCAGATTATTGTCGATCAGGATTGATATTGTCACAGTTACTGGGTCACGTATCCCTCTCACTATTCGAGAACTGTTATCTAGTCGAGAGTATCGAAGAAATATTCTAATTGTAAGTATGGTCATAAATTTGTTCGAACAAATTGTTCAAGAGAAAACGCATAAAAAAAAATCACCTACAATTGCCAAAGTAGAGAATGTAAGAATTATTGAGATATTGAACGCTCGTCGGTAAGAAGCAAGAGGTTCAAATCGGGCGCCGGTGAAGTAGAAACAGACGGCCTTTAACCAGTCTGGGCACACACTGTCTGTCACTGATACAGGGAAATTCCCTTAAAATTATTCCAACTCCATTCGGTTACACAATTCCTTGAAAAAGGAAAAAAAAACTGCAGGATAGAAATTTTCAAAATATTTCTCTTGCCCTCATTTAATCCTACTATTCTACTCGTATATCTCATAATTAAATTGTGCACCATGTTTCAAGTTCTAAAATTCTTGAAATTTTTAAAATAGCAGTCAGAATTATATTAAAATGTGAAAACTGAAATTAGTAGTTGAATGAGTAAGATTCATTGATCCACTTGGCTATCATTAATCTTAGTGGAACCCTTCAATCTTTTTATACTTTTTGTGGAAGCTACGGTGAATATCCCTCATATCAGTGACACCGATCATGCGGTAACCCATTCCGCGCATCACTCTTAGTCCCGGTGTCTTCGTCTCAAAAGGATCGCGACCTTAAGTCGAGAGGACAGAGTAAAAACAGGAAACAGTCGTTTAGCAAGGGGAGGTTTAAAGACGCCTGGGTGAACTATAAAGTATCTGACGTTGACAGCCGCTGAACCTAGATCGGGGAAAGCTGTGATAACAGTATCGGTGTAGGGCTTGTAAGTTGCGCGCACTGGGGTGGAAGTTCCGTCTTAGCGTCCTAGTCGGCGACTCGGGGGTGTGGTTGGACGCGGACCCATTTGAGGGATTCTCCCTGAAAAAGATCATTCAGTCGCGTATTATATCCTGAAAAGCCAGTTTCACGAGGACATCGCGAGCTTTAATCTAGATAGCACACCTAAAAAAAATCCTCCAGTGCTAGTGAAATTTATGATTCCTGACTGTTCCGAAAAAATGTGACATTTAAAAATGATTCTCTGGAATTTTGGATATTGATACGAGTTTCTTCATTGGTAATTCGTTTGAAAATCTTGATTGCACTGGAGGATTAATGTCACTGAACAGTAACCGAGTCGGGATAAGAGGATCTTGGTTTGCTCCAGTACCCTTGAGCAGTTTCTCGTCCAGTAAACTTCTGGCTGTAACTGAGTGTGTCTTTCGAAACTAAGCGACCTTGGCTTGTAAGAGATCGCAAAATTTATTGTCTCCTATAATGTGAGAAACTGCTGAAAAGTTGTTAGCAAGACTCGGTTAAGGTTCTGTGGCACAATACAAATCCAATATACCAACATTTAGCTATAGAACATCGACTATAGAGCAGTAATTTCGAACTATCTCGATAGAGCCTTGGGCAAGCTTTTACGAGGGCCAGCGAATCTCCCTTGCACTAGGGGTGCAGTTTATGAGGTGGTGAAGCATTTTTTCACGTTTTTTAGTGAAACGGATCTAAAGATTATTAGGGTCGACAGTTGCCGAAAAAAATAGTATTATCAAAGTATTTTATGAAATCAAGATGAAACGGACAACATGCGTGAATTTTCTTCCGAAAAATTGATAGTGAATATAGAATTTTAAAGCTGAATGTACTATGCAGTCTCGACCCAAGATTTATTTCAAATACGAGCTATTTGTTCGCGATGCTGCATTCAAGCTAGATATCCAAAACATTTCTGAGCAACATTTTTCACTGGCTGTCCTCGTCCTTCTGGAGATTTAACTAGGTCACGCTTGTTTTATTCCCTTTTCGTCTTTTTTCACAGCTTGCTGTAACCTTCCGAATTCCTTTCAAACTCCGAGCGTAGATTGCGAATGAACAGAGCAGAGGGTGCACACTATATAAAGTTCATTCAAGCTGTAAGCTAATCTTTACGCTTACTGCGTTGATAGTTCATTATTTTTTATGAGTGCACTCTACAGATAAACCGACGACATCAATCTCTCTTTCTCTACCTCGCTCTATGCTCATAGCTATCTAATTTTGCACTACGGCCTCTAACATCGAGACATCACATCGAGAACATCGATATATCACACGTAACTACCGTGGCGAGTCCAAGAAGAAGAAGAAGAAGAATGAGGAGAAGAGAAAAAAGAAGAAGAAGAATGCAGAAGAAGAAGAAGAAGAAGAAGTGGAGAGGGTTGTTTTGCTGAAGTTAAGGGTGACAGAAGCATGGAGAGAGACGCTTTTCCAAAACAGCTGACAGTCGATACGCCGCAGCATCTCGGGTTTCACTTCGTTTTCTTTGGTTATCCTTGTTCCTACGGCGAGTGCCTTTCTGCCTCGTTGTTATCACGGTATTGTTTCCCTCTTCCGCTTGCTGCGTTTTGTGGCATTCGCCCTCATTTTCCGTTTGTTTGAAGCTCGATGGAGCCCGGAAACACCGAGGCGTAGGTCGCAGACGGTACAGCCAAGAGAATATAGATAGGAGTGTCGTAGAAAGAAAAAATGATAAAGAAAACATGGAAAGACATTGAGACAAACAGACGTAAGAAAAACCTTCTACACTGGATTAGGACTATTTGTTTCGATGTTCGAACAAATCCAAGTTTTACCATTCTAAACGAATTCAAAAGAAAAATTCTAAACTAATCGCAGTGTCGAAGGTTGCTATAAATAGAAAAAAAAAAACGGAAGGACACGTGGAGAAGGAAATGGTAGGAACCTATTGGGCTGACCTGCCGATGATATCTCGGGGCGATCGCGAAACTCGCACTGGCCTAAACGGGAGCCAACCGAGTCGGGCCAAGGCTGCGATGTGTCTTTTATTCTCTTGAAATAGTTCCGGATAACCAATTTGCTTTACGTCCGTCTGCTTCTCGTCACTCGCGGAACCTATTCCTGCCAGTTACAGGATCGATGATAATGTTGTGTACGTAAATCGAAAGATCGCCAGGACCAGGATCCAAAGTTTCGAAGAAATCGATTTACCGGAGAAATTTCATCAAAAGTTAATTAATATCAAAGTGGAACTTAAACTGTCTCACAAAGCTTATTAGGTTTCATGTAAAATTCTTTGTTCTATCCTCGGTGGAACGTCTCTTATTCTTAAACTATACTATCAAAATACTAAAGATTTGAGGAACGTGTTAATAATCTACTACTACCGAATGTCCCAGTCAAATCCAATTATCAATATTGGTTCAATGTGCATCGCAGAGTAGTTCGCAATCCTTTTCCCATCTCTCGTTAAACACGAATTGTCCACCACTTACCCATAAACCTCTTCTCAGTGTTTGGATATCGTTCGCCAAGAGCCTCCATCATTTCCTCGTAGTCCAGGACATTTGTATTCTGCATCACGGGTAGAGGATATTCATCGGAAAAATCGATCTGCCTTTTAGATCTGGTCAAAGTGAGTATATCTTTTCTAGGATTCGATCCGATCGAGTGTCGATTCAAGCTTCTGAACAAGATTCTAGCTGGTACACTGAGTCCTCTTTTCGACTCTTCGGGCCAATCGGAGTTCCTGGCTAAGGCCGACACGCTCCTCTTGTTCTCTTGGTAAGGTAAAGCACCAACTCTCGCCAACGCACCGAGATATCGTTTTCCATATGGCAAAGCATAGTCTCTGGCTAAGGCAGCGACATTTCTCTTACCGGAATAAGGCAGCATACGATCTCTAGCTAGTGCTCCAATGTTTCTTTTACCACTCGGTAGTGCGTAATCGCGTGCTAATGAAGCAATGTTCCTTCTCGTATTAGGAAGCGCGTAATCTCGTGCAAGGGTTCCAACATTACGTTTTTCCAATCCATAATCTCTCGTCAATGCCTCGATATCGATTTCACCACTCGGCAAAGTATAATCGCGAAGAATTTCCGGCGTTACTTTTCTCGCATCATCGTCTAATAATTTTCGCAAAATCGTGTCCATCTCCTCGCTAGGATAATAAAGATTGCCGGATGTTTAACTATGTAGTTAAGTCAGTTTAGAATCGTTGGAAAGATTAATTGAATGATATCGTAGGAATGTAATTAGTAGGAGGACTTACCTCACAGCAATACTCCTCTTTTCCTCGTCGTCGTCGCTTTCCTCGCGGCTTGAAACAGTAATTGGAAGATCACCGTTCTTCGCCAAAGTGGCAATACTTCTCTTTTGGGAATCTGAGTATAGATCCCTATTGTCACTCTCATCGCTATCCGTAATCATTGAGTCGCGTGAGTTCGGTAATCTCTGCGTTCTCTCGATCACATCGAGGTATTCTCTCATCAAAGGATCCCGAAAGAGATCGAAATACAGGGTACTTGGTATACAGACTTCAGCTTCGTCACCTTCACCGGCGAGAGTCATTAGATGTGCCACTTCGTTTCGGTCTCTAGCATCCTGAACGAGCCTCGCGATCTTCGAGTATGTTGCCAAATAGGAAGTTACCTCTGGAAGACGCAGCAGAGCGAGAAAGAGATGTTTCGGTATACATTGACTCCCTTGTTCGTCTTGGCATGTCACCTGTACAAAGGAACTCAAGCTTATGGAGTAGAGACTCAAACAGCACAATACGTAAAGTGATCTCTCGAAATTGCTAAATCATATTCGAAGAACATTCCCGGTGGTATTAGTGCTGTTATGCACCGATAATGAAATTAGTGCTCGCTATCGGATGGGAAGTGTCGCCAGCTGGAAAACTGCTGGAATATCGATCGACCTAAGGCAATTATGTGCCTCCATACACAGGAATAATAATGAACCTTGCGAACCGGATGCACCGACACAGAACTGTTAACGCATACCACCACTAACACGTGGCTGAGTTTCCGCGAAGAGATACCTCGTGGATTATCCGACACGAAACTTGCTAGCGTTTAAGTTATTAATTAGGAGCGAGCCGCGTTTGAGCCACGTTTGAGCTACGTTCAAGCCACTCCCTCTTTTAATATTCTCCGCGATATCGCGGTAGAAAACTCGTCGTTCTTCCGTTCAAACATGGAAGGAGAAGGAACAATGTAATTTTGGGGGCTGTGTGGGTGTGTGTAGGTGTGCAGAGGGATCTTTTCGCGGTGTGGCAATTTCGAGCGTATTTATGATACTGCAAACCACCCACGTAGTGGATCTGCATGCGGCTGTCCGTGCGTGACACCGGTGACCGCTGGAAATGAAAGATAAGGACCTCCCGTTCACACTTATGCTCTTATTTTATGCTTCGCTCCCCTTGATCGGTTTCTGATCAAATATTCATCGCCCCAAATGGAGATGTTGCTCACGACCTTTGGGAAAAGCTACTTAAATTGACACTGAGCCTGCCAACTACATATAATCTTGCAGAATTCAATTTTTTTCGAAAAACTTTCACTTCGATTATCTCTTGAATAACCTCGTCTGTACTAAAAGAAAATGTGACTCATGTAGAACTTCAAATTTCATCTTAGGAGTTGAAATTGATATCAAATACTTGGCTCCACATTGTTATTCTAAACTTTGATTGGCAGAATTGTAAGACTTGGTAACTAAAGTTGGAACTTAAACTCATTAAACTTCCCGAAGGATAACTCGATGTGGACATTATGGGAAACAATTGGTCATTTTCGCGTGGTCGCTGCTTCGAAAAGTTCATCAGTGAAGTTAGGGAAATACGGACTGCACGTGCCGCCGAATCAACTGCATTCAGTTGAAAATGAGGTGTTTATGCTTCCTATTTCCTAGATATTTCCCAGGCATTATTTCCTACTTGGGTTAGCAAGCATCTGGTGGAAGTGGAATTCAACGGGAATCCAACTGTGACTACCTAAACTACGCGAAACAAAATTCACCGTTCTGGTGGTTTAATATAATCAATACACAGCGCATCTACGTATGCAGAATTTCCTAATATGTGGAAAGTCTTAAAAAAGCAAGTTTAAAAATATTTAAATTATAAAAAGTTTAAAATCTGAATTTTATCAATATAAAAATTTGATCAATTTATAAGAATGTGTTAAAATTGTATATAAAATAGTATTTTAATTTATTTTCATAGAAATCCATATCCGGTTATCGTGTTCATGAGCATGCAAAATTCGTTTTATTTAGTGTCAAGTAGAATCCGACTGCTGGTGATAGATACGAAATTACCGTAATCACGTTCTGGTATTTTTTCGTCCTGAGGACACATGGTAGCAGCTGCGAAAAGCTTCCGGCACGTGTCGCGAAATTCTGATGATACAATTATACTCGGTAACCGAGGGAAAATGAATCTACGCGTGTTGCGCGAAATGACGGACAGCTGGATTGCAATTAAACCGTCGTTATAATTTTCGGACAAATTTCTCTCGCTATAAAGGACCAAATGCAAGCGATCCGTGAAATACGGTGAAATTCAATATCGCAAAAAACACGGTGACTAACCAAAGAGATATTGCATGAGGATTTTTCAGCTGCTTATCGTTCTCTGGAGTTCGACAATATGAAAAACGTGATTGGATTCTTCTACACTTGCAAACATAGATCTTTGTTTGAATGTCTCGTCAACTTCCTGTCAATAACAGGTCGTTAAATTATTCTGTGGAAAAAGGGACACAACGTAGATCGCGATAGTCAGGTTAAAATCAAAAGTAATCCGGTTTAATTAGTTGCTCGCACGGAAGGCACGTTATCGATACCAGTACATTTTAATGAAGTCGAATTAGTTGCTGCATTAATTAGGGTTTACAATGTTTTATTTTGGCGAAGTTGAGCTATTTGGATAATTAACAGAAAACTGCAGGATTGAATAGATTGCAAGGACAGCAGAAAATTTACCACGATGGAATGTCAAAGGAAGCTATTAGTTAAACCGCGCACGATAAGTAAAATCAGTACGTTTAACTGGAGGAATGCAAATTTCATCAAGCATTCCAGCAATTCTTCTACAACGCGATGAAAAAATTCGCTTAACACATTCTAGCCTGACATTTTTGTTAAGCCAAATTCTCTGCCGGTTATTAAAATAAAATAATTCCATTATCGATATGGTATTCGCTCCTCGTTATATTCCCGATCAATTATTTAAATTCCACTTCTTGCAAACCGTGCCGATATTAATTGACTGGAAGATGCATTTCAATCTGCAGGTGGAATAATAATAGTTCTAGTCGGACGAAGCATAATAAAGCATCTTGGCTGGTCCCGAGGGGAATTGATTTCAAACACGACTGACAGTAGTACGAGTCAGCCACTTATCGTTCAGTGCAAGACGGCAAAATCGACACGGAGAGGAAGAGACACGCCGAATTCTCTGCAAATTGAAATTCTTTGGCAAGTCAGCCAATTCGATTGATAAAACGCTATTCTTTGTTTTAGTAGTATAAAATTTAGTTTTATTATTAGTTAGTAGTATTCTGTTATAGTATAGAATAATTGTAAGATTTTTTAAACGATCGACCTAATTAAAGACTCTTAAAGTTTTTACTTTGAAATCAATTACACGGTTTTCTTAAATCAACACAGAAGTACGTGTCTGTGAGTATATGCGAAAAAAATGATAATATGGTAATGTGAGTTTGCACACGTAGAAGACAATTGGACAAACTAATGGAAATAGTAGATTCTTCTCTTATTCAAGATTCGGTATAAAATTATACTGTGACATCCTCGAAGAATTGCGAAGATATGCGAAACTCGAGAGAAACTTTCTCACCGAGCTTTTTCAAAAAATATTCTACATAGTCCGAGGGACGAAAACTTTCGAACTTAAAAGAATATAAACTAGGAAGATAAAAAGGTTTCTCCCGGGAAACTTATGTGCAGAGGATGTTAATAGTCGGTGCAACGTGAGAAATTTGTGCTCATCGATCAACGTTGAAACTATTTACCGAAGACTAATTATGAGGTGCTTGGAAATTCACCTAGAAGGAATTTCAAAGTTGGACATTCATAATCCTTCTATGTTCATTAAACTGAATATATTTGAAATCTTTACTTGAAATCGTTCCGAATAATTCCAAAAGTCAATTAACACTCTAAAACCCTATTATATTCTATCTCGAAATAAAACTTTATTCTAAATAAATGCACCGAATAAAAACATTGCATAATACTCACATAATAATTGATCAATCAAAAACGAACTTTCACCGTTTCTATCACACGAACGTACACTTGACCCTGAGTGCATGAGACACCGAAGAAAAATACAGCGAATGCATAGTGAAGAATATAAAACTTACCTGAGGCAGACGCAGCTCGTTGATAGCAGAAATATACAGGACAAGGGTGATAAGGTATCTTCTCGAGAGTGCCATTACTTTGACAAGGACACCGGCTACGAGAGAAGAAGTGTTTCCTCGCGATGCGCTTCTCCAAATCCGAATACCAGCAGAGAACGTGTTGCCTCCTTATATACAGGGTAGATTTCACCCCGCGCAGGCGTTTCGCGGATACCCCATGGCACATACACTTTCGCACACACGCGCGTTTCATACTTACTAAGTATCTATACGATTCGGAAAGACGCGAGAGTATAAGTGACACCAGCAGTAGCATCCCGCAGGCGACGAACCACGCAATATGCGTACTTACATCCCCCTGTTCGAAGAGGCTCGTCCTTCGAACGCAAAGAGGAGCGTGAGAAGAATGCACGTGCGAGGGAAGAGAGACAGAGGCAACAGCTAACAGAGATTTTCAAGCACGACTCGCTTAATATGCAGGATTATTACCTTGCCTCTCTCTTCGCTTCACTTTTTTTTTATTCTCTCAATCCATCCCTCTCTATCTCTCTCTCTCTGTCACACGCCCTCATTTGTTTTTTCTCTTTTCCCTTTTAACCCACCACCCGGATCTACACCCGCTGGAGAACGATTCAACTGCGTTTTGAAGGTCCGTCGCATCGATCGCGACTCCTTCCTGGAACTCCGATCCGATTTCGTGTTTCTGAGGCTCCGTGTCCTGGAAGCTTGTTCCTTGGTGATTAACGACTACGACGCACCCCGCGAAGATGGGTCAGGTGTGTGGATTGATTGGGAAAGTGCTAAATAAAGGTTTTGGACCTTTAGGTAAGCGTTTTAAATAGGATTGTGATTTGGATCCTAATTTTGTTTTTACTAAGAGGGCTTTTTTAAAGTGATTTTATCTGATTAGTCGAGTTAGATGCTTGTGGTATACATATAGAATGGAACTACCGGGTTGGATTAAAATTTGAGGTTCGCGTGGGTAGAAGTGTCTCTATATCGCGATATACACAGGTCATTTGGCACGGTTTAACGTTTCGTGGAGCGTGATCCTACGATTTTTCCAGGTATTAGACCTTTCGATATCATTTTTTCGCTTGCAATTCAGATAAATATTTCAAGATGAACAATGCATCCATACTAATACGTATATCATAAATTGCATGAAGTTACATGTTAAATATAATATTTAGAATTAGAATCTTTTAATTCCATATGAATTTAACGAGTTGTCAGAGATTCGCACTATCGGCTTAGCTGAAAGCTCCCGTGTCTGAGACGTCTGAAACAGAAATCCTGGACGTAAATCCATGACGTCAAGCGATCGGTGTCGTATTTCGATGCGACTTTCTTAGGGAATATCGAATTTCCAATATAATTCAAAATATACATGTCGCTTTGAATTAATGCACGAGAAACTCGCCGGTTAACGAACAAGAATTTATGTCGATGAGAAAATTGGAGGGGTCGTTTCAAATTTCTGCGATGGCGATCTCAAATCTTCCCATAAATTTTCAGTTGACACTTTGTTCTACGAATCTGTCTTATTCGCATGACTCACTTGAAACAGGAAAAAATTTATATGTAAAACCCCAAAAAATAAGTTTCGTCAGACGAATGTCTTCAGGATTCATCGAACGATCTAATGGATGAAGGTCAGTATAACACAAGTAGATTTCATAATTCATATAAAATAGTAATTTCTTATGAAAGGTCACACTTACAGTGAATATGTATCTAATCTATCGTGGGATATCGTCACACCGTACTTCCGAATTAAGAGCAATTTTGCCTGCAATTTTCATTTGACTTTTTACATAAATCGTCGCCACGATTCGTGCCGAATTGCAGGTCGACAATTATCGAAACAATTCTCACACCGTTTGTTTCAAAATGTACCGACAACTGTCCTAATCGTTGCCAAATTGCCATTCTTACATAAAAGCTTTCGATAAACTCTCTTTGGATTTAGTCGCCCGGATAAAGGTACTCTTTAAAGAGTGTACACTTTCTTAGAGCGAAGCGCACGAATACGATTGACGAAACGTAGGGAAAGCAGCTACTAATATGTAAAACTAAAGTGCAATGAACATTGTATTTCCATTGTGCAAATTTATGTCTGCAAACACATGCTTGCAGTTACAATACGAATTATAATAATAATAATAATAATAATAATAATATATATATATATATAATTAAGCTTAAAAAAAAAGATGTCTCTTATTTGGTCAATGCTGCAGTCCTACCGCAGTCAAAGGGAATTTCGCCAAATGGCAATAGTCTTGAGGTTTCAGTCGAAATCAACTGGGATCAATGATCTTGTAAATTAAGGTGCCGATTTCTAAGCGCAACATTTCTGGGGATCGATAAAGCTGAAAAAACCCAGCATAAACACTCACCCAACGGCATAACTAAAACCCGAATATAATTAGATAGCTTTCCTGCATATTAATCGTTTCATATTATCTGATAATTACATTCCATTCAGGCGCAAAACGAATTATATGAAGGATATATATGTAACATATATATGTATCTACGTATAAACAGGATTACATTTGTTCGATCGGATACCACTCCGCATCAAACATCGTCGATTATTGTCCCGGGATTCGTCGCCAACACAAATAAGATTCAAGTCAGAGTCCAACACTTTGAACGCATAAAATGCGCTCAAAATTGATCGTATATCACAACTTCCAGTATTCGAGAGTACACTTTGTGGAGGATAGCTAAAATGAGAGTGCATCCATATGGGTGTCAGCTGACAATTTCTGTTTCATAGCTTCGTGATACGCGTTTAAAAGATCCTCCGTGCTGAGCTGCGAGCTAACTACTCGGAAGATATCTAATAAACTATCCCTAGATTGCGTGTTATTCGTGATGTGGTCCACAGCGGCTTTCGGTGACCAGAGACCGTCGAAAATCTTTCGCGTGAAAGTATGCGGTTTTTGTTTTAAAGCTTGGGCTATCTTGTCAGGACTATTGTTTTCCAGACCGATGTCTAATACGACGCGAGATGGAATAAGCTCGTCGTTTGCAACAGTGTGACTGATTATCACATCTTTCGGCATTCTTTTTAATATTGTATTCAAACTTGGTAGCTCTTTAATCGGTTTATTAATACCCTCACGCTCTTCTTCATCCAATTTCTTCGAAAGCATATCCGCTAGCTCGGAAGTCGTACACTTTTGACAAACTGCGTCTTTCACTTCGGCAAAGTCGAAAACGTTGATGCAATCGCTTGGTTTTATCTTCTTGCAATAGGTGGTTAGCACTTTCGAAAAGAATTGTTTTTCTCCGCCGAAAATATCGGGAAGCCGAAGTAGAACTTTGTTTATACCGCAGGCACGACAGGCTGCTTTCAGGGTGATATCTTTGTAGTTCTGTTTCGGCTCGAGACCTAGCAACTTTATGGTTTCCCGTTCCAATTCAGTGTCGGCGATATGTCGCATTTTATTCTGGAAACACGGTCTTCGTATTTATCTGATACAATTCACAATAAGATTCATCGTTATATGTATTTATTCCTACTCACTTTATAATGATAAAGAAGCCTTTCCGGAGCGCATCGTCTCGCCGCACTTTCCAGTACGAGATTCACATCAATTTCATCGAGAAGATCTTCCAACGCCATTTGAGCCTCAACTGACTTTGTGCGTTTCTTTGATTGCAAGACTACTGGGTCCATGAAATCGGTACACGTACCGACACTTTTCATTATAACAGGTGTGCGTGGACCATTAGTGGTGCATTGAGCTCCTGCAGGTGTTTCGCCCGATGTACCAACATTCGCCACCGATCTAGAAATAATAAAACAACGCTCGATTCAAACTAAAACCAAACCAGACGAAATATCTTTAAACGTAAAATAATTAAAACATGCTTCTACCTTTCGTTCAGTTCATCAACAACTGGTTTTGCGAAATCTTCAAACGATTTTTCGCAATTAGAATCAATATCCAATGTAGACGGAAGTGATCCATTCTGCGAATTAAGTAAATTCTCTTTGGAGTCGAAGTCGATATTCCGCGTCTTGTTACCAGACGTCATAGGAAGAGGTGTACTGTGACTTAGAGTATCCTTCGACATAGTTTGAGGCGTAGTTTCCATTTCTTGAGAAGTAACGCCCGTAGTCATTGAACAAGCAGTCGCATTATCGATACTAAGCTTCACGTTCTCAGAATCCTGATCTTTCTTCTCTTCAGACATATCCGTAGACGTTTGTTCCAAGTTGGATGATTCAAATCGCCTCAATACATTCTTCACGAACTCAACTTTTGGATTACCTTTTACAGGAATCCTATTAACTTCTCGTTCAGTTAACCGCGCGAGGTCACCGACAGTACGTAAACCTCGGTTCGAGAGATTTGTGGCCAGATATTGGACCCAAAGTGGATTAGTCAAGTGCCTGACGATAGTCGTCAGTGGTTCTGTACAAAAGATTAAATTAGGATAAATTGGTTGAGTCGAATCCAACAATTCCGGACGTGGTACTTCCATGCTGTATTGACCACTACTTTGACTCTCTTGGCTAAGAGGCAAGCTACCAAATACAGAATCCGTAACCGGTAAAGTATCTTGCTCATCTGCATTTTCTGTCGCTTGCGTGCTTGTCCGAACTAACTTTCCGCAAAATATTTCATCGGAATTAGCCGAAGAGTCGATACCAGTAAGATTATTAGCGTCAACTGTGTCGTCCAAGCTATTTGTCGATGGCAATTTCTTAGGTAGTCCCTCAATGACGGAATCACTGATATTACCAAATTTCAGTGAATCTAACGTAGTATTTACAATTGGTAAGCTTTCTTTGTTATCTTCCTGTTTCTCCTCATTTGCCATTTCGAAAAACGTGTTATCAGTCTGTTGATTTTCAATAAACAAATCTTGCTGAGTTTCCACTTTACTCGACTCGTTACGAAGTAAATTGTCAATGACCACTTTTTCTTCCGTAGAATGTCCGTTCTGCTGATTTGCCTCGGTGTACAATGTAGTGACGTTACTGTTAGCGACAGTGATGTCCGTTATTTCTAATTCGAGATTCAATGTATCCATTGTTAGTTTTTTACAGGGATTCATTCCCGGATGATCATCGTTCATTGACTCGTCTTTGTCAACCGTCGATGGCGTTTCTATATTTTCTATAATTGTTCCATCCGATGACAGATCTGCCGTGCACTCGATCTCCTCCTCATCTATTTGTGACAAGAGTTCGTTCTCCTTATCGCACGGTAAATCCGCGTTAGTCTCTGCACTTGTCTCGGCTTCTATGAGCGAAGAATTTTCAGGATCGATTTGAATCAGCTTTGATCGAGTTTGTCGTAATCTCAGTGGAGAATCCCTACGCACTATCAAAACTCGTGGTGTGCCTAATCTGTTGATCCTTTGTGGCGACGAATTACCAACAATTTGGTAGCCCATTTCTTTCGATACTGGTGGATCCGCAAAGCTTACGCGTTTACGTTTATTGGGAGTGGTACATTCGGGATCTGGTTCAGGTACAGTTTGACGATTTCTCTTAAGTATACTGGCACTTGGTGATGCTGTCAATGAAGGTGGATTCGCGCTGGACCATTCCAAAATTGGCAATTGGTCTCTCTCGGTGGGTGACGTATTATCTGCTCTCTTTTTCTCGAGTGAACCTTCACTACCGTTTGCACAATCCAATGCGTTAATTGACTTCTCTAATTTAGGAGAAATTTTCTCTCCATCGTTCTTTAAATTCGAAAATAGCTTCAATGAGGATGTTGATGGTGAAAATTCTGTTGATTTCATATTGTTAAACATTTTCTCTTGACGGCTACTACATGGCGTAGTTATTTTATCAGTTTCTTTGCTTGTCGAGGATCGATCTTTCTTAGTTTCAGTTTCAGTATCCTTAGGTTTTGATTTTTTCATTGATATTGCATCGTCATCTAGCGTCACTGGCTGAGAGTCATTTTCCATTCTGGATTGTTTCGTCACCAGCCCTAACATATGAGCTGCACGCCCATGCGAATAAGATTTAAACTTTGCCAATCGCTTTATACTACCTTTCGGTGACACGAAACCAAATAGCGTGTTCTTCACCGCTTGCAATGTATCATTCGTCTTTGACATATCATTTGTCATTCTTTTTTCTTCATCTTGCTGATTATCATCAACATCAGTATTAGCAACATTAGTCGTTTCCTCAAATTTCCCATTTGAATCTTCATTTGAAGATTTAGGACTAGTAGCAGAAGCCGTATTATTTTCGATCGCCCTATTTTCTATTAAATTATTCCCAGTTGTAGCATTCTGTTCTACTGGCGATAACAGTTCCCATGTAACTACATTACCAGGTTCAATTTTATTAATTTTAATGAAACATTGTTTATCTTTATATTTTCGTCCGATTTTCAACAGCTCTTGCGTATCCTGTGAGCTCTCTATCACATCCTCGCCAGCATCTTGACTTTCAGATTCTTGTTCGGAAGATGACACTTCTGTTGTACCTGATAATTTCTTCTCACCGGAATCATTCAAGTCTTTTCGTATAGATTCTTTGGCTACTGTATTATTATCTGACATAGCAATCTCTGATTCGCTTGGTGTTCTACTCGATGCTCTATTACTAATTATTTTGGATAATTTAGCATTGTGATCAGTCTCTAGTAATGTTTCTTCGGATGCTACTTCCGCATTCTCCGATTTAGTACACGCTTCACTATCTTTATTGTTCGAGTCTTTTTTATCTTCTCCGCTACCCTCGGCGGATTCTTCATTCCGATCAGCTTCTGTTTTGTGCAAGCTTCTTTTGCTCCTTCTTTTCCCTGCACGTTGAGGACTGGTGGGCGTCAATCGATCTTTCTCACCTCCTTTACCTCTAGACCTAGAACTTTTTTGCTCCCCTGAGCCCGACTTTTTGGTACCAGATTCTTTCAGAGCTTCTTCATTCACTTTTGACCGACGTCGTTCGGGTAAAGGACTATCGAATACCATGTTAATACGTAAACGAGACATTTCTTTTCTAGTACGCTGACTAAGACGATCTTGTTTCTCTGTTTTCTTTCCTTCGCTGGTGGGCATCGTCGAAGGATCTGTTTCCCGCGATACTTCCGATGTATTATCGTTATTCATTGCCTCGGGAGGCGTATTTTGTTTTCGGCGACGACGAATATTCGACAAGGAAGAATCATTGTTTTCTGACACCTTACGTTTAACGCCTCTTTTTCCATCTTCAGGCGATTTTTTCTTTCCATTTGGCTCTTCCGGTAAAGTTTGCTTCGAACCGTCTGTTTTACTTACTGCAGTAGCCTTGAACCTCAGTGTTCTTTGCGAGAGTTCAACTGTCGAGGTTGTTACATCGACTGACTCGTCCGATGTTTCAGATTTCGATTGACCACTCCTACGAAGACGACGTCGACCGCAATCCAATATAGATGGAGATAAACGAGAGTCATTGGCGATACTTTCGGGATATTCTTCAAGAGATTCGAAGTTAAGTTTCTTTACTACTGAATTCGAGGAAACAGTTGCTTCCGAATTTTTCGATGATTCTTCCACCAAAGTACTCACTGTACAATTATTAAGGGGCACTTTTTCAAGAGTATCGGTATTTGTCTTTGGTTCACTAATTTTTACTTCTTGTGTCTCTATCGTTTTCTGCTCTTTCTCCAAAATAGATGTATCAGCCTTCGAATTGCATCCTGATTCGGTTGTACTATTTTCCGCAACATTCGCAACAGATTTCACCTGACTCGTATCTACGGTTGATGGTTTATCAGTAACATCCGACAATGTCGCACTAATTTTATTTTCTTTATTGGCATCGTGGTCAGAAATGACGTAAGTCTTATCGTTCTTATTAACAGAGGGTTTATCCGCCTCCGTAATGTGTTTATTCTTCTTGTCGAACCATTCTTGCAAGTTTTGTGTGTCTTGAGAAGACGATTGGGAGAGATCATTGTACAAAGCTGGAATATCGTCTCTTCTGCGTTTCAAAGACTCTATTTGATGTTCCGTTAGCCGATCGATGTCGATCTTCACTTCAGTGTTAATCAAAACGTAGTCCTACGTCAAAAGAATATAAGATCAGTGATGCAACACTGGATTATATTCAGCAAAATTGAACTTACCTGAGAATCCGGTTCGATAAATATTTTCTTCTCTTCTTTCTCTTGATTAACAGCTGGTGTAGTTGGACTCGCAGTGTTTCTTCCTAAGAAGCTTCCAACCATTTTCACCGGCTTTGTCGATTTTACCGCTTGCTCTTTACTTTTCTTTGTAGTTTCAGATTTATTTCCAATTTTCTCTTTCTTCGCTTTTTTACTTAAAGTTTCCAGCAGAGCATTACTATTATTTTTCAAGCTCCCTTGCAAGTCGAGAATGCTCACCGCTTGCGACTCGATGTCTGGATTCGTATGATTCAGCGCGTGAATAATCGCGTCTTTGTAATGCGCCAACAAAGAATAACTTAGGGCTTCTCCCAAGCCTTTAAAAATACTAACTATGGTTTCCCACATATTAGCAATCTGAAAATATTCTTCTTGGTAATACAGCCAATTCGAAAGAAATTTATTTGAAATAAAAAATTATATGTGTTAATTACTTCTTTGAGTAACGCTTTTGATTCCGATGAAAGTGCTGCTGTAACCGCTGGCTCCGAGGCAATTAAATAGGATGAAACTTTTCCAGCATCGTGACCATACACAGTTATGAGAAAAGCAGATAGTGCTTTTAGAATAATCTCAGAATCCTCATTCATTGTCGTTGTAAGCGACAGTGGTACAAGATCAATTATTAATTCCAAGATCGCCGGAAGAGTTTCCAATTCTAAAACAATATTTAAGAAATACTTTCTTATAAACTTTTCATTATTTATTATATAACATCCCACCAACATACCTAATAAAGCTGTGTAATTTATACTGCTTAATAAAACTTCGGTGCAATGAATAACGAGACTACAGTGGTCTTTGTTCTGAATTAAACAATTTCGTAATTCTTGTGCAGTTTTCAGAAGAATTTCATTAGGCATCACGGTGACTACCGTGTCAGCTTGCAATTCGAATTGTCGATAGACATCTTTCCAAATTTTGGAAACTTCTCGGATCTGAGTAAAAGAGTAAATATTAAAAAAACTTTCTCTTACTTTCCGTTGGAACGATATAATAAGGAAAACGGAACAAACCTGTGATAAATCCTGTACAACCATATGATCGAAAGGAAACCTTAAAGTTAGTTCGACAGTTTCAAAGCTATGCTTGACAGAATCGCCTTCATTTATCTCTTGTGAGTCGTACATATACTTTCTGAGAGTATCTGCTAACATTTTCCAAATTTCTAAAGCAACTTCTCTATAAAAATGTCGATATAAAGCAATCATTAATTATCTGTACATCAATAAATATTAATTGCTAATTGCTGATTGAATAACTCACGAATTTGTCGAAGATGCAGTCACTGATGAAATCAAGCTTTCCAGAAGTTTGTTAAAAAATTCCAATACATTTGAACGATAAGACGATTCAGATGTTGATTTTACAGAATACTGTAATATGCCTTTCAAAGCATTATAATGTTCCCTTTAAATCGTAAAAGTTCATTATTAATTTTCAACCGTGAGAACAATTAATAACGGGACACGGTATACATACTTTTTTGCTCCCTCCAATATCGGGATTTGCAAAACCTGCATTAATAGTCCAGATAGTATATCATCTTCCAAATGAAGCCCTTTACAAAACTCGCTGATATCGAATAGAATCGTGTCCAAAAACAGATCTTTAATCATGGATTTATCTCCTGCGTAGTTTATTAGTTCAGTTATAACTAGTATAATATTTTTACACATCAGATCCTGTAATATAGAATTTGCTGACAATGTTCTCAATCGTTCAGGGGAGAAAAATAAAATTGTAATTAACTAGATTAAAATTTACCTTTGTGGTAGATTTCGATTCTTGAACGTAATGCACCAAACTCGACCAAAGAATTTTACCAATTTGGCATCTACTTTTCATTTCTGCGTCAGTCAGTTGACTTAAAATTAATAGAACTTCTCCTACACTGTGAATGACACTTTTGTAACATGCTTGAAATACAGCATCGGTCATCGAGTGAGGTAATCTCTCTTCCAGAATCGAGGAAAATCCATTCTGGCTTACTTGTTTAGGAACAAGAAGCTGACACAACGCGTCCACTGCGACTACTTTGGTTTTATAAAATCTCTTGCCCGGAGAAGCAACTACCTCGTACTTGGAAGACAATAATGGAGTGTCTCCCAATGGTCCGAAACAAAAATTTAAGAATTGCGTAATCATAGGATTAACAAAAGCGGTGATATCCTTGTAAAGCTTAATAATCACATGCCACCAAACTTCCAATTTTGTTAAGGCTATTAACTCAGTCTTACTGTTCTTTGCATTCAAAGGAATACACAATAATTTGATCCTTCTGGCAGTAGCCAGTTCTTGTGGATCTAAGGCAAAGTTATCCACGAGTAATTTCCATGATAAAAATGCATGCCTGAAAGATAGAATTAAATTAATTTTATAGAAAGATTTGACGATATTACAAATCAAAGAAATTAGGTATACCTGCGTATAATTGTATCGATCGATTTAAACGCTTTCTCTTCGACGCTCAGCAAATTGTTTATAAGGCCTGCACCACGATGAAGGTCTGTACCGAGTATCTGTATACTAATATTCCACTGTGTTGCCCAATCCAACTCGCATGCTCCTACTAAGAGTAACATACGTTTGCAGTAAACGGTTTGCAGCGTCGATTTGTATTTCTCCCATAAATCTGGAGCTGCGCTTCGTATATTTTTTCCTATGTCTGTTGAAAGAGCTTGCTGCAAGAGTTTAAGAGCAGGACCACGCTGACGTTTGTGTCCCATATACGCGAGCAGCGTTACTTTTTTCATAACCAACGTATCAAACTAGAAAAATCAGAAATTCTCATCCTTCGTTCTCTGCTTTCCGGTTGTCGACAAAGTCACGATTTCTCTTACCCTTTCGACTTTTGGTTCTGAGGTTATTGCAGCAATTTTGTATAACCTTCTGAGGAAATGCATCGCATGGCTAATGATTTCTTCTTCCAGCTTTTGGTCTGGCGATAATTGGGCATTTTCTGCATCTAATAATGGTTGTAAACTATCCGTACAAGCATTAGCGGACAACCACTCCATGTTTTTTGTTTGTACAGGCTGCATGCAATCCCTGAAAAAATTTGCTGCTACCGAGTCAAATGTAAGTGCCAGAATTGCATTGTCGTTGCAAACTTCTAATATTTTTAGAATTTTCAATCTGAAATTAAAATTGTTCGGTTCAATACATTGTTCGCGCAAGTTCAAATTTTCTTTTCCAATACCAACCTAGTCTTTCTATTTGCATGTAGCATAGCGTCGAACAATTTCATATCATGATTCCTAAAATCACGAATCATGACATTGAGGGTTTCGTATGCCTCATGCTGGATGGCATCATCGTCATTAGACAATGCATCAATCACTAATTTACATAATTCTTTAAATTGTTCTTCTTTAATAGCATTAGTTGATTCAAGTTTCTTGCTATTGCTAAACATAGAATAAAATCGACGGATATTACAACGCAATATATGTTAAAGTATCTTAAAATCTATGTCTGTATTTTTAAAACTACCCCCATTCCATGGGAGTTTTAAAAAAATTAGGCTTCGCTAAAAGAGGCCCTGCAACTGGGTCGTATTGGCTATAGAGAATTTTGAAGACGAAACCGAAAGCTACTTGAAATGCTTGAGAAAATCGAATGCTATCGTAAAAATAATGTAGATAAAATAAAAAGCTCGATCGACGATGGAAACATCGGCGATGAGGTTTTCCCGCGAAAACAGAGTAGTCTCATCGCAAGATTACCTGCGGATATAGGTTAAAGCTTCACATTTTTCCTTTGCATTGCTGGGCTCCCGCAGCGATTTGAGGATTTTCGGAAAGTTTTGGGTGCCTGCAGCCATCTCGGGCTTTCAATATTCGCGTATACTCAAAACTGCCGTAACTTCTGCATCGTTTGTGACCAGGAGTAAACTCAGCGGTTCTCGCTTTCTCTTCGAAACGTCCTCGCGCGGTCCTTTGAGACCATTCACTTTCTGCAGGATACAGCAGGATAGTCGTTTAATTGGTAACGTGAAAACCTCGTTTAATCCGAACACGTTTATATCAACGACTTTATTCTCCGATTCTTTGACTTTTCTTGCTCGCTTCCGCACACTACGAATCTGTCTTCTATCGTCAAGCGGCGACCGACGCGTTTTCGCATATACAGCCGTCGCGGTGAATTTCTGCGATCAGCAATGATGATCTGCGGGGATCAAGCGTGCCAGAAATCCGAGGTTCTCAGCGTAGCACGTTACCTTGCGGTACGGCACGATGCACACTCATACACACACATTCACACGAGGGCACGATAGGTGAAACCTTACAGCTTTAACGTGCGAGCAGCCGTCGTGGCTACGGAGGAAGGAAATGAGAGAGAAAGCGTGATGGAAGGGTGCGAGAGAAGATAGGAGAAAACGAGGAAGGAAGGGCAAGCACATTCACCGCAAATTCCCGATAACTAGAAGATACAAAAATGTATGCCCTTGAAACCGGTTACAAAATCCAGAGCACTCTTTTTCGAACACTCGACAGTTTCTTCACTTAAGACCCAGCTTCGATCTTATGATCGAAATCAATGATCCTTTTACGCATTCTGGGCAAACAAAGTTTGGTTGTGTGAACGACAGTGACGATCGCCAATTTCTCTGGATACGAACGAATGACATATCGACTTATTAATCGTACGATTTTTATCTGAAATGCAAAATTTGTCGGTGAATGTTTATCAGAGTCGATCAACATTGTGGGACTTAATCGAGGCGTGAAGATAAGTGGTGGCGGTATTTGACGAAAGTCGACGCACCGTCTGTGGTTTTGTAAGATGCAATTTTAGATATTTACTGACGTCTGTATATGCTAGAGTAATGTAAGAATTAAGTCTCAAAAACTCATGGGTGTTTCAAAGGCAATTATAGAGTTGATTACTTCTTGTTTGGAACAAGTATGAACTTCCCGAGATTTCGCAATAAAGATACAATATATCTTTGAGCCATTAGTTCTTTATAAGTGTATGTGAAAGGAAAATGCTCATAAGGCTTTCCCATTGACGAAATTCTGAATAATTCGAACTCGAAGAAATCGCAAAAGGGAACTCTGTCCGGCTTCGCTCTAATCGTAGATAATGAAAATGTACCTGGAAATACGGTGGCTCTAATTTCCTGCGCACATTGTAGCAGTAACGCAACATGAACGGCAATGTTACCAATGTCGCCAGAAAATTATTTTTTTAATCGCTAGATCAAAATAGAGTTCTAAATAGCAGAAAATTGTATTTGTTTTACTCAGTTCACAAGTTACCTTTAAATTTACCATCAACATTTTCTTCCGCATTTTTTTACAAAACAGGTTTGTAAATTAGACTATTTTGAGCATTGGTCAACCTGGTAGATATATTTAAAAATCCTCATTTTCTGGCACATTCTTCTTTACCTAACAATGATTACAGCACAAACGAAGGACTTCGTGTCGCCGGTTCTGAATTACCGATGGTGTGAAATAAGAGGAGAGATTTTGTGCTGCCCTCTGCGATCACGCCAACATGCCTTCGGAGCACGCCGCTTGGCGGTAGTCAGTTTGAGAAGCTCTCCCGCAGTGTCGGCTCGTTTTATCAATGTTGCTCAACCTCGGGGCTAGCGTCGGCGCAGAAGAGGAACACGAATTAGGCACTAGCTATACCAAGTTCCCTTCTTCAATTCTCATTGTCAGTTCTCGTGTTTAGTGGCGTGGTTTAGCGTATCTTGAGCCTTATCACAAACCACCGGACTCGCGGAGTGTCTCCTGGTGTCTCCTATCCTCGCGCCGGTGTACTACTTGCCGAGAGAAGCGGGATTGCAGTCGCTCTATCGTTTCAGAGCAGATCCCCGCTCGATTGACAGTTTCACTTACATTTGGGAAACGCGAGATAGCTCAGCTGACGAGAGAAAGACCAGTTGCAAAGAGAAAAGGAAAGATAGCGTGTGAGAAAGCAAAAGATACATTGTGGGAGGGAGAGGGAGAGGGAGACGTAGCGAGGTAGTGAGGTAGAGAGAGAGAAAAGAAGGAGCAAAAGTTTAGTCAGTCACTCAGTTAAGTCAGTCAGCGTAGAGGAGAGCGAGAAGGTACAACTAACTACTATCGGTGTGCGGTGTAAGAGAAACTCGTGCCCGGCGAAGTTAATGTGTTACGAAGCGCAACACCATGAAACTCACCCAAAGGTGTCTCAGTGGCATCAACAAGATGCTGGACTTTTATGCCCAGTTCAACCCATCGCCACTTTCGATAAAACAGTTCATCGATTTCGGTAAGTATCAAAGAAACGTAGCCCTCTGATTGGGAAGCACGGTAACTCGTCAGGCTCGTGCGTTCTTTCCTCTGTAGTATTCGTAGCTGCGTCGACGATTTTTTACGTATAAGCCTCTACTAGGAAAAGGGCAAAACGCGGACCTTTCGTCTGTCGATCGATCGTCAAGCGAGTTTTCGCGTTACTTTTCTCGACTCTGATATATTCGAAAGTTTAGGGCTAACTGAACTTCGCTCTATCATCTCCCATGAAATCCTATGCATTTTACTCATCGCTTACTTCCGCGTCGCAATGAAGCAACGGTGATGGCGTTGGTGCAGTCAGCTGCTACTGCAAGTTGCACCTGACGCTTGCTGACGAAATGGCAGAATGAATTTCGCCTTTGCTTCGAGGCTTGTATTGTGCATGGCGGTGGCTGGTTCTCTTCCTTGAGCTCAACCACGCACCGTGCGCTATTCTAAAAGATAACTTTCCTGATAGTGCATACGATGATGTAATAGCGCGTAAACAAAGCGCAGCCCATAGACCAATTGCGATTTAATTTTTCGATGGGTTCTGGATTCTTTGTAGTGGAAATTATTCCAGTAAAAGATTCCAGAACTTACAATCGATTGCTTTCGTCAGTTCCCTTTTTACAGTATTCTACTGGAGTCATACTGAATGTCTCTGTTCTTAGTAGCTCATTCTCGTAATAAACTTTCAAGAGACCTGGACTTAATAGGTTCACGTTAAAAAATTCAAATTACACTTCAAAATCCTTTTTTTTGAAAGATTCTTCCTGGTAAGACTCGTGTGGAATTCCTCTGGTGGATATGAATTTCTGCGAACAGAAAGTTAGAGTTAAGCTACTAGTTGCTAGTGAATCGAAATGAGTGGAAATCGTGTGGAACTCTAGTAACAATAGGCAAAATCTTACCAAGAATCAGAATGAAATGGAATCTTGAATGGCCTGGCAAAGTGCAAGGTCACTGTTCTTACTGTAGTTATCGATCTTTAGATGTCACTGTATTCAGTAGAGAAACAATTTCTAAAAAATTACGTTCATCTATATGTAAGTGCTCAGAGCTAATTTCGAATTAACATATGTGCATATTATCGATGAGGGGGTCAGATTTAACAAAGTTCAAATTACAGATTTTGCGGTATTAATATTCTGCACCTATTTCCATTTAATTTCAATTTGAATTCTTCAGATTCATAAGAATAAACCAAGGTAATTTCTTCATATTCTTTCCTTAATTCTTCAAGCATTTATTAATAATTAGATGATTCCAATTGTACGTTGTTATCAATCACTCGTGACCACTGTCTATAGCTCGAGAAGCTTCTCATTCCCACCTGGTAGCAATCCAGGTCTGTTTTGTCTGTCACGTACGCCAGTCACCGAGCGCTTTCGCATTGGCACACGTCAGAGACGCATCTAACAATCCTCGCGTTTCAATCGCGTCCATTGTTAATATGTAGTTTGCTTGTCGTGAATCAAAAGTTAGTATGTAGCAGACACGTTCATTTCAATCCCAGAGACATTCGAGAAGAACCAGACGTGTACGTCGGTATTTTTCCTTGAAAAATCTCCCTTTTTCACGGTTTCCACGAACTAAGACTTTGCGGAATGAATGGATTAACGTTCGTCTGCGCATGTTGTGTTAATATGTATTTGAGACCTGATGTCTGCGATCTTTGCTCGTCTGGGTAAATGTTTGTCCACTGCGCTAATTCCGTGACAGATAAATATGCTAATAGATCGATGCATACGATACCACAACATCCTGCTTCATCTCCAATTTACAAATTCTAATTCGTTTATGTCGCATTTCTTTTGTTACGACAGATTCTTTTTTTATTCCATTCTGAGAAAAGTTTTTCTAACGAATCATTCTTATTAAGCGAAGATTAGAATGAGATTAGAATGATTCTTTGAATTCTCGGGGAAAAAATTCTTCGTGTACACACGTAGCAATCGTGTCTTTCCAAACCGTTTGTTTTGGAATCGTGGGCCCTGAGTTCCATTGAGAGACGAGGTCAAGGCTATGTCACTCCGCTTCTGCCGAAAACAGCCAGAAACCCATCGACGATATTTTTATTGCTGCTTTCAGATTTTTGTTAAAATAGATCGTCGAACTTGCTACTATAATATCTGGAGTAGTGCCCACTGCTCGATGGACTCTGGTACACGCGAGAGGATATGATCATAAATGTTCTTGGAATTTGATCAGAGTATATCTCTTTCAGTTTGACGCACGAATTCTGATATAATTTTGGCTTAAAAATAAAAGATTCTCTGTGACGCGTTTTCTTAGATTTTTGGAATCTTCTTGACGTCAAGCGGTAGCTTCGATAGTCTGCGTAGGTCGAAATCGCCTTGATGGCAATTACTGTTTTAACCTTTGGCAGCTTTAATATTTCTGGTATTACCTCAAAATTGTTTTTAAGCTTAAATCGAAAAGAAATACAGAAAATGCCGACAAAAAGTGGGCAGAATAGTTCTCAAGTTTTACTAGTTCCATGAAAACCCCATGTAAGGTCAGATCCATTAAAAAATTGCGCGTGAGGCAGATGTGATCACGTGATTAATTAAAACAGACAATCTTCCTGTTACTCGTACTTGCTAATCACTCATTACGGTCTAATTCGTTTCCTCTGTTATTGTTGAGCGAAAACCCGTATGCATTTGCAACGTTCAAGCGAGTAGCAAAGTTCGTTCTAGTCCCAGATTACGGCCATAAAACTAAATAGCTGCTTCCTGAGAGTAACACTCGCTCGTCGAGTGTTCCAGAAGCTCTAATGGCTGACTGGAAGAGCCGTTGCCAAAGAGCAACTTGTCACTCATCGACGAATCCAACGACACACGCTATCATCTTCAGGGCGATAAACCAACTATCAATTATTCTTGTTCATTCCAATCCTATTGCGAATTCCTCCAAATCAATTATTTGATTATTTCCCTAAATTTCCTCCGAAACAATTATAAACAATAATTTATTCAATGGTAACTTATAATCCTCCCACATCTTGCTACCGTGAGTCGATTATAGATAATTAGAGAAGAGCGTTGAATTACTCATCAAGTGTTTCCTGTTATGCCAGGTTTGTTATCCAGACCGTTCTTAAATCTATGTAATCAGCACTCAAATTCAATGCAACGCGTGACAAGAATAGAAATGTTAATTACTCTTTACTGACTTTACTCGAATTTATATCAGGATCCTTGTCAGTCTTTACTAAAGATAACATCTGTATTTTGATCGTCTCGATGTTACATAATTCTAAATGTAATCTTGCGGAACCCGTCTTCATAATTAATCGAAAAGAAGATGCAGCAGAAACAGATGGTTCATTAGTTCTAGATAATTCTGAACGAGCTGTTTGGGTTGGGCATCACTGGCGGTCCCATGCGCAAGAATTTATCCATGTGATGTTCCTTGTCAGAGAGTGGGATCCCCACGTACGCATACTCACATACTAAGAGAACTACGCACTCGAAAAACACGATTTGGATTCTTACAGCAAGTTCTTCCATACTAATCCCACTCGTTTCTATTCTCACAGTTTGTCAACAAATCCTCTCTTACGTAATTCGAAGAAAGCCGTCCTCTTTTTTTTTTTAATCAAATGTTTTGCTTCTTCTCGTCTGGTTTTCATTAGTAGAACTCGTGTACAAGTCCTCTTGGTTTCGGAGAGCACTCCAGTGAACGCTTGATTTCGCTCAGTTTTCCACATTGCTATTCCGTGCCAGTGTATTCATCCAAAGTCTTTTCTTGCGACTATAAAATCGACCAGCTGGCATTTAGTCGTACTGACTCATCTAATTAAAATTCAGTGCGATTTACAACATTCCAACGCAGTAATATTGTTCGAGATATTTCAGACAAATTTGCGTAGCACTTTACAAAGCCTAACAAAGGCATTACGAAACTCCCTGTACTCGATCGTTTACGTACTGCTCTGTCTTATCGCGAAAGATAACACCTCCAGTAAAACCGCAAACATCAGAGGGATAAAAAAAATGTATGACCGATTTTATGGAAATTGGTACTTTTTCACGGTCGAGCAACAATAAAAAAAAACATAGAAAAACAGTGCCGAATAGCAGAATTTATGTCTCTTCTTCGAACGTTGCATAATTCTGCTGAATAGATTTCCAACTCATTTGTACACAGAATCTGATGAATCGTGCCACCTGAACTGTTTCATGTGTTATGTAAACGCTTTGTTGATAAAGCTCTTTAAATTGTGACAGTTTATTCGAAAATATATATATCTATATAAATTGATTTAATCGATTAGCCAAATGGACAGCAACATTAAATGGCAGCGGGCAAAATAAAGTTCCGCGGATATCGTATTTCCGGACATTGTGTTTTCCAGTGACTTATGTATCAGTTTCAGTAATGTGCTAACCCGTCTGACCTTGTCGAGATCCTAACAACAAACTCGTCGAATGAAAACTAGTCGACACGTGATAGAATCAAGTTCCTTTACTCACACCTACATTCTGCTTGATTAGACGCTCTTGCAAAATACGAACAGCTGATTAGGCTCGAGTACGAGCTGGTTCTAGAGCTGAATAAACACTAAACGAGCTCGCAATCGATTGGCAATTAAAATAAATAAACACTCGATGATTCGTAGTAACAAAGAATCGAGAAGAACACCTGTGAATCGAGAACGTTTATTTATAACTTGATATGTCTTATTGATGTGCAATCTAATACTAACCACGGTGTCAAGATCGAATTTCTATCTATTCCAACAATTTTGAAAAAAGAGATCAGTAATGTGATATTACGTAAGAGAGTGTTTCCTGTTTTTTTTTTAAACCACGATAAACGAATGCTTATTTGACACTCGGAATAATCGTAACTTTCATCGTCCCGACAGTTTCTACATATGTCAACGTAAAGTCACAAGTTGATTCCCTGAGCAAAACAAACTCGGACGGAGGCTGTGCTCCGTCCGAAGAAAAAGTATTTTCGTCTTGGGAATAAATTTTGGCGATTACGCGAGCGACGAGCAAAGTCCAAAGTCCCGGAGGCTCGTCCAGTTATTCTGGCCTCGTCGGAAGTAAACAATCGATTCGCACCGCGTCATATTTCTTCTATCCCCTATCGGGGTGACTTTCCATCCCTGGTGTGTTCGATATGGTTTCGCAATATTGTAACATTACACTGTCCCACGTTCGATGATGCATTTTTCCCAATTTTCACAAATAAATTATTCTATGCAAAATAATTTTTACCAAGACAATAGGTATAACGAAATCGAATTAATAGCAAAATAGATAGATATCGTGTAACCTGAAGCTGTGTAAAATTACGATAGGAAAATATTGATACGTGATTGGTACCGAGTGACACTGTTTGCGGGTGGTCTGATCGAAAGAACACATTATCTCTTTGTTTGCAGAGTACTCAGTTAACGCCACCAGTTAAAACCAGTTACCCACGATAGCCGAATCGTAATCAACGTTTGCAAAGCCGAGAGGATCGATACTAAATATGTTAGCACGTGTTGGTTGTAATTGTTAATTTACGACGAGGACACTTTTTTCACAGAGCCTTTCTGCGATGAAGGGCGTTCGATCGTCGAATAGAAGGGTGCTTCGAAATAAACGTATAGTCTGCGAGCGAGTGATATAAGGTCATCGTGTAATTTCACGGCAATTGCTTATCGACGCTAGACTGCGATTGGCAGTGAATCAACTGTTCTCAGTAAAACCGAGTGCCTCAGCTGATCGCGAAGCCCAGAAAACCTGAGTCTAGTAATCTCACGCCAGAAGAGAGAATTTCAACATTCTTCTCCCTTATCTACCACAACTTTTTTTTTCTCCTCAATGAAAATACTTTTTCTCTTTCTCTCGAGCCAGTATTACCCAGCTGGCAATTTCGCTCCATCGGTTCCAAATAAAACGAACGAAGCGACCTTTCCACAAAATTGATTCTGTCGAGCGAAATGAACAACTGGAGTCTTATAATCGAGTTTGTAGAATTTCTCCGAATACAAGAGCTAGTGCAATCTTCAGAGCTGCGAGAGAAAGTTCACGACATCGTACAGCGTTGTTAGATTCGAATTTAATCCAATTAAACTTGATAAGAGTGTTCCGATTATTGTCTGCCGGAAATGCGCCATTGCTACATGTGACGCAAGTGTGAATTGACTTTAATGACAGTTTTACCCCTGCCTCTTCGATTTTCCGATATGCGATCGACCTCGCCATTTGTCGTTAGGCAAATAGGATTTTTTTCGAGCGGACCGCTTATCTCTTTAACTAATTTGCCCTGACTATGTACGTCCTACGTTTCGCTTGGCATTAGATCATCGTTATGAGTAGCTCGATCTTAAAGTTACTTTGCTGCTATGTTCCATTTCTCGTTTGTTAATTACTGTTCACTGTCATTTTGAACTGAGAGGACTATCTCGTGTCAGACAAATTGCCACTGGTTACGTTTGCCAAATGTGACTCATCGGTGCATCGATCGTCACTTCAACTCCCAAGGATCTTCGATCTGAAGCTTTTCTCAGCAATTATGTCCATTTGCTTTTTGCATTCGCGTTCTTCTTAACGAACGGTGCATGATAGAACCTTTAAATAACTGACTCGTCTGATTTCCACCAAAGATAACTGGTTGACTGAATGGATTAGTTTTTGAAATGTTAATGGCCGATCTGAATTTCAGATAACAGCCAAAATAGCAACTCTAGTAAAAATATAAACAGTAGGAAAAACATTGCTATTATGTCACGGAACTCGTTAAGTTGACCTAAAAGTTTATTAGACTGATTCTGCTAATCGCTGGTCCGTTACGTAACATACGCTCATTGTCAGCACAATCCAAGTGCATAAAGACTTTTCGTAGTGAATCAGCAAATTTTTCTATATTATTCTTAGCTCTTTAAATTCAGAATTCTTTTCACATTAGTATAATTAGTCTGCTCACTGCATCGTTCAGTAGTTAAACACTTAGATAGTTATCCTGTCATTCAGTTGATTGATGACAGACAATAAGTGTCGTTAAGTAAAATGTTAATATCGTTGTCGATCGTGAGTTTCACTACGATTAATTGAAAGACTTTCTCGAAAAGCGCGATAATCCTGAATCTTTGGCTGATGGTATGAGAACGTAAACAGTTTGCGGTTTCTGAGCGGTTTGATAAGTTCTTATCAGTTTTGTCAGGGCCGTGCCTTTTAGTCACGAGACCATTGGTATCGACTAGAGATTATATATCGTGATATTTTCGAATCGGAAATGCAATAAAACTGACGAGCAGAAACTTTTTACGATCCATCGTCATTCGATGGATCTTTGCTCTCTGTGTAGTCGTTTCTTCTTATTTGTTTAGCTTTGAAATTAGCGGCGAGTTGCTTGAACAGTGACTCGACGAAAGAAGCTAAACATATTTAGCAAGCAACAACATCTGCTTCGATTTTCAAGGAAGTCGATTTTTCTCCAACTTTGCGCAATTAGAGTCTTCCATCGCCGTTTATAGCTTCCTATTGTGCAAAGTCTTCTGGTTTCATCAAGACACAGTAAATATCCGCAAGGCGAGTGGCTTTTAATTGTCACGATAAGATCGGGAAGGCTTATCGATGACAGGACTCAGTCTGCAGAATATGTGCCTCCTTAAATACATATGTGCTCGCAGAAGGAAAAAACAAGATACGAATTGACACGTTAAACTAGCTCATTCGAAAAATACTTTCGCCATCAAAACCGATGTTGATCAATTCTTGCGATAATTAAGATAATTATTGTGGTTTTAACAATAGGATGTTAATCCTTTTCAGGACTAAGCGGCTGCGAAAGGAAGTCTTTTATATTCTTAAGGAAGGAGCTGCCAGTACGTTTAGCGAATATTATGAAGGAAATCCACTTGCTGCCGGAGAATTTATTGAAAATGCCTAGTGTGGGTATAGTCAATAATTTATACGCCACCTCGTTCGAGGAAATCTTACGCTTCGAGAAGGCTGAAATCAGTGATACCACTTTAAACAAGTGAGTTTACTTAAATTCCTTCGAAATAAATTTCTTAAATCCTATACTTGTTACAAATTGTATCAAACAGTTTCTAGCCACCCGACAAAAGTATTTCAGTGCTCTGAATTCTTTCTGCTCACAGATTCTGCCAGGCGTTGATCAAAATCCGAAATAGACACATAGATGTGGTACAGACGATGGCACAGGGAGTTCTGGAGCTTAAGGATTCCTTTGACGTTGATGCCCAGACGGAGAACAGCATTCAGTATTTCTTGGATAGATTCTTTATGTCGCGCATTTCCATTCGTATGCTGATCAATCAACACAGTAAGTCACTTTAATTGTCTTCGAGGCAGACTCCGATCTCACAGCTGGAGATCTCTGTGATTGGAAGGGTAAAATTGCGAAAGAACAATGAGCCTTACCAATTCTCTTTTTCTTTTTCTCTTATTTCAGCTCTTCTGTTCGGTGGACAATTGAATGGCCATAGTAGACACGTGGGAAGCATAGACCGGTCGTGTGACGTGATCGGTGTTGTCAAAGACGCATACGCAAATGCGAGATTTTTGTGCGATCAATATTATCTGGCTAGCCCGGAACTGTTAATTAAAAACTGCAACGGCAAGTTTGACAAATGTTGATTGTACTAGAGTATTACTAGTAAGTAGTTTGTCATATATCATTCTGTATTAAGCCGTAGTCTAATCGCTTAATCGGCAAAACGGATGCTCCGTTCTTTCATTTTGGTAAGATTCGAAGAACGACGAAGCATCCGCCATGAATTATTTTTCGATTTTTTCTTTGCAAAGAGTAGTTAGAGAAACTTCCTATGAACTACTTACAGGGTAACATCAAACTTAACTCGAAATACTTCTTCCCTTCATTGTTGTTCGTTTCCTTATTTCAGAGCGCGATGTTTGTAGTGAGATTAGAATAATGTATGTGCCAAGCCACTTGTACCACATGCTCTTTGAGCTCTTCAAGAACAGCATGAGAGCTGTTATGGAACACGAGTCACCCGATGGGGATAATTATCCGCCAATCGAAGTCAGCCTGATTCGTGGAAAGGAAGATATATGCGTAAAGGTACGAATCGAATTCATTCACCTTATTTCACTGAACGATACCCTAAATCTACTAGATATATCTATTAAACGTTATTGATCCTCTTTTCAGGTGTCTGACAGAGGTGGTGGCATTCCACGATCGCAAATGGATCAGTTGTTTAAGTACATGTACAGTACTGCACCCCAACCGAGCAAGTCTGACGCTCACACCGTCCCGCTTGCCGGATATGGATATGGTCTTCCACTTTCTCGTTTGTATGCGAGATACTTGCATGGCGATCTCGTGCTTCTGAGCTGCGAAGGCTATGGCACTGAGGCTGTCATATACTTGAAGGTATCTTATACAGATTCGTGCATTGATATCTGTTAGGAAACAAATTGTTTCGGCTTTCCTAAATCTTGGGTTTCATTTTCTTCCGAAGGCATTGTCCAACGAGGCTAACGAGCTATTGCCAGTATTTAACAAGACTTCGTCGAAGTTTTATCGAACCCCAGTTCCTACTGCTGACTGGAGCAGTCAATGCGGAGGAAGCATGGCTACTAGACAACTCTGCATGAGCAATTCTCAGGGACACAGGCTTCCGAATGGAATGGAGATCAGGCAGTGCTAGCGAAATTCCACGCTCGCGGACCATGAGAAGAGGAAGTGAGTATTAATCCACGGATTCCATCCTCTTCGTTGAAAGGCCACGAGGCTAGTATCGATAACTTAATCCAATTTTGAGTATATACATATATCTTCGTACCTTTAGCTACCCCATCCTTCTACTAGGTTTCTACTTTTCTTATTTCGATGATATATTCTTTCTCGCAGACGCGATTTGCATATTGGATAAGATTCAGGATATAATTCTTTTTTTTTTTAAATCGCTTTAATTGCGATTCTGTTTTCGATTTACGCGATAAGCGAATGCTGTCTTTAATTGCGAGAGATTCTAGATGTGGATCAGAATCAGATACACACACACACAGTCGAAGAATAATGCGCGTGCGAGTTTCTTGTACTAATCGAGTGAACCACTTTTGCTGTAGGTGGCTCGACAAACTTGTATCGCGTGGCTTTCGTGTCACACAGCGTAGGAAAGTAGAATCGAGAGATCCGTGCCAGTCGAGATCTCCGATATTGATTCCACAATTTTCATGAAAGCACATGCTGCCTACGAGATGTACACTCGTCCAAGTAGCACCGGGAAATTGAGACTCTCTCGCTACATATCAAGTTTAGAATACGTCGATTCTAACTGCGTGTTCTTACTTGCTACTCTTCCTTCGTCTACATCGATCGAACACGATCCTGGCACAATGAATCAATGCCGCGCTGCAACAATGTGCCCAGATACTTTTTCAAATCTTTTAAAATCGAACTTTAGACACACATTGATTTTTTAATGATCCGATATCGGCTAGTATCGCTGCACAGTTGCGATTAGAATTTTCACGTAATAACGAAATGCCTGGGTACATAATTCGTCACGTACATTTTATTATTATGCAATGCATCAGACACTTTCAGAGCCGCATTTTGATCAGCCTCGAAGCATTTTTCGTTGGTCCGAGCGAGCAGAATAGAATTGATGAGAGAAGAAGCTCGTGGTGAAAAGTCGATGAAAGCCACAAAATGCGAACTGTGATGTAATATTTGCAATTTTTCTTTTAATTGCTAGGATAGAATATTAACTGTTATTGTACAGCACAACGTGTGGGTGAGGCTCCTCGTCGGTGCGCAAATGAGAGAATTTAACTGTTTTATATCGTGACATATTTCTCATGGTGAACCTAACGACAATTTCCGGTTTTTAATTATACTTTTTATAAAGAAAACGGTATATGAGAGCACTGTGACGCCGAGGATTCTTTTCAACAACAACTGACTTTTTTATTCTCATGCGTATTCTAAGGTCTCTACACGTCACTGCGTAAACTCACTAAGGTTTAATGCCTACACGTATAGAAAGACTCGGAAGACAATGATGTTCTTCGACGAAACCACTATTGCATTTTAACGAAGCATCTTTTTGAAACAGCGACTCCAAGATACATTTTTCTAAATAGAATGACTCTGAAGATTCTTTTCTTCTTGTACTAGCCGAACGCGTGAAAGTTGTGTAAAAATACGTACCTTAGAATAGTCGATTTTATCTTTTCGTCTCCGTAGCCGATAGGAACGCTGAGCGAGGAAGAAGAGAGACTGTGCTGTACGTTTTTTACGAAACGATTGACCTAATGTTTGTGCAGGAGCGATCGCGACTGTTAAATGTGCACAGAGGAAACGAATGCGAGATAAATGTAGCCCCAAACGTGGGGTACGTCGCTTCGAAATTTAATTGAAACAGATCCATGGATCGCTTATAGATTTGTATTTTTCTTGTTTGAGTTTGTCAAACGATATCGGGATTGCACCAATTGTGCATATTGTATATGTTCTCTGTGTACATAATGTTACGTTTTTAGAGTAACGACACGTTAAATCCGTATAGAGGATCATTTTTAGCTGTATACGTGTACTGTAGAAGCCCTCGTGCTTTTACAGAGCACGAGCAAGATCTTGTAAAGCATTGTTAATAAATATATTACAAGACAAACGAACCTTACGGCTCTTCATTTTCCTATTATCGTTGAAACTTATTGAAACATAAGCTATGATTTAACATGCAGAGGATTCATCGTGAAGGATAGTGAACGAAGGCTGCTTCTATCGAGTAAGGAAAGATATTCGGCTAATGCATTGCTGTACCTTTATTACGTTTGGCCATGCGTACCAAAGACTTATCGCTCGACAAATATCTCCCCCGTTCCACACGCCTCGCTCGCTGAATAATAAAAAGTACGCTTTAGCAATAATGGTATTTTTCGATTTATAAAATAATGCTACCCTATGTACAAGATTCTGACGTATGCCAATATGCTCAGCTGATTCAACAACAGAACGTCTTAGCGCTGTCAATCGCGGAATTTCGCGCGTTACCAATTAAACACGTAGATCCTTTTAGTAACGAAGCACAAAAAGGGAGAAAAATGAGGAAAAAGGAAAATTGGTCAATTCGCAGGAGAATTGGCAAGTCTGATTATCCGTCTGCTTGACGGCGAAACGACCAAAAGACAACAAAGATCGCTACGAACTGCAACTACCAAAGGAAAGAAATAAGGATTAACGTAAGCATGAAAAATCTGGCGAAGAATGAAAATAATAACGAAGCCTGAACAATTGGGATAAACATTGAACACATTGAGAAAATTGATTTCGTTGAGCTTTCTTTTGCTTTTGCGGTCCCATTCGTTAGTTTGGCACCGTCAAATTACTACTCACTTTCCTTTGAGTCTTTCTCGTTCTGAATCTTTCAATCTCTTCCTCTGGTAATGAGGATTAATGCGAATCAGCATATTCGAATAGGTTTATCACAATAGTGCTCTGAATTGCACGCGCGCGTGCGCGTTCTACACTGAGAGAGTTACAAGAGGATTCTCGACTGTGAATTCCAAAAATACAATAATCTTGCTCCTCCGAAGTCGCGCATGGTGGTCCGAAGGTACTCGTAAGAATTGCACATTTTCGCCCAATCACTCGACGTACGAAAATTAATTACATGCGTCCTGGATCATTAAAGCTATCAAGCATCTGTTTCTTACTGATCTGGGAACAATACGCTATGAAGAGTCGAATAAAAGATATTCCATTGCGCTTTCAAAACTTTCGTCCGTCCTGCGAGATCCATCCAGCAGCTTTCCAGAATAATCTCGATTTTCTGTCGAATCGATACTTTTGTTCTATCGATCAATTTCTCTCTTTCGGAAAACAATGAGTCTCGAAACTTGCCGATCGGACCTCGCCCTTTCTTTCTTTCTTAATTCCACCCATTATCGAGTGAACAAGTCGATCGTGACCAGGCGTTAAAAAATAGCCAGAAAAAACTATTGCTAAGAATTTCCTTAAACTGTTACTTCAACTGGTGTCCGACCTACGCTACCGATGTATTATATACAGCATGGCAGTGATTATACACTCTACGTATCCTTGCCGTACAATACACACACTACGAATGTTACGACGTTAAAAACTGCATTATGCACCGGCTAGAACGCATCCTGGCGCATTTTTCCGATGATCCTTCGCCGGTAGGACAAACTGCTCGCGCTAAGCAAGATCTTTTCTTGCACTTTTGCGCATCTCACATTTATTTTATCTTTTTTTTTCTCTCCCGAAAAAGAGACAAGGACGATTCGGTCTCTACTCGTTTCGGTACCTACTGATTCCCGGCGGAACCACCGAAGAAGAAACTGACCTCAACGATTTCAACGAAGTTCAAAGGGTGAAACTAGAGAATTAGCGCGAGCAAAAAGAGCTGCTGCTCGTCGAACGACAACACCGCTGCGATAAGACGTCTGACTCGCTCCGAAGCTAATTATACATAGAATCGTAAGCCTCCGAGGCGCGGATCAAGTTGAAAGGGTCCTTTCTACACCGTTTCTCCTACATCAGAGAATTATATTTTGCGGTAAGAGTTTGTGTATTTGTCGACGCGAGTCTAATCGCGATCCTACTACCAGATGGCAATCTCTCGAAGGCTCTAGCTCTGGCCAAAATTATGCGACGTTAAGTTCTTTCAATTTTTTTTTCTTACTCTCATCGTCTCTCGATTATTACTCAATCACACGCTCATGCACTCGATTTCATTCACTCTCTCTCTCTTTCGCACTGTCGCACTCAAAACGCGTATAAAAATAAGGGAAACCAAGGGTTCGTTCGATACGGAGATAATTAATGAGCGGATTGCCACTCTGGAAATGTGGCTATCTCGATGTCGATGGCTCCGTCTCTCGTATTTCATCTTCTTTTACAGTTAGTGATTACGCTCGGTTATTACGGTTTACTCATACGTGACATTAGTACAATTACGAGTAAATCTAAGAAATACTTACTACTCAAATAGATACTTTTGTAATTATAATTACTCTTTATAGTCTATCAAAATATTCATCACAGTGCTACGGACACAGAGTTGTGTTCTGTTTATACGTGTAAATAATGATCTCTTCGCTCTTTTTCCTTCGCTCCTTTTCTCTCTCTCTCCCCCCTCTCTTTCTCTCTTCCTCTCTCTCTTGCTCTCTCTCTCCCTCTCTCTCTCGCTCTCTCCGTTCGAAAGAAAACTCAAGTAATCCGATCGCTCATTGATACCCGAGCTCGTTCGACCAAATTCTGCCAACATGGCAAATTTCTCTGACCCCTAAAAAAAACCGTCATTCGGAACATCGTGGAAAAAAATGGATTCTCTTCGATTTCAATGAGAGACCCGATTCTTGACTCTTTCGACATCGATATCACTCGTATCTTCTTTCAATTTAGGGTGCTACACACACATGGCAGTATCATCCCATTTAAAAAACTCTTATTTGACTTTACATGTGACTATATTTACAACAATAAATTGAGAAGATGGCCTTCCAAGGAGATCCTTTAGCTTCCGACTTATACAATATATACACACAGGGAGCAGCGTATGTGTGTGTATATAGGTACGTCTATGAGCGTGACGCCGTTCTGGAAAGGTTTTTGCGAAAGAATCGCTCGGCCACGAGGATTAACGAAAGACAGGAAACTCACTTCAAGCGGCAGCTTTCAATGAACACGAAAGACATTTAGATACTTTTTTTTTGGGATTGTGGACTGAAAAGTCAATTGCTCGTTTACTTTCCTGCTTCCATCTCTCTACCATTGTTCTCTACCATTCCCGAAAGAAGAAGAAGATTTTTCTCGGGACACCACCAACGGGCGGTGAACCACGTGAAACTCAAAAGCAAAACTAGTCACCGAGGACACTCGCGCAAGCTAATACTAACACGTCGTGACGTCGCGTTATAAATAAAATTAACCAATCAAACCTCGCAATTAAATATTATATTACAAACTTCTCGAAACTCATGACAGTTGTACCTTTTTTCTCCTGGAAATTTCTTTCGCCCTCACGGGTTTGTCGTTCAAAGAAACCCGAGAAGTTCTTTAAGTTTCTTTCTCGTATCATGAAAGTGTCCAGCCAAATATCTGTGCTGTGCGAATCGTATTCCTTAGTGAAAAAGTTCTCTGTCTGAAAACCTTCCATGGTATCAATCCGGAAGGAAGATCTTTCCTTCATCAGTGAACTCGAAAGTGTCGCTCGTATCGTTCGGAACCCCAATATAACACACATCTTCCATACAAGTATCCTTTCCTCCGAAAAATCTCCAAAATTGTGTTTTCGTAGTAGTCATTTCTTCGTTTTCCTTTTTTGCTCACCTTCTTCCCCATAACATATCAAATCCGCATTCGCAATTGGAAAAAAAAGATCTCTGCTTCCGACTTACTGACTTCCTGAGGAGTCACCACCGTGACTGTTCGATGGTTGTTCCTCCTCGCGGGGAAAGATCGTTCCTTCCTGTGCGCGAATGATCAGTCCCGAGGTTTATCAAAGGTCAGAATAAAGGGGACTAGGTGGGCGCAGTGATTTGCAACAACCCCATGGAAAGAGCCACGTGGCTCAGCACCTTGGTGAGAATTTTGGATTGGTAGGGCCGTGGATGTAGCTCTTGAGTTCCTTTGGTGGCTCTGACCCAAAGTCCGATGCCGTGTCCACATCGGACTTTCGACAGATAATCATACGGATATCCGTATGCAGGTAAATCCGGCCAGTCTTGCCGGACATAAATCTGTAAGCGAGACACATCTTATTCACCGACACTTGACTTTCTAAACATCTGACTTTGTTAGCAACACGTTAAGCTGGTGCTCGAAATAGAATTAGTAATTAGCAAGCTACAAAGGTAAGCCACTCGTTGGTCGGTTGTTAGTGAGCCAGTGAATTTTGAGAGGTACGCACCTAAGATGAACGAGGTAGCGTAGCGTTTTGCCCAGCAGTGTTCTCTGACGTAAAAAAGTATGAGATCGTGGAGGCATATCGGAAAGATCGTACAGTACTACGAACATCTTTACGACTGTACCCAAAGGATTGAGGAGAGTTACTTGAATGGTACCGCTTCTTGGTACTTGGTAGCCTTTCTTTCCCAAATTAATATGAGCCTATGCAAAAACAGTTCGATATAAATTAATCTTAAAAATGTATATTGACAACAATAAATGCTCTGCGGAGAAAGTAATATCAAGTGGAAGCGACCAAAATACTGTAAACGAAAGTGTCGATAAATACGTATCAGCAAGAATAAATGCGTAAATTCGATAACCCGGAGAATCATCAGATGTATCATATACGTACGAGATAGGGTGTCGAAACTTTATCATTGTCACCCAGCGTGTAGAAGAACACAGTGACAGGAAGCTTCCGATGCTTGGGGCAGAAGGATCCACTAGCACCAAGTTCCGCGGTGAATCCGTGAACCGTGGATACGGGTTCGAGTCTACCATTCAACGCTGACTCCTCAAAGCTGCCTAAAAGAGCGTGACTCTGAGGTCGGCTGCGCGACGTGGACCGTCTCTTCGGGGTCTCCTCTCCTTCGCCGGCAATTTCAGCCTCGCGGTCGGTTTCCTCTAGTGACACTGCTCCAGGACTCGGTGGGGTATTCAACTCGAACAACGCGCTAAAGAAAACAGTCTCCGTTGTTATTCCTCGACACCAAAAGTTGGTTTAATACTCTGTCCTGATCCACGCAAAGACTCAAAATCATGACAAAGATAAATGGGCAGTAGAGATGGCAGCGGAGGTCAAAGAGATTCGATAAAACAATTCAAGATTAAGAGCTTCTTTCCCTACCTTCTCTTGGAAGAAACGGAATTGAGACTGCTGTCGTAGTCGAAGCAGCAGCTTCCTCTCCTGAGCGGTGCTGGACTAGAAGTCAAAGGCAATCCAGTCCGACTGTGGAACACCATCGACGCCGCGTTCTCCAATGATCTTCGGAATCGCTCCTGCTCAATAGCAGAAGGCACAGCTCGGTCTTGTGTCTCGTCGTCTTCCTCCTCCTCGCTCGCTTCCTTGTCCTTCTGATTGCTGCTCCGAAGTTTGGAAGACAAGTAGCCATTCTGCAGGTGAACCGGAGTGAAAGTGTTCTTAGCTGGAACCTTCCTCAATTTCACAATTTCCTTCTGATCTCCCAAATTGAAAGAGTCGAGCTTGCTCGACTCTTTGGAATCGTGAAACCGATCCTGCGGGATCTCCCATTCGGACTCGGTCTCGCAGTCCTCCTCATGGATGTCCTGATAGTAGCAACTATCATCCTTGTAATTTGTATTTGTACTATAAGGTCTTGGATGCGGATGTGCGCCGTTTGTACTTATCTTGGAGGAAGGCTCGGTGCATCCGTCGTTCTTGTCGGTTTCCTTTGAGAAGCCGGAAAAGTCTATCCTCCTTTTAACCTTGTTCTCCCTCGAGTTCCGTGACTCGTGTACGCCGGTCTGCACATTGTTGTATGCCAAGTTCTTCATGCCAGACGAGCGTTGGCTGTATGCAAGGACTTGGTGAAGATTCTCCTCGATCGATGGATGATCCGCTTTCTTTTCCTGCTCTTTCTTAAATAGCTGCTTGAACCTGTGCAGTCTCTTGTTAAGAGTAAACGGCAGAGATTTCTCATCCTCGGACGGCCCAACCTTTGGTTCCTGATTCGTTTTTTCAATGGTCACGTTCGCTCGAGAACTACTGTCACTGGTGATGGTAGACTTTGCCTTGCTCGTTCGTAGAATCGCTCCCAATAAGATGTCAGCTTTGTTCGACACGTTCTGCAGGCAATCGGTGGAATCGTTGATGCGTTTCTCAAGGTTGCTACATTTCTCCCCTTCCTCTCCGCTACCGAGTTTCTGAAGCCTCTGCTCCGAGGGATCGTAAATATTCTTATTGCCATAAATCTGATTGATACCCGCGGACTTTTCTGCAGCTTGTTGGTCGTTCTTCCTGCAGAGTTTATGATTACAACCGTCGCAGGATTTGGTGCGAGTGGCGATATTGTTGATCGAGCAGTCCCCGGTTTCTGGAGTCGCGGAATACTTTGAGAGAGTCTGTTCAATAATGGTCCCATCTTCGGAGGATTTTTCCGATCTCTCCCGCCTCTTCATTGTTTTCAAAGCACCTCTACGCCGCCCGGACGGGGTCCGGGCTCTCAAAACTGCTAGAACCTCGTCGAATTCTCGCTGGCTCAGCTCCAAATTGCAATTTTTGAACTTGACCTCGTTAGCAGCTTCCTGCCCGCGATTGTTCGTCGCTTGTTTCGGTTTGTTATCGACGTACCCGTTGCTGGGCGCAACTCCCAACACTCGTCCGGGTACCTTGCTGAACCATTCCAAAAATCCACCCTCTTCTCGTGCCTTCTCTTTTTCATCGGGAAACGAGAGCTTCGACATCAAGTGGCTCAGATCTTTTCCAGGCCTTCCACGATTGTTGGCACCCTCGGTCAGTTCAGACTCTAGAGCGTCTTGACCGGGAGACACTGGCGGTGGTGGGTTAGTGGCCAACTTGTTGGATGACTTGGAACAACTCTGGTGCACCATACAGGCGGGATTGATCGAATTCTGCTTGGATCGCAAATAATGATTATACGTGGACGGGCCGGGATTAGGCTCGTGGAAGGGACTGGATTGCCTGAAGGGATTAATAACGAAGTTCGCGTCCTTGAAAACCGGCAGCTTCTGGGTCTTCTCGGGATCATTGAAGTGTCCTCCACCATCTTTTGGTCCGCGCAAGCTCTGAAAGCCACACTTGCCGTTGGCACTGCTATTGTTCCAGGACTCGACGAAGGACCACGGTAGCGACGAGTTGAACGGATTCAAATTCTCGAACAGACTATTCTTCTCTGGTGGCTTGCTGCTGTGCATCTCGTTCTTCTCTAGGTTGCAGGACTTCTCCTTGATGGGTACCTTTGCCTCGGTGGTCTCCTCCGAGGTTTCGATGGTGCGCTTGTACCGCTTCTCGACGTTACCCTCGCGCTCCTCGATACTCAGCTGGGTCTTGAAGCAGCGCTCCAGGTTTTCCGAGTTCAAATTATTGCGGTTCTTCAATCCGTCCTTATCGAGCTGATGCAGCTGTGCCTGCAGGGAGTGGATAGTGCTACGATTGTTCGAGATCTCTGTGGAACTCCTAGGATAACTCGAGCTCTGGCTGGGGTCCTTCGGCTCCTGACCCGTCGACTCTTGCACGGAAGGTAAAGTCATCGTTGGGATATTCGTAGAAGTGGCAACTTCCGATGGACCACACGGCAGGGACCTCCGACGCTTCCGTTCACCGTTGGGTCGAGGAATCGAGGGCGAGGGTGGCGAGGCATCCTCCTCCTCGCAGCGGCAGTGATGCTTGCCGGGCTTGTTACACGGCGTCTGTAGCCGATCGTCAACCAGAACTGTGCGACAGAGGAGGACTGCCGATTGGTCTCGAGTCTCGATACTAATTGTGCTTACATGCTGCATTAACGGGATATTTCTACCCTTCGAGCATCCCCGTCGGAAGATGCGAACTTCCGACCGGTAGAGAGATATCAATTTTTTTCGACACAAGTGCCGTTAGGGTCTCGGTGGAATCCCGTTGCCACGAATCTGCATAAAAATGTAAACAGACTAAAAAAAAAAAAATAATAAAAAAAACAGTGAACTGATTGATTGACATTGCGAGATTAGAAGGAGATAAAGCTTAAGCTTGAGCGTGTGTGCGCGCGCAATCGAACGTCATGAGGACCGAGCATTTAATTGGATGAGATAAAAACACGTCGAGACGAAAGGCGATGCTCGAAGTCAGCAATCAACACGGGGTTTCGAAGGAAACATTACCGGGTAACACGAGAGCTTCGGTATTTTGCGGAACACTCGGTACTGGAATCGCTTTGGTCGGTGTCAAAGCTCTGGCAACACCCTCCTCGTCTTTTTCCATGCTCGGATGTAGCGGGCAAGCGAGAATCGGTACGTCTTCCATCCTTGGCAATGCCCAAACCGTGACCTAAAATTTACACCAGAAATCCTCTTCAACTCCATTAAATGCACTCAGAGAGACCGCTCGCACGAGATCGGCTAGCCGCTGACTCATCTGCTGGTTAAAAGTAGGCATTCGTTAGTGTCCTCGGGCACCAGAATAGAAGCACAGAAGGTACTCCGGGTACGTCCGAGAGAACTACACCATGCGGATTACATGGACGACTCGAGGAACATTGACCTCGACTCGAGACTCTCTTTCGCTCTTGCCGAGCGTCAAATCTCCGTGAGAGATACGATCCCGAGTAAGCAAGATCGGAGGAAAATTTAAAACGACTTTCAATGAACCTTAGCGAGTCACGAGTGATGCTTGAATATGCTTGTACATCCGAGGTGAAAGAGAGAAGAGAAAAAAAAGATTAAGGAAAAAGTCTCTCGATACGACTAGGTAGCTCCCTTTTTCGATCGATATATTAAAGCACAGAGATAGTTTACGATACGATAACGTAGGATGAGTAAGAAGAATAAAACAAAGGTCAAGGATCAAGGGAGGGAATTCTTTATTCAGCCACTTTATTGCCCAGATTGGAGGATGCCTGGAAGTTCGAGCATAAAAGGGAGCAGAAGAGCGATCTTCTCAACATGAATCCTTACCTTGATGGAATTTCCATCGCCGTTCCCGGCCAAGGGGAAGGTGTGTTCGACCGGTGACTCACGGAATTTCCTGATATTGTCCTCGTTGTAAGGCACGACCCTCGTCGCGATGTAGCTTGGCTCGACACCCTTGCTCCTCGACCACCAGGCCGCGACTTGACTGAAGTGCAACCGTGAACGCACCGCCTGATACAGCCCTTGGTAGTTCATCGTTTCCGGACTCCTACGCACCATTATCACTCGTGATGCCTCAATTCTACCTCCCTTTTACCTCCCCCCTCCCAATCCGCGACTCTATCATTAAATATCGCTATCTGTCATTTTCAAAGTGAAGAAGGAACACCATTACGTATCGTGTCAGTTCGAATTTGGTCTAACCATTGAAAATTGAACCTCCGGCTCATTGTCAGAGTGCGAGAGGGCCCCTGAATTCTTAATGGAACTCGGCCGTTCGTGGTGGCGAAAATTCGAGTCGATGGTAGCCGTGGAATTAATCTATATATAGGTGTGAATGGCCATGAGCCAGAAGCGAATCGACTCACTTGCTCGGAACCACGCAGATGCACCAGTATTCGAGCAGCATCTCCGACGCGTGTTGCCATGGTGAAATGGATAGGGACGGTACATTGCATATCGGACTCTTGCATGTGGCTCTCGACAAACCGCACGGGCAATCGGTGCACAGGACCACTTCCACACAGAGGTACGAACCCAACGTGGTACGATCCACGATCTCGCGAACTAGCACACTGTATCTGTTGCACTAGACACGGAAGAGCAATCGAAAGATCTCTATTAGTCGTTGCTCCAACGACGAGCCTCTGCACTCGCGTCGGATGACCTGACCTACTCTTACTTCTCTGCGCCCATACTTAGCCTTCTGCACCTCAATTTTTTTTCCAAGCAAAAAAATTTACATACCACAAACTCGTAATTAATTTAGAACTCAAGGAGAGATATTAATAAATTTTCTTTAGCGGATTCTACGCGGGATACCTTGATAAATAGATAAATTAAAAAATTGAGAAATTATATGTTGTTAAGTTCATACTTTTGACGAATGGGAAGAAATCGAACCCGGAATCGTAGAAGGATACAAAAAATAGAGCAAGTGAGAGTAAGTCAGGAGAGAATGAGTTATTAGTTGGGTCAACCTACCAAGTAATTCTCCTCGTCACACACGTGATCACTCGGAACTGCTTGCAGCGGTGGTGCACAGTGTGGGCCCTCTTGGTAACCACGTGGAGGACCCTGGATTCTCCCCTCGCACACAAGGACTCCTAGGGCTCGGAACACACTAAGAATGCTACCCCGTCCGCCAGCCCCATTTGGGCTGGGAGTGCCTCCTGTCACTGCGCCTAGGCAGTGCATGCCTGCAACAAAAAGCATTGCCACGAGTTTTACGACTGTCCCATCGATTTAAATCGCAAAGTATTCGCGGACTAAAAGTTCATTGTGCCAAGAGCGAAAAGCGAATCTTTGCTGTACTCCGAATTTCGGTTTCCTGATTCGTTTAGTTTATTTGTGTTGGATTGCTTTACGAGGCAAGGTGCACTGGTGTCTGGCCGGGTGTTCAAGGATCGCGAGAGCGAATTGGCGAGCGGCCGAATTTCGAGAGCAACAAATATTATTCAAAAAGTACCATCATCAATATAATTTTTACAATTCCTTCCTTTAACTAATTATGACTAATAAGATAATTGTAGAAAGAACCTTCTGGTATATTGATTCTGAAGGATAAAACAATAAGGGTGAAAAGGATGCGGAGAACATGGTCAGATTCACCGTGGAATTGATCCTTTCGCGCAAGATTAATGCTTGAGGTTTGGTGGACGAACCTTGAGGCACCCTCATTCCGTGGAAGCAATATCCAACGCAGCGTAACAGGCCCGCCGACATTTCGAGATCTCGTCTCGAGGGAGAGAAAACTGGAGCGGGTCGAGCGACCAAGCGGGATCATTCTTCGAGGGAGTCGCATACACCACGTACAATTTTTGTTCGGGGTTTGTGCTCGGGCTCGTAACTAGGAAACTCTGGCATGCTGAGCTTCGTTCTCGAACTCGGTCATGCCTCGCGCAAGACAGCCATGCCTCGTCGACCCTTTTTTTTCTTCCATGAGCCACGATTACGTTTACGCACCCACAAGGGCTCGCGCAGCCCTTTCACGTGTCAACTTAACATCCCACTCGTATTACCCCACTCGGTACGAGTACGAGTCTCACGCGATGCCTTCCGCAACCTGAAAACCACCAGTGCTCGAAACTTCCTTCTCTCGGAATATCACTCCGATAATGAACTCGTCGCAAAGACACCTGTACGGATCAAGTCCCGGTACGACATTCATCGGGAGACCGGAACCACCTTGAAGGGTCGAGTCATAATGCCACGGGAAAATCAATGAATCACGCGATTATCTCTGGCATCGGTCTCTGTCTCTAGTCTCAATTTATGGTATCGTCGTGAATTATCTGGAAAGTCTGGAAATGAGATTCCATCTGGAGAGAGAGAGAGAGAGAGACGGAGAGACTCGTGTATGGCTCCTCGTAAAAGAGTGGCTCTCGTTAAACCCAGTTCGATCGATGGAAATTCGAGAGAAAGAGAGAGGAAACAAGGGGGGAAACGAAGCGTAGCTACGATAAGAGTGAATCTCATCGAAGCGAAGAGCGATTTAAGGGAAGAGGGATACGTTCAAAAATTGCACTTGTACGGCATCGAGATCTCGGCTTGCTCGTACGGTTGCTTGGTTGCTCGTAAGTATGTATGTATGTATGTACTCTGGTAGGAAGGCCAAGCAGGCTCTCGTACGGTTTTCTCGTTCGTTTTCACCTGACACCCGATCCACGGTCGTCGAGAGAGAGAATTCGTCGCGCGTCTCGTGCCGGTCATTATGTAAAGGTGAATACTCAGGAGGGCGATGCCCATTATTTATAACTTTGCCCGCCGCCATATGCGGCGATACCCCGCCAACCGGACTGGCTTCTTCGCTTGCTTTCCTTCCTGCGCTTCGCTTCTCTACCCTTCTCTTCCCTTTCCTTCCCTTCCCTTCTCGGTACAAGTTATGCAGCAAGAAATCTTGACTTTGCGCTCTTGTTCCTCAATATTCTGGAAAAGTTGCGCCTCGGAGTGCGCAAATATTCCCCACTGACCATATTGGGCAGTTGGTGTTCTTCTTCCGAAACATATCATGTACCCCCCATATTGAATTTTCCATTATATTATCGAAAGCATCCCGAGTCGTAAGTCGAATATCGAATATCGAAATATAGATGCCGTCAAAAAATCGCGTGAATGAAGTATTAATAATTCGCAGGGTGAATAAGACACTCGCGGTGATATTTTTAGTGTCACCCTCGGACAACGATGGCGAGGGTGATTAGCCGCACACAAAAGACCTCCGGTGAACGCGTCATCTGTCGCAGAAACGACAAGATCAAAGGCGTTTCTCAGGGAAACGCCAACAAAACCTCTCTATCCCCCTTTTTCCCTAAAAAATAAAGCGGTTAGGTCGTAACGCGATTTTTTCGAGCAACGCAATACACTAGCGTGCTTCGAACCAACATACGTGAAACTTTGCTGGACAATTAAAAAAAAGAAATTACCATCGGACGCTTTATCAGAGAAAAATGTTTTGTTGATAACCCGAGAAAATAGCGATAACTCCATCATAGGATTATTGAGATCCGCTATGAATGTATGTACCAGATTTGAAATTATTTTCCATCCGCAACAGTTTCTTAATTTCCATTGTTACCACTATTTCGCACTTCTCTAATGAAAGAATTTTATACCGTCCGATAAAAGTAGCTGAGTCAGACTACCCCATCGTTCTGTCAGCTAGAATAATGGTCCGCCTTTGTATAATTCTGTCGTGCCACATTACGCGGCGCACTCCACTGATGCTCGACTAATAAGTATTGGTAGTGTAATGTCCAACTAAGGTTTCGCGAAGAAAGAAAATTCACTGGGAACCCACAGCGAGCACGTGATACCAAGATATCATCGAACCAACTAAGCTGACTTCCTTCGGCAGTGTGTACCAAAGTCTCGTCAGGACAAAGGAACAATATGTATGTAGAATTTCCGAAGCAACGCACTCGCGAAATGCGATTCACATCCCCCGGCAAGAATCAAATTGAAGAAACTTGATCTCTCATTCTCTGAGCCGTTAAACGCGAGACGATTAAACGACACTCGGAGACTGAAAAGTCGGAGCAAGCGGCGATTAGGCTCAGGAAAATAGAAAGAAAAAGAGAGGCTTGGCTCTCGCGCAAGCACAGTGAGGAATTTGAATAAAGAACTGCGCGGCATAAGCTCCTGAACGTAGCTCTCTCTCACGTGTGTCTACACTGAGCGAGTGGGAAAACTTTCCTCTTCTTCTACTTTTTTTCTCCCTCACTCTCTGCTAAAAAGAAGGGAGAGAATCCCTGTGGGGGCACCACGAGGGTGATCGCACTTGCGTGTCATGCGCAAAAGTTCAACCCTTACCCGAGTCCTTCGAAGAGATACACTGCCAAGATGCAAAAAGAAATCTTCGAATTTAAAGAAAGCGCATAAATATTCTTTTCTCTAAACGTGACAAAACGCGATCGAAATAGCAATTAATCCGCACGAAGAATACATTACTATATTGCATGTCGTTGATCGGTGACTGTACGGATCAAATTCCCCTAAACAGTTATAAAGAGATACACACTAAGGAAGAGGTGAGTAATGTTTCAGGAGATAAAAGTTGACTCATTGAGAAATCGATCTGGAGACTCGTCGGTACAGTCCTTGGATCGAGTCCTTCGCAAAGCTGCGTCGAAAGGGATCGACGTCCGAGAATAAAGCGAATGAAGCTGCGAAGGTGCAGCCGCGTGCGCGCACTAAAGCGCAAGGAGAGGCCGATGCGCTTCTGGTGCAGTCTCCTGTGAATGCACCGGCTCCTCCAGCTGAGAAAACATCGGCTCATCGGTGCCTCACTGATCCACCAGCTCGGAGAAACCCTTCGCCACTAGAAATCGCTCGAGCAAACGTAGTCTCACGATTCGACTGCTTTTTAATTGCTGTTGCAGAATATGCACGAGAGAATAGAAAATCTCGATAAATTGCATACAATTTTCCAGTATGTATAATTGAAGAGGATAAAACGACACAGGGTTAAATTGCTGGAACTCGTTGTTGAGTAAACACTTCAAAGGAAAATGCCAGCAGCAGCGTGGAAGATACGTCTGCCCAGAGAAGTACTCAGTCTGGCAAGGATCGTTAAAAATATAGCATACTTCGCGAGCTAGCCAATTGCAAAATTCACGAGGCAGTTGGCCAACGAGCGAACAAATCGCCAGAATTAGTCAGCGAACGACTATCAATTATCGCGATCGCGCGCGTGTAAAAGTGGCAGAAAGACCTCACGTCACTTTGCGTAAAAGATTCGCACCAGTGCACTTCCATTCTTCCAATTTTGTTTTCAAAAGCGATCCCGCTAACTTTTCCCAGCAGAATTCTCTTACTCGTGATTGTTCGAGACGAGCGAGATCCTCTCTCGAGCAAAAGGGAGGGATAAACCAAGATGCAAAGTGATAAATCAGCAGGCGAAATTCTAAAGATGATTCATGGAAGAAGTATGGAGCCTGGAGTTGTGGGTGCTAGTGGTGGTACGGAGAGGAGGCTGGAAAATGCAGTGCTCTCGCACGCTCGAGTTATTTTAAAAGCAATGCCGACTATGCTCCTGAGAGCCACTGGCACAATGGAGCCGCTGCCAAATTTTATGCAGCTCGTTATTTCCGCCGAGAACTCGCTAGTTCTTTAGTCTGCAAATAGAAACTCTCAGAGTTCCCATAAGCGTCAGCGGGGGTTTTACAACCCTCCGCGTATGCTGCTTTGTCCGTTTCCAAAGAAAATATGCTAGTCGAACTGATTTCTTTGCCAAGAAAAACGTGAGGATTCAACGGTTCTTTGTCTCGAAATTCTCGTCATTTTGCGTCAATCTTCCATGCACGTGGAAGTGTCTAGCAAAAACTTCGAATCCTTAATGCACTTTAAGGCAAGGACGTAAGCTGCAATTTTCAATTTAACTGCAGCATTATGTATCGAGAAATTGCTTGCCAACAACCTGTCTCGTGATACATACTGGCTTTCTCACTCAAGCTATCCGTGAACGCTTCGACAAATTAGCGTAGCCTCAATTACCGCAGGAAAACGAGTACCCGCAAATATTTCGCTCGTGATCCGCGTACAAAGTCGGTCACGCGTGTGTGTGTGTCTGCTAAACACTGTTCGAACTAAGAATAAGTCTTCCTTCAAGTGCGAAAAAAATTCTAGTTGCTTTTAGAAAATTACCTGTAAGAAAATCGAGCGACTAAAATAGGAAAAGTTAAATAGTTCGAAGAATAAGATTAATTGGTTGTAGATTCATGAAAAAAATGTCGGATTTGTGAGCTTGATTGCAGAAAGAACTCTTGTAACTCTCGAGATAACACCGTGGATATACACTGAGAAATGCCTTGTCCTGGGTCAACCTGCCGTAGCTTGTGAATATTGCTCGCGATACGCTAGACTGGTGCACGCTACCGAATCAAGATTTTCACTGGTTTTAACCAGCATTATCTCTAACCGGAGTCATTTTATCGGACTGCGACTGCTTTTGCGCTTGAGTGCTGCTGTTTTATCAACACCTTTTTTTCTATCTCTTTCGCTTCCTTGCGACAACACACTGCCAATACAGACCTGGGTCAACTACTTCGCAATGTGCAAATCATTCGATAATTGCATGAGTGCCGAATACATTTTGTCAGTTATTCCGACTGTCACCCTCGTTCGATCGTTAAAGTCTTATGAGCCTCTGTAAAAGCTACGGAATTAGACAAATCTTTTGCCAATTATTTATTGCAAATATGCTAGTTAATAACATTGATTTCTATCTTACGATTTTGTTAACACTCGAATGGCGATATGCGAAGGCACACAAAATATATCTGAAGCAATGCATTATCGCAAAGTGCGATAAAAATGTAATCGGGATATTACACAGTCCACTTTTGCGAAGAAATTAACGAGTCTCGCTTGTCACTCATGTTCAAAGACCTCTTTCAAGAAGTTCTCAATACATTCCGGACATATTGACCAACAACTAGTGATTAACTGTTCGATTCATTCCTTATCAGAGTGACCGATGACTACTTTTATGGCCCCTCGTGTCGATGCAGCACTAACTGCCGCCGATTCATTTTCCCTCTGTTTCCACAATTTCAACTTCAGAATCAGAAAATCGTTCAGAAATAAAAATTAGCTCGAAATACGCGTTACTCGAGATTCGAGAGAACCGAACTCGTTGAATGATTCCATTGACTGTTAATTAAATTCCACCTTGACAGTAGTTCTGCAACTTGATTGCAGCATTGGAGATTTGCCGAGCTTACGCAATCGTTCGAACGGAATTGATAATAATCGTGCCGAGAAACAAAGAGGAGTCATCGATGCACCAATGAGGTAATAATGATCGTTCATAGTTATTGCGTTTCAAGTACAAATATATTACATTATATGTATCTTGAACTTGGTACTGAACTTGGTTGGACTAAGTCACATATACAATGTATATAAGTACTTGCATCTCTTTTTCCCAGCAGTAATCGCTGCTGTTTACGCGTCGGATAAAGGAAGTCATTGATCAGGACGGTTTCTGTCAGCAGTGGCCCGTTACCAATTGGTCATTAATGCGTACATTACAATGCTCGATGCCGCGCCTACTCTCCCGGATAATAATAATTAGACGTCATTTTTCGAACTGATGCTGCATGCTATTTCGTAGAAGTATGTGTCACGTGTATGCACACTGGTAAATTCCAATGGAACATTATCACCGTATAAGTAGCCTCTGATGATACATCTTGACAAAGATGAAAGGTTCAGAAATCAACGTATATAGAATTTCTAGTGTAGCATCTGCTCGAGTAATGCAACGCAATTGACACATGTATGTAGCCAGTAATCAGTCGCAACACTGAAGAGGGTACTTTCGAGTTATTCGTAAGCAACGCAATAAATCTCTCGAATCAGTAAGCTTGGAAATAGCTGAAAACGGTGGTACCAGCATCGCCTAGATGAAATCTTCCCAATCGATTTCAAGGAAAATCAGGAATTCACATTTGGCGTATATAAACTCGAATCTCAAGTTATCTATCCCGGAGAGAACCCATCTAGGCACTTTTATCCGACCGATCGGAACACCCCAAACGATATAGAGCCACGTAGAAAAATAAAATCGTCTAGCTATCCAGCCAGATCGAATCCAAAGCGTTTATTAAAAAAAAAAAGTCTCCCCAATCGGGGGAGACGACCTTCGTATCTCTGACTCTTTTTATGGTTTGGCAATTTGGAAGATGGTGCGCGATCGGCTGGTTTCATGCTGGAAGCCGTGCTTACCACCCAAAAGATGAGCCCCACTTGCCAGTGGTGGTAGTAGCATCATCTTCCTTCTCTATCGTCCTGCCAGAGGTTTTTGTCCTCTCGTACGTCCCTTCGTCCTTCGGCAAAGGGGTCGACGCTTCCTGCGCGTCTAGACGCGCCGTCTACCAATCCAACCCCTCGCGCTTCTCGCGAATCATCGCCATCGCTACCACCACCAACATTATCACTGCGTGTACCGTGAACCTCCTCCTCCTCTCTCGCAGCCGGTTACGACCAGAGAGACGCACTTCGACTTCGGGAAAAGCGCGTCGAAAACAAAGCCGCTGCTGATTAAACGCCCAGCCAAGAATTTTTTTAGCCTTTGCTGATTAATCGCAACCCTCTCGATGAAGAGAGTGAACAACTGTGTGACTGGAAAGGAATACAGATTGCTAGAAATACAGATTGGTGGAAATACGAAATGTTAGGTAGTGTTGAACCTTGTGGACGAGAGGGTAAATGTGAATGTACGAGACTCTAATCGATTCGTCCTTGAGATTTCGTCCAGAAGGAGACATACCTTTGTTCTCGCGATAGGGTCGTAACTCTATTCGCTTGGCGACTCGCTATCTCTTCGTTCTATATGCGACAACGTAATTTACGAGATTCCTCGTCGTTTGTCTTTTTCTTTTCCTCCGATGATAAACTCCCTTCTGCTGTTCTATTGTGCAACGAGCATTGCGTTTCCGCGACGGCGACGATTTTCTTTATCTAACATCTTTCTTTGGCACGATTGAGTCTTCGAAAGTTGCGAAAACAATAACTGCCAGTCGTGACGAAGGCGTTTAGAGCCGACGAAAAAAGATGTTTCGTCCGTCAGTGATATACGATGTCAATGACCTCGTGGATCGACGTAGCTACGTTTGCTTTTAATATTAAGCACAGGTGCACGATTTCCGCCAGATTTCCCTGAGTTTGCAGATTCCGCGACGCTGACGCGAGAGTTTTATTGAGAATAAAGGAATCGAGAATGGAGTATTGTCGAAAGAAATAAACGAAAGATGGGTTCGGTTCAGTCGTCGCTAGGTGCACCGACTGCATCAGCGGGTGCATCGTCGAGCGTTGACTGTACTAACCATTCGAGATACTTGGTACCTGCTCCTCCTCACCGGGCCAGGCTGCACCTTGTTTTCTTTCGTCACGTGCCGCATGCCCGATGGGAAGGCCCACGCTAGGGACGTGACACAACACAACAAATTTAAAGGGACGACAAAAATCCTCCATGCTACCATCCGTACTGCATACATTGCCTCCTGAGCCTTCTCAACCGAGCAATTATTTATCCTTTTAACCGAACGTCTTTCGCTTATCGAAATTGTACATTTTAAAACCTGAGTTTTGGAACTCTTTGTCATCGGCTATTCGATACTCGACTTTTTGGAGCCTTTTTACTGGTGATAGCTTATGGCTTCGTACGAGGGAATTGGAATAACCAGACCCTCGAGATGATCCATTTAAGTTTCGCGAGGCGTTGAGACGGATAAAAGAGTAAATTTGAAGGTACGGTCCTCAAGACTGTGAAACCCTGAAGCACGTATACCCCGGAGAAGTCCATTATACTTCTAGCACTTCCCTTTGATCGTGTCTAAGCGCTCTAAAGACAGAAGCCCACCCTTAGCATAATCCTACACCCTTTGTCTCTCTTATCGATAAGCTTGCTCAACATATCCGTACCTTGATCCAATTTCGCATTACCATAACGGGTTTTTCATAGGAATTCATTAAGATCGACAGCTGGAAGGGGCGAGTACAGTCCTCACAAGTTAATTGTACCCGCATCCTGAGCACTGAAGGGGACTTTACACTCACTATCAGACTATGTATCGTATTTCGGGTTTAGTTATCCTCGTATGTCACATACATATCTATTTCGATAAATAAAGTCTAAATTTCCAAGTTTAGTCCAATCGACAAAGTCTCATTTGAGTCTCGAGTTATTATTCATGCTCTAGACTTTTGAGGCACCAACCTAAGAGACATAATGCAAATTTGAAGAGACGACAGAAATTGGTATTAAACTCCCGAGAGAGGGCGATGGCAGAGAGGCCGGTAGACTCCCTTTGATCTTGTTTGCGAGTTAATCGCACCGGTAACTCGGTTCACTTTCAGACGGTCGCTCGTTTCAGGAGCAACTTTAAAATTAAACAGAAGTTAATCAACCGAGTACTTCCAGACCGCGTTTCGCCATCCTCTTTTTTTCTGTGGTGAATCAATGCAATTGTAGGACAATAAACTCTTTTTCGAAACCTAAGACAGGATTATCAGAGATAATTATCTATTCTTGCGAACTTGAGGGAGGTCTCGCGATTAACTTCAGATACGAAACACACCTTTGGCGATAAGAAACCACTCGCTATTTTTCTAGCCTCGTGTCTAAGCTACACGCTCAAGTTCTGTTTGCAGAAGATTGAGGTTGTATACATAGGCACTTCCTCGTTCTTATCGAAATTTTGGAATGACGTTACCAGGGTTACTCGACACTAAACTCTATCCCTTATAGTCCATCAACGAAGCATACGATATCTGACACTGTTTTCAAACTCGCACCACTCGGATCGCGGACGAAAACATTCGCGAAAGTGTTTGGCACGCAAGATTACCTTAGCTCGAACGATAAGATTTGACAATTGCGAATCTTCGTGGAGAGTTTGGTTTGCGATTACCACGGAATTCTTTTTCGAGTTACAGTTCTACTAAGGAACAATCTCAAGATACATAGTTACTAGTGAAATTAGAGATTAGGAGAAAAAAGGTTTTAGAAGGTTTTTGTAGGTTTTCTAGATTCGTAGCTCAGATTGAGGGTTTCGACATCAAGTGAGGAAGACTAACAAGCAAAAAGCAGCAGCTCGATCGCAAGAGTTCCCGTAATTATTCGTAGTAATACGTTCCACCTCGCGAATCGCATTACGGCGTTACTTACATCGTCGAGTATCATACTTCTACTGATAATTGATAGAAAACTCTTGGTAGTGTCAATCAGCACACGAATTTTTCCTTTGCATCTTTTACGTAACGGGAATTTTTAGATTAAAGCACTCAGCATCCACGCGTGGTGAAGTTCGACGAGCTATTCTTGCTGTACGGAGCCAGTGTATTGACAATACTGCGATAGGAGGAGTGCAATCTCCATCGCGAGATACTGTCACGAGAAGTCGCCGACTCTCAGCACCGGTAGTAAACAGTAGCATAGTCCAGATACACAGAAAGAACAAAGTGCAATGCACCAAAGACACTCGTAGAGATTTCTGACGAATTCAAGGAAATTTCTACTCACAAATTACTCGACAAGTAGATCGTAAAAAAAATAGAAACACGAGCAGACAGTTAATTTGCATCGTTTACGATATGCTCATGATTTGCAGTTCTACGGAAAATAAAAGAAGAATAGAGCAGAGTTCTAATGTATTTTACCGGAAATAGGAAAGTGTAGAAATTAAAGTGCGTTCGAATATATTGAAAAGTACGGCTCATGGAGCTTTAATGAATCGCTTAACATTCTTGCGAATGACTTTCTATTTCCAGGGGGCATTAAAGGCTTCATGTATATTAAAGAGTGCCAAGTGAAATCTTCCTAGGAAAATCGTGTACTTTTCACCGCAATCGGTGACGTTTCTCCATCGTTAATTACGTGAGCGCAATATATTTTTTCTACAACACATATAATGAATTTCGTACACTCGGTGTACGTGAAAACAGTCTGCACTAGAGTGCTAAATTGAAAGGGTACTGGCGAGTTGCGACTAGATTTACTAGTGAACCGAATATCCGGTAGCTTTCAAGCGCGCTTCTGTTTCTATTTCAAGAAACACGCGCTAGAGATTGGACACTCGTGGCCCTCGCTCGCGAAGAGACTGAAGAGAGGTTCCTTGGACTCTGCAGAATCTACCCTCTAAATCCAATTCAACAACTTTAACAATTCAAAGATTATTGTTACGATTAATTCACTGAAGAAATTCCTCCAACCAAGAAATAGCAAAGGAGAATGAAGAATAAACGAGTAAGATAAAATGAATCGTTACTACCAGAAATAACGTCGAACGATTGGAGGGCAGATCCCTCGCTCGCTGATAAAATGGAAAAGATGAAAAATCAGCGGGAGCCGTAAAGTGACGTAACCTAGGAGTGAGAGTAGATATTGAGAGACCTCAAACTTCCGCTGGTACTGGTTTCCCGTTTATATAACCTGCACCAGCTTAACCACCAGCACCGGTACGTTCAACGTCGCGTCGCGGCTTTTCACGAGGCTTGCTTTTAATCTCGCAAACTAAACGCCACTTTCATTTCCCCCCCATCTCATCCGACCGGTGCTACCGTATACATATGTTTCTATCTGTGTGTACATATGTGCACCTCGCGCGAAACTTCTCTTTAACTGGCATATTTCTTCATAAAGCAGCGTCTCAGTTGCCTAAGGAGAAAAAAAAACGAAACGGGGGCGGCCGGGGAATTTTTGCTAAAGGCTCATTTCTGTTGGATCAGCAGGTTCCTCGGAAAAGAAGCTTCTCTCGGAGCAGAAGTTACCGTATGAAGTAAGGGAAGCACAACAAAGGGCGAAGATCCAGGGAGAAATGGGAGAAGCGAGGTGAAACGGCGGATCCTCCAGGTATCGTGTCAAGGCTAATGTTTATTGATCGAACAGTACTCGAGGCAGCCGAGGGCCGCTTATCGACTGCACTCGCACTAGCCTCGTGTCCGCAACTTTTTTCCTTTTTCGTTCCATTCCCACTGTTGCATTCAGATAAATCAGTATTGCGTCAAATATCATTTGTCATTTTACTCGATAACACCTCTAAACCTCAAGACACCTCAACCCGAATTGCTGGGCTGAATTCTCTTCCATATCGGTAGAATTGACGATATTGGACCACGGGTCGATCACTGTTTTACGATTCTCACTGAAAGGTCACTTTTTCCTGATACATAGATCGTAAGATTTCGACTGCGCTTTACGAGCAACAATATTGCCCATTTCCTGGGTATCTCAGTCGATTTGCGGCCACGAAAGACGCGCACACAGAACCTGTTTCCCAAGCAGCAGATTCACGGCTGCGTTCCACGGGGTAAACGACTCGACGAAAACTGTTTGTTGCCGCGTGTTTCGTGTGTTCGTGTAAGTATTCGTTGTTCGGGGAAGAAGAACAGTCGGCTTCGGATGATTGTCAGCCACGGATCGGTCGACAAATATACAGGAATCGATTAGAAGCGAACGCGCAAACATGACCCACATCGAGGAAAAAGACGAACTGCCGTTTCGCCAGGGTCTCGAAAAAACCAGCCACGAGTCTCACTCCAGTTTAAACAGTGCGCCGGAACGAGAGAGGGAGAAAGAAAGAAAAAAAGGAACGAGAACGAGAGAGAGAGAGAGGTGCCTCAAAAGCAGACCTAAAAGCCTGGAGGGCCCTCCCGGACTGGCTCTCCCTACGAAGGAACCTCAATTAAAATCTAGAAAGCCACCGAGGAGGTTGCCTTGACCCGCCACGAGTCGGTATCACCGATTCATCGCTCACTGGTGCGTATGTAGATACCAACACTCCGCCTAGCGATAAGTATATGCTAATCTAACTCACGTTTCCATTTTCTCCGATATAGATGCGTTTACATTAACGAGTACATTCCAATGCTACCACCATTTCCTGGTCTTTAATCGATTCGTTATCGCAGTTAATTAAAAAAATTCGACTAAGACACATTTCTATGACAAATGTATAAACTAATAAAACAAATAGAATTGAGTTAAAATGTAGTTCATTGTATTGGAAGAAGATTGGTGAGAATGATTTTTGTGTCTGAAGTTGGATCAATTGGCAGTGGGAGAGGTCGCGCGAAAGTGGGTTTTAAAAAGGCGCGGGGCGACTGGTGACAGGAATACGGTACTGAGAATTCTGGGGGCTCGCATCGGCAGCGACGAGGTCAGCTGAGCGTAGTGCCGAGCCCTCAGCTGGTCGCAGAAGATGGCGGAGAACAGCTGATCGCCCGCGTTGCCCATGCATGCGCACTGCTCGTCGTACCACGCGCACGACGACGGCGAACAGAGAAACGAAGCCACGCATACACGTGTATACACAGGCTCATGTACAATATATATGTATATAGAGCTTAGAACGATGCGACGCGACGACGCGGCCCCACGTGCACGACTTGCCCCCTCCCTATTTCTCAACCGCTGACTATAGGACTATACAGCCAGTCGCAGCGCTCTGCATCCTTCCCTTTTCATCTTTACCTCTTCCGCATTAATCTTTCCACGTGTTTCAAAATTCTACTATTCGAGGCATTTAAATTGGCGTAAATAATTTACACTTGTAAAATAATGAGTGCAAGAAAATTTGTGGGTTACACGAGGGAGAAGTAGAAATCGATGTGACAATATATCGCGGCAAAGATGCACTTGTCGATAAGGAAATAAAGGCAGAGGCTCGTGATCGTAAGGTTATCGGTGCGAGATAGTCCTGCGATTTCTTTTCCTCTTCCTCCTCGACTCGATCTCAAGTGCAACCTTGATCACGATTTACACGAGGTCGCGGTGTCTAAGGCGGTTTTTTTTCTCGCCTTCGTCAAGCAGCCTGACTATCTTACAATTATAAAACTGGCGTATAGTGGAATGGATCGCACGTGGAAGTGCAAAGTGAGAGAAAAAGACACGCAGTCAGCCAGAAATAATATTCCAGTTAATCCAGAGTAACTTGCTTTGGAAGTTTTTCGCTGCATCACGTTAAATGGCAACAGCCAAAGGTACCATTACCGAGAGCTCTTATCAGAATTCTGTGTTACGCTACAGCTGGTGGCTTGCCAAAGCTAATCGTCGCGTTATTGCGGCATAGTCGTCACGTTTGCGCCCGTGTCCTTTCACTTGAGCCAGGTGCAACGAATCGTGCTCCTTACTGGTTGCTCAAACTCACCAAAAATTTACCGAGAGATCCTTGATCCTTAATCGGAATCAATATCTAAGCCTTTCTCTCCGTGAGCGAGAACTCGTTTCTCGAAGTGCAAAAATTACGAAAAATAGCACAGGTGAGAGTAATATATTCGCGGTCGAAATCTCCGACAGATCGGTAACAACCTCCACTGATAGCAAAACACGATTTTACCTAGTAGAACGTATTGTCTGATTGGTGTAAAAGCAGAGAAAGTCAGAGCACCGCGAAATATTTGGGTCACAGCACAGAGGATAGCCTTTGAGAGCGTGTGCGGAAGCTGAAAAATACCCTCTGCGGATGAGATGGTCTCTTTGAAAAGCGAGCCAGGCTTAAGGGGTTGAAGCTTGAGGCCTGAAACCGATGATGGCTCGAAAAGCAGGAGGCTCTTATGGGGCCAGCGCAGCGTTTCGTAAATCAGCAAGCGAACCACTCCTAGTGGTAGTCACGCTGGTGGTGGCTAGTTGAATCGCACCGCACCAATATGCTCCACTATTCTCCGCATGGAACCGTGCAGCGTGCACGGCCAGTCCTTTCTCGTAGTTATCCTTTCACTCCAACCAGCTGCTACGAATTGCGGGACCTAAGTAGGCACTCTCCTGAACCATTGCTCTCTGTGCAAAAGCAACGGTGCCATTCGGTATCGAAACACTCAGCATTGAGCTAGTTCAAAGATTAAGATCGAAGTTTGAAGCAAAAACGACAATCGCTTCGATTCATATATTTTAATCGAAATAAATTCCTGAATAATACCTCTGTAACTTATTTAGTGAAAAATTGAAACTTTAGATACGATTACTAGACTCTTGGAGAACAATAGCGATGATCGAGTTAAAGCATCCTGTGCAAGCTGTACGCGTATAATTGCAATTCCTATTGGAATGTCGATTGTGATTGGCGTGCATCGTCGAGCTAGGCAAGGTGATCGCCAGATCGTATTAACCCGGTGATTATGCGTGTGGTACGTGAGCCGACTGAGCGACTCGCGTTTCAATCGCGAAACTACTGCGAGTCGAGCTAAATGATGTAATAACAAGCGGAAAGGAAAGCGAGACGAAGGAACCATGGATGGTCTGCGTTCAATTCTCCACTTTTCTATTTCAAATCCGGCCGTTCGGTAAACGGATTCGAATTCAGTCGAATCGGGAATCAAGATGAAGAAAAGAGCTACGCTATCACCTTTTAAAGATTTGGCGTCCTTTCACTCGAATCTCGAGGAGAGAACGAAAACTGTTGGATGCGAATCTCCGCATTGAGAGGAATCCGAACAAGTTTGCGCAAGGAGTTAATCGATAAGGAGAGCCCGGATACGGGTGCGCTTTGGCATAATTTCAAGCGCGAAATCGGCCTCTCCCAGAGAGGAGTGCCGTTGCGACTGGAAGGCTCTGCTCTCCACACTCGGCGAGAACGAAGAGGAGAAGAATCAAAAATAGATCCTCCATCACCGGGATCTCGTCTCTTCATTCATTTAAATCGACCAGCCTCGGCCTATTCTCGTCATTAGAGTCATTAATATTCGACGATACACGAGCGAGTTAAAAGTTTCTTCTGAATGCAACTTTGGAAAATGCTCCTCTCTGCTTTCAATTATTACCCCAATGACGCAAATTATGCAAAGTGTGTAAATTAATTGGGTTCTCATCTCGTATAGAGTGACACGTACGTTACACGCGAAGCTTCTCTATTTCAATACACGCGAGTTACGTAAAAGGCGCAGTTAGTAACAGAATAAAATCTTGAAATAAATTAATTCAACAAGTAGTGAATTTTTTCACTTTCTAAAGTTTTCCTAATAAGTACGAAACCTTTACCGTTCGCTTGATACACATCGCGCTACTTCCTCTTTGGCAGAAGGTTCATCTCACCGATAGAGACCCAACCAAACTACTATTATATTATACTTCCGCATCGGGTCGCGCGAAGGCTGCGAATTGCGCGTGAAATCGGCGCATTTGGTTGCATAATGTTCTCGCACGCCACGAATGCGGTCTTCAACGAGATGTCGAGCTTCTCTTCTTCTTCCTGTCGTCTTTTAGATCGTCGTGATCTTGCTGCCAGAAAACCAACCTCGATATTCGTTATTACGCTTGCAGAGATAACTATCTTTTAATAGAAGTTGCACCACTGCACGGAATCCCTACTGCAATGTTTACCCCGGTTTTCGAGCGAGCCGAAATGCAGGCTTTGCCTCAATAAAGCCGCTTTTACCACCCGGCAACGGAACCCTGCTTAATCGCTGAGAATACATCAACCAATGTGTACCTTTGATGCCAACTTCCACTCGACCCTGCTACCTCAACTTTTCTTCTTCGTTTCAAAAGAGCTACTAATACTGCTAGCGTCTATTGTACCGATGTTTTATTATTCTAAATTTAGAAATCTTCACACTAAAGTTTCGAGCAAAAATAATGGTGTGCAGGTAAATTCTGAGGGATAGCTGATAGAACTCCTCGGTAAAATCGACAGTTCTCAGGGTCGACCTGGCGCGTTCCAGTTTTCGCGGAGTACATCTCGCAACTGGGTCGACTGGCCGAAGTAACAAGGGGGTGTATGGTTTGCGGACGAATCAATCCCGGGCAGCTGCATCAGAGGATAACTCTTCATCGCGATAAGTGCTACGGTCTCCCTACTTTAAATCAAATAGAATCGTCCATTCGAAATATCCATTAAGTATATGAGGAATAAGAAAAAATTGTAAACAAATGCCAAACGCAGTGAACCAATAAGAGGCTTATATCTACTTGGAAGAAGCAGAGGAATAGTGAATTTATGATATCAGAGATAATATAATGGAATCTGCATCAATCATCTTGCGAGCAATTATTAAATAAAGCGCGATTTCGTGACGCTTTAAGAATACGAAGGAGGCAAGAGGTAAGAGAAGGTTCTATGCGACGCGAATCCCATTATCATCATGATTGGAGCTACCGTTTAAAGAGCTCGAACGAATCCAGAGTAGTACACACGTAAGAGGAGCGCCGCAGAAGGACAGAAGCAGCTTCTACCTGTTCTCTACCTTTGGCTACACGTGGAGGCCGTGACTATCCAGTTTCACGATGATAATCAACTCCGTAAAAGTAGACTGCAATATCGAAATCGGAGACGGCCCCCCCGGCAAAGATACTCAGCTGTCCTTTTGGATTCTTTTTGTCACGTCCGCTGCTGCAAGCCACCTTGAAGACGCGCATCTTTCCTCTTGCGTCTACTTCTTCCTCATTAAAATTATCCCAGACTACGATTAATCAAATTAGCAACCGACTCTAAATGTATCTATCCAATGAATAAATTTTCTATATTTTTTTCAATAATTATATGAAAAAAGGCAAAGCACTTAATTTATAATTCTATGGATTCAGAGTCTATGGAAACTTTAGGTTTCTCTCGGAGTTTGGATTCAGAAAATGAATTACTAGCAGTGGAGTCGAGATTGAAGAGCGCACTCCTGCGAACAACCTCGGTGTGCAAGCAAACACTCTGAGCAAATACCGCAGAGGAAACTATGCGTTTCCTATTTATCCTAGGCAGGACTGCGGCCGCACAGCCTTCCAATTCTGATAACAGTAACTAGTTACCTCCGACTATTAGTAGATCAAGTACAGCACCCAATTTGCGATAAGTACAATAAATGTAGAGGATCAATCCCAACAATTGCGTTTAAAGTAGCCGAACATAATATCCGAGAGTAGGAGATGAAACAAAGTGACCAGTACGCTTGAGTAATCGACTAATCCCACGATGATCTCTCGTGATCTTTCAGAGAAGAAGGCGAGGCTCGCGATCATTCTTCCGAAGAAAGGTCGAGATCGTACGGTACCAATTCCGAAATACTGCCACGATACTACAATAGCCATCGCCAGCACTCGCAATTATGCAAAACTGCATTCGTGTCCAGTGAACTCGAGTCGGGTCGCGCGAGATGGAAGGAGAGAGACAAAGGTCGATTAGAAATGGTAAAGTGGAGAGGCTCGCGAAAGATAGCAAGTCAAGAGAAGAAAAGAGAAGAGAAACAGTCGTGGAGAAGAAGCGAAGAGAGAGGATCTCAAAGGGGTAATGAGGCCGGTGGGTGGGAAACAGTGGGTTCGGATCTGGGTTACCTGCATATTATGCAACCAACACTAGCGCGATTCCGCGGCCGCGTGTTAGCTCGTGCAATTGCACGCGCACGCACACTAATAGACAGAGGCTCACGCAAAAATACACAGGCGTAGGCCCACGGGTCATTAACGAACCTGCATTCGAGCAGTGCCATCCAATTTCTAATTAGCGTTCTGTTCCTCATTCGCGAGCACGACTAGCTCGCCTTCTCGCTCTAGGAGAGCCTTGGCGACGCGAGGCAGCTAAAAATGGAGACCGCGACCGTCATCCGATAAAGCGAATCTCTGATGCGCCCCGTTACGAAAGAGGATCTAGACCGATCGTCTCTCTGACCTTCGATTTTCAGGCGCATCTTGGCAGCCACAACCTCCTCAAGGCTCCTTTGATTATTCTCGGGGCGAGCAGCGAACCACGACTCCGTCACGAGGATCCCGTTAAACGAGTAAACCTTCGAAGAGTACCGCGACTTTGATCCGTTCATTTCGTTTATTATTGTTACTCCTGGTGGGAGCTCCGATCCGAGCGGATTCGCAAAATAAGCGAGTGTCAAAACAAGCTGAGGGCGTTGTCTCTTGAGCGCAGGACATTGAACCGAGCTGTTTTGGACGTACACTCAAAGAAATTCAAGGTGACGCTTGACGATGCTTGTATGTATATTTGACCCTCGGGACTTCTTAACGCGACTCTCGAAATAAATTCTCTGACGACCGAACCGCGAAGCTTTCATAGCTCGACTCGAATACAAACTCTTTTTCTCTCTTTTAAATCCCAGCTGCTTACTTATGCGTTTATTTCTACCACGCGTGTGTGCCTCGCTAGTCGAACAAAGAAAAATATGAGAGGCATCGATGCTGTTATGATGTAGGATAATAAAATGAAACCAATGGAAATTAAATGGAAAACTGTGGAGATGTACGCACGAGCCAGGATAAGTAAGTAATTCAAGGCTAACAGCGGTAACCCACGTGGCACGTATCGGAGTACACGATAGTTGCATTAAGACCTTCTGGACTTCCAACCGAGAGTAGAATATCCGAGCGAGTGGAGGAGTGCGCGCGATCACCGCTGATAAATCTCGCGCTCAAGAGAATCTGGAGCGCGCTAAGAACCCGTCCAATTAGGGTGTGAGAGCGCGAAACCCGGGCCAAAGTTCCCTCGAGAGGCAACGCGAAAAGAAAGGACCGTCACGCGATGTCGTCTTCTCCGTATCCACGTGAGTTAAAATCGCGAATCGACCTTGGAGGAGTAAAGTGTCTATAAATACTGAAGGAACTATGGCGAACAAGGTGTGTCTGTGTGTTAAATGCACTTGTACGCACAGTGTGTGGATTCTTCTTCGGTCTTTTCGCTAAATTCGACTCTATTCTAACTTACATAAACGAAACATCTTCGATTCCTACTTGGTAATGACTACAAAGTTTTTCGATTACTACGGATAAATTGACATAGGAATTTTCTTCCTATTCTCCCCGAATCCAAGTGTCTCAGTGACTCGACCACACTGCATGAGGAGGTATATTGAGAAAGAGGCAGATAAGCACTCGAGGGTTTTGTAGGTCAGAGATTACGGACGTGAGGAAACTGGAAGCTGTGGATGAGCGACGTTCTTGAGAGTTTCCAGCAGATGCAGGATGGATGGCAACATTTGGTAGTGACTGAGGTGTTTGTGTTTTTTGTCTACACATACACACATACATACATACATAACGATTGCAATGCACAGAGAAGGAAGATCCGAAGCCTCAGTGTGACGATGAGTCACCCCCCGTTACAGTAGCTTTCAGACGGTAAAAGTGGCAGCGGTGCTTGGAATATACTGTTATTAGTTTACTGCACCGCTCAACACCGCATCGCGGAGAAAGTGCGCGCCGCTGCACCGTGTTCTATGTAAGAAAAGCATCGCGGCTACCCAATTGCCGGTACAGTTAAAGGTCCGTCTAAAGATCAACTTTCACGACAAAGCCACTAGAAAAAAAATCCTCTTGCCATAATCCTCCGTCATGCGCCGAATCGATCCGAGAGCTATCCAGTTCAGAGCATAATACGTATGTACCAGAATGGTCTATCGTGCATAAAACGTATTGACGTCGATAAAACTTCCACTGATAATGCTGCTCACCCTCAAGAAAGCGTATCAGCATCTTCCTACAATCTTATCGATACCACAAGCTCTAATTGCACCCGAACGATTATTTTTGGACCCAACTTGCCGATGAAGATAGGATCGTTGATTAGAGAGCTTTTTCGTTTGGCCGAGCATACAAAGAAGAAGGTAACCGAAAAAGCTCTTTTCCATTGCTCGTGGGAGCTTGTATACAATATTCTGCCGTCACGGAAAACATGAGGGTTCCGGTGCATACGAGTGCGCTTAGCGAGCACGTAGACATCCTGCTGGTAAGAACGGTTCTTCGATAATGTGGGTCAGCCCGCTTGCACGAACTCCACGGCTTATCTTCGCTAAGGCTAAGATTGCACGCGTTTCGCCAAGTTTTACCAATTGCATCGCCAAATGGCCATCTTTTCCTTGCTATTAGGAGAGATCCGGGAGCGTGAATCTTTTCCAAGGAACTCTTCGCTCGATGCAAGGCAATTTTAAGCCTGCGATAAAACACTGATCGAAGCTGCTCGTACGCGCACGTATTTCTCGATTGGCGTTATCGCGAACGTTAAATAAGTCTCTCTTGGTACTTATTGCTGCATTGGCAACATGATTTACGCTTGGCCAGAAATAAGTGGCACGCTTATTTTTAACGGGATTCAAGCTTTCAGCAGAGCCAGCGAAATTAACGAATTTACTGCTGAACGAATTTGGTATTGCTCAAAATTGATTGGATAGCGATAAAGATCAACGCGTTAGAATCTATAGGAAGAACGTCTAATCAAGTTTAAGAAAAATTAGATTGGATTGGGGATAAGAATCTTTATGGATACTTTGAAAGAATCTGAGCGTGCAATTGATCTCTAACGTTCGCTTCGACTCGACTATGCGCTGTCCGCGCGAATGGTTCCTGTGGTAGCCAGTGAAAAAGCCAAATCAATAGAGCTCAGCTCTGAACGTGTAATTATTAATTGTCGTCCGAGAAATGCGACGACGACGCGAGTCCTTCAAGAGTTTCCCGTTCCTGATGAATTATATATATCTCAGACAACGTAACAAGTTATCTTTCGTGCAATCAAATAATTACTTCCACCGAATGATCGTGTTAACGTTAAATCTGCCAAAGAGATTAATACTTTTTTACCGCGGTTAATTGCGCGTTCTTCGAGAATCCAATTAACGCAATCGCCGATAATAATAGATTAAGTTAATCATCGCGAGACTCTTGGGCTAAATGTCGACTGGACAGAGGAATATAGTTGCGGAATAGTGGTCGGACGAGAGTGTGAATCGAACGTAAACATTCGATTCCCACGTTGAGACGTATTCAGACGAAGAAAAAAAAACACATCGCAACGTTATATGTATTGCGAAGCGAACTCACGATTGTTGCCAGGAGTCGCGTGGGTGCGAGAGAGCCTCCGCTGAGAATCTTGCACAATTATTTAATCGTATTCGCGCCCGCGACGAATAAAATCAGAAATAAAATAAAATCAGAAATAATATTAAGTGACCCGTATATTCTGTTGCATCACGTTGACTCGCATAGTTCGGCCCTCGAGAATCTGATATTCTTTGGTAATGGATAATTGTTAATGGGTAATACTGACTTCTACCAACTCGCCGAAACCAACAGAACTAGCACTTTCCCTTAGCACTAGCGCGGTACGATTGCGCGAAAGCCGCCTGAAACTCTGTCAGATAGAAAACTCAATAGACCGCGACACACGTGGCAGGCTGACAAGAGCAGCCACACGTGCATTTCCGTGCGTCACGTCTCTGACGCAATAGCCTTGGTTAACGCGTGCTCTCTGCAAGCGAAAAACCAACTTTTTATACTTCTACGATTATTGAAGATCATTCGAATGATTTTCAAGAAATATTAGAAACGACAATATAGTCTAAGCGATGTGAATATTGGATTAGGAATATGCAGAGAAAATGTGCTAATTCTATGTGTGAAATAAATTGCATCGAGTTTCACTAGTCTTATCTGTTCCATCGATCGTTGTTGCAATCTTAGATCAATGAGGTCTATTGTTTCCATGCTGAGCAGCTGAACGGTGCGTCTCGCTATTAACATTGGGCAAAGAAGTACCAAGGTGGAATCAGACGCAGCAGAAGACTTATGTCAGAAGGCTATTAAAAGGTTGAGCCTCCACGTGTACTACGCCAGTGCGTCAAGAGCCTGACGTAATGACTCCCAAAACCGAGTGTGAAGCTTGGAAAAATTAAAAAAAAAAAAAAAATCTACAAGAACGTAAGTCTGAAGTAATATCTACCCATCGTGTGGTCTACGCGTTTCTCTTTCCCTCTGCGAGAAAGGTATTAATCGCAGTGACCCATGAATAGATTTCTGCGACTTTGCTTTTAATAAATAAGTCACGTGCACGCGATCCTCAGTTCTGGCCAAAGCGCAAAAACTCAGAGCACGAGGGGATGATAAAAAGGTGATAAGAGCAGTGGGGAGTTGTGTAACACCGGGAACCAAAGAAATAATACGGTAAAATAATTTCAAGGTACTGAAAATAAGCGGCGCAGGGTCGCGACGCGTATAACTCGCTGCGAGGTCAGGTCAGACATTGAAATATATGACGATGCCTTAATCGACTTGTCTTCGAGCTTCCTCAATTAGAATAAAAAATTCCTAATACCTAAAATCAGCCTAAGATTCCAAGTATACGAAGAGTCTTGTATTTAAACCGAATTCTCGAACGGTAATCCTCTCGAGACCCCTTGTTTCAAGCAGCGCAGAAAACAACTTTTTGTTTCGTGTTTGAAAGTCGTGTTGAAAGATCAACTGTCCCAGCCACGTATGTAGGTATGCAAGTGTACTATATGGAGTGTGCCCATTTCCATATGAGCCGCGCGAGCACCATGTTTCCGTGGCAGCGGTTGCGCGCATGAACAACGCAAAGCAAGGGTACATACGGTAAGTACTACATATGCATACAGGCGAGCTCAAGCGAGGAAATCCCCCAACAAAAAAAAAAATCGCTTTCATTCTCGCGAATCGATATGTCAAGCCCACAACAGCCGTTTCCCATTTGCGCATCGCGAGTGACTGATAGTCAGTCGGACAGTCAGCTGTGCGTGTTGCTAATTCGACTTGGACGAGTCGAAACACGATTCTCTCGACTGTCCAGCAACTGTTTCGGGTTCTCGAAGTATGTAGACCTCTCCCAAGGAAAGGACGATTCCACGAGGCAGAACGCGTAACGAGCAAGCAACTATTCATTATACGAGCGAGAACCATAGAACGAGGTACAGTACCAAAGGGGAGACGGAGCAGACAGTGTATTGCGCTCGCTTGCACATTTCTGCACAATAGGTCGTTTATGCGCCCACCGAGGTACCCACACATGTCAATCGCGGAAATCAGAGTGGATGATCCCGCACGGAGGGGCAGACAGACGGACAGACGGAAACAATTACCGGAGAGCTAAACGCGTTGCTCCGAGTGCGGAAGGTCTATGTAAAATTCGCATAAGGTTCGTAGGAGCAACAGTATGCTCCTTGTGCAAGGACACAGGTGAGAACAATGCGATGACCTTACTTCCACAAAGCCACCTGATAAACCAATTCGGAGTACAAAGAAAATATAGACGCGATAATGCGAACTTTGCGAAGTACGAATGAGCTTGACAATAGGTGACAGCCAAGCAGACGCTCCGTAGCTGACCGAAAGGTCGGCATTGTCCAAGTCTGGGTTAGATTCATGGGGACAGTACTCACCGATTTGCAGTATCACGCGAGGCAGCACGATCCACCGAGCCTGGAGTCGTTCCCTTGGGTCAAATGATCCTGTCGGGCTCCATGGCTTGCCCGAACTATCGGCCCACTCGCGAATTCGTCTTCTCGGCTAGCAGGCTGCTGGCTCTCCGCCCGATCCGCACCACCAGAACCACCCTCGGAGCCGCGCTCTCCCTTTGCCCGCTTCCCAGATTCGCAGCAGAGCAGCCAGAGCTTTGACACGGGCACGAACACTCGGGACACTCGGGTCACGCCAGCCACGGAGCACTCTGAGCGCTACGGAGGTCTGTTGCCAACTGACCCAGGCGGTGACAGCTCGCTGCGGGCCACCATGCGGGCCAATGCGCAAACGCTAAACTACCTAACCACTCGCGACTCACAATGTTGCACAAAGGATTCGGCTACCCGTAGACCTTCTAATCCTTGGATTGTTTACTTTCATAGGTTTTCAAGGTTTGCCCATTTACTCTCTAATTCCGCGACTCGTTTCCTTAGATATATAGCTTTCTTGGAAGCTTTGGCTTCCCTTTGTTTTCATCGCAGCGAGGCAAATAGAAGAGCACGAGCGTTCCGTTGTCTGCTTTCTATTTATGGCTCTTCTGCGGGAATAAATGCGTACTTCTTGTATACGAACAATTTGGATAAAGCTGGGAGAGGTTGAAATTTCTTTTCTTCCTGGAAACTCATTGTCAGAGCAAAGTTTCGTCGAATAATTGCTTGACTTTCCATCTGGGACGGATTTGGGCTCGAATCCTCTAGGGATTTCGTTCTAAGAGGTTACTAGTAGTGTCGATCATATGGCAATCAGCTGTAATTCACGCTTCTCTGCTGCGTGTAAATACATACGTGTATATACACTACGCTTAGAACTGTACATGCAAAGAAGACTGCTCAATAAATCGTGTGGAAAGCAGTCTGCTTGGGAAATCTCTGTTTCGATATTTTATAGCGACCAAGTTTTCGGTGTTCGTATGATGCAATCGAATAATGATTTATAGAAGGATGACAGCTGTGATGAAGGATGTTTTTTTGCATAGGAATATTTAAACAACAAAGCTGATCTATCATCTGGCTTCAAAATTAAAAATGAGAGTTTCCTCAAATCGAGAAATCTCAATGAGCCAAAAACTCAAGTTTCATTGGCTCGAAAATAAAGATTCGTCGATCTGTCATTGTTTCGATGACTTTCTCGGAAAAGCGCTATTTGAGACAATTAAACAATGTCGATTCTTAGGGAATGGCTCGTGTCGCAAGATCCTTATTGCTTTAATGCTTCCATCACTCGGTATTTAAGTGGGTCAGACACAATGGTGTCAGTCCACGACCTGCTCCCAGTTAACTCTCGAGCGAGAAAAAAAAGTGTCAACGCTTACGGAGTAAATTTTCCGGGTTCTCCAATCTTTTTCGTCCAGTAAGTTCTTTTTATTTACAATTCGCAATGCATCTCTCCTTGGTAAAGAACGGTAAAAATCGTATAATTAATATGCTAAACGGTGGCTCGAAAAACGATGAAATCGCAATTCGGAGACGATGATTCGCATACGGAGATCACGAGGCGGGTCAGTCCTGGCTCTACATCATTTTTTTCCAGATTTCTTGATACCACCGGTCACTAAAGGTCCTCGTTGAGCAGCCTTTTGCTTTACCGCTTCTAATGCCTTCTGCTGTTCCTTCTGCTTCTGCTTGAATGCAACATCATCGTCGTCGAGAACTTTACCCTCCTTCTTCGGCTGTTTCAGCGGCTTCTTCTTACCTCCTTCGCGACTGGCCATGCTGAAATCACAGGCCCTCAATACTCCATTCCGCTTCGAGTATCGAGTATGTCAAACTACGAGTCGCGCGACTGTTGCTAATTTAAGCGTTCTTTGCGAACATATGCATCGGAGAAATTGAGTTGTGCGAAAGAGGTTGCTAAGGGCTACGGTGATAGGGGTACATAAATACAGTACTCCAGAACGATAACCTAAAATACTCGTGACATTACAAGCGACTGGTAAACCAATAAAAAAAATTCATTTTCACCGATAAATTATATGAATTAGTAAAACGGAACAAGCAAAACTAGGTGAAATGATCAAATTGGAAATATTAGCACATGGTGTGGCTTTAAAAACACGATACACGCAAGACACCATGCCTACAACACACACACCGAATATGGAACGCCAGGATACTGCCGATAGCAAATTATTTAAAGGAAAATCAAAAAAAAGCTATTTCAAAGAAAGCTTTCTTTACCTTCGCTGAAGCTCAAAATTTCATATAAGTACTTCCTACAAATTGTAGGATTGAGATGACGAGAACTCAAAAAAAATCGTACGAAAACCAACAAACGTTCTTCCCACTGGCACCGAAGCTTTCCGCTGGGGCACGTTGCTCGATCGTAGGATTCAGTGACATCTACCGCTGACGTGCAGCAGAATGCCTTAGTTATCATGATGTCGCTCAAGGTTATTCGTCGTGAGTGGAGCTTGAAACTAAAATGTCTAGAGAGCGCTTGGAGCTGATTCCAACAATATTCGGACGAAAGGCGGCGGCGAAGTTTTATCGGACTTCTCGTTGATCACGCGGTCAGGTAGCACGTGTACGATATTCAGTCTTGCTAGGTAAACAAGTTGAGGGCGGTAGATTTCAAATCGGTATCGAAGATGCAACAAAAGTTGAATCTCATCGCAGCTGCCTGTGAGAATATGGGTATTGGAGTTGACGGTCGCTTACCATGGAAATTAAAGTAAGTCATTCCATTCACAAGACAAATCTCCGCTCAAGATAATCACCTTTCGAATGTATTTGCAAGAATAGATAAGTTATCTTACTGGCGGAAGAATTTTCAAGATAATAGGTTTGCAACATGTTTCATAGAAGCGAGATGGCATTTTTCACGAAGATGACGTCGCAGACTAAGGATAATTCTAAGCAGAATGTTGTATTAATGGGAAGACGAACTTGGGACTGTATTCCGCTGAAATTCCGACCATTGCAAGGCCGAATAAACATGGTCCTCACGAAACAATCCTTGTAAAGATGCAACAAAGCTTCTTGCGTAAAGTGAAACCGAAAAATCAGCTGAGGACGTAGCGATTGTTGAATTTTCAGGGACTTTGGAAACGAGGCAATAGCGTGCAAAAGTATTCCTCACGCGCTCGAATTAATATCGCAGCCGCCGCTGAAGGACAAAGTTGAAAGCGTGTGGGTAATTGGTGGGAGTTCGATTTACAAGGTATTTAATTTTTTGCAGGAATCGACTAAGTACTAACGTTGACTCATGTGCCTAATTAATTTGCAGGCATCGATGGAATCGGAGGCTTTCCATCGACTGTATCTAACGAGGATCAAGAAGGACATTAAATGCGATACGTTTTTCCCGCCGATTCCAAACAACTTTGTCTTGATAAAGTAAGCGGTACATCTCTTATCTTCTTGTTCTCCATAATCGTCGTTCTCTATAACATACTTGTCTCTTGCAGAGATCCAAGCGTTCCACAAGGAGTACAAGAGGAAAATGGACTTGAGTATGAGTTCGAAATTTACGAAAAAAAATGAGAAATCAATATCTTTCTTCCATTGAACAGTATTCTGTTTTTCTACGACGTATCTTCGAAAAATAAAGAATATTTTTGCTACGATTCACACGTCGAACAATATTTTTCGGTACCTTTTTTATTCCCACAACTGTAACGTTATTACAATGTAATTAAAATGCAAGTATTGAAAATAGTCGAGCAAAGCAATTTCGTGCGAATTCTTATCCAGGAGGCCACTGCAATTGTCGTCCTCCAAGGACGTGCAAGTGCAAATGGAAAACCGATTGCGCGCCGTTCTTTCCGTCGTTGATGACCAATCGAAATCCGTCGTCGAGACCCTGTTCTTTGGCGACTTTACGTGCGACGAGCATTAAATGCCCTAGGAGAGTCTCGTCCTCATCTTCGGCCTTCGAAAGCTGCGTAATTGGCTTTCGCGGTATTACCAAGAAATGCACAGGCGCTTGACCGTTGATATCGTGGAATGCCACACACTGTTAGGGGGGCAATGTATTCCAATCAATCATTCTCATATCGTGACTGCACACGTGTTATATAAGAAAATCATCTACACTCTCACTCTGTTTAATGTTTGGCTAAAGTACCGGCTGCCATTGACTCGACATTTTTTGCAGCTCGCAAATCTCACGAGTAACTCATGCACAATGTGATTTATAGAATCGTTCAAATCGCATTGATCTCCAATAGTTTAACTATTAATGACAGTTAAGTATCAGTAGGTAAGTGTACGTATGATAATTGACTGAGAAAACGTGTCGAGCCGGCATGGTGATATTATTTTGATACATATTGTAATCCAAGCACGAGCACGATTATTCGAAGAATCTCGAAATCGAGATATTTACCTTGTCATCCTCGTAAATGAACTTGCAAGGGATCTCTTTCCGTAGTATCTTTCCAAAAATTGTATCGCCACCAGCTACTGCTGTTTGTGCTTTCTCTACCTCGGACGCCATGTTTCTGCGGCACGGTGTGCAGTGCCACAGATTGGCGTTCGAGTACTTCACCCGTTTCGCCAAAATTTGTGCACAATTCAACAGAAGCTTCATCTCTGAATCAGTCACTACTTGCAACTTTAAAGAAGGCACTTGCAAAGATGCGGATAATGGAAGTCAATGGAATTTGATCTCATTTAGTTCACTCTGTCTGCACGTTAGAGCCATTTTATTGGCTGGATATGGCGCCAAGTTTAAAACCTTCTATTCGCACTATCGGTCGACTTTGTCCTGGAACGACTAGGTGCCCGTTGCAGTTCGATGTATAAAACTATAAAACCTTTATTTTACGTTACAGTCTTCACAACAGTGTCGTCATCTTGGGTTTCATTCTTTACTGTATCATCGAAAGCTTATAAATATTGTTCGTACGTTTTGAGATTTATACACGCGTTGCTGAGCATATGGTACAGAAAAATACAACATTACAAACTAGAGTCGCTTAATATGTAAGGTTTTAGATTCTACGTATGGCAGTGTACTTTCTGGTTTCTCGCGGAAGATCCTAAATCCTCTCGGCGGTTCTAATGGGCCTGGTGTGACCCCAGTCTCAAAAGGATCTATCCTACTTAACGATACATTTAATACTATCTTTAATCGAATAAAATCTAATTTTTAAAAATGCAGATATTTTGCCCTCTGGAAGGTCAATCTACATATTGAGCGCAGCAATTTAACGCCAACTCGTCAATGCACTTTTCGGTGCATAGTAAAACGTTGTCCCTTGGAATTCTTTCGACGCTTGCAAGAGGTATCGTAACTTAACGAAGAAATTAATGTCAATGTAAATACTACTGGAATATAGTCTAAATAAATAACGCACGAAATTATTTCGATGGTCTCAAGATAAAAAATCTTAAGTCATTGGATCCTAACTTTGTACGATGTACAAAAATATTATAAGTGATCGTTTTATGTGATTCCTGTAAAAAGTCGATGGTTACACGAATACGTCATCATGAAATATATATAAGCGTAACTTGCAGTGTCTTATGTATAGAATATCTAAAAATTCAATTAAAAACCTTACTCTATGGAATAATACACACGTCAGAAAATATAAAGGTTCATCTTAGAAAAGTACTTTGAATATTCTTGCGAGCAATACGTATTGTTCTGAATACCATTAAATCAGTCTGGATTCACTAAACTTACGCTGTACTCAAAAGAAATACTTACGCATGCTCATAAAGTGATCATCACGTGTCATCGTCGGCAAAATACCTGTGTCTGATGGCTTGTGCTGCGGTTAAACGACTATGAGGATTGAACATGAGCAAGTGCTTTATTAGATCTAAGCCGTGTTCGTTGAGATCAGGAATTATTGCTTCAAAAGGTTTCGCTTGTCTATGAGGAAATGCTGTCCAGCTCAGAGAGACCTTCTCCGGCCACTCCTGTTGCGATGGAGTGCCGATTACTCTAAAGAAAAAAAAAGTCTCATTGATCAGATCGTTTTGGAGAAGAAGGTAAAATTGTCGCCAGCGACTCACTGAAAAATTCTATCGAGCTGATCGCCCTCACTGGTACCCGGAAATAAAGGTTCTAGCCTGTTGAGTTCGGCCAGGATGCAGCCTACCGACCAAATGTCAACGGGCGTAGCGTATGAGCAACCCAATAGCACTTCTGGTGCTCTGTACCATTGAGTTACGACCTAAATAGAATATCAATTTGAATATGTCATCAATTCGAATCGATTCGATATCGTTCGATTCTACTCACCACAGATGTTAAAGTCATCTCGAAATCGTAGGTCTTGGCCAATCCAAAATCCGCAATTTTTATCCTACCCTCCCGCGAGACCAGTAAATTCTGAGGTTTCAAGTCCCTGTGTATGATTCTATGACTGTGCAGAAATTCGACCCCTTTAAGTATCTCCTTCGACATTTGCTTGACGACTGGCCGAGGAATGCCCGTTCGCGAACAAGAGGCCATGTACGACGCGAGATCTCGCTCCACGTGCTCAAAGACCAGCCACAAGGTCAACCCGCGATCTAGCCTCTCGGAGCGTCCATCGTCGGAGGGCAAGTGTAAGTAATTCCCCTGGCAGACGTCGAGTAACCTGACCTATTCCAGAAGCAAACGTGTATACATTGCTTCTGAGAGGAAGGGTCATTTAGAATCAAAACTCACGATATGCGGATGCTCGAATCTTTCGAGTTGCTTGAGGGTGGCGATCTCCCTGAGAGTCGAAGTCGGTAGACCATCTTCGGTGAGAGGTACTCTGACCTTCTTCAGTGCCACAACCTGACCGCTATTCACGTCCTTCGCCTTGTACACGGTACCGTAAGCACCATTGCCGATTAATGAGAGTTCTTGGTAAAACGCGTGCTCACCCAAGAGTGAGGTCTGAATTTGAACACCTGTATCCGGCTCTGGCCTCTTACCAGGAGACCCGGATAATTCGGACTGTCCAGTATACTTCATTTGCACGATCGTCTCGAAGCCAGTACAATGTTCGTCCTTGGAAGAACCCGCGATCACTTTTCCTGAAACTTCATGCGCCTCCCCCACTCGCTGCGCGAATTCCAGATTCGTTTGGATCAACTGCTCCGTCGTGTCCAAGGACTGCTCGGTAATCTCGAGCAACTCGCTTCCGCTTGATTCCTCGTACTGGCTTATCCTTCCGGCTGCGGTTGACGGGTCTTCCTGTTCGTTCTGCTCGCTTCCTTCGCTCGGACTCTCCGAGAGTTTTGACTTCTTGGGCGGCGTTGGCGACGACAGGTCCGGTCCGAGCTCCGAGCTCGGACGTCGCGACGTTCCGGCCATCACAACATCGTGACTCTCACCTGGAATTGACAGATATGGCTAGATTTGCAGAGGAATTCCTCCAGCTTTTGACAGGCTTCGATCTTCTGGGATAGGATAGGGCTGTTGTACTGTACGTTGAGTTCTCGATGAAAAAGCACTGACTCCGAAGATAGAAGGAGAACCAAAACAGTGAGTATAATTGGTCGGACGAGCACAAAGGAGGAAGGATATTTTTTCCTATTTGTTTCGAGTTCGACCGGTTATCGGCACGCAAATATTGACTGCCAGTGGGGTATTGAAACGCACGGAAGAAGAGAGATACCGATTATGATGCCAAGAGTACTGTCGATGCTTTTGAATATCTGTGTGGTTATATCGATACGCGTATATACTAATCGGGGGACACTCGCGACGTAAACACAGTAGACTCGTGTAGTTTCATTAAAATTTCCGTGTAGCGGAGCTACCACGTACGATCGTGCCGCACCGTTTGCTACGCGACATCTGCACCGACACCTGCGCGTCCGTATAATATCCCAGGCTGATCGTCGACGATGCCAGAACATCTTGTAAACGTAATTCCGACCCTCTCTTCACCCTAACTCCTTACTCTTCATTTCCACAAGCCATTCGTTTATCGAATCCTACGTACAGAATGTACATATACATCTACGGAGAATACCGAGATACCAAATCCTTGAATAAACTGCAATCTTAATCTCGATCAAAATTTCTTTCAGAAATTATTTACCTACGGTCCTCGTAAATTCTTAGGATAAAATCTTCGCGATAAGATCTGAGAGAATCTCTAGAAAAAGTAGAGGTCTCACAAGGTAGGATTAAAAGGGCAATGGGGGCTTAACTCGAGTAGCAGTTTGTCGGCCTGACACGTGTAGCAACGTAAGAGTCATACGAAGTAGCATCACGATAGCAGAGGAAAAAAATAAGAAGCTGTTGCTACTACATACTTATTCTACTCGATCTCTCTCTCTTCCGTTTTCTATCTGCTTCCTGCTCCCTACGAGCACGTAAATTATGCGTGTGTACGTAATGGGTATCACGAGAAAAGTCCACGTTGCAGCAACAAAGTTGAATGGAGGAGGCGCCAAAGATTACTGGGCTTCGTAGGAGCAGATACGAAGACCCAGTTTTCTTGATAAACTCGAGGAAAATTTGAACTCCTAATCGAGGCGACGAGGGAGGATTAAAAGCTATCGAAATCTCGATTCAAGAAAAATTATTCCAGTGGGTCTCGGTTATCGGTTATGAATATATATTTGTCTCATTTTTTTCTTTCAAAGCATTCTCCATGGACACGGACGCACAACCGGAAATTGCCTTATCGGACGTGAAAGCATTTCTGAATGAAGCATAATTCATGAAGCGATAATGCGCAACACGCCTTTTCCTCTCTTTCTGCTTCTTTTTCTTTTTTTATCCCCTTTTTCCTCGGAGCGCCTATTTTCGTGGAAGTCTGTCATCGCGCTAATTATAACTACATAGTGGCATATGTATGCACGCAAGTGCGATACATCGTGATAGAAGTGCATCAGCCAGTTTGGCTCGCGCGTGGTTGATTAAATTCTTTTATCAACATCCTCCCCGCGATAAACGGATGTATAAAAAGTGAATGAAAGAGAAGGTCCGTTATGTCATTCGAAACGGAGTACAAGGTAGAGCTTACATTTCTCTCCGAAAGGCGTACGTTCCTCCCGCACGCCTTTTTTACGAGGTTCCGAGAACAATTTTATGACGGTCGGCCTTTTTGGTAAACCCTGCTCGACGAAAGAAGGTATTTACGCTGCCTTGACAAATTCTCAACCCGTGATCCTTCAGCGCAGGATGCTCGTTCTCTTTCCTCGAGAAACAGGATACTCCTGGGAGTTTGCACCCGCGACACTAATTACTAATTCAATAGCACTTAGTAGTAAAAAAAAAGTACTGACTATAAACCAACGAGTTAGGAACGAATCCTGGAAGAAATCACTTTCTAGTCCAACCTTGGTTTATTCATCGAATCCATTCTTCCCATTCCACAAACGACACCAAATTATCCGAGACGCTTGTCTACTCTGGTCGATCTACTACACGTGTTGCACTGTTTACGCGCAATGTAGCATGAAACGATAAGGTTCGCGATCTTTACGCGCAAATCACGCATCGACTCGCGATACTGCACCGTGACTGTAGGGAAGCTACACCGAACAGTACCTATACGTGAATGAACGTATATAGGGAGGAGGAAGAAGAAAATGCGTGAGTCGTAAATGAGACTCGACCGATCAAATTGTAACCGATACTGATTAGAAAACAATGCGTACCTCGGCGGTAGCACGAAGCTTAACTCACACGAGGCATGTGTGAATGTGTGTCGAAGATTCAACAGAGTAGATTGTACTTTGCTACCGATGTTGACACCGAAAATTGAGTGCAGCCGAAGTGGAGGTAAGTAGAGGTGAATGGGAGAAAGAAGAGCTTACGATCGGTGGGTGGTACGTGTAGAAAATGATTACGCGAAGAGGTACTTGCTTGTAACAACAGTAGCAGGATCGTTTCACTCTCGAGGGCCGATCTACACGAACTAGAAAAGCAAACAAGCGTAGGCGCCAGTAGGTCGTGGTTTATTCATGGGCTGCCACTAATATCTGGTTCGTTCTTTCACACAGCAAACACTTGAGCAACCGCCTCCATTCAGTACTGATCCGAGACCGAGACTGTGAGAGTCGGGCGAGGCTAAATCGGTGGCTTATCACCGGAATGCAGGATCGTTAGAGGCTACACTGAGAAATCTGTTTAGAATCGAATCGATAAAGACCGAATTGACCGAGGGAAAAAACCGGTAGGAACGATACAGGTAGATTTGAATCGCGTTCACGAGTCATCCGGAAAACCAAAGCTACTGATTTATTTATCGAGGTGACTAATCGGCTTGCTCGTACTTATCGATTTATCCCGAACGTAGCTCACTGCTCCGCGTTGCCCAGACAATAAGTACACATGTTCAAATAGCTTCTGACATGTAATGCCGAGACGAATCAGATGATCGAGATAAGATACTTGATTGAGCGTACGTCAAAATATCGTGACCTTATTATTAAAAGGAAAGTCTCTCGAAGGAATTTCTCAAACGTAGGAAGCACGTGGTCATTGTAGCGGTGGTCGTCAAGGTAGTAACTGAGAATCGCGATTCTACCCCCCCATGTACTCCTCCAACACGAAACTCTCTCACCTCTTATCTCCGCGTGTTCCGACATTCCATGCTCTCACGTTCCAGAGATACGACAACGTAACCCCGATTAAATGCATTCGCATTCCCACGGCGAAAATCGCGATGAAATCAAACCGAAACTGATATCAGGATAAACTTGACTCTCCGTTCAGAATTTCTTCCGAATAGTGTTTCTTCCAGTTATGTACACAACCTGGGAACACTTGAGCGGATTTGAAGTAAATCGAAGGGACAACCCCTATCGCTTTAATCGAGGGTAAGAATAATGAGGGGAGTTATCCTTGGTAATTCGTCGAATTGCGTCGCAGGATTATAACGCGAGGTGGCAAGGGGTTAGGGATTAAGGTGGCCGGTATTGCCGATAAACGTCGGCAGGTCCTATTATCCAGGGCCCAGAATTTGGAGTTACTTACCCACCGGCTAGGTGCTGACCTCCCACGAGAAACGCACGTCGAACAGCCACGAGCAGCAGGTAGCAGCAGCAGCAGCAGCAGCAGAGAGTGCAGCAGATAAATCCGTACGAAAGGAGAGAGAGGGAGAGAGAAAGAGTTTCCCCCGGCCGGAAACACTAGTAAACGAATGCGAGTGTAGCGTAGAACGTAAAGCGAGGACCGAACCGAGACGGAACCGCGGAGACTGGCAGTAGCGTTGCACGAGGACTAGCAGAGTCTGCTTGGTCTCTCTTTCTCGTTCTCCCGGCCAGTGACAAGCGAGTGAGCGAGCAAGAGGAACGAAAGCCGCCGCGAGTCGACGAATCGTGTGTCGTTGGCACGCCGCAAGCACCGACGAAACCTGCAGCGTTCGAGAGAAGAAAAAGGAGGATCGGCGTGGCGATGAAACCGATTTCTGCTCGCTGAATGGATATCCACGGGTTCTGCTGCTCTGTCACCAACACCGCACTGTGGACCGAGCCGAAGACCACTACTGACCACCACCGCACGCGGAGCGTACTCACAATCAGTCGCGGTCGGACCCTCGAGGAAGCGAGCGGCTCGGCTTAGCTCGGCTCGACCACCGGCGCCGCGCCACGCTGCTTCTTCGAAGGGAATTTCGATCGAGCCGCTGTGCGGTGCCAGCTGCTACCACGGGCCACGGGCCCTCCTCGACTACTGCCCTCGATCGGATTACCCGTATGCCGGGGCCGGGGCCCGGCCCGGGCAAGACCCGGCTCTTGCCTTTTGCCGCCACTGCTGTTGCTCCTGCTGCTCTTCACTCGCGGACTACCAACTACCGAATGACCCCCAGAACCACTGGTTTCTCTTATTATATCGAACGACCAGTTATGAATCTACTATTCGAGGAAACTACTCGACGAATGATTCACCTCGACTAGTGGGAACGCTATGCGTAATTGGAAGCACACCCGAGGATCGTCACCGAGGTGATTGAGAAAATGAGCCCCGAGAGGAGTGAGAAGGAACAGCTGTAGAGAGTAGAATCGAATGAAAATAACTGCAACACATGTGGCACATTATCCGAGGAAATGAATTGGAGTAGAGGCACGTCGACGCACTTGGCAGTCTTGGCACTGTCGAGCGACACCGCAGGAAGGAAGTGCGGCGGGGCGATTTCGCGAGAACCGCAGGATCCACTACAAGCCACCGAGAGGGTGACCGTTATTCCAACATCCGTGCGATCGTAAAGTTGACGAAAACGGTCGTGGGTATTTTGGCCCTTCTGGTCCGGTGCTTTCTCTTGTCACGCTAGTAAAGAGCTAAGCCCTTCAAGCCCATTAACTCGATTCACGCTTTCGATCGAATCGATCCTCCCCCAACGAGGACTACAGGGCAATGGAACCGCGCACGTCCAGTCACTCTTATTCCTTTAACATTATATCCTACTTGGTAGGAAATTCTAACTTAACTTTTACCGCGAATTTGGGAGTTTCGAGGGTGGTTTCGTTCGCTTAACGCACCTTGGAGAAACGGCCTACTGGACGAGCCAGCTAGCACGTGGAGTGACCGAAGATTAAGCACTGGTTGCTATGAGCGTTTGATGGGTTGTCATTCTGCACTTTGCATCACTCCGAAGGGTCTTGGTTCTCGCGGATGGATAGCTTGTTGGCGCCGGGGCCTGTCGAGCCGTGGGTCCTGATAGAATACAGACTCGGAGCCTGTGTCTCTCCTTCGTCTGCTGCGCGATCCTCGCGGCGACGATCAACGGCTCGCGCCTCCCGAAACATGAATGGAATGCTTCCTCCGACGGACGCGATCCACGCGAGAGACGACCACGACGACGATTCGTGGAGTCTCCCGAATGGAATGGGTTGTTCACAGGCTAACTCCCTCGCTCTTATGGGCTTTTTCTTCCTTTCTTTCGCTCTCTCAGTGTCGATCTCCTCTCCTGGCTACGCCAGGGACGGTGCAGCTGGCTCTGGGCCCCTTCGTCCTAACCCTTCCTTCTTCTTTCCTTCCTTCGCTTCACACATTTTTGGCCCTTCTTCTAGCGCCGAAAGCTCCGTTCGCGGGAATCGCACAGTGGAAAAGTACGCTCCTTCGGATCGGTTGCTCCATACGTGATTGGAATTCTGGAAGTTCTCGTTCCTCGTGACTTCGAACGCTGGCCTCGTAACGGTTTAGATCGGTCTTGTGTATACACCGTGTATGTATATACCGGTTGCCGTAAGGATACAAGTTTTCGGGAGTCTTTCTTCCTTTTAAGAATCTTTCGGCCCCTCGAAATTCGTATCGGTCTCGAGCTCCTTTTGGTACGCGATTACCTTGCGATCCTTGCCTTATTCTCGACTGGAGGACGAATGAGGAGCTCGCGTGGTTCCTTTGGAATCGCTGGAACTCGTTTCTCGCCGGCAATTTAGTCACTTGCTCCCAAGTGACATACTCTGCAGGCCATCGTTTACCCTTGTCAGAGTTGGAAACCGTGGACCATGCATCTTGCTGCGATTTTGTATTAATTCACGTTCTTCAACCGTAAGAAAAATCTTTCGAATACCAGGCTGATAATTTTATACTCGTGGACGGATTAACCGAATTCAAAGTGTTCGAGGATACTTCGAATTGGAGCTCTCGGATTCGAAACTTGTGGGCCGTCACTGTGTCATACACATTGCGAGAGGGACAAAGATCATTTGGCGCATCTGCGTGTGACTAAATACGCGCACTCTCGCGACGTGTATGCACGTGTACGTGTGAAGTGTGGCTGGAGTGCCGATTATGAGTAGCTTTCTTGCGCGTCACTGGTTACTCAAGAAGTTTGCTCGAAATTATCTCGCGTGACGGGAGCCGCTCGATTCTGCAGTTAGTTGCATCGACCAGATGACACGCGATTCAGCTATGAATCAGTGGTCATTGCTATTACACACAGCGATACATCATTCGCTTCCTGGCACTGGTGAGAGAAACTATTAGTCACAAGATTCACCCAAAGTTTCGCTATATGTAGACTTTTCCCAATTAAAAAGATCGAAACTCTAACTTAATCTCTAATTAATCATAGGCTCCGAAAAATATCCTAATGACTTTTTATTAACGATTTATTACTTATTCCAAAGCCTGTGCATTGCTTTGTATGTAAAATCTCATGGATTCGCATGCATAGAGGGTTCTCGGCTATTGTCGCTTCTAAAAAAGAAGGTCGGGATAAATGCAGATTCAAGCAGAAATCGCGATTCTATTCGAGCTGTTCATAGAAGAGCAAGGAGTCGTGTCGTTTGCAACAGCAGCTATTGCTTTTAGCGTTTTATATGAACACCTGGAGCCCGAGCGCACCTGGTCACCTTACAGAGGCTCTACTCAAGCTGTATGAAAGCAAGCAGAGCCAGCACAATGAAGCAATTGTACGGAAAGCACAGAATCTCATAGAAATATGTGTTCTGAGTCCTTATCGTCCGTGTCCTGGCATTGCATATCGACCCTGTCAACCCTTCTCCTTATGCAGCTGAATCGCTAAAAATAATTCTGACCTTTCGGACGATTGTCATAACTGTTCCCTATCAATCTGTAAAGCAATGTACCCGCGAAGAAGACTGTCGTTGTCGAAACTCCCGATGCTTAAACGGAGTCAATTGAATCGAAGGATTGTGGGCGTTAGGTCCCAAAGGGTCGTTTAACTTTCGAGCTAAGGCCATGCAAAGCGATTCTATGGCCCAGAAGAAATTGTCTGTTTCTCTGAATCCACGTGCTACTACCTTGAACTTATGGTATGGAAATAGACTCTCTACTTGAGTCTCGCTTATTCCCTGGAATCCGAAGAAATAAACTCGTGCTACTCGCTGACACTTTAAAGGGTTTTCGAGAGAGGAAGGAATATTGAAAATTGATCGATGTGATATGGAGGACGGTGATTAACATGGATGAAGAAGATCGAAAAAAAAGATGTGATCAGTGTCATAATCGGTGGATGGGACGATGAACCATTAAGTAGAGGGGATGAAAGAAGAATGGGAACCTCGGATTCTGGAAGCGCGTGGTTAATTACCACTTTAGAAGAGTGTCCTGGGAGGGTTTAGTCCCACCTCGATCGATCTTGGCCTTCTTGGGCCCTGATTGTGAAACCGTCGACGCTCCTGCTCCTGGCTCCTGCACCAGAATCCCTCCGACCTCGTCAAACTAGACGCCGGACTGGTTTTTGCCCAATTTAGATCCCCCATTGTTCGGCTTGGAATGAAAATAGAGAATACTGCGGCCCCACTTGCGGGCCTGCTCGAGGTTTCAGCGTCTCTTGCATAGGAAAACACCTCGTAATCTTCAGGCTCCTTCCAATTCCATTTATCGGACTCTCTCATTAGTCCTATCCTGCCGGTAGAATCCTCCCCTTTTCCTTTGTAACATCAACCCTCATGTGATTTCTCTGACTTCGCACTGATCTCTTTGACCTTTCGTGTTTACCATTCTCACAAATTTACCAGGAATAATTAACTTATCGATTAAAATAATTAAGAACCAAATACGACTTCTTTTCTACACTATTTTCAAATATTGTAAAATGCCTGTTGGTAAAGACACTGCTTGTTTATTATGCGGTTCCTCCGAGTTGCGTATTATCGGCTGCAGACTGATTATCGACTGAAGGAAGCCTCTGTCCAGTCACTGGTCAATTAACCAACCATTCTTTCCCACTGCAGATTACTCTGTGGAATTATCGAATTTCTTCCGCCAGTGCTGCGTGTAACTTTCTGTTTGGGTCACAAGTGGAATGTCAAAAAATTCTGTCACAACTTCTGACCTATTTCTCATCAGGATGCAGACGAATTCACCGCAAAACTTATTGTTTACTAGGAGAAGATCCTCGGAGGAACAAGAAACGACTTCAATCTGTTCTAACTATTGCGACCGCAAGCAATAAAAAAAAAAGTCTCGTTGCATTGTTCTTAGCGGATAGTCTGTTGACCGGGTAATTTCATGGATGCTTGCCCAGGGGGTTGTCCGTTATCTTGAAATGCAATTTTAATTCATGGTGCGCCGCGTTGAGTCGTGTGTTGCAATGCGGACAAGCCTACCAAAGTTCCTGGACAAGATTGCACGAACAGGCGCGCCGGTTTTACGTGAGGTCAATCGGCAAATAGACATCGATTACTCGGGGAATACTTTACAAGCATCCCCGTTAAAACATTGCTAGTCTCCTGTCGAATCAAGCATAGATTCGAAATACATAGAAATATCGATTTCTCTACCGCTACGTGAGCTAACAGATCTTTCGGGTGAGGTTTTTTTATGCAGACTAAAATCGCTAAAAGAGTATCTCCAATGTTTTCGAATAGTGAAAAGAAATTTTTTTCGCTTCTATTGCTTTGTGAATTTCAATTATACGCTGGAGGGGAATATTATTTGTTGACTCGAGTCGTGTAGCACATTAATTCTACGAATGTTTCGAATGCAATTTCTTGCGAGTTCCCAAGAAATTGGAGTCAGGTCCCCGGCGAATTGAGCAGCGTGCATGCAGCCAATTTTTCACGCGAGAAGAGCAAGATATTACGGTGCACGCAGGTCAATTCACCTGGATTCCGTTGTCTCGGAGATCAATGTTGCTCGAGGGATCACGGGAGGCAGTCTCGTGCATTCCAAGCTGGTTTTGCCATACCGAGCGAAGGAAGAAGAGGGAAGAAGAAGAAAATGAAGGGTCGCAACTGTACAGCAACACGTGGAGACTACAGTCAGCATTGGAAGAACTACTCGTGAAGTTACAGAGGAATTCTTCTACGATAAAATTCACGCCTGACACTCGTGAATTGAAAACATCTCGTCAGGATCGTTGAATTAGGAAAATATATTTGACGAATACCCGGTGGAAGTCCAATTTTCTTTTCGATTTTGACTTCTTTATCAAAAGAGTATTCATTTGGAAATTGCAAAAACTTGGGGCAGTCAATGTGTCAGATGGTCGAGTGAGCAAGGAACAAAGATGTTTGGCTACCTGCTTTACCTGATCAACAGGACTTCCTTACAGGTGTATCAAGCACCACTAATCCTGCTTGGAATGTGCTTCGCTCCAGTCTTTCTTCGTAATATTCTTTCAGGACTCCGACGATGTTCGGAAATCTGAAAAAGACCAAGATGACCTGGCCCATTCTCACCTGAACAGTCTCATTTATTACTCCAGGAAACATTTATCTTCTTCTCGCTTCCTCGAGTCCTCGAGAATTCGGTCTGAAGCGGCGGGTACAATAGAGACTACCTATATACCTGATAAGATCGTCCTCGCGAATGCGGCCGCTTTCGATCGCATCGGCACCGTGAAAATGCGTCTGACCTGCATCAGGATCGGCGAAACGTATACACACAGCGCAGGGGAACCTGTGTGCTACGATAATGGAATTCGAATGATCTCGTGATCTCCTGAGAGGAAAGACACCGATGTCGCCTTGGAAGAAATGATGAACACACACCACTAACTTAGTTCTTACATTTAACTCGAACCTCCACTCGGAATACCGTTATTCAGCGCATATGCTCGATCCCATATCCTCGGCTTGCCGAATTACCCATATTTACGAAGGTAATCGCTCATGCTGCCCGAAGCCCTCGGGCGGCGGCAACTCCTCTTTTTCCCGGGCCAAGCATGAAACAGGTTGGCCAGGGAAAAGCGAACAGCTAGTGAGGAGAGAATCTCCAGAAAAAAGATCGTCTTGCAGAACGAAGCTAAGATCACTGAAAAATTGACGATGGATCGAAACAATAAAAAAAAATAATCTAGTATAAATTGTGGAATAATGAAATATAATTGCAAAAGCGATTGTTCCCTTTTAGTCGCCTTTTACGACAGGCAAGGAATACCTTGGGCCTATTCTTAATCCCCGGGACCCACACGGTGGAAATAGGAGTCAGCTGGAAGAAGAGAAGGGAGGACTGTGAAAAAATCAGCAGAGCGGGGACCTCAAAGAGAAAGGCAGAGAAAGAGAATGAGGAAGAGAAAGGAAGGAGAGAAATTCGAAAGGAGAGAGGGGCACGAATCCAGCCGAGGCAAAGGTAGAACCAGGTAGAACCCGGTGGAAGCGAGCCACGAAGACGTGACGTATACACTCGAAAAGAGTGGAGTGCACCATGGAGTAGCCATGGCATAGTTAAAGTGGGAGAAACCGTGTATGACCGTCCTCACCGTAAGCCAGTCCCGTGTGAACGACCGTCAGGCGAACCTCGAACGAAACTCGATCGAGACTCGAAGCCTTTCGTTTCTTCTTCCTTGTCGTTCTCTTCGTATCTCCGATCTAACAGGATTAATTCGTTGATACTTTGACGAGTTTAGTTGGTGCTCATTGATGACTGAATTTAGGTTGCGGAGACGGGTAGAAATTGGAAGGATCGGTTTTCGATGCCGTTAGTACCGGTGCTTCTATCGTCGACGACCAATTTCACAATCAACCCGAAAGATGTTTGACGCGACTTAAAGTGACCAAACTCTTACTAGTGTCAACGGAACTGCTGTTCAGTGCTGTTCAATGGTGCATAGTGTTGGGAATTATTATGACGTTAACTGAGTCAAGACAGAATATTACAATAAATCCTACAAAGTTTCCCCTGTCCTTTTAACCACCATACAAAACCATCCTGCATTTACTTTGCTTATTTTTAAGCACAGTTGCTCGTAATAAATAGTACCTCTTTTGCTGCTGGCACCCGCCAATTACGCGTCATAGAGGATTTTCCTGTCGAGAATAACATACCTCACGAGTGGGACTGGTCTCGAACCTAAACATAGTGTTGAAAAACCGGAAAAGGAATATAACGCAGGATACCCGGCGTCCAGCTTGGTCGAAGGGATCGATAAGCGGTCGTGGTAAAGGAATACAAAAAACACGTTGGCCGAAAATCTGACGTGTACGCGGAGCCATCGAGGGGCAAGTAGGTCAACCGGGCTGCGCGAGAGTGCGAGACCGAATAAGAGAGAAAAAAGCCATCACCCGGAGAGGAAGGATAAGAAGAGAGAGAAGAGAGAGAAGGACGGAAAAGAATGGAGTGCCAGAGGCAGTAAGGAGAGTACATAGTTGCCTCCACGGTGTTCTTCGCCTTGTCCTTGTCCTTCGAGTGAAACTTGCTTCCTCTCTCTTGTCATCCAAAATGGCGTCGATCGACTGGTACCACAGCATGCTTCACCCTCAAGAGAAGCGGCTAGGCTACGGAGAGTCCTGAAGGGATCCTTCCAACTGTCCTTGACATTAGCGCCCGGCCTTGGCCAGGACGAACAACCGTGAGCCGCGAAACCCACGAGAGAATGGTTGCCGCGATTGGAACGAAGGTCCTCACGACCTTCGCGCTCCTTACGCTTATCGGTGAGTATCCTTTGCTACTCGAACAAAATCTCACACTCCAAGGATCATCAAAATAGTCTAAATTCATAATTTGTAATTTCCTATTCGCGAAACTGCTGTTTTCAAATTTGGTAAGACAGAGAAGGGTTAAAAAAAATTGACGGACGTGACTTTGGAGAAAATTTCTGAACGCCGTCCGAATGAGTAATACCCCGAATGAATAAGCAGAATCCGGATATCAGTCTGGAAAGGAGACTTTCTACTGGATCCTATTCTAGCGACACTGATTACCATCATAGATGTAACATTTTCACGAAGATATCAATGCCCGAGTAAGAAGTTTCTCGCACTAGAGATTTGTTCTTGCAACCTACATCGAGATAGCGAGTGTAACCGTGTAAAGAGACTCCAAACAGAGTATTACTGTGTATAGCAATATTTTCTCTGATCAACAGAATTAAATTTCTATTCGAAAACCACAATTTTGCGAGGCCGCGTTTAGCGGTGTGGATTGCCGGATAGATTGCCACCTGTAGAAGAGAGCATAAGAATTCGGAAGACTGATCCACGAACCTGTCCGATAGGATTTTAAAGCGGGCACGTGTGCCCAGGGTCTCGAACCGGTATCTTGACCTCTGTCGAAAATTTCTCGATGTTCAAGGGTCAACTTATAACCAAAAAACAATCCGATTCTAAATTATCGAATCTTTTCAATTGAGTTTCGGATATGATAAGCAAGAACAATTGAATGGGAAAGATAATATATCTTGCTCGAGCGTGGATACGTACTTAAGTACTTGCACATCCGGTTCCGGGCTGACTACGGTCGAAACGATAACCACCCCACTGTGAGAATCTTGCAAATCTGACGTAAGCAACGCAAACTTTTGATCGTGGAAAAAATAAAATGAAAAGGTTCGTCAACCAGGGGATAATTATCCATATGAATACGTTCAATGGAAATTTCGCATTAGCCGAGCATAAATATCCTGTGTGACAGGAAACCTACGACTAGAATGTTCACCGACGTCAAAGTAGCTAACTGTTTAAGGTGTCGGGGATTAAAATACGTTTTGCATCGCGCTTTAAGAAGCTTCACAATTCTTCTTCTGGATACAACCGCGGATGAAAGAGGCAGTGCAGACAGAGTATGGTGCGGTTAAATGTGCAGCGAGGAGAAAGCCGCGAGCATGACGTGCATTCGTATCCTGCTAGGCACCTGCTTCTCTTATGCTAGCTTTTCGCATACTTTGCCCTACAGTTTTACGATGATTGCTCTCTGTATGGTCGCGGTTATTTTCTACGCTCAACTGGATAAGTTTGAGTGAAGCGATAAAACTCATAAAAGAAACGTTGATGTAATTAGTGTAAATTAATTAATATCCTATGTATACCGGTCAAATCGACACGGCTCTACCTCGATTACGTCCTGTACACAAGATTCTGTTTGGAAACTGGTGCGATTAGCACGATAGCACTGGGTCATTAACACTTAATGATAATTACTAACGCCGATGCAAATTTAATTGGGCAAGAAAATTCTTGTTCCTCCAGTATTATTTTATTCAGCTATTTTATCTCGATGCACTTTCTTTTTATCCACAAACAAATAATGATCGTTTACGAGATTTCCTCAGCAATTTTAACATTCGGGTTTCTATAAAAATTGGCTAAATGCAGTAAATTTCTACGGCGCGGGTAATTTCAGCATTATGCCCGCATGCTTGTCCATTGTGCGATAGTCGACGACCCATTTTCAGCGATATTGTCGCAGAGGCTGTGAGTGAAGCAAGCAGGAGAAATCGTGACGAAAATGGTTTCACTTTTACTCGAAAGACTTTCGTTCTCTGACGACTGACGACGGGGATCATCGGAAATTCTGAAGAAAGATCGAAGAGACTCTTTCGAACGCTGACGAATAAGCTTGCGCAATGGGGAATTTGCGGGTGAAGTCTAACGTCATCCACGAGGTGGCAGGACAACGCCACTAGAAGGCATATCCGGTATAGAGTTTCGTCACTCTTTGACTTTCGCCCAACCGCGTTAACCGTGAAAGTGTCACGAAATCGCGGCATACGTACCCGTACCAGAACAGAAAGCCAATTGCTCGCATCCAATCGCGACGCCTTTTCTTTTCTCTCAGCATAAAAGTTTTGCCAAAATCTGTATCGTCCTCCCAGAAGAATTTTTTACAACTTTAGAAAAAATCGTTCATGAGTAAAAAATTAATATCGATCGAGAATGATAGTGGAAAATAAAAAATATCAAAAGTCACCAATAAAAAAAAGAGCGATAATATCTTATCGATAAATCTTCGAACTTTGATTCTGAGTGACAAGTGAGCTCGTCCTACGCACTTGTAGAGAAGTTCCCCCTGACGAGTCACTCATCGTCCTGGGTTAAAAGGTTACCAATTTGCAGAGGCGTAAATCGGTGAAAAGAAGGGTATAAGGTAAAAAGTGGCAAAGGTCACAGAAGCAATACCGAAAGAGCAAGGAAATGTCGCGCTAGCTACGGAAAAGAATAAATATTGGGCTGGAATGGGGTACCGTTAACTCTGCCGTTACCGCCTCGAGAGACGGCAGCGCATAGCTCTCGCTCTACACTTCCATAGTTAAACCCCTTCGACGTTTCTTTCCTCTTGTCTCAAAGTCGCCTTGCCAGGCTACTAGAATTGCCTCGCGAGGTCAAACGACCACCTCTCACGTGCCTCGACGACGTACGACGCGACGTTCCACCTCTAGTTCGCACGTCTCTGCGCATTATCGCGGAAAATATCTTTTCTATCTTGCTCCCCCATGGACAGACACACTTAACTATACGCTAATCGCCTCTTAACATGCAGCTTCGCGTGACTCCGTGAAAAACAGTAGGAAAAAATAAAACAAAGGAGAAATAAAATATAAGAAGCAAAAAAAAATAAGACAGCAGAAACCATGGAACGCGGTCGCGAATCTCGAATATGCCGGTTTCTCTTCTGCTTCTCCGACACTTCGATGCGGGTTATTAGTCATGGTGATTATTATTACTATTATTATTGTGCATAACTTGGAAGGCGATCAGAGGTAAGCAGAACCGGTAGGAATTTTTTTTTTTTGTTAGACGCACGTAGAGAGCCACGTTACCTCGTTACCTCGTGAATAGCACGCTGCATTTGCTATGAACTTCATCCGGTGTCTCGCGGGCTTTACGCTTCCTTTTAGCTACTCAACCGTCGCGCTACCCACTCAACGGTCTTTTCCTCCTTGCGGATAATTAAGCAATATTCTCCAAGTTCCGATTAATACAAGTTTCAACTGGCGCCCAAGCGCTGCGCTTCGAATTCCACAATTATTCTTGTTCCGAAATTATTCTTGGAAAATCCTTGCCGAAGAATTCTAGATTTATTCTCAAAATTATAGTTGATATCCACGAGGGTGGCCTGACCGATAGCACCCACAGGAACCGAGGATGACGGAGTTAATTAACGAAGTAAAAGTACGTCTCTAACAATCCGGGCGGCGCAATTAAGACAAAGGCGTACAGCTAATTATTTCGAGCAAGATTCAGCCGAGGATGAGTGGAGTTTCTGGAAAATTAGGAATCTTCACATTGAGCAGGACTCGCTAGAAATTTGGGAGACTCGATGACTCGCATCGCGAATTCCGTTGATCATCTTGTGAGCCACCGGAATCTAAATAGTAAATTCTATAGTATGCGATTCACCTACATTCTCACGGTTCCTCTCGGCAATGCTCTCACGTTGGAAAGGTTATGGTGTGTTCCTGAACCTCCGTTATCTGTCGGCTGCATGCGAGACCTCCACGGATAATTATTATTTATGTAACGTCCTGCCACCGCTCTACATAACGCCTTGCGTCGCATCGCCTCGAAACTCAATCGCCTTGGCAGCTTTATGTCTTTTAATATCGCTGCAACACACCGGCCGCTGGGAACCAGCACAGCACTTGCTCTAAATTGAACTGATGCCGGAGATAAAAGAAATCATTTATTTATTTACTAGGGTGATAATAGTGATTAATTTGAGATAATATGGAATCCTTTAAGGACTCTAGATAGATGGGAGTCTATGACGGTACACGGTTAATAGAAATCGAAGAGACAGAGAACACGAGGAATTTTCGTTTCTCTTTAATAATTATAAGACAAACTTTACGGGTTCTCTACGATCCTACTGCCCCAGACCGACGATAAAAGTTATCGGCTACCGGGTTGTTTGGCGCTCATCCGGAGATAGGAAGAGTCACGCAGTTTACCTAGATTCTCACGGTAGCTAACTAGTAGTACTTATATCCCGCCTCATCCTTGCTTCTAATATATGCCCGCTAGGCCTGGAGCTCTTTTCTTCTATCGGCTACAACCCAAACCGTAACCTTGATACTACAACAAGAATGGCTCATTGTCTGCTGACGCGGCACAATAGTTTGGCAAAGTGTGGAAATAGGCTCGACCGAGAGGAAAATTCAATTCTTGCACCTCGTTCTACTCTTTGAACAAATCTTCTCATTATCCAAAATTTGGCAACTTGTGTTTTTTTAATTCAGTCATCACAATAGTCGAAGGGTTACAGCAAGAAGAGTATTTTGAGAACAACCGTAAGCTGCGGTGTCTCTCGAGAAATAATGCGGCTTGAGCGAAAGGAAGCCATCTCGATTTTCATGGTAATTACGGTTGGAATCGCATCTCGGTAGAGTAACAATTTGAAGATTATCTTTCGCGGATTGGCACGTTCCCCGTGGTGTTTTTGCGTGGAGCAGTCAGTGGAGAACGTGGCTCGGTGAGGATCGAGCACGCGGTGCTCGAGGACTAGAACGAAGCAGCGGTTAAGTTAATTGCATCTGCAAGGCGGAGCGGGTGGCAACGGTTTTAAAAATCGTGTCGCTCGGCACATTTCTTAATGAGCAATTAGCGATAGGTAGAAGAATCGGACCTGGTTGAGCCTAGCTGAGTCGCTCATGGAACCGCGAATCATTAACTGGCGCATAAGTCAAAATACATAATGCTAAGTGAAGTTCAGATCTTTCGGTGGTTCACCTTCTCCCCGCAGACCCGAATGTGCTTCTTACCCGAACGCACCGCTCTTTTTACTCTGATGAATAATTAATAATTCGCCGATGAAACTTTAACGAGCGCAACGGCCTGTGGAACCATAAATTAGATGCCTATCCGCCTATTAATAAAAGAAGTTAACGGAAACCGCAGAGTGCACTTTCTTTACCCGAGCGAGCGAACGCGTGATTCGCGAGGAGAATTAATCAGCTCGCATAAGGTTACTGGAACTGGGTAGAATGTCTTTTCAAGGTGGTGACAGAGTCAACTTATTAGCACTGAAAACTGGTCGTGCGACAGCAACTGCTCCTGGTCGTGCCAACCTTCAAGCTTCCTTCGGGATTTTTAATGACTCTGATTGACTTCGATTTGCATACCGAATAGCTCTAATTCCCTCGAAGACGGTGAAAGGAATGGAAAAGGAGGAAAAAGTAAAGTGGAAAATTGTTCAGTGTCACGCGTACTTTCTACGAGACAAAGATCATGTCCGTTACTTTGCTCGTAAGCCGATACATACTTGCGATCGTCTCGTGACACGCACGATCTTATATTCCTGTTATACAAGAATCAGATGTTTATTTCACCGCGATAAGCGCATCGTCTTCCCACCTGATATCTGGGTCAGTCCGAACCATCTCTCGCCGGCTATTCACTCGAATCAGTTGCAATTTTGATTTCACTTAAGTGATTCTAATTAAATAGCTTAGAAGTTTCTAAAGTATCCTGAATATATAAAAATATGTGAAAAGCGATTCTTTCAAGAGGGAAAATGTTCTGTGACCACTAGACTGTTCGCTCTAAGGTTAATGAACACTATGCTAGGTTGAGTGCGAATGCCGAGACCCACGCGCCAAAATGAGCTGCAAATTGTTCAGGTAAGCGGAAGAATCGTCTGCTTGGAGGAAGAGTCCAATTATACGAGACTGGGAGAAGTCTGACGTATAGTATGGAATTCACGTTCCGAGGGACGGGTCCGATTGGCGATGTCAATGAACCTTTTTTCCTTGATCGAAAGGCGGAAGGTGTATCCTCATGCGGAGCCAGGCAAGAATGGCTTGAGTGCGAAAGAAGGAGAGAGGAAACGGGAGAGACAGTCGTAATTTCATATGCGTCACGTCCATGCTTGGTCGGACCACTCGATACACCGGCCTCGAGAATGTCAACCGCTTGGGTACCGTTTTCCTCACCAGTCGCCCGTGGATCTTGTCAATTTTTTGCTACTCTCCCATTGCGAGTCTTGCCCGTCTACCCTTGACAGTAGCTCGATCTCAAGCATTACTGCTGTTACAGCTTCTACTCTGGACCTTCGTCGAGATTAATCTCTCAAACCGCATTGAGTCATTTTGCTCGCTACACTTATCGTCCAACCGCGAGATTAATGATTAAATTCCGTTCTAATAAATATCCTCTGCGAAGGACGCGACGATTTATGCTAATATTCCAATTGGGATGAATTATCATTGTATGTGCAATTTGTCTTGTAATATCGCAATGATACAAGTTCATTGGAACCAGACACACTGACAGAGAAATTACCGAGAGATTGGCTCGATTAATGAAACTGAAACGATTCGCGGTGGAGATCGCTTGAGTAGCATTGGTACAATACTAAAGAGTTTCTCGCGCGTGTACCGTTTTACCGTGGAATTATTTCATTTTTCCCGAATCGGGTGCACGAGATCGTTCTCACGCGACTCCTACCGAGTAAATTGCATTCTAACGACCTATGTAATGAAGCATTTGTTGTAGTTCACTTTGAGGGGGAATGGATAATGCAATTATGTTGTTCTTTCCATCTCGACAACGCAACACCGTTTTCACCCTCGGACATTATGATAATATTTTTTCTCTCGGAAGAGACAAGGGATCTAACCGTGTTTCCCAGAGGGAAGAATTCTATCTTTCATCTCCGGTTCATTGAACGAATTAAACAGGAGAATGAGAACGCGAGTGACAATTCTAATTGATCTATTCTGCGTTTAGGAGTAACTGCCATCCAGAATGATCAGACGTCATCACGTTCCTCGCAAGAGGACATGGTCCTCAGTGCCAGCGCATATTTAACACCAGAGAGGACCTCCGCGGTCTTGAACCACAATGGTGACGCTCTCAAATTCCAAAGAACGAACCCTGCATTTCAATTGGAGAGCTCGAAAAGTGTCCAGAATTACGACAAGGATGACTCGATCTTCCTTCACGGAAGCACGAGTCACGCGGAGGCAATCGATCAGTTGACATCTTCGAAGCACATTGACCACATCGATGGCAACAATATCGAGGTCAAACCCGGGGAATATTATCAGTAAGTGGTTCTTTTTTTTATCCCTAAAAGTAAATGAAAAAATCACGCAAAAAGCTTTGGTTTGAAATTGGATAATAAATTTGATGATCGACAAGCAGGATTAATCCAACGACCAGTGAATCGATTTCGGGGGAAGGACAAGGGGCTCCGCGGGTAGAAGATCTCCTGTCGGAGCCCCCTCACCAGCAGGATGGAGTCTCGAGCCAACGGGAGCATCCTTTTCACGGAGCAATAGATCAGCAACGACGCCCTCGACAAGAGACCCCGAGGATTTATAGCGAGCATGCTCCGCCGCCGATTCTCCAGACCGCCTCTCCAGGGCGTCAAGCCAATCCTGATATCCAGGACATTATCACTGGCATTGTTAAGTTACTTAATGGAAATGTCAATGTCGCTGCCAACACTGTCAGGCCTCTCAGGCCAATTCAAGCGACTAGGTATAAATATTTCTTTATGGGTTTAATGTTAAATTACTGAATATTAAGACTATACAAGATTTATTGTATTGTAGAATTAACAACAGAGGTCCACCAAGAATTTCGGATGTGCCACCCTTGCCTCCTGACTTTGATACTCCTGGCATGAATCCTCCACCCCCACCCGACCGTCCTTATCCTTTCGATAAGCCACCGGCACCCGAAAGACCATTGATTAATCAATTACCACCGGAGAGACCTGTCAGGCCCTTCTTGAATGGGGTGCCTCTACCAGAACAAATTGTACCGCAAGGAAACCGTCCGTGGAATTGGAATCGTCCGGGTGAGAAAATTTCCTATTCAGGAGTAAATGAAAAATTAGCATTTTGATGAAAAACAAACGATCAATATGCAAAGTTTGCCATCTCGTTGTTTCTGAGAATTCTTTAAATCGACGTTTATCCTTAGGAGGAAACAGACGACCCATTCCACCATACAAACCGTTACCACCATTGGACTCAACTTTCCATCGCGACAAAGACCAATCTCACGATGATAAGCGTCCAGAGAAACCTCACGTTCAATCGTCGGTAGAAACTTCGACGGTAAAGTCCGAGGAGAATCATCACGAGACTACGACTCTCTCTGAGCAAAACGTGACGAAAGATAACGACGGAACTACCAACTATAGGAAGCAAGGTAACCACTCGAACTCGGAGGAATCCACGACCAAAAACACCGCGAAGAAGCCTGAATCTGAGGAAGGAGGGAAGAAAGGACAGAAATATCCGCCGCCTCTGAAAGAGAATAAGATAAACGGTGATGAGACACTTCTGCTGGGAGTGGAACCCAGTCAAAGTCATCCTGGCAAAAACACGGATGTAAGAATGCCTCTCGAGACGCAGATTAAGCCAACAAAGACCGTGAAGACTACCGCTGACTCTAAGACTTCAAGCAGTGCTCCCGTTAACGAGAAATCTACTGGAAAAGCACCTGTATCGAAGACTAGCACTAAATCGTTCTCGACGACTACCTTGAACATTGAAACGAGCTCATCCGTTCAGATAATCGAACCCACTTCGACGAAGATCGTGGTGCAACCGACGGTAACGTCTGCAATTAACAAGGCAGATAATTCAACGAGTACATCGAGTACAGTGGCACTAGAGCCAAGTAGAACAATAGAGACTGAGTCTACGGAGACAGCTACGAGTAAATCAACCCCGACCGATGGACTGATTCATCCTAAGCCCACTGTGACAACGGAACGAACTGTATCGCACACTGTCCCATCGAATGTCTACTCGAAAAACACAGGTATAGTTTTTTTATCTAGTCCAACGTGGAAATACAGTTGAGAAGCTAACTGTCCTTTATAATAATCGGACACGCTCAATTGCTCTCCTTTATCGAGAGAGGGAGAGAGAAAAAGTACTGTCGATGAGTGTGGTTGATTAATTTCCTTTGTAGCCCCTACGGATCGTTACGGTTACCGTCCTCGACCCGGGATCGTCCTCGACGACACTCTCGATTACACCGGCACTCAAGGACTCTCCACTCAACGACCTTATGCACCACCGAGGCATCCACCCCTCGGTGATATTTTCGACGTGACCGTTTCCGCCATCCAAGGCCCCGGCGGTGGAAGTTCCGGTGGGTATCGGTTTTGCAACTTGCAGAAGAAAAGAAAAAATATCCAATAGCCGTTGCATAGGCTTCGAGCTTTGAGTCTAATTTTGCTCGAATGTCAGAAGGCGTGCGGGTGCCACTCAATACTGGCGGCGGGGATGTAATCCTGACAACCGCGGTGGAAGGTCAAGGATTCGTCAGCATCGACGGCAAGAGAACCTATCTAAACCTATTCGAAAATACCGAACGGACGTCCGCAGCGCATACGCCTGTTCAGCCACAGCCGACGAAGACTCAACCACCCTCTATCGTTGGCACTGGGTTAGATATTCAATGAATTTTAGTTTCAACGTTTTAATGAACTAAAAAAAAAATCAATCTTAACTAGAGGCGAGAGTAGAAAATAATTATGTGTAATATACTAATGCTCGAATAGGTTTGCGGTTGCCCAGGCCGATGCATCTACTGTAACTCCACGACCAAGTGGATCGATCCGGAGGCCGACCTTCCATCGGAGACCAACGCAGCCACCAGTGAGAATTGATACTTGTATCGTTGGCGATACTAGCACCTGCGATGCTAGCCAACACGAAGCTTGCGCCACTATTCAAGGAGTGTCTGCTTGTCACTGCAAACCCGGATATGCAAGGTTGCAGCACTCTCTGCCGTGTAAAAGTTAGTAGGAGCGCCGACTTCAGAGTCAATAAATTATTCTGACTACCCAACGATGAATGATATATAATTCATATACTATTATTCCAGAGATTATCAGTATCGTAGTGTCGATTCGAGTCGATAAGATATACGATAGAAAAGTCGTGTGGGATCGAGGACTAGCGGATAAGGACACGGAAGCCTATCAGACTCTTGCTTACGAGGCGAATCGCGCAGTTAGTAAATCAATCCTACATACATCAATGTATATCAATTTTTTTTCATTTAAGTAGAAAAACTAGGAAATGTATTCTATTCTTTCAGATTGAATCCGCTATGTCTATGACACCGTTCTCGGACGAGTATATGGGTTCGTCGGTGAATAGCATTTATCAAGGCGATATTAGTCAAGGACAAGGTGGCGTTTTCGTGAACGCCACCCTGAAATTGACCCACGAACCACGTACATTAAGGCCGACTTTAGCAGGCGAATTGCAAAGGCACCTGCTCGGTGTGATTCATAGAAGAAACAATAATATAGGGAATAGTGCACTCTACGTGGATAGTCCACCTGGCTCTATATCGAATTTACAAGGTCCGCACTCCATAGTTATATCAACGCACTTTCCACTAGAAAGCTTATTTAAATTTATATATAATCTTCACTTATTATTCTTAGATCTGGATGAGTGTGCATCGTCAGAATTAAACGACTGTCACTCTTCGGCAACTTGTACTAATAACTGGGGTGGATTCACGTGCATGTGCAATCCGGGACTAAAGGATCCTCATAAGGACGATCCAAATGAATCCGGTAGATCTTGTCTATCCTGTCCGTCGACTTACTGCAATAATCGCGGCACCTGTTCTTACCAGGGCGATCAGATGCAGTGCACGTATGTACACTTTACATTGAGTACTTTGTGTATTGTATTCTATTACTGTCATAATTATCTCTACCGACTCTTTCCCAGGTGCACTGGTAATTACTATGGCGCTCAATGCGAAGTCGACGGTGAGGTCCTTGGTGTGGCAATCGGTGCATCCGTAGCAGCTTTAATAATAATAGTCCTTACTCTCGTGTGCCTCGTTATGTGGAGGTAACTTACAATTAGACTTTATTATCCCGAGGAATAATGCCTTCTACTTTCTTGGATTCTACCTTTCTTTATTGCAGTCGGAGATGGTCCAGGGAGCAAAAGTCTGTTGGGTCACCGGTTTACGGATACATTCAGGGTGGGATTCCTGGCACTTTACCAGGTACAGTTTTATTTCACATATGTAGCTTCTTCGAGGCATACCTTCGTGACATAGATCTCATTGCATAATGTATTTCAGGAACTCTGGCAAGAGTCGGTTCCGTGGGTACTTTGGCATCGGTGAAGCAAGGACCACCGACCAATTTGCCACCATACATGTGGGCGCACTTTGGAGAACACATGGCTACTGCCAATGTCTATGCAGTATGTAATCGCAAATCAGCTGGTTTTATAAATTATGATGCAGTAGTAATCGGTTTTTAAATGATTCTAGACTGAACCAATGGGTCCAACCAGGCCCAGTTCGGCAATGTTCGGCTATCCACCGATGAGTATGCAGGGTACTCTGCCACCGGTGCCTTTGCCTAGGTTACAGGCTCCACCGAGACCCAGAAAAAGACATCAGCCGGATCCAGATAGTTCGGACTCGGAACCCCAGGACAGAGATAGGGCTGATCTTATTCCGCAAAGCAGTGGCTTCCACGTGCCCAGACCAAAGTCTCGAGCCTCTTTGGCGGTAAATATTGACTAAAAAATTCGGTATTACCATACTAATTTCGTCAATTACCAATAATTTCACTTTTTTTCAGAATCAAAGCGGGATTTACAATGATGTCGAATACGACCAAGGTGATGTACATCATCTCTCGAAAAATAATATCCCCATGTCTACGTACAGACCGTACTACCGAACTTGAGATCTAAGGGGATCGTATACACTACATCTCCGGCTATGCATTTATCTTAGTCTAATCGTTCGTATCGCGAAGATTAGCGCGTTCGTGTTTATAGTCTCAAATTATTACGAGTCTAGCAGGTCTATATTGCGAGTATTTATTAACGCGGAAACATCAACGTGATACGTCTGTGACTCTTTACAAAGTCGAGATATTTAAACTGTTTCTGTGGGAACCTCCGTACGATGGGTGCATATTGAACGACTTGCGTTTCACATATTTAGCTCAATACTCACGTTAAGGACCTATTTATATACGCGAAAGGCCACGCAGTAACGTGTATCGACGAGAAGTTAGATATAAGGATAGGACTGTTTTTTTTTCCTCTGCAGGGTATAATTCCCCAGCAGAAATTCCTTTAAAGTTCTCGCGATAAATGTTACTGTAAGTCAATGTAAGATACCGCTACTATGTATTAATACCAGAAATTTTAAGTAATGAACTATGCGGTAGAGTTTAAGAAACCGCACAGTCTTAGGTTTCATAAGCAATACTTCATTATCGTATGTAATTTAGTGGATCAGTGATCCGTCCAAAAGAGGAGGGCCGTCTCCGATGTAAATTTAGGGAATGAAAAGGGCGGCATACCAGTACAGAAACCGTGGTACATACTCACGTATTCTATACCACATATACATATGGAGTATCGCCAACGAAGGAACCAGTGCAACAACACCATATGTAACTTTTTGTAATTATATATTATATATTTTTGCAAATCGGATACAATATACATTTGAAAATTCATACGAGTCGTCGCTTCTTTAATAACTGTCCAGTGCCTAAGGTACGAGTTCGGCGGCGCGTAGCCGAATGTAATATCCGCGCTGAAAGAATATGTATCCGGAATACTGTGCGTGTAACGAGCAAAACAGCGAATCCTTCCACGAGCCTTTACTCCACCCTTACAAGCACTTAGCCGGAAATTGAGCGCACACGCGAATCAATCGATAAAACACACACACGATAAGTGCAAGTATTATTACCACCCACTCTTTCACCAAGTAAGCTAACTAACCATCGACCATAATCCTCCTCTTTGCTATATCGCAAAACAGTCAAACAACCAGTCGCATGCGTAAACGTGTATCTCGAATCTCTCTCACATAGAAGAATTCCTCGTATTTTGCTCGCGTCCCTCGACGCGTTCACCGGACTTCCAGACTCAGTTTTCCACAAGTAGAACAATGTAACAGAGTCTCGTTTCAATCGTAGACTGAACTGAGTGCTTCAATGTGGCGGATAAATGCGCAAAGCCCATTAACGCGACGTTCCATTGAATGGAACTCACAGCCTTCGAAAGGTAAACTTTGACGATTGATTTCAATTCAGTTAAATGTTCTTAGTTTTGTTTCACAGCTTCGTCCACAGATCCACAAGTTTGTTCTCGTTGTGACTGTCAGTCCGGCGAGCGCGACAACAATACTTGCTAGGCTGGTTGAAAAATGGTGAGTGGTCCTGGAGAGGGAATAGGAGTTTGGTGGTCTCAATGAGAACCGGTATAGAGATTTTTAAAAAGTACATTCATAAGATTCCAAGCTGAGACGAACGGAGCGAATCCATTTATTATAATAACCTATCTGAGACTCGAAAGAAGTGATTTGTAAAGTTCTTCTGCCCGCTCTTGATCGCTTTCACTCGGGGGAAAGATACCGAATATCACGAATAAAAGATCTGTGATCCTCGAGTCTCGGCACGTATAGATCGGTACGCGAAATGACAATGATAAGAGAATACGTCACCGAACTTTGATAAACGTGTGGGCATAAGTATGTGTATAACGTACACGTACTTTTATACCATATTATACTCTCGAAACTTTAGACTATAATATAGTATATCTTTATACGCCAGACACACACGTATGCGCACATATTTACGTGTATATATAAAACATTGTATAATTTAACATTTCCGACTAAACGCTCTTATCGGAGTATCGAAATCGATACAATATAATTACAATATATCAATATAATAAATATGAAATGTTGATAAATATATATATATGTATGTATATGTATACAATGTATATATATAATATTAATAATTTTGTTCTGATATATTTAGCAATACCTTGCTCGAACGATAGAAAGAGAGAGAAAGAGATTAGGTCTGTAGATTTCATTTCCATTTCCCATTGCATTTTTATTTTTTATTCAATGATTCTTCGTTTTGGTAGTCGAAGGTATTACACGTATACGCTAAAATAATCGGTCCCGGTTTTTCACCCGCGACTCTCGACGCTGGTCCTCGCGAGAAAACGATAATTTTTTTCTCAATGGTGCGAGAATCTTTTTTCGAGTTCTACCCAGAATTTGTTCTTCTGTTGTTGAAAGTTGAAAGAGTCATGTCACGGTAAAAAGTGGACAAAATGCGAGCAGCAATGCGATATAGAAGTGTCTCGAAGAGCAAAAAGACGTATCGTCGATGAAATAGACAGAGAGATAGAAAGAGATCTGGAGAGAAAGAGACTGGGAAGGAAGAGAGAGATCTAGCGAAAGATTATGGAAGGCAGAGTGGACGAACTCTTAAACTATCGAGAGAACCGATTGCTCGCTTAACGAGTTAAAGCGAATTCTTATAAACCGGAGAATTTTTTTTGTTCGATCGACTGTTCGATAGTTCAACCGCGCTCGTTTGCCGGCGAACTTTTTTCTGCCCTGACGCTTTTAAGCGAGCTCAAAGGCTATGGGAGACCGTGAGCTTAAGGCTACGTCCGAGATGGTTCATTCGGAATCTTCCTGAGAAGAATCTCAATGGAACGCGAAGAGAACCGGGTAAAGTATGAATCGCGTAATTCATGCAGGTATTCGTATTATTAAAAGGCGAGGTAAAACTCGATTGAAAGTAAGTGAAAGAGAAAGAGAGCGAGAGTAAAGTGAGTAATAGACTCCACATGCTCGTTAAGCAAAGACCGAGGATCCCAGGTTTTCGTTGTCAAGATCACTGTTATATCGTGCCTCTAAAAAAATACATAGATTCGTTGACTGAATAGTGATCCTTCGATGTTGAGAATTGGTCGTAGGGTGATATTTCGCGATATTCGTCCCCGTGATGCGAAAAGTTCGGATAACGATCGTTAACTTGGCAGAAAGGCATGCCTGGCGGGCAAACGAGCGCAGGGCTGTTAAAGACTGTCAGTTCTTAGTACAAACAGTAGATAAGTATAGCGTAGGTATTCAAAGTAGAAAGTGTAAAGTATCACAAGAATTACAATAACCGTAATAATTACAATATCTTGCAAAGATTAAGTATCTGCCCTTACTATGTCGGTTGCGCAGTATGTATAATAAGCGCTTCCATCGCGCTCGTGCGCTAGTAAACACCTTTTCCAAGGGGGATACTTCTCTCCTCTCCGACTTCGGGAATTCTCCGTAAATACATCAGTCTTTGACACAATAATTATAATAATACCACTGACAGAGAGAAAGAGACGGGAGTAGAAAGAGAGAAAACTAGAGGAGAGCCGTGATTGAGCTGTTTAATCCTGAAGCATCATTGCTCCAAGTATATATTTCCAACTATCGAGTGAATCATGAACAATTAAAAAAAATTTGGATCTGGCAAATCATCGAAAATCAGACAAATTCGAGAGGTAAGAGAAGATGAATTTAATCGAATTAACTGTGCTAGGTCGAATTGGCTCGTTGGAAAATTGCGCGTGTCGGTGTCACGGCTCTCGCTTCTAGCGTCGTAATCGATAGAGCTAAGTTTTGATTGCGAGTAGAATACGAAGTTTTTAAGTATATTAGTCTAGAAGTGACGCGCGCGTATCGATGGGATGTGGTGGGCATATATGTTGTTAACGCATCCCAAAGAACTATCCAGAAGGATAGAAACAGGATGGGAAATAGAAAGAGAAAAATTGATAAGGATGAAAAAGGGATGTTCGCGAACATTCGAACCATTTGTAAATACGTATTGAAACATTTATCGAACTCTCGGGCAGGCAAACGAACATTAAACCTATTAAAAGTCGACGGACGACCTGGATATCTTAAAACCGGAGGAAATATACTCGGTAAACACGTACGAATCGTAAAGAAAACCCACCCACCGCTGGAATTCGTGTTGGAAGAGTAAAAGCGAGGGTGCAAGGTGTAATCGATTTTCTTATAGCGCAACACACTCTTTATTATATTGGTTAAAGAACGCAGCTGCAAGAGGACGACCGAACGGGAAAATAGAAGAGTTTCAAAAGTTTCAAGGCGAACTTCCTTGCGAAGTTAAAATTTATAACTCGGAAATTTTGACCCGATAACACGCAAGCCGATGTGGGTGTGCATATCAGTCTGCATGCACCTACACCAATTCCCTTAGGCCATACGACTGGATCATTGCGCTTGGAATCAAAGCAAATTCGAGAGTGTCTTTATCGTCTTACTCAGTTGGACTTACTTATCATATGGATTCGCTTAAGTCGGCGTTGCTTGTGGCTGAGCTGACTGCGGTGGAGCTGACGGCGCGGTTACGTTCGGCCTATAAAATCGGTTCACTAACTGTTTCAAACTCATTACTGACCCCAACCCGGTTCCTGGGTCCATGTTTATAAACGAATCCAAGTTATTCTTGCAAGCTAGAATCATGGCAACAAGGAATGATCATCAGTCTTGCTTCTGCCGGGTAGAAGGTGTTATTGAAAGGTGGCTCGAGAGCACGATCCTTTTTTCCATGGTATGATTACTTGGATAGCGAAATGTCATTCAAATGGAGGATTCTTTTTTCTGGGATATTGAATCCTCGTGTGGTCAGTTGATTTGTAAAAATTTCGAGCCACCTCAGAATAGCAATGGGGAAATTGATGAGCACAAGGTCTGCCAATTTGGCTTGCCTTCTTAACGATCTAGTTTCTAGGTCTAATCAAGACGTACTTGGCGTTGAAATTGGCGGATAGTCCGGCGGTGGCTTGATCCAGGTACCGTCCTCGCGTTTCATGTGCTGCCGATTCGAGGCGAATTGTTGTAAGTAGAGACTGGCTGGGACCAATCGGAATCTCCTGTGGTATTCGGGTTTCAACGCATCGTCCGATCTGAACGTCTCTGTCGCGTATTTCCAGAAGTGCGTTGGGTAGGGCAATGCGCTATCTAAATCGTATACGACCGCCCTTTCGTCGGGCGCGTAAATTAAGATCACGTGAAAGTCCTATGGAGAGAAAGAGAATACGTGTTTGCTTGGTTTCTTTATCGTCCAGGCAAAGACTAATCTATGCTATTGCTTCTAAAAGCTTGCGTGCACGTGGATCCTTTGAATCAAGAGTTTAAACGGATCTATCTCTTTATGTGACTGACCCAAACGACCAGCTGATCCTCGTCTTTCCCTGATCGCTGCCGCCAAAGTGGAACGCTACGATCATGATTACTGATAAACGCCACGTGACAATGTTGCAACTCCGATCCATGCCTCGTGGCTACGTCCTGACAGAGTTTCCATACGTTCTCTTCACTAAAAACGACATGTTTCGCATGGGTTCATCCGAATGTTTCTCTGATTGTAAAAGTTGATCGATCGTTACGGTGTCAGACTGGCATTCAGAGAGAAATTAAAAACGGAAAAGCTGCTACATATGCAACACATTCGGACAATGTGACATTATCACCCCGGTCGTTAATTATGCACTGCGCTCTTGGTTGCAGGCACGCGACTCGAAAAAAGCTGTACTTGAGCGAAAAAGTGGCAAGAGCCGTATATTTCCGGGAAAATCAAGAAAAACTTAACAGTTATGGGAGAATTGCGTGTGAGGATTGTAATGGAGCTCTGCATGCATTATGAATGGAGAATAAAGAGAAAGAGAGCGACAGATATATCGCGGATAGTCGCATTTGCACGAGTACATCGCGTACGATCAGAATGTTGCGTTGGTAAAAATCACGATTTCGCGGGATTTTTCAAAGCTCCGACTCAAGCTCGGAAGGGATTAAACGGTGGATCACGATTCGTGGGAAACTCGCGAGGCCAAAACATGGCGAGATAAGCTATCGCACTGCCGTCTGTACCACTGCAACGTATCGATCCATCAGGAGGATATGCCGCAATACGACACGTTTATTTCCTCGAATCGATATCACTCCATGGGTGGCAAAGAATTACACGAGCGATAATTGTGAGGGACCAGAGTGTCCAGCGTGCGACTTACCAGTAACAGCTAGTGTAAACGCAATCGGATGCTTTGGTAAAGAGCGGCACCAAGGGTTTCGTGTTCCCAGGCAAACGCGGCTCCACGGCCATTCTTTGTTTACAATCGCCGAGCTCTCGCCGAGCCTCGGTATGTCACGAAGCGGCCGGAAACTATAAGCTCGAGAGAGAGAGAGAGCCGTGGACGATTTCTGCCGAGGTCGAAGTCAGGTCGAAGCGAGGCGAGTCGCGCGGTTGTCTATTGTTACGTCGACGCACTGTACGCGAACCTCATACCGGTCTTTCTGTCTCTCCCTCTCTCTCCCTTTCTCTCCCTTGGAGATAATCCTTGGCCCTTCTTGAGCTCAAGACGAACCTGAGCAACCGACTGTCAGGAACAACATTGTTTGACTACTGCTCCTTGCTACTGCTAAGTTGGCAGCCTTCCTACATCTGACTCGCGCCTGGGCCGCTGCAGCAATACGCAAGCGCTGAGAAACTCGACACTAGACTCCTATCGTGCTGCCGACCCACTCTCCCTCCTCTCCTGTTAGTATGTACAATGTGCGAAATCAGGTTTATGAATTTCGCTCGCTTCTGCCAGCCAGCTATTCGCGCGGCGAGCCGGCTCCCAATCAAGGTCTCTTGGGAAAATCAAAAGCGACTTCTGCTCGATATGCTCTAGGCCCGTTCTCTGAGAGAGATCTGGCCGACAGATAAACTAATGCGGTCACTGTATGCGTGAACAAATACAGTTTACAGCGACAACCTTCGCAATTGTTCGATAATTGTTTATGTACCTTGCACGAAACTAATTATGCCCTCAAGAAACCACATGAGAAATCGATTGGGTACAGCGGAGCTAATGTTAGTAAGGGCAAGAGTGACCCTGAACTTACAATATCGCCGATGTGTGCCACGCGCGTAGCAACAGAAAGCGCAATAATCGTGCCAGACGTAGATTCGTAATTTTCGAAGTGCCTTGTGATTCTGGATTGCTTGGATAGCCCTTCACAGTCACGTCTCAAAAGAATTCTCTTGTGCTTCATAGAAAATGGCAATCAACGCTGCTAAGGCAATGTTAAAGCAGAGCAAAAGTGTTCTGCTGATCTGTGACGTTCAGGAACGATTTGCTAAAGCGATGTTCGAGTTTGAAAAAGTCACCACGAATTCGGTGAAATTGGTAAATAATAAAAAAGCGTGTAAAATGAAGTTTCGAACGAATTGCGTACTTGCATAAAACTTCGTGCAATCGGGTACACGGTTTTATACTTAGAAAAAGATACTCAGGGTTATGTGCCCGTCCCGTTGGGCACCGATCAATTAACGTATTTTTAAATGTACGCAGATCGACGCATTGAAACTGCTGCAAGTTCCTATGATCGTTTCCGAGCAAAATCCTAAGGCTCTCGGGAAAACGATACCCCAGTTTAATATTTCTGGGGCAAAGGGTCCATTCGCTAAAACTCAATTTAGCATGTGTACCCCAGAAGTCAGTATCTCAATATAATACATGATAAATGAAAAAAGCATAGACGTAGCTTAATATAATATGATATGTTGCAGATACGAAAAGAACTTTCTACTATTTGCTCTGGGCAAAAGCCAGACTCTGTAATTCTAATTGGTTTGGAAACGCACGTCTGTGTAGAGAATACGGCTATTGACTTAAAACAGGATGGATACGAAGTGCATACAGTTGCTGACTGTTGCACTTCCCGTACGCAGGAAGATAGGCTGTTGGCATTAGAGGTAAATAAACAAAAAAACCACATTAAAACACAATTGGGAAAATATGATCGTAAGAGTGATTCTCTTTCCGCAGAGAATGAGAGGATTGGGATGTCACATCACCACGTCGGAAAATGTGATTTTCAAATTGTTAGGTGATGCTAGTCACAAGGAGTTCAAAAATATTCAGAGCTTAGTCAAAAGCCCAACATTGTACACTGGACTAGTTCCAGCTTCAAAAATCTGAGCCGACTATTACTCTCAGCGCCAAAGACGTGAGATTAAAATAGATAGTCTTTATTTTTTCAGTAGCATATCAAATGCTTCTTACATATACTTATTTGGTGGTATAGCTAAAGGGTTTTTGGTAACCTCTTTGTTGTAACAATAATACTTTGTAGGTAAAAACGTTGACTCAAGGAAGGAGATTTAGTTCTTTCCGGTCGAACCAAACCCTCCCTCTCCTCTATCCGTATTATCTAACTGAGTTACCTCTTCAAGCTCAGGATATTCAATCTTCTCGCAGATCAACTGAGCTATACGGTCTCCGGGAGTTATTTTGAACTCCTCGTTACCATGATTAAATAGTATAACACCCAAATTTCCCCTAGTTCAACAAACGTAGAAAATTCATGATGATAAAAAAAAAATTAAACCATGTCGATGCTTAGTCTACGTAGTTTATAAATGAGATTATCGCTCCTTCACAAAAATGGTGAAGTGAAAATAAGTTCTTTGCGTGCTGCCTTTTTGCAAATGTTTGAAACTCCACATTCATTTTTACAAAAACGGAATTTATACGAAATTATCACAAAAAATGACTTAGATATAAATTACCAAGTATTGAAATATTAAAGTAATGATTAATGGATTATTTACCTATAATCAGCATCGATAACTCCTCCGCCAACGTCTATCTGTTTCTTCAGTGCCAACCCGGAACGTGGTGCTACTCTGCCGTAGGTTCCTACAGGAACAGCGACTTGCAAATCGGTCTTCACTAGTGTATTACCGCGTGCTGGGATAGTATATTCGTAGGCACTGTCGACAAAGAATGTTCGATTCGTAAAGGAACAAAGGACAAAGGAATCGAACAAATGACCGTTACGAATAATGCGCAACAAAGGATTTTCTTATGGTGAAAATTCAATGATATTTACCTTCGTAAGTCGAATCCTGCAGCGTCTTTAGATCCTTTCAATGGAGCAAAAGCGTTGCTCGACAATTTCGAGAACTTGAGAATTATATTACTAGCCGGCATGACGAAATTACTGAGCACAATGCTGAATTGTCACAGGAACGACTACTTGGACTACTCGTGAACGAATGCCGGTTTGGCGCGTTTTTGGCACGGCGTTGGGGTTGTGACTACCTGATGGACCTCTGCATTGAACAATTGAACTACTATTACTCATTGTCGGATGTAGAATACTATTTCCTGTGACATAATAAACAATTATAAATAGTCATTATATTAGTTTATATTGCTTTAATTTCCTGGGCAAATTTTACTTTTTAAAAATATACTACATTACTAATTTAACAATCGCTGACTTATATCCGGCGCGCTATTTGAATAGCGAAATTCAACTTTTCTTTCGATTTGATAATTTAAAGACGAATTATGCTTGAATTCTTTATGAAATTGAATTAACTTTTCTATGCAGCTAGTGATGGTTGTATTCCCTACTCACATGCATAATTATAGTAGGAAAGATTCATTAAAATAGTATTTTATAAATGTGGACTGTGAACATGAATATCGGATAGGTTGTTGAAGCAACATGCATGCCACAGCAGTTGATGTATTGGATAGCGTAACATTCTAGAATACCGTTTAGGTAATGCGTTTTTTTTAAAGGAACAGTGTTTATTGCTTAGCGTTAAATGCGCCGACGCCAGGGTTGCACGATCGATACGTCCGACCAACACGTGTCGATGAAGTATAACAAAATAATAGTGGAGTAGCTGAATTACAAGAAACTCGTGCTTGTTTAACGGAGATTAAATAAAAAATCGTTCCTACACGCTTTAATTTAACTAGAAGAAAAGTGCAGGTATAATGAAGAGTACTATCAAGTGCATACGAGAAGCTAAACTAGACAATTCTACGTGAAAAACACCCTAGTGCTAACTGTTTAAACAAAAGAGAGGAATAACATATGTGTATGTTAACTTGCATCAATGTTGTTACATTTTCAATTAGCATTAAAAGAAGTAAATTCACGGTATTTTATTACATTTTTCGCAGATCCTAGACTGAACATCTACAGGTGCCTGGATATTAAACCTTTCGTGAAATGGTGCTTGTGACTTTAATTCCACGGTGTCTATCATCGTCTGACAACTCTCCCGTTCTCACATCCTAATCGGTACACCACGATTCAATGACACACCTCGGAGTGTGGATTGATGAATGAACGTCTGTTTTTCCGTGGAAATGCAACCGCAACAGTCGGACTGCGCATACGTGGCACAGTGGACGTAGTTGGGAAGTCGTTGACCGAGAGTGCCTCGGTGTCTGGAAAGACTACGAAGGCAACAGGTTTGACACTCGTTTCTGGTGGTAGGTCAAACACCTCAACACACTACACGTGATTCCCAGTTCTATAAGCATCATCGATCTATTCCATTCGGAATTGACAATTCATTTCTATTTTTACTTGGAGTGTGACCTGGTGGCAATCGAATAAGTTTATGCTAAGGGTGGGTGACACCTGACACCCTGCTGAACTGTATCATCCACGGATTGAGTGCGCGCAATGTGCGTGCTTAGCGCAGTTTAATCTACACGACGCAAAGGTCAGGTCATTCAGCCGAGGTTACACTGGTATTTGGTGGGCTTGCCTAACACGTTGGAATCGGCCACGTCGTCCCGCTGCCACACTCCGATAAAACACGCGGCTTTCGAAGCAGCCAATCGTTGTGCGCTCATATCTAAATCCACAGTATCTTCCCGCCAAAGAGCGCTCGCTTTCCTTCCAGTGAATGATCATCTTTTCATTGGGAATAGACCTCGTATCCTAACGACCTCGTGCTACGTTTGGATCTTAAATCCCCGGCTGGACATCTCAAGAGAGTCTACCTTCCGTAAACTGCGTTTGAATCTAGTTTGACAGGTATGCCAGTCAATTTTCTTCTCACTCGTATCGCAAACCTTCGCATGTTCGTTTTATCTATCGCTAGAGTGCCGATTGCACGTTTCTAATATTCCACTGAAATAAGTTGAAAATCTCCTTTCCTGCTAGTTATCTAGTTATTGAGTCGAGATAGAGAAATGAGCAAAGCAGACAGCTTTTCCCCCAGTCAGTAGAAATACAGTAAGACTGTTCGATCGAGAAACATATGGTGGATCATATAAGGTACCCTCATTTTTGACACACGGGGGTTCCGTTATCTAATCACACACACAAACATTCATTCGCATCGAAATGCAGTGACACAAATCGTACCTTTTTCAATTAGAATGTGGACGGCATTGTTGAGTGGCCTTCAGGGAGTTGCAGCGGCGAGTGCAGAGGATGCGGTCGTACCGGAACCTGCGGCGGAACCGGACATTAATATTCCTATCAGTGATGGGAGCCTCCCGACACCACAACAGCTGCTGGAAGCCCTGGAATCTATGGGAGGACTGTCCGATGAGGAGAAGGCTCAGTTGAAAGAAGATCTCATGAAGAATATTCACGATCGTGCCAATCAAGCTCAAGCTGCTGTTGCCAATGGAAACTTTACCATGGAGACTATGATCCTGTTGGCCCTCATTAGCATAGTAGCCCTTATACTCGGTAAGTAGATGAATATCTGAAACAAACAAGAATATTTGCCAGTATCTGCCCTAAAACTTCAAATTAATGAGGTAATTTGATCCTGGCGATTTTCTACAGAATTTATGTATAGTGAAATTATAGAGGTACACTCGAGTCCATGAAATGGATAGTTTTGAAAATAGTCCCGTATTGAAGTTTGCTTAAACACGAGCACCTGTTCAGATTGTCACGTGGTCCGATAGCCTTATTTGATTGATTATACTGCGTTACCACCTTTTATCTAATCGGCCACTCACACTTGCTTAGACAAGGAGACTTCAATTTCTTCTTGCCAATTTGGAGTTTTGGAAATAGTGTTGCTTCAAACATGGCTGAGAACGTGGCGCAGTCCTTGCGAAACAATGGAATTTTTTCCAAAATTTTGCTCCCTAAACTATCAGAATTGTTTGGTGCAAATCCTAGTAAAAACATTCCTGACTTGGTGGAGCAATATCGCGAATTAGACGAAGAGAAAAAGGCAGAGATTAAGAGTAACTTGTTAGATGTATTTCGTAAGGGTTTAAAGGAACTCACGAGTGTAACGCGTGGGTATATGAACCCTCTGTTCATGCAGTCTTATATGGTCTTCTTCTTTGCCTTGTTAATCATCCTCCTTATTCTCGGTGCGTTACGCGAGGATCACTCTATCTTACCATTGAATATTATATAATTCATTATCGCAATTTTTTCCAGTCTTCTTCGTGTACAAACTGTTCAAACTTCTGTCGGAACGCGAGCAGAAGCGGCAGGAGAAGAAGAAGAACAAGCAGATGAAGAAGAAGAAGTAATTCTAAGTTTGTGTAAAGCGCAGTACAATCAATGCAAATGAACATTGATCCTAAATGGAACCAGTGTCAGATTGTGTTATTCCATGGATCTTCCACAACAATCACTGTATCATAAGGTCAATTTAACTTTTTATTGTGATTTATTCTATTTTGTTAAATAAAGCGTTCTATTTATGACTATCTATTCTATCTGCTTTTCTTATTCATACATATATATTTCTTGGTAAACAATAGGGAAGTTTTGACGTCAGGAGATATTTATTGTATTGTTCTTTGACGTACATGTTACATTCGAAGACTTAGGCCAACGTATCAGTACACACAATATCGAATCTGCGCCTCTTACATTGTGTAAAGTAGAAGAAAAAAATAGAGGATTACGTAATAATTTGCGTAATAAGAGACGACAGATTTTTTTTCATTTCCACTCTCGTTACCGTGAGACATAATTATGTCATTTTCACTAATGTCAACGATTACGTTCGACTGACAATGAGCATTTGTACGGCACGACACACGTGCGGTCAAGTGTACACAGATGACACTTCTTACTAAAAGATAAGCATAAAAAAGACACGTTGCATCACTTTGTTAGTAGTAAGATAACACTGCTATTAATTTGAAATCGTATTGCCCAAGTTTAGAATTAGAAATAATTGCTTTCTTGCAGTGCAGCTAAATTATCTCGGGCATTACTTGAGCCGCAATCTTAGAAAAATCGTTCTTTTGTCGATCAAACGATTTTTTTAGGGGATAATACTTCATTATTTTCCCGCGAGGCCCTTTTAACTAAGTTCAACTAGCTACCAATTAGAGAAAAAGAAGAGATATTAGAATGGAAGATAAGATACCTACAGTTTTTCTTTATCAAAATAGAGAAATTCTTGGAGACGTAAAAATTCGCCCTAAGGCACATCTCAAAGGGCTGAACAACCCTTCGATTCTTTAACAGCTCCGTTTATAATATAATTCTGTAATAATTCGTAACGATAAAAACAGCTCGTATAAATAGAGATCATATTCGTCAGCACCGTGATCGATTAACAGGCTAATTAAAATTTGTAAGAGCAACAATAATTTATGAAGGCACAACAATTGATCCAGCCGATCAAAGATCGTAACAATAACAATATTCTCGTATTAAAAACCTCTATTCTCCTACGTGGCACCAGAATTAAACATGTGCAATTGGCGCTTGCACGTAAAACTTGTACTAAATTATTGCTAAATGACTGCCATCCTAGCAAAGAACCCTTAATATCTTAATAAAAGAAAAAAAAACTCTGAATTATCAGCATTTCGCGCGGATAATTGTCAAAGGAACAATTCTTACGTGCCTCATAGAAATGCTATGATTCAAATTGAATCCTTAAGAAAACTGGACTAAAAATGAATCTTCTTTGGGCCGTTCGGTCGATTTCTCAAAGCTTCTTCGAAGACTCGCACTCGACCTGAGAAAAATATTTTTCAAAAATATACTTCGTGAAACATTTCCACGTGATTGCTATTCTTCACTTGCGTGACGAGGGCTTCAACAACAGCTTGTACTGTTGACTAGCATTATCTGCAACAAGATCACGATTTTTTTTTCTTATTCTCTGGATTATATTGATATAAATCATTTAACGCAGAATTGCTTCAAGAAAATTACCTTTGATAGTTTCGACGAAGTACATGCTCTCGTCCTTCATGTTCGACACGAGCTCGTCGGTGACCAGAACGTGGATACCCTGGGGTCCCAGGAACAGCATCGAGTGCAGACGATCGTGTGGTAAATTTAAGGAGTTCAGGAGCTTTTTCGTCAGGCTATTGCTAGTAAGATTGTCGAGATAGACAACCCTCCAGATGGAATCATTGACTTCGAGAGAGAAGTAGAGAGTAAGTTTCGGAGTTGGCGCCTTCGAATGTAGAGCATTGAAGAGCCGTATCCCATCGGCCAGGCCGCAGATCTGTATTAGGTCGTCCCGTGAAAGTCGCAGGATATCCGAGGCCGAGAAACTCGCGAAAGTGGATTCGAAGGCGTTGAAGCGACTCGCGCGTAACCAGGCGCTAGTTTGGGCCGCATTCGCATCCGGGGGTAAACGTGCGAAACATGAAATCCCCTGATCACATAAGATAAATATTTAAATGTCATATTTTGTGATAAAATGCAATATTATATGGATCAAAACTTCAGAAAAGAAAACCAACCATCAACATTAATAAAAATAAATCGAAAATAAAACAAATCTCTGTTGTTTTAATTATTTTTTTTTCTCTTATGGAACGGTGTGACGTGGTTTTAAAAGATAGAAGTTGAGCTTCATTATGAGAGAAGAGATTAGATAAGATTATACTCGGTGACACTAACTTCACTTTCGATGCAGGATTGATCAGGTAGGATAGCAGCTGGTGAAGGCAGAGCTGGGGTCGCTCCCACGTTTTCTTTAACGACGTCCGATGCAGGAACCAGTGGCACCAAGCCAGGATTCGAAACCGAGAGTGCCAACGGTACTACCACCGGTGAAGAATTCCCGCTGACAGTTGCACGACTCTGTGGTGATCTAAAGGCAACATAAAGTACATTTCCAAATATAAATCACATTTAGTGGTTTTCCTGTCCAAAATTATGTGCCAGTTCAATCCGATTAAATATCAAAGGCGCGAATAAGTCGAAATTTCTAGAGTCAGTATCATAGAAGCAAAGTTGCTGCTACGGACGATTAACGACTGCAGATCTGCTAAATTAATGGTATTAGAAACAATTATGGCAGTCGTGGTGATAATTGACACAGTAACCCATTATTTCACTGTATGAATATTAAGTGGTTCGTGTCGCATGATCACGATGATAATCAAAATTAATCGAGATATTTCGTCACGTGAAAATTTGCTTACATCGAGGATCTTTTCACTCGGAAGACTAGTTTTGTCGTTGCTTCGTTCAATCTCTTATTCTGCTTGCTTTTTCTTATTGTCAGACTAACCAGCCCACCGCGCATGAACTGGTTCCTTCCTCTCGAAAATGAATGAACAAATTTCGCTACCACTTCTAGCTCCAGTAATCCACTATTCAGAACAACGTTATGCTCGAGAAAATAATTCGGGGGATCACCGTTAACAGTGCGAGGCGATTTTGCTGCCCAGTAGCTCTTCAAGTTCCAAATCGAGTGAATGCTTCTCATCTCGAGTGTTCTCTTCAATATTTCAACTAATTCCAAAGATGGAAAATAGAACTTTCTATCTCGTTTTCTATTTAATCTGCAAATCTTTCTTTTCCTTGAAAGTCCTTTTCCTGACTCTCTCGTTCGTGAGTCCAAGCGATCTGATCGTTCGTGGTTCCGAACAGTCTTTAAATGCCTTTTTATCCATTCGTACAAAGGTCAGCAAAAATTTGTCCTTCAATCTCAGTCTCGGTCTAATTAAACTCCTAGCGCCGTTACAATTGCTGCGTTAATTAACCGCGTGTTCTCCATCGCTGTGAGTCGGATGACACAAGATGCAGCTGGCTTGTTGGTCTTTGCATCAATGACTGTCACAACATTCGTTCTTCGATGTTTTATGTACACCTGAGATCCAATATCACATAACTTCCTCTCACACGAACCACAGACACATAGGTGTCAGATAGAATCAGTATGAATCAGTTCGTGTTCCGTTCACATTGCACGTGTCTGCTCTAAACCGGATATCTCCAGTCTCGCTCTCGGCCTTTGATTGCCGTATCGAACTTGAAAACCCACATTTTTCCACTGGCACAAAGCTATCCGTGGCAAAAAATCAACAGGATTGTTTATCGGCAATAACTGGCCACGGATGATCTTTTATGAACGTTCTGTTGCTGCTGACTTACGCGTACCGGCTACTTCTACTTCGAGAATGACACTAACCAGTTTCTTATTTTTAGAACACTTCACGTGCTGGTTGCCTCTTTAAATATTCCAGCATTACTCTTGCTGCAATTTCCATTCGATCAATTCGCAACCAATGCATGGGGACTACAACCCACTTGATTTTTCTATTATGCTCCCAGGGTCAATAAAGTCTACGCTTAAAGAAAGTGGCGATAACGATTTACGGAAAATAATCTTGTTTTCCTTGTTGGACTTATTCCAAGAGTTGTACAATCCTTTGCCACGGAGTAAAATTGTATTTTAGAGAGACGTGGATATTGCTGATTTTGCAACTGGTTCACCTTCGATGTTATTGGATCTTGAAGATGTCGCGAATCGAAAGGCTTCTTAAAGAAGGAAATGCAATGCCTCAATTTTTAATTCAAGGCTGAATCGAACCGCCTTGGCATAAGCTTCGTGGCGGTCAAGCTACTTGTCATCTGAATGGATGATCCTGGTGCGATAAAATTTCTTGACTCGACAGGATCCAGCTTTCTGTCACAGTCTCGTTATCCGCGAACTGAGATTCGAGGTCAAGGTTACTGGACATGCAGCTCAATCGTGGATACTTGGACGAATATTCAATTTTGTCACTGAATGCTGTCATTCCAGCAATCTCGCTCACCTTCGCTCCTTGAATTTTAATGAATTTATACGAACTTCTTCGAGGACCACCTGCTTTTATTCCTTCGGTTTAGAAAACTGCAGTTACGTGCAATAAAAAGGCGATATCGTTTATCAACCTATGTTTGCCTTTGCGATCGATAAGAGACTCAAGTCAGCTATTGCCGTTCACGCACGCTCGTTTTTCACGTAGGAAATTTACTGCAATAATTCAACCGACTGGCGCCACTCAGTCAGCGGTTGTTTTGCAAAGTAACAACACCCTTTATATACTTATAATTTTCCACTCGACTTCACTGATTACCTCGCCACGATTGTTTCCAGCTGTCTCTTTTCTTCTTTCCTCTCGAAAATGTAATCGCGAATAAAAATATCTTGGAGAATCAGTCGAAAGGTCCACGATCACAGACTATTTTGTAATATAAAACACTGCACGTGAAATACTCGAAGCACACCTTCAATCACCATTAGACACTATTGGCTCACGGTCTACTTGACGCAGACAGTCTTCAAACCTGGCAACTGGTTAAGCGGCTTATCGATGCGGGTTTCCCGAACACTAATGAATTCTTCGAGGGCATACTAATGTCTGATAAGGGTTCGGTAGAGTGCACAGAGGTGAAGGAACCAGTTCGCGAATTCACAAAATGCCTTCGGAAACTGCAAATTGTGTCCACTCAGTAGCGGAGCGTCCTCGCGACTCGCGTCCCTCGTGGGTACTCTCTCATCTCCACGAGTTTTCGCGTCTCTTCTTTCTCCTTCTCTCGCTGGGTTACGTAAAGCGAGGAAAAAGGATGAACTTCAGTTGGCGTAAAGAAAGGAACGATTGAGTTGCGAGAAGAAGAAGAGACGAGCTGTATTCGCGACTATCGTGGGACGCTCTGAATTTATTTCTTGTGTCTCTCTTTCTCTCTTGCTCTCTCGAGTGTATCGTGCTTCGAGCCGACGAGGCGCCGGCTCGCGCCAGTTCGAGCCAGTTTCGCGGGTACCGTGCCGGCGAAGTGCCTCTTTGCCCCTCAGCTCGCGGCCTCATTGCCTCTTTCCCTCTTTGCCTCTTGGCCGCTGCGAGTTCTCCGCATTCTCCACTACGCTCCCAATAATCTACCACCACCATTCGACCGAACGTCCACCACTTCACAGTCCTCACTCCCCCACTTTCCGACCGTATCAATCTCCTTGGTCCTACTTTCAGACTGCGATACTATCGTTTCGGCCACTCCAATGTTTCGATGCAGTTGCGCGTGCTGCACGTGTGCACGATGCACTCCATAGCCCTAAAGACACGTTTTTCGGATTTTTTTTTTACTGATTTTGGAATATGCTGCGCTTTTTTTTAATTTGAGTTTTTAACGGTTGAAGGATATTAAATCTGCGATGCAACATTTGTAAATTCATCTCGTATTTGATTATTTATAAGTATTGACGTATTTGGGGTAAAACTGACCTCTTTGGATACGTCAAAAGCACTGTCGTGAGATTGCAGTCACGGGTTTATCATTTGCTTGCGTCAAATTTCCAAAGAATGCTCTTGTTGAAAACACGGTAATTGGATCGATGAGAGGAAACACTTATTTTTGGGGCACAGAAAGCTCAACAGAGAGTAATGAACTTGTTTGGCGCAGATTACTGACTGTCGCAGGAGAAAAACCTGTCGTATCCGGAGTTAGTCAGTTGAATTTGGCATAACGACTCGAAACCAACGTCAACTGACGCGTCCTAATCTTGTCGACTCTTATTTGAATACAAGCGATACGCTATTTGCGTATCGATTGATTAGCCCCAAGAGATATCGGCAGGATAACAAAACCCGTAAATGATAAAGTTCGAATTGTAGGCTTTCGTACACGTTACCTATATCAATATGTACCGCACGATAAGAGACATCATGTGGCACAGAAAGACTAAAGCAATTGAATATTTTAACGGAATTGTTACTTACATTGCATCGGTCGGCACGTAAGGATTTCCACCATTCTGTACCATTAGGTTCGCCATGGATAAAGATTCCAGTGGGATCTGTAAGTGAGAACGAAAAATAATGTATAAATGAACTATTGAGATTTTCAAAATTTCAACGAATGCATTTTGCTGCATTTCAATTGAGATGAAACTTACATCCGAGAGCACAGTGCAATCGTAACTGGGCTGATACTTGTCCTGTTCGTGGGGTGGTCTTCTGAGTATTTTATCGCGATCCTGTTTGTGCTTGCGGTCCGCTCCCTTGAGCTTGAAGACTTTGACTTGACAGGAGGCTGCGTGGAGGCGAGGACCACCCGGTAATCTGGTCTCCACTTGGATTCGAAATGGAACACCCTTTTCGCCACCATGCTTCTTCGGAGTAAATTCAGTACTGATGCAATTCACCTAAATTACCAAAGGAAAAATCGTATAAAAACTTTTTCTATCAAGATCATTCTGTAAAAAAATTTCACGAATAAAAATGACCACTCACTTTGATATAGACGCCAACTTCTTTGGTAGGGTCCCACATAAAGTCGACGCTGTTGTTTGACGGTGATGGCTGACATACGTCGACCATTCCATAGCTGAGAGGCACGTCAACTTCGAGCAAACGTTCGCCTGGACGAGCTCGCTGCCAAGCGAGCATCTGTTCCCGTTCGGTATACTGAAGACGCCTCTCATGGAAGCAGATGCGTATCGTTGACTGAAACAGAAACGTCGGATGTCCCTTCAGAGACGTTGTAGCACCGTTTGGGCGACCCACATCTTTCGAACGTGTAGAACCTGTGAGATCATGCTGCGAAAAAGAGCAACTAACGAAAACGGATAAATAAGGTGACACTGGAAATTCGTTTTTTTTTAAAAAAATCGAATTAAGATGACAGCATGAGCTCGTTTGATTCCTATATGGAAACTGTCGATTCGTTGTTTAAGATGTCGCTACCCAAACTGAAAAGCCTCCTGGCGATACTTTATTAACGTGCAGAGATTGTCTAGGTACCTTTAGAATTTTTCCACGGTACGCTGATAGATCGCCCAGTTTCTTTAGCTTGATCTCGTAAGATTGACCTTGATTCAGATAGGTCAAGGTCTCCTCGTTCACTTTGGTTGCGATGCTCGTTGCAGCGGCGAGGACATATTGGAAACTAATAAAATATACGGTCAAAAGTAATTTCAAGAAAGTAGAAGGATTTTCGAAATTCAAGGATAAATCGAACGAACCGGCAATCCTCATTTAACTCAGTCCCTTGCTGCGAGGAAGAAACTTGATTTCCGGATGACGATGTCGGAGGATATTCTTCGTTTGAAGAGTAAAGCAGTTGTTGAAGACTAGCCGTCTGGCCATTATTGTTGCTGTCAGCTTCCACTGTACCCACATTTCCATTAGTCTGCGGTGCCGAATTTATGCTCCTCTGCGACACGTGGTTTAAACTGCAGCAAACGATGCCGCCCCACAATATTAATAATTCTGATTATATTTGCACTTGGCACAAAATACTATTTTTCATATTTATTAACGATCCATGAAATGTATGTGAACGATGTACAGGTAGCAGAAACACTCACTACAAGTTTAAGAATACAGAGGGCAAGACGTTCAGATCTGTGGGGGTTCTCATTGTTACTTCTTCAAGAACTACACCCACTACAGAAAGAAGAAATCGAAGCGAAAGACTGGTTGCATCCAATCGTTTCACCAATGAGTCAACTTTTGCGATTACTAATCAGGAAGTCAGAAGAATTCACATATTTCCACAAATTGAAACTACAACACAAAACTTCTTCAGGAAAGGAGAAGAATGTCAGTCACTATTCTTATCCCACTCGTTCCATCGCTGGAAAGCAAGCGGCAAAAAACGACCGCTCGAATCATCCCCTATTTCAATGGTCCCCGCGCTTGATGGTTTTCTCGTTTCACTGGAGTCGCGATAATGAAGCGACAAGCATGTGTCATGGAAAAGTACACAAAAGTTTCCCACAATGCGTCAGCCGAATCCTCGAGAAATAAGCGGGAGATTCAATTGCAAGCACGAGAAAAAGTAGTCAATTATTGGATTTTATTAATTGGTCCAAGTGAAATTCACGGCTGCTCGCAATATCTAGTGGCACTTCTTCTGTTGTCGGCAATTCGCGATTGGGATCGGGATCATTTCCGCACTTCTCGTCGCGAATACTCGATTTCCGTGTCTCCATCGCGAACCACGCGGTGATAAAACAACGATTCGTCGAGATTAGTCGCGCGCGCGCGCGTGCTCGAAAGTCTCGTGCGCGCTGCTTGAAGCTTCGCGTCGATCTGTTGGAGCGGAGACCGGGATACGTAATTAGGAGATAGAACTTGTGAGAGAAGCACTAGCGCCGAGATAAACACAGTAATCACGCGAGTGCGAGAATCCGGCAAAGAAACCGTGACAAAATCAACTCTATCTCTCTTCTTGCTCTGCGGGGGAGCCGAGTTAATGGCAAATTCCATTTCAATTGTTTTTTTTCCACAAGCCACTGCGATCTCGTCTTTTTTTCCATCAAGCTAATCACCCGTGACCGAGAACCAGATCAGAATTGCGCAATGCTTCTTTGGTTAATCGGTTAATTAAATATACGAGTAGAAGATTAGCATCAGATTTATCTTGACACACTACACATACATTTGATGGATCTACGGATTTACAAGAGTCAAGGGAATTATCATCCGAGTCGCTGATAATTCGCGTTAAGTACCATTAAAAAAATTAAAACTATCCTGGCAAATATTCGAAAATTGAAAATCAATAAGAAGTGGAAATAAATGACTTACTTGGGATTATGCTGATGGTCAGGAGAAGGTGCTTCCTGCTTGAACACTGTGAGGGATGGAAGAGCAAGCAGAGCTTCGCTGAAAGAAAAGAGATTAATGGATTTATAATTTCGTACTGATATCCAAATGTTTACAATCAATGTTTGTAATCTCTCGCGAGCAATCTCGTCGCGATCTTAATCGGACTGTTTGTTGCTCGTCATCTGGATAATTGAACAATGCTGTTCTGATGATTTGATTCCACAGACCAAAGGGAACATATTCGCGTCATAACCGATAGATTCCAGTTTGGCTTATCGAGTTTACTGATTGAAAGGCTTTGACGCAAACCGTCTGGAAATATCCAGGGACAACCTATCCCGTTAACAATGTCTGTTTGCCCTAAATTATATCGATCGTGACGGAAAATCTATCACACAATTTCTCATCTGATTTCGTTGGGATAAAACTTGCTGCTTTTTAATGACAAAGCTACTGCGTATCGTGGCATTCAGTATTGTTGAGATCTGTATTTTTTTTTGTTTAAATCTGACGTAAGTCTTTTGATTTTTACCATATGTTTTCTGTGATAAAGCGTGGAACTTTCGCATGCAGCCTGTTATCACCGGTTCATTGATAATAAATAAATTCGCAAACACGTGACACTCCGTCTTACTCGAGACCCAAAACCGATAGTCTTGTATTTGCACGATGGTTTTTAAAGTAAAGAGACAGTATTTGAGAACCACTATGATAAGAATTGAGTCAGTAAGGTCAATCGGAACCGGAGCACACCGGCTCGAATGCTTCGCGAATTCAGTATCAACTGTATACTGAAATAATACGATAATGTTGTACCAAAAATATTAGTAGAACTTATTTACGAAATGAGTGTACAAGTGTGTGTGCATGTTTAATGAATCTCGGTTGTTCTTTGTGTGATACGAATGACACGATAAGAAGGTAACCGAATTCGTGGGTAAAGTTCAAATCTCCTAATGACTCGGCTGCTTGTGTCACAATTGTTCTTGATTACTAATTAACACTGAACATTTTATATTCCGTTTCGGATAAAATGCAACTGAGTGTCGTAATTAGTGGATAATAATTCACACACTTTTGATGAACCAGTTTCATCCATCGGGTCTGTGACCCGGACTTTTTAAGACTCAGCTTTTCTTCCAAATTCACTGAATCGTTTATAGGAATAATTAAAAAATATGTGCTTCCAGGTGCTTTTGGATGTCAAACTCACCTGTTCTTTAAATACTGATGCATTCTTGCACGATTTCACGAATATGTTTACAATTATGAATGAATCATGTCTCTGTCATTCTTTAATTACTACTATAAATTAAAACTGTAATAGAGCTCGTATACCCTGTGTTTTTGAACTCGCGAAAGTAAGCATGATCTCGTGGAAAATCAGTCGAATGATTCGAAGCCACGTGAGAGCAATGTTTGGGAGGTTCTAGGAAGTACTGGCCGAGGAAAGCGATGCACCTCTCAGCGAAGTCAAATCGCTAAGAATAAACCGGTTGTCCACTGGGAATTGGTACAGTGGTCATTGCGCTTTATTATCTCGGTGCGAGTAGCTGCGCTACGCGTGCAGTTTTCCATTCATCGATATTCTATCGAGCTGGCTTTTTATTGTCTGGAGAACGTCGGACGGTGTGATGTGTGTGAATACTTTATCAGCTGATCCGTAACAGTCTTTTCGCTTGAGCGTTGCATCAGTGGTAAGTACACGAGGAGTTTGATTCGAGAGCACTGATCACCTGTGTATCATTGTCATTCCGCCGAAGGATTCTTGTTGAAAGGAAACGTACGAGACGAGGAGAACGGTACAGGTATACCGATTAGATGTGGCCTCTTGGACCTTGTTATCTCGGTTTCTCTCTCGGTCTCCTATCTACATTGTCAGCTGTTTGTCAATGGTGTATTGATTGGAGTGCCAATTGAATTTGAGCCATTGAAACAGTAGAGTGTTATCTTGTTACTGGTGTGCTTCATTCCTCCAATTTGTGGGAAACCCGTCTGTCAGCCATATAACTGCTGGTTGCATTCTGCGATACGAAAACCGAACGACAATTTCGAGGACCACTTTTGACTTCATATCTCAGAATGGAGCTTTGATTGAATCAGCTTGGAGAATTCCCAAGTCTAATCAATTTCCACGTGTATCTCAAATTTTGTAGATGAACAGAATACACTTATGAATTCTTGTCGAACAGGTTAACCGTAACCACGACTCGTTGTCGAGACGTAACGTTGAGGACTGCATCCAGTTTTAACCGGATTTCTCGCTTGGCTCCTCTCCCGTACACGCGACAGTCTCTACACACATCGATTAAGATTCAACTTGCGTGTGCCTTCCTTCCCGCTTCTCGGTCATACAACCTACATTATCGGCGATCTCTCCGCAAGTAAGCGTAGACATGCGGAAAATTCATTACGGTTCTACTATCGACAGAGTTCTCTGGAGAATTGGATTTCTCTAACGATATAATGCAAGATTTAGTGACTCAAGACCCACCTCATATTGTAAGAGGCGACTGCAGTTGCAAGATCGGATGCCGCAAGTGCCGATAGGGATCCATCGAAATCAGCAGCGAGGTGTTCCGCGAGTTCCTCCACCTGGGTAGACCAACCCTGAGTGGTACCATTGTTCTCGACTGATCCTGAAAGCAGAATAATTACTACAGTTTTCTTCGTTTTCTCCTCAAAATACTATCTTACTACACTGACAATCTTACAGAATAATAATAATAAAATGATAAGTAAATAGGCGAAGAAGTAAATAAAAAGGGTACACGATTCGCAATTATCGTTCTCGTAGGTGTCATAGCCTACCCCCTTGCACGTTTGCGTAATTGACATGAAACTGATGGTGCATAGTGCCAATTCTGCTTTTAGCTTCCTGATTGTGAGTTGTAACCGCGTGTCTTCGTCGATTCTTCAATGCGATCGGGGGATATCGTCGGCTCTGTAGCAACGGCACCCTTGTCTTCTCAACCTCACACCACTTCATTCTACTTTTCAGCCGATTAGAGGAAGATCGAAACACCTGAGGAGGCTCAGGCGACACCGAACGAGATAATTGAAGTCTTGCCTTCTTCCAACACAGTTTCCTTCGTCCGGAGGCCGCACTTAGCGGCCAGAAATCTCTCTCTTTCCTCGGCAGCACTTAGCTTGCGATAAGTTGTGCAAGCTACCAGACTTATCAACGATGTTGACCACGTGGTCGAAAAGGCGTCGCACGGAATAGTCGTTGTCGAGCTTTTCACCAATGATCAGTCTTCGAGAGGTCTGTGAACCAGCACCAACTGTATGTGTGGGGTACTTCAATGTCCAGCAATACTTAAGATAATCGTGCAGTACCCACTTGCAACGATTTACGAGGCATATTATAGTTTGAGTGTCCGTGACTGCACCTTTGACTCGTGATCGATTATAAGATTTGTGCATGCGATTTCGAAAGTGGAATATTGCAAAAAATTATTGTGGTTTCCTTTGGATCATTTTGCCTCTATGAATTTCTGGTGTTTCTCAAAAAGACTTATTGATAGTTCTAAGTGTGAAATGTTTCAGTATGCTGCACTAGAATTTTCTGTATACTTTTCTCCATAGTGCGCTAAGCATGCCGAATAAAAGAGATATTTCTCAAAGTGTCGAACACGCAAAGTGAAATTCTGCGGTGAAGAAGCTTTGGATTGAACGTCGCTACGACTGTGCACGTCGGGGTCGGTTGGGCTTGACCTTTCGATTGATATATCTTCGTTCAGAGACGCATGATAATGACGCCAAGCATTGTGGCACTGTACTCGAAGACGTCAACAGAATCCTCCTTTGACGAGTTCACAGAGAACCGATTCTCCGCGGCGAAATGTACCCAATTTTTTCGAGAAAGATTGCAACAAGTAGCATTTTATATTATCCTCATTGACTCTACTACACTAACGATACTAACCATCTCGTCTAGCTTGTTTCTTCTCCAATTCCGTAATGTTTTCCAATGGTTCTCCGGGTCGTCGTTTCAGACAATTCTGCTGGGGTGCATTCGCACCGGAAGACGGCGACAGTTGCTGAGGTGATCCACCGTTTGAGCGAATCTGCACGCCGCCTTCTGGCGAACTTTTCGACGAACTATGCTTTTCTTGCCATACGGAGTTTGGCGAACCCTGGTATCCCATCGATATCTGCGAATAAATTCGGTTGTCCTCTTACAATTTTCTCTCTCGTACATCGTGAAAGTTTCTTCGCAATAAAACATAACGCATACCCTGTTTCTTGAACCAATACAACAATATAACAATAAAGTGGAAAAGTATAGATTGATCGCGAATGAGTCGAGTCGAGGGTCGTTATCAATCGGATGACGCTATAAACATGGTCTCATAAGAGTGGAGACACACGAGAATCATATTCCATCTGTGTCGATCTCTCAAATCTTTCGGACGAGAAACGTCCATTCGCGATAGTAACTTGGAACCACGATAAAATTGACATCCAACGAAATACAGCAAGTAAAAGACTTACTTGCTGCGCTGCAACGGCGTCACATCTGTTTGGACGAACCGGCGACAGCTGCTCGTATGGCGGTGAGGGAGTATTAGGAAACCACATCGTCCCGCTGAGAGCTTCCGCGCCTCCGTCCATTATGAATTGTAGCTCCATTCAAGTCGGATGAAAAAGTCACCTAGTAACTCTCCTCGAGAATCCTATTCTCTACCGCGAGTCTACCGATCCTCGCTGCAACAGAGCGCTCTTCGCTCTTCTTGCGTTTACTTTTGCTTTTCGCCTCTAGCTTCGCTCGTGTATCCGCCGGAGTAGCCAATGAGTCTAGTAAGCCGATTCTACCATTGGCGCTCGCAGAGAATAATCCAAATATAAAAATTTCTTTCTCAATTCTAAGATCTAACGGTGATCATTTTAGGAATAGGAAGATGGTTCTCTTGGGTCAGTTTCTCGTTGGTAATCCCTCGATCCGCAGACTTGGTTGGATGGGCCGTGGGCTGCGGAGCCCGTAAATGCACGGCGCATCACCCGAGCACCGAGAATTTAGGGCTCGCCGGTCAAGCTCTCTTCGCTCGATCTTTAGAACATCACGAAGAAGCTGTTGTACAGTTTCTTGATGCCAGTAGTCTCGCGCTGCCGGTGGGTTTCCAAGAGTGCGCAGCCTCGCGATTTTAGTGACAAAAAACGCGAAAAGACGACAAACGCGTCCTCGAATATCATCGCCACACCTTGGCTGCAACGCATTTTGTTCCTGTTCTTCTTAAGATTCCGGAAGCGTATTGGCTTGATCCGAGTTGTACTTCCTCTGCAGTGAATAAAATTCTTTTCTTACTCTTGATCGAAGAATCTTCTTCTGAGGTATTTTGCAGGGATGGATTCGTTTTTACTATTCAAAGTATCTATCCCACTCCTTTAAGCGCGGATGTCACTTGTACACGCGAGATTTATCTCGATTGCTCTCTAACGACTATGGCTCACACACTCGGTAGTGTCTTGGTTATCGGAGGCCTCCGCCTTGACGCGTTGTCACCACATTTTCAGGATCGTTCGTTCCATGGCGCCGGCAAAAACAGAAACCCAATCCGTAGAAAGGAAGAGGCACTGTGCCGTCGACACCAATTGCGATATCTTCGATTTCGCCCTTTTCGCAAGGAAAACTCCAAGCGAGGCTCAACCCAGAGGATCCTCGGAGGATCTAGGGCGAAGGATTCGATCCTTCACGCGCTCGTAAGTGCGTCCTCCTTTCCAGTGAGTTCTTGTTCTCACTGCAGCACGTAAAAATCTCTCCTCTCAATGTCTCTCGAAAAGTAGTAGCCAGTAAATCTCTGCCATCCAGTCAATTTCCAAACACTTTCCCTTTGCGATCAGTCACGATGGTAACTCAAAAACTTGTCTAACACATGATTATCTTCTCCAGAGACACTGGCGACGAGCAGTATTCTTGAATGGACCCCCAGCAAGTTGAGGCAACTGATTCGTTAGCGCGCGAATCGTTCGACTGATGGCGAGGACGAAGCTTTTCAAGAGAGTGCCCGAGTAAAGCTTGCGTCTAAGGACAATCTGGGTATCTGATCCAATCGCGTCTGGAGGTATTAAGAGGCTGACCAATGATGTCTACGCCGGAGGGTCGACCCAGCCGTCAATTGGTACCACTCAGTACTGATGAGCAAAATGTGACTCGAGTCTACCTCATAGGATTGGCCTCTATACTGGTCGCGTTGCAAATTCGCGTTCCAATCAATACCTCTTCGATCACTTTTCTTCTCGGGTGAAGATCTCGTTCTGAAGGTTCTCGCTCGATCAATTCTTTCCTGGATCCCTAGAGCTTTGCCAATCGCGAGACGATCGATCACACACTTGATTCCTCAAAAGTCCGCCAAGCAATAGAGAAATTCTCAAAAGTCCAGAGCCGCAAATATTCCCGAAGCAGTTCGATGAATCTCCGCTACGTTATTCGACTAGGTTTCCACGTAATTAATAAGCAGAATCAACCGTGGCAGTGGAATATGACGACAACACGACGTCGACGTTGACGAGTGAGACTACGTCGTAAAAGCTTCGGTATTTGCTATGTGGATTAATTATTTTCGACGCGTTATCTGTGCTATCGAGGAACAACACCTGCTTGGAAAGATGTCGTATGAGTTTTTGCGTGATTCCGAACACTGGATTTCTTCTTTCGTTTCTTTTACAGATACGACCCGCTTGGAATCTCAATTAGACGAGAGTCTGATGACACTGAAGTCGATGATGGATGCAAAGAAACTGGTAGCTATCAAACTTGTGCACACTCATACGCAGGGGCATTTGAATATCAAATCTAGCTTGTTTGCCGTGGAATAGGCAGGGTGATCTACCGTCCTTTCCTCTCGTCTGATTCTCGACCTGTTCTAGAGGCGCTGCTCAGACTTCTAGATTTCTGTTCATTATGCTGTGACGAGATCTGTCCCACCTCGTTGATTATAATTAATACTGATCAAAGGGGAGACCTGAAACATGAGAATTAAAAGACGATGATCAAACACTCGTCGTATTTTTCCAGAGTACCCGCTGTTGTACTTTTTCACCGGTACGTCCTCGAATCATAATTACAGCCTTTAACTACAATAACAAAAAATAATCACACAAGATTATAACACTGTATTTTTTTTTTATTGAATTTAATAAATCTGCATCGAATAAGAGTACAGCTCCGGCCTTTATCTTTTGCATATTCTTTAATAAATTAACGTTTTGACTCTGAATTTTTTTTCAGAGCTCTCCTTCACCTCGCTCCACCCTTTCGATGTTCGCATCCGGTGTGTAGGATAGGGGTATATGCATCTAGCAGTGCGTAGACTTAGGCGACTAGGTTCAGCTGATTGAAGTCAATCCGCAGGGTCAAAACAGTCCTCGCTATTCGCGTCGAAGAATTGACCGGCTCGCGCAATACCGCACCGAAGCACTGGCAATCTCACTGACGATAGATCACGTAGGCACCATGGTTTTTCCAGCACAAGTAAATTCTTCCACCGGGTATCTTGACACGCTCGCAAGCGCGCGTGGAAAGAGCATCGTTGCGAAGAAGAGCTTGCGAGTGCTTCGGCTCAACTTCTACTTTGCATTGAACGCTTGCTAGGGATCAACGACCACTGTCATTCCATCGCTTCTGACATTATCTCACTGTCGCGTGGAACCGTGACTTGATTGTCGCGGTAAACACCCTATCGTTACGATGACGCGCGCGATTCTCATGGTAAATCTCCACTAATTTATCCTGAAGTTTAATCCCGTTTTTCTTTCTAGGGTTCAGGATTCAATTCGCTAGGAAGATAAACTCAACCCGAAGACAACACTCATCCAGATGCGAGATTCTCGCGCGATACTGCTGATACCAGGGCAACCGAGCGTTTTATTTCGCTCGATGATCGCGGAAACCCCTCTGACGTAACGCTATTAAACAATCGCGATCTTAATTAATCGCTGCCGCCGCTGACTTTTCACCGTGTGCTCTCAAGTGTCGATTAACTCGTATTTAATCGAATTAGCGTCGAGTGTTTATAGAAGCTGCGGTGGGTCGTATAATTTTCGTATAAATATCCTATTTTTTCTGATTGCGAATCTAAGAGCTGCGAGTTTCTATTATTGACCGTGTGTTAGAAGCCAGAAACAACGTGGTACGATTAGGGGTGGAATGCGTGAGTAATTCGCACCAGATCTAAGTTTACTCAGTTCAAGTGAGATCTGGGTTCATCACACGCGAAGGAATCGTTCGTGAGCAGAGTAAGGTGCGAAAATGATTTTCGCAGGGATAGATGAGTGACTCGAGGAGTGTGGATGACCAAACACAGGTGTTAATTCGATGTTCACACGAAGCACCGATAATAAGGCATACTGATATATTCGCACGAATTATAGCAAGTCGCCAAGGTCATTTCTGTAGTATACGCCTCGTAATCGAAGAACACACGAGTGAACCACGTGTAAAGTCTTTTGCGCCGTGTCCGCGTTTGATTGAAACTATAAACCGGTTGTAAGATCGACGCGAATTTCGTCACGGTTGGTTTAGCACGCTCTAAAACGACGAACATAGATCATTCGCACTCCATCGCTTATTACCGATTAATAGGAAGGTGACTACCATTTCTGCTTGTGAGAATCTCTTTATTACGCCTTTCATTCTTATACGATTTTCTGTGTCTTCAGTCTTCAGCTATAAATTGTACCCTCGTAAAGAACTTTGTAGATCTTTTGAAGATCATTCTCATTGTCATGTAGTAGGATCAGTCGACAGTCTCTCTTCAATCTGCTTCATCGCTTCTTGGCAATCTTCTTCTCGGATACCACTCCAAACCTGATATCTGTGGTTTAATCCTGGAATTGCGTGAAGAACTGTCTTTGATCCGAGAACTCCTGTTCTCTGATTGGCTATTCCATAGAATATTCGAAGGACTCTGGAGTGTAACAGAGCCATGGCACACAAAGGACATGGTTCCTTTAATAGAAACACCCAGTAGCCTGTGCATAAATATGGCCCGCAAGATTCTAAGTCTCTACTTAATTCCGGAGCCTCCGACTCAATTCTTTTCGTCGAATCATTGGATTTCCGATTTTTTGACACCTTGGCTGATTTAAAACTACTCTGTAGCGGAAGAGGAATTTTTGACAAAGATTTAGGATAGTATAGTGGAGCTTCTTCCTCATATTTTCTTTTGATATGTTCCTGTCTACTTTGAAAATTTGTGTTTTGGTCTGGGAAGACTTGTTCCCTGGGTGCGGATGAATCTTCATCCAGATCCCATGCACCACCACCTTGAAGTCTCGCTACTAAATCGACAGCTAACATCGAGGCATGCCACATGGGATGAAGATCAATTCTGGATGCTGCAATAGCTAAAATTCGACCATCCTCTGGGTCAACTACCACAGCACTGCCATTACAATCCGCATTTCCAATGGCTTCCAACTTGGCAGCTTCTATGGCGACTCTCATGTAATTGTCTATTAGATCTAATTGGGGCTCGTCGAATATGGACCCGCTGATTAAGCTTTCGACATTAGGATCAGGATGGAAATTTACTGGCCATATTTTCGATATTCGCATAGCTTGAGCCTTCGTTTTTGGAGCTCTTACTGGAAGACTCCTAACTTCGAAAGTGTCTTCTAGCACGGATAAATCAAAGTTTTTATTCTTCAGTATTTCTTTTAATTCTTCTTCACTCAAAATAGTCATCCGATTTTCTCCACTCGAATATTCAACAGGTGCTAGAAGTAGCTTGTCGGAGGAGCATCGTTTCAAGTGATGAAATCCTGGTACAGCACTCGATATACTCGGAATAGCATTGGAAATATCCTTCTTCCTTTTCACAGTCCCAACGAAGACTTCGTGCAACGGTGGATCTTCGGTAAATTCCGAACTCAATATTGGTCTCGCTGTCCAATTTCTATAGACAGACTTTGCCATTTTGCTCTGCTTTGCATTCTTCGAACCGCATGCTTCCATCTTCCAGCCTGTAAAGATGCGCTCTTCACTTTGTGACAATGATTCTCCGTTGACGATCGAATCGCATTTCATCGATTCAAGGAACTCAATACGTTAATTAATCTTCCATGCAGTAAAACTCACATATCGCTTTCGATCGTATAAAGTACAACATAATCGCATGCGTCCTTTAATTGTTAATGAGTAAATATATGTTGTGTGTCAGCAAGTTAAGCTGTCAGTCAGGTGGCTGATAATGATCAGTCATAACACAGCCTAAAACGCGAGTAGGGAAAGTTGTTTGTGCCAGAGACTTAGTTGGACTTTCTTGGAATCCTTCGTCAGCAACGCGAGTGACGATACCAGGGTGATAATAACGCGGAAGATGATCCACGATGATCGCTTCGTGGGAGAACCGCAGCAGCTCGCGGCGGTCCTCTCGCCAAGTCCTACAGGCTGAAGAGCGATTTTAAATTGCTGTCAACTTGGGCCACGGTCGGATCGATTGTCGGAGTTAGGCGCAATTATAAAAGCCCGTTGGATTCGCGAAGAAGAAGAAGATCAAAGAATGATCTTCCTATCTACCAGGCAAGATTCCCGCTTTTCCATTTTCACTATGTACGTGTAATCGTTAAGTCATAAAGTGCGGAAAATACAAGGTATGATGTAAATCGGCCGGAAAAACTATACCTCGGACCTAGAAAATATTTGTCAACTGCTGATCCTGATAGGCGCTATCAGTCTACGTAGATATCGTGCAAACTAAATCTCCCGGAAAGAACATTACCTGAGGCGTTGGGTTGTTCGAATTTTCTTATCTCAGAATGTACTCTAGCAATTAGAGCATAAAGACTTTTTTGGAAGATTTAATGAGTGTGCGATAATAGGTGCGAATGGAACAATAGATAAACTAGAATTTCGTTGGTCAGAGGTGAGTAATCTCGGAGGATTTTCTTGATAGTAATGGGAATGACTACTTGTAGAAAAATGTGTCAGGGCTTGGATGATCGATGAATGGACAAATATGCGGACGGGATCCATTCAATTACAAGCGGAACCCCGTGGCGTTGAGACTTTATCGGCACTACCATTAAAGACTAGCATTAACGCGACGGTAATTTACCTAATCGTCAACACGCAATATCACGATAAACGCGCAGTTTCTTAACTTCCTCCGGGGATTCCTAGTAACCTCGACAATACTGATCGGTAAATACTGTAATTTGCCTTAAACTAATACCAAAGTTAGGATCTAAAGCAATATCTCCGACAGCCACCATTAAAAGCATCTTCCCACCAAAAAGGGTGGGGTTCCAGTAAACTTTCGAAAACTGATGAATCAGGTTAAAACTATTATGTAGTTCCATAACTTTCGACTTTGCTCTTTACCGTGAAGAGGCGCGTATCTTAAATTGCGCGCCGAATTGCGTCAGGAAAGATGGCGCCTGTTGGCACCCTGGCAAAGCGTGTTCCTTATATAACGGAAAAGGAACAACAAGCGGCGAGCCGAGTGACGCAGCGAGACGCAGAGAGACTGATTGTCAGCTTTCCACGAGCGACCACTCATCTTAGAATAGAATCAGCACTCCAGTGTCAAACGTAAGAGAGAAAAGTAGCTTCAACGAACAGTGATTGAAGGGACCGTGAGGATTCAAGGGAAAAATCGCGCCCTTTTTCGTGCGCTCGAGTCTACGCGTGCGCCAATATGTCGGTAGTGGCCTTGAAATCGTGAGACAGGGACGCGTGCTTGGTGTGGATCCGTGTCGGAGGAAGACGAGGTTTAACGGAGAATCGATCGAGGGATAGAATTGAAAGGGTGAGAAAGTGACGCGGAGTGTGCGTACTGGGCGTGTGACACGTGCACAGGCACGCTTTTCGTAGTCTCAGGATTTCTTACCTGCTGCTAGAACCGGGCTGTCGAGCCTTACCGAACGCTTTTTTCGCGCCGTTCTTCTCTTCCGTCAAGAGACTCTGACTCGCTTTGGATGTGTTGACTAGATGAGACTGTTTTTGTTTTTTTACGCTGCCACTATTCACGCGAGGTATGCGAAACGCGCGCGCGCAACAGTACGGAGCACGTGAGGAGTATACGCGCTGGTGCTTGTTTTACAGCAGGCTGACTTACACCTTTTCTGATTGTGGCGGCCGATCTTCGCTCCGCTTCTGCCCTCTACGGCGGCTCGTGGAACTTCTGATAGCTAGGGAAGGGGTAACCCGGCTCTCTTTGTTGTTACTACGTTCTTTTTTTTATTCATTTGTTTTTCTACTCGTGCGGATTAGCGGGCAAGTACCGGGAGGTGTAGCCTAATCGCCGTAGCAAGAGGATTAGGCGATAGGATGGGTTTTGCCCGCAAGAATTTTTAGTGTCTTTTTGCAAAGACTCACTGGAGTACGATTTTAAAACGCGTGACGACTTATTGTTAATTCTTATAATTTGACGGTGACATGCTTCTATATTGTTTCCTGAGTTCTCGACTTTTAATTCATAAGGCTGATTAAATTACAGTATTTTTCTTTTGGGTTTCGCAATTTCGCGTATCCTCATCTTACTTAAGGTGACACGTTAATGTGCGGGTGAAGCTATAGCGGATTGCGCAAAATAAAGTCTGAAGAAGTAACGTACATATATGTATGTAGAGGTACATTAAAGTGCATAGAGAAACCTTCGTCCCATTTCTGTCTGATGCGAGGACCGATGCGATAGCGGGGTCACTGTTGCACAGATCGCGCATAGCATCCATGAGAATGAAAGTCGTTTGCCTTGATTGCATAAAGGTGTGGAAAATATGAAAAAAAGGGAAATCTGGATTCGCGATGTTCACGTTCTACTACAAAAAACGCATATGATTTATTAATCACCAATCGAATTCCAAGATTTTCTCCAGCACTTAACTTTGAGATAAAAGAAAACAGGAATGTTTTATCGTAGTCTAATTTAAGTAAAGTTCGCATACGTTTCGAAATACTCTAAGTATGTAATTGCAGCGTTGTATAAAAACTCCATGTGCTCCTACGAATGACAAGAAGAAAATGTTTCATTGTTACATACGGTGTATGAGATATTTCGACAGAAAATTTTTTCAACTTACGACAGATCGAACAAAGTCTGGTCTGGACCGTCTAATTGCTCGAATCGCCAGGCACACATCACACTCTCCTTCGACAGCCATTCTTTCCAAGAGGAAGCTCAGGGCCAAATAAAGGCCACAGCCAGTTACCCCGTCACTGTATCAATTTCGGAAATAAATAAAAAACCTGAAAATCAGATACTATGTACATTGACTACTTTAGAATCCTTACTGGCACAAGACCACTACTGGTCCTTCTCCTCTCGGAGTCCTCTCCGCAATTTGCCAAAGTGAAACCAAAGACATGACACTTGGCGGATCTTGATCTCGACCCGGTTTCCAATTGTTTAAACTCAAGATTGTCACTTGCTGATCTCTCGCTGGTTTCTGAAAAGGAATCGATCGAAGTGTTCAATTATCCTATAACAACCTATTATTATCGAACATTACTTCAGAATTGTCGATGAGCGATAGTTCCCGGGTTGTGTAGTCTTCTAGGATTATCGATGCTTTCGCGACAACATTTATGTATGGTGTGGGCTTGAATTCATTGCTGGGTACAATTGGACAGCATGTCTGCGAGTGAAGCATTTATGGAGTAGGAAATTTAATATTTCATACGTGAAATTTAATGGAACAGAAATTTATGGATGTTTTACGGGATCTTCTGGATCAGGTGGCTGCAACATAATGATGAGTTGAACCCTGAACTCGGCAATCATTCTCCAGAAATCGTTAAACGTTGATGGCATTGGGAGCTGTGCTGCGAGATACTGATTCTGCACTCTGACACCGTCGACATAGACCGCCGATATATAATCGCTGTCTTTGTCAGTGGATGGATACCTTTTCAGATACACCCTATTCACCTTTTCTGTAAAAGTGAAATCGATAGTCACATATGGACCTATGCCTTTCTCTCTCCTTTAGAATACAATTTCAATACAAAACCTGAAACTAATTCTGGAAATCTGTTTTTAGCTATATTTCGCTCTGATAATATTGTTTGCATCGTGGGTGGTCGGAGAGCTTCGTCTTGCCACGCTGTGCTTTGCAACCTATAAATTCATATTGTATATGAAAAATCAATTAAACTGAAATTGAAATACTTGTCAAGAAAAAATATCGAAGGAAATGACACCTTCGTTGCTGAAGTGTTAGATGTTTTTTAAATTCCTCGATTTTTGAAGGGAGGCCATCGTTACACGATAATGCCGTGGGAAACGATAGCAAGCATTCGACGATTGCCAGGTGTGCCAGTAAATATTGCTGTCTGTTGTCTACCATATTCGCTCGTTGACTCCTGATCGCTTCAGTCTCGGCGTATACGTCGACCACCTAAAAATATGTTTATCTATCTCGCTTGTCTTAAGAATTATCACTCTCGTTTATCGAACTTTCTACCCCTTCCGCGGCGGCACGACGAAGACAAATGTCACACAAAATGATTGCGCCTGTTCTACCAACTCCAGCACTACAGTGAACCACTATAGGACCGTTTCCAGGAGACGTTGCTAAAAGCTTTTTCAAATATGTCACTACGGAATGCGTGTAAAGAGGAACACCATGATCGGGCCATACCACGTAATGCAAATGTTGGATCTATTTAGAAAGAAATTTTTATGTCAATACAAGTATTTTTCATATAATAAAAAATCTCTTAGATTATTCTATGATCTTTATCGTTACAACCTTACGAGTTTCATCGCCACAAGTAACTTGCAATGTTCGAACAGTGTAATCGGCGAACACATCGTGTTTTGCGTTCAAGACTATCACGTCACCATACTTCTTTTTCTTGCCAATGTCCGGCCAGTATTGTTCACACTTTGTCTGTGGGAAAAGTGATGATTTTCTTATTTTTTCTTTCAATTTAACAATATACGAATAGTTTTTGTACGAATATTCGGATTCTTACCTTTCCACTCTCAATTAAATTTGCAAGCATGCAAATGATGAGGACTTCTTCTTGCCATATCATGCGCCAGAAGTCAATGACCGTGGTTGGTTTTGGGCCCTGTGTGGCTATATAACCCCGTTCTTTTTTATACCCCTTTAAACAAGATCACAATAAATAATTTGAACAGATTCACACTTTATATTATTTATACTAAGATTTCTACCTTTATGTAATTCGCATTTATATAATCGGAGTAAGGATCATCCGGAAGCTTTTTCAGAACCACTCGAGATTCATCGTCTACGATCGAATTATAATTAATTAGAATGACTTTAAAAAAAATATGTTGACTGAATAGAAAAATTGAACTTACACGCGATGAGATTTCCATAGCGATTCTTTAACTTATTTTGTAGTAACTTCCCGTAGTCCCACGGTTTTGTTTGGCCTCTTGGAAACGTCTGAAAGGTAAGAAATCACAAGGAGTGTCCTCGTTTTACCGTGAAAAAGGAGAGCGAGCATAGATATTGTGCAGAACCCACTTGGTATTGCTTGTCAAGCAAGCCAGTCTCAATTGCTCTTTTCACGTAGTCTTCGAAATCCTTCACTTTCACAGGAGACGTTTTCGCGAGCTTCTCGTTATCGTCTATCGCGAATAATGGTACTTCGGGAGTGCTCATTCGCGACAGAGATTCCTTACCGGATGGAGTAGAGCTAGATACCACTTGTTTCGAACTCGACACGATAGACTTTGGTTCCAAGTTCTGGTTGTTGTGCTCCAAGGCCATTTCGTCTCGCAGACTGATATTCTTTATCGAACCGTGCCTCCTTCTGCGAAGAATCGCGAGCGTAGGCAACGATTAACATATACGTACACACAGCTAGTTCCACCGAGGTCCTCAAAACCGACTGGTTTCCATAAAAGATATTCAAGGAAATTCAGTCTTTAATATTACAATTCCTTTTGTCTCTTGCAAACTAAACTGAAAATAATGTTCTTAACGGAAAGATTACGTGTGTCAAAAATTGAGGGAAATCATTTTTATAGAATAGATATCTAACTGAAGGAAATGATCCTTAACTTTTCCCGGTTTTAAGTGAATCCTGTTGATTTTGTCGTGTTTTACGTACCTTTGGATAGGACTAAAAATAATTATATATACGAAAAATTGAGAGAGACAGTGTTTCCAACTGATTCGATCATCGATGCTAAGAAGTTGGAAAGCGTGTACCTTCGGTAAAAGTAAACCACTGCAACTGCGATCAGCAGAATTATCATAATAGGAATGAGCCAAGCCTCGTCGTGCCTCTTCTGAAGTTCTCCGATGCGAATCGATGTGGTTTTTGCGAGCATAATCTGACCGCTCATCGATCCCAGTTCTGTTTGCACAATGACCACGATGGTATATAACTCTTCCGGTTTGAGTGGGCAGTTCACTGCACCGCCATACGGACGATTGTCACCCACCGTAAATTTCTTCCCGGCATAGTCCTCTGTCTTTCCGAAGGATACCAACTTTTCCATTGAAATCGAAAGTGGAAAAAATATCTTCTCTTTTTTTTTTTAAAGTAACTTCACTTACTGGAAAAATCGCAGCTTGCCACGCGGTCTCGTGATCTTCTATCGCGATCAGCTCTCGCAAATTTGGATGTAATTCGCGATGTTGCTCGCAAGGTTGAGGACCTTTAACCACGACGCTCATTAAGCTGTCTTTCGTGTCGTTCACGACCTGCGGAATGTGCAGGGAGATCGTTGAATCATCGTTGTGGACTTCTGACGTCAGGTCGCCTTTGAACGCGATCGCTAATGACGTTGTCACTACACTCGATTTCGCTTTTCCATATAAGCGCGTGTTCGTGACAGCGCGAATAGATATCTTGTAAGTAGTCGATGCCAGTAGATGCAGTTCTTCGCGATACTCTGGCGAGTAACTCGAAATATCCACTTCGTACACTTGACTTTTTTCTGAGATTGCATTCTGCGATCGCGCGATTTTTAGTCTCAGATTAGTCGACAGTATTTCTGCTCGGATGACGAATTTTTCGAGGTGGCCGCCTGTTCTCCACGGATGAGGCCATGAGGCATGCAGTACACCATTTTTGAGAATGTCGATATTGAAATTCTCGGGTGCCTCGGGTTCTATTACGCGAATATAAAATATTAATTATTTAATTGCATTATTTGATTTAATTTATGATCTTCACCTGGCTCCTTCCTAAGAGTCGAAAGGAAAACTAATTTTCCTGGTGCTGAGACATTCCTATTTGCTGCCGCTATCTGAAATATCATATTTTAATCTCCTAATTTTTTTCCCGTAACAATAAATTTCGTCATACCCCAATTTTTTGACTGTAAGATGTTCGTTGTTCGATCGTCGTGCAAAGATAGTCTTTCCAAAGTTCGCAGTTGTCGGTCACCGACACAGTCTTTGGAAATGGTATACATTTTTTGGTGCACTCGAATAAAAGATAGTGTTCAATTTCTCCGTTATGCGGTATTTGCGGTTTTTGCCATCGCATGCTGGCAACCATTGTTTTAAAATCTGTTTCGAAAATTTCTGCATTCCTTACCGGTGGAGGAGCTGCCAGAAAAAATAATAGAATCTTTAACCGATTCATTAATTTCCAATAGGTGAAATTGATCTAATGAATAACGTCGTTTCTTACGAGTTGGAGGAGTTTTAAAAGTGAGTTGACAATAAAGACTATTATCGTAAGGTTCATTATAGTCTCTTAGAGCATATATTCGTGCTCTATATGTCTCTCCACCGTAAATGCCATTATAGCTCGGTCCCAATTTCAAAAAATTATATTTCGTCTGATTTGTATCATGATAATTTTTCACTGCCTCGCTTACACCTTCAATTACTATCCTTGTGGCAGGAATAGGTCCACGTATGGTGGTGCAATCGATTGGTGGATCCCAGAATAGTGAATAATTTTCGAATCTCAGATTCGAGAGAATCGCGGATGGAATTTCTATTCAGAAATACTAGTTAAGTGTTAAATGAAAAACGTTTATATAGGAGCCTACGTGAAATAAGTACCCGTTTGTCGAGTGTTAAAGTCAAGTTTCTCTTCAGCACCACGTTTGGATGTACACGCTGACACTTTAACTACGTAATGAGCGTAAGGATGCAAGTCTGAGAATGTAATATGCGTCAATGTCGTAGAAGTGATAATAGTACTGTTTTTTCGTGGAGATAAGCGTAAGTTTTGACAGCCCAAAAATGCTTCCACCTTAAAGAATAATTTTCTATTACAATAATAGCTCTTGTTTTTTCTATTATCTAATATAGGATTTATACCTCAAGTACAACTTCGTAATTCACAATTATACCATTTGGATGCGCAGGAATATCCCACTTTAAAGTGAGTTTATAGTCCGAGGATAATGTTTTCTCGAGATTCCTCACATTCGATGGTGCTGGAATTAATAATTCTAAGCTAGACTTTTCTATACGAAATAAAAGCTGAAGCTTTTTGTTTTTATATGCATCACCTGCTTCTAGAGTTCGAAATTCTTGCGAATACAATATTGCTTTTCTTTTACCGATAATTAATTTGTATTGTGTGTATGGAGTCAGATGCAAGAATTCGTATGGCAGTTTTGGTAATGTTCCCCTGAAAATCTCTGAACCTGTGTCAAGATTTCTGAGAATAAGATCGTACCAATTATCCGGGCACGGATACTGTGTTTGCTATAAAAAAGGAATATTCTCAGAAAACCATCTAATTAATATATGGAATAAAAAAGAACTCGTACCAATCTATCAGCTGCCTGAAGAGTTACGCTGCTCTCATTGATACTAACTTCAAACTCTGATCTTGCTAAAAAGTTCAGATACTAATAAGATGTCAAAGTAAAAAAAGGTGCCGATTTTGGAGTGATAACTCACCACTGCATCTAGTAGAGAAATTTTGCGAAATTCCATCGATGTGAGTATAAGTGATCTCTACGTACAATTGACACTTGATCCAATAAGTAGTACCAGGTTCTAAAGTATCGATATATCCCACCAATATGGTATCATTATCAAAAATCTTCCGAAATTCTCCTACTGTCTTTTCATCGGATTGTCCTTCTTTCTAGAGATTACGATTATTTTGAAACAAATGCATTGACTGCTGAATATTCAATTGTGCATTCATCGATATACATACGCGAATTATGAAAGCATAATCCACCGAAATATCTTTATATTCCTGTTTCGCATCGAGAGTAACGCGAGCTGTGGTTTCATTTACGAAATCGATATCGGGTCGCGGAGGGGTATCAATTCCTTTGAAAAAAGTATTAATAATCATTCAATAATCCGAATGAATTTTTATGATTCTGTAATATGTTACCTGCTTTACAGAACGGTGGAATATTGTATCTCTGCGAATTGTCACATCCAGAGATACACACTCCCGTTTTGTAATTGCATTTCTGATCCTTGCAAGAACCACAAAGTTGGTTGCAATCGTGACCATATTTGTTAATTTCGCAATCTGTAAAAGAAATTCTTCCAACATACTTGAGAATATAAATTCAACTCTCTAAAACGATTCTTACACGAATTGCAATCATTTCCAATGAAACCCGGCGAGCAGGTGCATCCACTTTTTTCGCAAATTACAGCTCCTTTGCAGTGCGCGTCAATTTTCAAATGATCGACACAGCTTACCATACAGTGTGGACCAATTTTACCTTCTTCGCAATATAAATCTTCTACAAAAATATATTTCAGTTAAAATTTCCCGAATATTGCCCGCGATTACTTCGAATATTACCGAAATCGGATCCTAATACAGGATTAGATATACTGCTGACAATAGTGCTGTCGTTATACAATAATTTCTGACACGTTACGTTTGGCCAATGATAATTTCCATCGTAGTAATCTTGAGTGGCCTCGATAATTCCGTATCTAACAGTGTCTATAAACGAGAGATTATAATGAAAGAGTAATCTACTATTCTTTATTTAACAAATTAGTTGAATTTAATCAGGAAATTTACTTCTTGGGGGGCATAAACGAATATCAGCTACAGCCCAAAATGGTCTGTCAATTTCTCCACCTCTCGGTAACAATTTTATTTGCACTCCGTCCATTGCGTTCATTTCTACTGTCTTACTGATTCTCACTGACTGCCAGGATGGCAGTGGATGAGCTGCGGTGATCTTTGATCCGTCGATCATCGCCAGACTTTCATCCATGCTTTCGTCGGATGCGTCGATCAACACAACTTCCATTCTACAATCTCGACATAAGCCCGCTAATAGTTCTATGCAAATATTGGGACTGTTCAAATGTAGCCGAGGACTGATCAGTGAAGCTTTCGCGTCAGTTGTGTGCAGAAAACTGTCTGAAACGAATTTACGTAATTTATCCACAGACGGATAATCAATTTCTTAATAGAAATACGTCTTCTTTATTGACTCACATAAATGGGATCGAAAGAGCAGAGGATTTCTGCTTCTTAGGAATATTTGATAATCGTTAGTTGTACTATTTGGTATTTCTTCCGGATCTACAAATGTCATAATCACATTATCTGGATCGTATAGGCTCAAATTTCTGCTGGTAACGTTCCAACTGAGAACGAAAGTTTTCCATTCAGTGGGTGACAGTGGTCTGTGCTACATTAAAATTACGTTAATGATCGTCGCTAGATCAGTGTGTATACATATATTCTACGTTAAAGTAAAATGAATAAAATAAAATTACAGTGTACGATGCTTGCTCCTTAGCACAGTCTGAATTATTTTTAGGATTCATGTCGGGGTAAGGCACCCCATTGGGACACCTCCGAATTACTGACTTCGTATTTTCCCAACCACCGATAATTATCCAGTAGCAAAAATCACGTTCGTATTGATCCGAGTCGCATAATAGTATGTGAGCATTGTCGGTTCCACGAATCGAGAACACCATGGTACTTGTTTTATTGAGCGTGTCTATTCGACGATACTCGTGGTACGAATTAAAGTTATTAAATTCTGTGAATTCTGCATACGTGAATTTTTCATATTAATGTTACTTGATATTAGTATCGCGCTAATAAAGTTGAGTTATTGATTACTAAACCTTCCCATCGACGATCAAAAACGGGTCCCATTGGATTTACTAGTGAATTGGTCAAATTCCAATTGGTAATGTTCCATGAAGTCATGCATGGAGTGTAAGCATTCATTTCGCAGTCTAATACACTGCGCGTGTATCTCGTTAACGTATGAAATTCTTGAGAACGAAAACAATTGGTTCTTTATTCCTTATATCGACGAGAATCGTTGTGGCCTGTCAAATTTATTCTGAAGTACATACCCATATGACCACCGCGGTCTGAGAAAGCGTAAGAAGGATAGATCCAATTTAAATTGCCATTCCATATTAACCCACTGGCATCGTCTTCCGACACGCAAAGCAATTTCCTCTCGTCATAATAGTAGCTGTGCGTAACCACTTTCCCCCGGAGAACGACTAGCCTCGCCGAAATGGAAATAACTTGAGCCGAGAGAAGCAACAGTGCTAATACACCCATAATCACAAGCAAAAACCACAAACAACTCTATATCTTCATCAACTCCTTTTATTGCTCGTTTTCTCAGGTTCTACATGAGTTAAACGCTTCCTTTCGCCCTGCGTGCTTCTGCAAAAACCGCAACACTCGAAACACGATTTTTCACTTGCATCATAAAATATTCGCGCTTTTTTTGGAAACGAGAGAAGAGTAGCAGTATCTTTAATCTTCGCTGAGAACGATGCACTGTGTACTGTCCAGTGGGCTGGAGTAAAAAACCAATGTCCCGCGTGCTCGCAGTTCAAAAGGAACTCGACTTCCTTCTGGTGAATCGGCGATAAGACCTATCGTATCCGGCAGCCACCAGTCGCGCAACAGCAATTCTGGACCTCTGGAGAAATGTTCTCTTACATTCTGAGGAAACAGCTTCCTAGGTCACTTGCACAAATATCCTAGAAAACTCTGTCCGATACGAACTGCTTCGTTAGGGAAATCTATACTTGAGCCATAGAGATTTATTCCTAAATCGATAAAATACAATCTTTCTTCTGTTCTTATCTATCATCCTTAAAGTCTTACTGCTAAGTGTCTAATGTATATCGTATGTACGTTACGTGGTTCCGGTACCGCGAAACCAACAGACTAGCTATAGTTTTCAATTATACATAAAATTCAAAAGTAGAATCTTTAGAGTCATGGTCTTTTGCAATGATTCTCAAATGTCAAGCCGCGGTTGTTACGTTACACGCGTACAGGACTTTGTCGCATAACGTAACGAGAAGAAATCTGGTTCGGAAATCAGGGGGACAGACGAGGTATCCAGGAGTGTACTCTTCGATGTCTACCGAGATTGCATCTCGGAGTGAGCAGAGCCAAGAGAGACAAACCAGCACCCAAAAGGGAAACTCCACAAAGGGCACCAGCGGTTACATCGTGAAGAGGAGTTCCATCCTTCGGAGCCTTAGCCGCGAGAAGCAAAAGTCCTGCGCAACTTAGCGCGGAGAGTCCTGCGAGGCCAAGTCCAGTCCAGGTTCTTCGTAAACTTCTACATGCTCCAGCGAGGGCACAGCATGCACCGCAACCTGCTGCGCTGTCGTAGTAATACCTATACATTTCAACGACAGAGATTATTAATCAAGAAGAGTGCTGAGACGACGGCCTGGTATGCGAATTGCGCGAGAGAGAAACCGACCTTCTTCCTTGCGTCCAGGACAAGTAGAAAGCCAAACCACAAGTGAGGATACCAACGAGAACAAGAAGAAGAGGAGCGTTTCTTCTCTCACTCTTCTCGATCGCGCTGGCTAAGGTTGTATTCGCTTCGCTATTCGGCGGAGACAGCGGTGGAACCTGAACGTACGATCAACAGATTAGTCGTATCGCGTGGAAACTCCAAGTACAAGTTTGTTCTTCTTCTTTTTACTTACCACGGCAGTTCGAGCTATGAACGCGCTTTCCACGCTTTGATAGCCGCCCCTTTTCTGGTCTGCGGGCATCATTTGATACCTCGGTGAACCGGATACCATCGGCATAGACTCCGTGCCATTATCCATGTAGGCGTAACGCGGCGGTGGTTCGCCGTGACCCATCGTAACAAGGTCAACTGGAGCGGTGCCGACGTAACGAAGCCGACCGCAATTGCTCGCTGGACAGAGCTCCTGCTGCCGTGACGAATTTTCCAACAGCGGGAGACATCTCCTGGCGGACGGATCTTTGTTCGGAGTCGAAGTGTGGGGACCGTGGGGTGAAAAAGCTCGATTTTGAGGGGTGCCTTGTGGGGTTGATCTCGAGGGGCTAAACGTTCGTCCTAGTTCAAATAATAATTATAATAATTAGTTGAGTCAAATGTTTCTTATAGTAGCAAACGAGAATTGGAAGAGTAATGATACCATTCGGGGAACTGCCAGGCGTGCGGGCTCTTCTTTGTGGAGTACTGGTCTGGCTAAAGGACTGATGCCTCTTCGGAGAAAGTGTTCTTTCCTCGGACCTTGATCTCGGTTTCCTCGGAGTAGTCAATATTTCGTGCAACTTTTGCGTCGCTAAGTTGTTCCTCGAAGATATCACGAGTTCGTGAGGATTTCTCTCCGGAAGTGCCGGAGGGTCTTCTTCTTGTAAAGGCACCCTTGCGTAACGCCCTACGGCATAGTCAACACGTTACGATTGGTTTCAAAGATAATGCAGTAAAAAAATAGTTATATGTTAAATCTTGTGAAACCTTGCGGGGTGTTGATGTGTTTGTGCATAGGTGAGCGTTGTTTGGCATTGATCCAAGTGGGATCGTCATCCTGGTAATCCTGATCACCCGGTACAACGGCGTATCTTCCACCATTGTTCCGGCAAGTTTGCATCTGCAAGCTCCTGGCATCGTCGTGGTTGGCCGCCGGAGCGGAACGTTGTTGCACCTGCTGCTGCGGAATGAACTCGTACCTCGAAGAACCCCTTCTTTGCAGCTGACCCCTTTGCTCGTCCTGTATGTACTCGTACCTTGAGGACTTACTGCAAATCGAACGATATAGAATAAAACTTACTGATCATATTCTTCGCTCGAAGATAATACAATTCTTAATGTTTCCTGATACCTATAAATTGGACGCTCTTCGACTGGGACGCTTCCATATCTTCTGTGCGTAGGAACGCTCTCTTCGAGATAACAGTATCGGTCTCTGGTTTCAGGGACTTCAATTCTGGTTTCTACGGACGCTTGGAATGCAGGGTTACTCTGGCCACCGTTACATTGCATCTGCAACGGTGGAGGTGGAGGTGGTAACTCGTCGTTCCCTTGAAATTGGGGTGGCGGTGGTAAATCTCTGGTTTGGTCATCGGGGATGTAGTCCAATTGTCGACAGAACGATGGATTTGTATAACAATGAACTGGTGCTGCTTCCGATGTTTGAGCCATCATTTTTATGGTTCGATCGAATCGATACAGTCTTTAGATTATTTCACGAAATTTAAGAACACTCGATGAGCTGCACTGACAAGGAGTCTTAATTAGTCTTCAGATCCCACTGTACATGAAGGATACCCATGGAACCGGAGATACGCAGAACCGATACGGCGTCCAATTCTTTACGATCGATTAATCAGGATCAAGAAGGTACTGCTAATGTGGGAAGGCGATCGCCAAGTTTCCAATGCGAAAGTTACTGTTTCAACTGGTTGTGAAATGTTCTGTGGTGTAGAGATGTAATGTTTCCTGCACATCTTCCACCGTATCTGACACTAACACTTCACGCACTTTTTCTCATTCACTTTATTCTTATTCCAATAGTAAGATTCCTATGCAATACATAATTTAAAAATCTCTTAAACTATTTTGAGAATTTTTGGAAATTCACATTGTCGAGGTAAATTAAATAAAGTAGATTTCCGAAAGGTATTATTGGTTTTAACACTGCTACGATGAGAGATCGAGAGGCGCGTTCGTCGAGACAAGGCTCAATGCATTCGATCCGAACAGGAGCGTTGCCTCCAACAAACTGGCTGTTGAGTTCCCTTTGGAGCAGATGCGCAAAGGGCGTTTCTCCATGCGTTTTCCCCATCCGGACATCCATGTGTAAGTACGGTACTACCTGAGGGGTTGTCGGGGGGTTCACATAATACGGGCCTGGTGTCCCATCGCAGAGTGGGGCCCGTTTGCCTATAGACTATAGTACGTTTAAACCGCTATTTTCTCTTCGAAGCCACCCTCCTTCCTCACCCGCAAAATTTCTATGAAAGTATTTTTTGCACACCCTTCGCGCCACGTCGGATTCCGACATTTAAATTTTAAAGACCGCGCTGCAATCGACTCGGTTCCCCAAGAATAGCAGCGTTAATACTTGTGATTTTGTTGCAACATCTTAACGTTTTTACATACGGACAGAGCTACTTCGTGCTTATAATATTTAAACGAGTAAATCAGTGATAAATTTCGAGATGAACGAAGCAACAGGGAACGAAGAGCAGAATAAAGAATCATATCTTCTAGGTGGTTTTTTTAAAGAGAAATTATTTTCGGATATGATTAAGTGACTGTTATTTTTAACAAGAGAACAGAGTTGCAAACCCATCAGAATAACTGTCAAGTTTACTATCTACATGATTGATGGCGATGTCTGTAGTAAAACAGAGGAACTTATTTGCAAGTTGCGTGCAACAAACCGCAGTGGATTACATAAACGATCGTTGCACGTAGCAGAGGAAAGAACTTGAGTGGAGGGAACTATACCCAATTTTCTGGGCAGCTGCCACGACCGTTGGGACGCGTGCCCCGATCGTAACATCTGCTCCAATACAACTGCAGCTCCATCACAAGTACGCCCTTTACTTTTCGTGCACCAAATACCCTCGTGCTCGCCATGCGTCCTGGTGAACGTCCCGCTAACGGTCGAAAAGTCATTCCGAGCGACCAAACTGAAGAACGCAGCCGGATTTCATGCTTCTCGCTTCTGACGTTGAATTCTCCTACGGAAGCTTCAGTCCGAAGGTATGCAAGTATTTATTGCACCCACTGCGGTTTATTCGTCTCGTAAAAAACACTATAGGATGACTCGACTCTTGACGAATTTTTTCGTGAACTCTCTTGGGAGCGGTTTAATTGTCGTTGAAATAAGAAACTGCTACGTTCACGGTCGAACTGTTGCGGTTGCCTCTTCTTGTGGAAAGGAAGTTCTTATTCAAAAATGTCAGGAGATGCCATTACAGTGAAATTGGGGGCATGCGAGGAAAAGTTGTGAAGCGGAGGAGTGCTGCAATTATACTTGTACACACTTTCTTTCTGTATTCAAACATTAACATAGTTTTTTCGATGACTCTTTAAGATAAACCAGGTGAGTTAATGTGCACAGGATGACGTTCCGAATGAAAGTCTTTAGCGACGACCCGATTTGCTCGGCTCTTCTCACCTTCGCAGATAGTAACTTGTCTACTAGCAGCATATTAACCAATATTTTCGAAAGCTACTACTTTCCGCTCGATGAATCCATCGATGACGGTACACAATTTTGCTGTTTACGCTGGTGCTAGAGAAAACCATTTTCTCCCTTCTTGTTCGAATCCTTAGAAATCTCGTTGTCGGAACAAGACCAAACAGCTTCAGCGTGACTTTGCATTTAAACGATCGCGAAAACGACCACCGATGCTCAAAAAGTGTGTTTAATGCATTGATGCAGGGAGTACGAACAAACATGTGCAGTTTTGAAAGGACACGCGTCGCCACGCGTGTCTCTCCGCCAGTTCTCCTTTGTCGTCCTGAAAACTAGTCGCCGAATCGAAGGGTTCTCCGATGCGAATTTTGCCTCATGAGTCACTCGATCATCCAAACGATCAGTGAACATTAAATAATCGCTTAAGTTATTTGTTCCGATGCTTATGTATTTCAGTGGATGATCGCATGCCGGATATTATTAATGCGACATAACTGGGTGAGCCTACTGACCCAAAATGAAACTCTGCATTGGATGCAGCTTGGATTCATTGTCTAGTGAGACCCAGAGGAAAAGGTCGTGTGCCAAGCCCACGTGTCTATGCCATCAACAACAAAGGTTAGCCTGTATTCGCAATTCCATCGGAGGATCATGGGACTTGTTCCCCCCCAGGAGTTTTCTCCAATTCTACCGCATCCCTCACACCAAGACGAGAATCTCAATCCCTCATCCTTATCGCGAGTTAATCGTTCGATCACTGTGCAATTCGCAAACGGATTTACCATGGAAAATGGAACCAGGATGAAAGGATAATTTATTGCTCGAATGGGAAACGTGTCAAGAACTGGTACCAGGTTCGCGTGTTCCTAAAGATACCAGAGTGTCGAAACGTCAACGCGCCGTGATTATACAATCGTTGTACGGTGATGCAAGCTTGCCTCCGTTTCTCACTATGTATGTATGTACATACGTACTGTAATCATTTGCCAGCAGCCGGACAGGGAGGACAACGGTGTGAAGAGGGCTTAAGCGCGCAACACGGACGCCTAAGTACAACGTCTATCCGTCGTTCTCCGTTGTCCCTTTCACTGCAAGTCGACCGCGTGGGAGGTGTTCGCTCAGGATCTCATAGCAATTTCAGCCTCCAACTAGTACCTCCCCATAGTTCAGTCTCCAGGCAAGTGTCTCCCGCGGATGATCTCGTCCTTTCGCAAATCACCCGCGAAGAAGAGAAGCTTGAAAAGTCTAAGTGTTCGGTGGGTGTTAAAGAGAAGTACTCGCTCGAGTTGTTCTCAGCTGTTCTGCCACTTGAGCCATCACCACTTACGTTCCTGATGGTTGGTGCGATGTGACCGAGGGGTTCATCTTCGCGCGAAGACTCGAGGACCACTCGGACACATCTTTGTTTCTTTACGCCTCGAACAACAGTTGCGATGACAAGTGCGTGTGGGAGACAATTGAGATATAATTCAGTAGCGATAAATCAAGAGAAGTTTGGCAAACTGGTTGATCGAGGATAGCAATCCGGATTAGTTACGGTAAAGTGCACCGAAGCTCGGTGTTCATTTGAGATAAGCCTCGAGTTGAATTGGATCAGTGATTTCTCAAGAGACTGAAAATCCTCGTTCGGTAAGAAGAAACAAGAGAAATCGGCTCCTGGGAAAGAGCGAACAAGACTACACGCGCACCGAACATAATTCCTTCGATCCGTAATCGGCCGGAATTGCATAACGTTTGCACCGGGGGGAAAAAAGTTAGAGCGACGCGTCAGGTTGTTAAACCCATTTATGGTTCCGCGTTCCCGCTCATTGGGGGACTGTCGTGTGGTGTGTACCCCTTTAGTTTCCTTTTCTCTAGCGGCATTGTTAGACCACGAAGTTGCACAAGTCTCGAGCTTGTGAGTCAGTGAAATTCTCTTTGAAGATTCCAATTAAGACGGAGCGGTTGCGATAGTTAACTGGCTGGCCCCTTTCCACGGAAGCTATTAAGAATTTTATCCAGACAGATGGTGCGGCTCCCTTATCATTAAACTTTCGAGAAGTTGATCATTGTGGTTTACTAAGTAACTGCAATCGCAGAATGCGGTTGCTGATTCGTCTCTCGATTCCCTCCTTGTGGCAAGGACTCGATTAAGAATAATTTAGTAGCGGCGGTCCACCGCTCGAATGCTGAATCCTGTTGCGCCCTGACAAAAAGGGATTTTAATATTCCGAGGGTCACCCGGTGTGTGTTTTCTTCATGGTCAAGTGAGCCTCCGGTTTTGCGGCAACAGGAAGTGCAAGGCAGTTTCCGTTCGAACCAACCAACTTAATATTCAGCTGTACCCTGCACCTGGAACCTTCGGAGTTCGAAACTGTGAACAGTGAAATGGCATAGCCCAAACACAGTGCTCGTCCTGCTTTTATAATGAGCAGTGTGCGATCTCGGTTTCATTAACATTCGTCAGATTATTTTTTGGTAGAAGAAAGAGTTAATAATAACGAGTAACGATGGAAAACGTATATGTGATCAAGGTGAAAACGAAGCCACCGTTGTCGTCATTGTACCCTTCGGAACGTCGGTACTCGGCATCCACAGTAGGCGGATTATCTCTGGTACATTTTGGATTGGGGGCGCTATCATTACTCTTAGGTACCCTTGCCTTGTCGTTGCAAGGACCGATTTTGTCGATCGCATGTTTGGTGCCATTCGTAACTGGCCTCTTAGCCTGGAGAAGATGGTACATCGACCGGAACATCACCATTTTCTTCTACGGAAGCCTCTTCTCTTTGGTAGCAGCAATTCTCTGCTTCGTTGCTACTGTCCTCGATATCGCTGCCGCCACTGACAGCGTAAATGGATCTCTCTGGTCGCTGGAAAAAATTCTCAATCCTGCCAGCAATCATCTTCGCCTCGGTGAAAATGATACCTCGATCGACGAGACTATGTTCATGCGGGATAATGACTTCAACGTGACCGAAGATTACGGACGACTTTTGAATACCAACTTGGACACCTTGACATCGGGAATAGTGATCAACAAAATGTCCAACATCTCCGGTTACATTCTGCGCGGTTCGAGCACTATGCAACCGGACGAAAGAGATTTGAACCAAGAGCAAGTTGGGACCTCTACCTATGATGACTTAAAGGGTGAAGCTTCTGTGATATACGAGAGTAAGATGTCTCGAGAGAAGGATGAAGAGGAATTCGCGAACAATGGGACGGGACAATCTTTGGAGACGATAAAGAGTGAGGTGATGTCGTTCTGGCAAAGAAATTACCAAGAGCCATCGCACAACAGGATCCTGCTAACCGTGAATGTGTTGGTGGCATCACTTTTGGAAGTGTTTTGGTCGGCCCTCAGTGCGAAAATCGCTCTGCGTGGAATGATGAACCGCTTGCCAGAGACGAGTTACACGAACAATGCTCTGCCGAGCGCGAAAAGATCCGGCGGGACTTCTGGAGGAAAGAAAAAGTCACCGGCTCCACGGCCGGATATCTTAGATCACGATCGGAGGCTGTCGGAGAGCTTGCAGAATTTGAGTGCCTTGCACAATTTGAGGAATGCAGCACCGAGTTTGCCGTTGCCCGAGTCCAGCAGGGAATTCAGGGAGAGGGTCGAAAGGTTCTTGGCTAATCAAGCGGCCCAGAGAATCGTGGAAGGTTCCTGTACATAAAGTAGTATAGTATTATCGCGAATGAACGAGAGAGGAAGGATAATAGGGTAGATGTAAGGCAACCTCATGGCTTTAAGGATACTCTAGCAATGGTAGGCTTCGGTTTTTAATGATAGCTTAGTACGCTAATTGCGAGGCAGATCCACTAATCATAAGACTATTAGATAATCCTTATTTCATGTGGTACACCTGTATTAAGTACTTTCTCGATCTCAGTTATTGCATGTAGGAAGTACATTGCGTTCTTGGATTAAGTTTCCGCGGATGATTCCTCTCGGTAGCATAAAATATCTTATTCTTACTGCAACTGGCAGCCGCAGGGAAGATGATAACTCCTTTACATAATCTCTGTGGAAAGCAATAAACTATGGAACAAGAATCGCTCTTTCGGTTGCGGACTTAATTGCGGAAAGAACAGGTTCACGGTAATCGCCGTGACTTCACTAATTAACTCATTTACGTATGCCTGAAGGAAAGGAAGGACTGAACATGGGGCAAATAATATGCAATCACGTAGCGATTCGCCGGGTCGACAGTAATTGCAGTGTAGGAGACTAGTACTACTTACTTACATAGGTTTCAATTCGGACGCGTGACTCTACACTGTTAAAGAGCCCTCTCGGTTCTGCATTCATAACGAGTCCCCGGCTTTATGAGATTGTATCACCCACGTTTACGATCCCAGAAATTACTTAAGCGCGATTTATTAGCCACCGCGGTTACATGCTCGCACTCCCGTTAATTAAATCCTGCGTTAAGCGACCACAAGTGGCTCTAAATACTTGAGGATATCGTCCCACGCGAATGAATTTTTTTTCATTTCTACAATATCCCCTCGTTTCAATTACCACTGGATGGCGCATTTCAGGACGAAGAGTAAGAGATAATCCATCCTCGGTGTAGGATGCACTGTGCCAATTTCGTTTCGAGTAATATACGAGGTTTCGAAATGTTTCAGGGAAGTGACAGTAATAGCAGTCCATTTGGAATTGTGAATGGACTATCGAATTACGGATATGTCCTAGTACAGTGATCTACATCGGTAGATTTGACTGCAACTATATTACTGTCAACTCTACCCGAACCTACTATGAGTTGAGGTGAAACAATGGGTGGTCACACGTCGAGAGCGTTAATCTACGAGCAATAGCAGTCGGACGCAATCGTGGCACGAGCGATCGATCTAGATTGGCCAAAATTAATGTTACCTATCGCCGCGTGGTGCCTTTCTCGCGTGTGGCTGCCTCTATGTTTTTCTGCATGCACATTGCGAAAGTTCAACGGTCGTGCAGGGAGCCAGCGCTCCTTGCGAAATCCCATAATCTGATATTGGCTAATGCCAAGCACGGACTCGGGAGTTCAGAAAGAAAATCGCACTAACAATGCGAGAACGCTGCCTCCGTAGATCTTGCATACTACCTTTTTAACTCCCCTCGACTATCGGTCTGGGCGGGTTTCCGTGACATATTGGGAACAATACGATTGTGGATCGAGGTGCGATTAGGTCTCCACGTGTCTCTGCTGACTTTCGAAACGTCAATTAAGTGATTATCGTAGATCGGAGAAAATTGACTTCTCATTCACTCGAGATTGACTCTTGCGAGGAGTAAAAGTATATACGTGTATCACGAGCTTAATGAGACTCGGCAATCGCAGACTAGGATACCAGTCTCTACGTTTATCGAGAATGGCGGACTAGGTCTCGCTAGGTTGATTCCGCCTTTCTTACAAAACAAAGCTTTATTTATAATTGTTATTCGGTACATTATTCGGCAACGTATCGGACTTGCTACAACCTGCGTCTCGCTCTTAAGGTACACTTTAAGTCGAGTAAACAACGTTATACCACTACATCACTAAGCTGGCCCTGTTCCTTTCACAATATTTCCTCTTTTCGAGTTTTACAAAATATGTAATCTCATTATTACGCTAAAATTTCAAACGGCAGACAACGCCGGCAGACTAATGCCGGCGGTATCGTTATTCCATCGTTCGTTTCAGAAGAAAGCCGGCCTCTTTATATTGTCCTTGGTCCATCCGGATTGTAAGTTCGATAGTTAATATGCAGCTACGAAAACACAGAGAGCTTAAGAAAGTTGAACAGAAGCTACGATTAGCATTGGCTAATGACTAAAGTATAATTGCCGAGGTGTACCAACTGCTCGGCGAAAGGAAATTAAATGTATCTATATGTATTCCGAAAGACTGATCGAAAAAAAATTATCGAAAAATCAGGAACCACCTTAATGTGTCAATAAATATCTCGTTACTCGACCAACACGAATATATTGTAGCAATTGAAGAGTTGAAGGATGCGACCTCCAGAATGCAATAAAAAGCAGAATGTTCACTTGACGGAAACACTTGACGACGATGCGCAAACTGGAACGTATGAGTACTGACGTGTATCTCACGATGGTAAATACTTTTGCAGCATTAACAGCTATGTGCGAAGTAGAGCTAACATCTAGCATGCTATTGGCAAGAGTAAAGCACACTTTTGTACATGGACGTTTCTAATCTCTCACTAACGAAAAACGACTCTGACCAAGTGAAGGACGTGCTCTCGGAAAAGTGGATCAAAAAATCTGGATACGATTCATCCCCATGATGACGATTACACCACGAAGATGATCCATCCGCAGACTATTCTAATACGAAACTAGTAGTCGTCGCGACTCCGGTCGACGACTCTCGCCTCTCGATATACTTAACATTTACTAACGACTAAAGTTACGAACAACACGGCGACATTGTTTAATTAAAAAAAATACATCGCTACGTAGGATGTTCCACAAATATACTATCTACCACAGTCTGTTACTCGTAAATCTTTCAGACTTCTGCCGACAATTGCCATCATCGGCTTTTTCCTTACTTAAATCCTAATGGCGACGATACATTAACGCGTTAACTTAGACAACGATTTTACACACATCCTGTCCAACTCATCGATAATCACGTCACTTACACTCATATACCAGCTTTGTATTCCATGGATATACTCGCGACTAACTAGGATTCGACACTCCATATAAAGACAGTCCTGCTTAAATCCTTGGAAGCGAAATCCCCAGGATAAATGTCGAGTGAATTCAAAGACAAGAAAATACGCACCTACGGCAGACAACCGCCGGATCATAATGAATTCTTCCGCTATTTTCTACTTGTCGGTGCTTCAATATGATATCAGAAAAATTATAGTTCGCAGTGCCACCAAGTTACACGTTCACCGGCCGAACATTGTCGTCGGATTGTTGCTGCTCGCCACTTTGCCAACCAGAGTCCAAAGTGGTCGAGTCGCTGAGACAACACTGCGGTGCCTCTTCTTCCTGGCTGCTCCTGTAATCTCGGAATTCTCGTTCCCTCGCTCGTTCAGTCTCCTCCTCTCTAAAGTAACCGGAAGTGGCAGGGTCCTCCGGAAGTTCCTCCTCCTCCTCCTTCGAAGCATAGTACGAGTATCGTCCTTGCTGTATCACTTCGTACTGCGCGTCAGGCGCTAAGAAGGGTCCCCTGGCGTTTCGCGGTTCGTCACCGTTCGCGTAATTGTCGGACGGTATACCACCGGCGTCCGATGGCAGCGGAAGTGGCATTCTGGATCTCTTCGATAGCTGTCGCTTGCCCAAACGTGCTGCCAAGTAATCCACGCCTTCCGGATGCTCGCCACCTAACAAGAAATTATTCTTTGGCTAATTGGAAATTGTCATCCCGTACTAGGGGGATTTTAAGTGTGATAAGGAAGATCAATGTACCTTCTTTCTCGACAGCCAGATCGTAGAAGCTACTCTCTGGACCGCAGCACGAAGATACGTCGCCAAAGTATAACTCGCTCTCAGATTGTTTTGCAGGATTTGCTTCTTGTTGGAATGCTCCATTTTCCACACCCTTCAAGGGCTTCCTGATCCTCCTTCCTTTCATGGTACCTTCATTGCCACCCTCTGGGTCAGTACTGTTCGAAATCTCCTCAGCATTCTCATAGTTGTCCGATGGACGTTTGACAGATCTGGTTCTGTGGTCTGTGAGTCGAAAGACCATGCAAAGACTTAATGTAATTTCGGATGAAACGCGTCTCTATAGCTTTGTCAAGTTGATCTTACACCCACCGTCGTTATTCTCGAAATTTTCTATTCGTTTGGTACTTCTCGGTCGCTGTTCCGTGACCTGAGGTCTTCGAGCTGGACTGTTGGGATCGCTGTAAGGTGGTGGTGGGCCCCACAACTGTACAGGTGCCTCGAGAACACTGTACGAAGCTGTACTAGCAGTATACGGTCCACTCTGCGCGTTCAAGACCGAGTATGGACCAGCGGATTGAGTATTCAGAACGCTGTAAGGCCCGGCTGCGTTTTCCGGATTCCCTTCGACTGGCCTCGCTTGCGTGTGGAAACCGTAATTAGAATCGGGACTCGGAGCGGGACCTCTTGATCTTGACCATGGCAAGCGCCACCTTCTGTAAGAAAGCAAAGCAAAATGCGCACTGTTGCAATTAGTGACTCTAAGATTTGCAACAAGCCGCTTTTCAGTTTTTGTCAGGACGACGTAAACCGTGTACACTCGAGTTTACTCGGTTCTGCTGGTGAAACAGGATTTTTCGCATTAGATTGTATCTCGGAAGGAACGATTGCGCTTTTTACTGGCGAAGCCGTTCGTCCTTCGGTGAACGAGAACATCAAACGAAGCGTCGTCGTCCATCATAATTTATTTCCAGGACGAAGAAATGCGTTCTGCGAATCTCGCAAACCAACTTGAATGCCGCGCTTAATTAATGCCATATATTAACAGATTACGGGAATACAATGCCCTCCGAGAATCAGGAATGTCCGCAATCGCGGGGTAGGTTTCCGCTATTCACTACCACTGTTCTCTACATATTCACGAAACAATTTACTCATGTGCAATTCTACTGGTAAAATTTTTTATAATTTACCCCAAATGCCCAATTATGCAATATCAATTTTTTATGAGAATAGCATTTCCATTTTCCATTATTTGAAAGCTTTTGAGAGGTTTCGAATCGTAGGATTAAGAGGAGCATTTCGATCGTACCTGGACGGTGCCAAATCAGGATTAGGAGTATAGAGATTTCCGGGTGTCTGTGCCCACCATGGACTGGCTCCACCACAATCGTTGCAGCATCCGCATGAGCCGGTAGGCGGTCCAACAGCACCGCCTTGTCCATAGAGCGATCTGCATCTGAGCTCCAGCTGCTCCCAGTACATCTTCTTCTTTTCGTGACTCGACAGCTGGTATACCAGCATGCAGGAGAATATGCACGCAAGGATTCCAGCAACCGAGACACCAAAAAGGGCTCGGAGACAAGCGTAGAGGGCACCATGAACCGCTTCGCAATGAGGAGTACCCTCGAACAGTACTCCTGGATCACCTTTCGACTGCGGTGCCCCGTAGCATGTGCAGGACCTGGTTCAATCACACGGAAAACCTCTATATCTCTATAAAGTTCTCTCGTCCACTTCGCTAAACGATTTCGAATTTGCATTCACCGGTACAAAGCCGAAAGGTGGGTCCCCGGCAGACCACCCGGAGCGAGCGCATGAATTATGTAGCGCGCTCGCCAAAGCTTTCGCGCCCGTATTAATTAATGAAGCACTTTTAACTCGCGTTTGCGCACGTGGATATTGTTGAGTCATCAAAATGCATTTGAGGCGGATTTTTGCATAGAGGAGGCAAGAGCCCCTTGCGTGGCATACGATTACGATACCGGTAGCGCGAGCCTCGGATGAAGACAAAGTCGAAACGGGGTCAGGATGCTAGGAAACTTTGGCAATACATATTCATTGGCACTAGCGCTCGGTGAGAATCTTGTTTATATTGTATATTGAACCGGTGCCATGCAGGTTCATTCTATCGAGCGATATTATCGGCTCTATGAAAGGTGTGACGTACCTTGCTCTCGCGGTATAGACGCATTCTCGAAGACTCTGCAAGCGAGACATGTGAATGACCGTGGTGGTGACGGTGACCAAGACGCACACTAGCGCGCAAACCACGCCCACAGAGCCGCACACTTTCATCTACAATGTTAAAGAGTGCTCTTTAACGATAAAGCTGTTCCGCGAAATTGATAAAGAACGATTATTCCTCGAGAAAATCCGAAGATACGGGGACACTTACCAAGAGTCCATATCTGTGCTTCCGTCTAGCGAGTAGCATCGTGAACAGACCCATTAGAATCAACTGAAAAATATAGACCGAGACGTGGTTAATAATTAGTATCGCCATCTTCCTCCTTCGAGCCCTCGATTTTCATTTCGCGCGCATAATGGGCCTGCGAGCTCGCCGGTATCCGGGGCCCGTGAATAGGCAGCGCGGAAAACTTCCGAGGGGAGGAAGAAAAGTTGGGTAATTGGCCATTTGAATCTTTGTCTTCTCACCATTATGCCGGGAATGTAAGATGGTACAGTCTCAAAGAGTGCTAGACTGGCCGTGTGGGCTGAAAGGACCGCGTGCACCGCCAAAAAGAGGCTGCCAACCGCAGCGCTCAGCCCGCCACAAAGGCAACAAAGGACAACGTACTTCTTGCAGCAACCACCCTCCCCAACGTGGCCTGCAAAATTTAAATCGGTCACTCGCGACCATTGCGCACGGAGAAACACTCGTATTTAGGTTTTCCCAGCAGAAATTAACAGAGGGAGAAAATAAAGGTATGAAGGGAGGAAAATATTTCGGCGTTCATCTCAAGATCTCAAGCATTGAATTGAATTCTGAGCGAGGGGTGATTTTTTCAGAATTCGTAGAACCTTTTTCGAAGGAGTTTAGCCGACCGACTTAGTCTTGTCGCGCTGGTTCTGTCCTCCAAAGGATAATGGTTGTCCTCGCGTGAGAACCTACCAACAAAACGGTAGCCTCGTTTTGGCCACAATGAGAAACGTGCCGGGAGCGAAACTTCACGAATCTTCCTACCGACTGATTGCCTTCTCGTTCGTGTCTCTCGATCCTCACCCTTGTCCATGAATACACGCCATTAACGGAGCTCCTGAATTAATTGCCTTTCCAGAAATCTGGTCGATAGCTCGCTCCGGATGCTTGCGGCATTCCTCGCGTTCCTGTCAAACGCGTATTCACTACCAAAAGCGAGCCTCCGTCTAAAGACTATTCACGAAAGAGTCCTTACGACCACTCCTGCATCTCATTCAGCTCACTCGTTTACCCTACTCATTTTTCACAATTCTACTCTTATATAAAATTCCATTTTTTTATATCTTTTTTCCTTAAATTTGATAGAAATAACGGAAACAGCCAAATAGGAAAATCTTTGGGGTATATTGCAAAGATCGAACAAAGAAGATCGCTTCTGTGTGTTTGTCTCGTATTCTTTGAAACGCAAGTGAATGCTAGATTCTTTGGCCAATGCGATTGGAGCATTTCATCGGACATCATTCGAGCTTAACGTCCTATTGTCATAACTCGCGATTCAGTCCGGCGTGCTGTATTGGAAACTCCTCGAACGAATGCTGAGCTATGAAAGCGTCAACAGTGTGTCGCTTCAGAGACAATGCCGAATTCTCTCTCGTGACGTCGGCAGAGCTGAACTTTTTAATCAGGTTTGTCATTAACGAAGGAAAGCAATGCTGTGGCTGCTTCGTTCTTTCTCTCTCGCTTTGCGGAAGAGAGGCGAGTGTTCTCGAAAAGAGATCACGTATCGTCTGTAATTAAAAATCTAATTATCCCTGTGTTCAGAGAGATTCGGAGAGCCAACAGTCATGTCCGCCTTCCAACGAAGCTCATTTGGAGTAAGTACTGATAAAGCTTTTCGCATGCCTCACTGCCTCCTTTGCCGCGTAACAATCTTATTGTCAAAATGGTGAAAGGGTCCGAAAAGGACGCGCTGTGCCGTTTGGGTTCACAGAAAAATGTGTTATCCCGCGACGGGAACCTGTAGAACTGTTAGATTTCCGAAGAATAGCGCATCCTTGGGCAAAGGGACAAATCAAAGGGATGCCACGGTTAAAGAAAACTGGTTTCTTTGACAGCATTTCCTCCCGCAGGGTAAACCCACTGTATTTGAAAAATCCTTCACGCTCGCCTGGATTCGCCTTTATTCTTGTCAACGCAAGCAACTATATTTCCACGGAGTTTACAGTTTGCCATTGAATGGGGCTTCGGAGAACCAACTCACCCAGTAGGGTGCACCGTACCTGCCCGCTTTTTCGTGAATGCGATCGCTCGAACTGAAAGGTCGACTTGTTGCGGTGTATTTCTATCGTGCGCCGTCCCACGTTTGCGCGTGTAAAAAAAGCTCGGGCTTTGAGAGGAGAGCGGGACGAATCCGACATTGCGAAACGGGCGCATATTCACCGGGTATAACGACCCTTCTTTTCGAGGTGGGAACGGAAAAGGAGATTCCAATTTTCGTCGAGCAGCGGCCTTGGCAGTTTGGCCAATCCAGATAAACTGTCGTGGCTCCCTCCTTTTGCTGCCTAATCTATGTGACCTTAATTCGACGCGATCTGATTTCATTCCACCCCGAATCGTTCGGTGCGCTAGGGGATGTTCGCGCGAAGGGATGTGATAAATTTTCGGTCTTAGTTTTATGAAGCTCGAGAGCCACTACTGGATCTCTGGAAGTCGAATCGCTTTTCCTACGTCCGGGAAAACCGATCGCTTTGTATTGACAACTTCTTCTTTATACTGCGTAACACACTAGTGACTCGAGCTTCGGACGTAGTCTAAGCAACAGCGATAGTCAACTGTAATTATAATTGGTTCTCGCTACGGTTAAATTAACATGCAACGACACCGCGAAGCGATACACCATATGGCGTAGCTTATAAAATAGATTTATGTACGATACAAACGAAAGAATGATGCCAGAACGGGAGGCTTTATAGCGGCTTAAAAAGAGAGTTAAGTTTACGAGGTGCAATAAAAGTGCTGGCTAGTTATATCGATATCGGTAGCTCTGGTATTAATGGCTCGCTCGTACAAGAGAAAAAAAAGACTCTTACCGCGAGGATTGTTGTCCTCGTCGGATTAAGGATGAAGGGAGCAAAGAAAAAGAGCGAGAGTACTCGACGAAATTAATTTGCGTCTCGCGAAGTCGTCGTGGATTTACTAGCGGTTTTAATGGAAGAGCTATTAATGGGAGATTAGTCGGGCATGCAAAACAGGAGGACAAATAGCGGGTGCTCGAGCACGATTGATAAATTTACGAGAGAGGAGTTAAATGGCATACCACAAGGGTGAGGGTAATGCGATCGAGGGAAGTGTGCATGGTTTGCCGGATGCGGCAAGTGAGAATGCGAATGTGCCGCCATTGTGAAGGGATAACCCTGGTTATCCATTTCCATTTCCGCTCCGAGTCGGCATCGCACTATCTGGAGCACTGGATATCCATCCATTTTCCCCGAGGCTCTGTTGCACTTTGCTTCGAATCTTGAGAACCTTCAACACCGTTCAGACTTCACACACTCTCGACTTCATGCTTCTCGCCAATCCAACACGTGGTCACATCCCTTGTTTTGTTTTCCTCGAGCACCTTCGTCTTCTTCTACGCTTTCCACATTCTTCCTTCCGCGCGCTCGCCTAACACTGGCTCGTATCGTGCTCGTATCGTGCTGGCAGAGCTTGGACTGAGCTTCCGAGCGGCCGGACGAGCTGTGGACAGTTCCACGATGCACACAGTCACCCCCGTTGACATTTGCAAACTACACTTGCGCGTCACATGTCTCCACGGGGTGGCACATTCCAAGGTCAACTGTTCATTGTGTGCTCTTCATCGAGCGCATCCACTGACAGCCCTCATTTATGCTTCGCTTTGTGTCAAACGCCGCATCGGCATCGTACTCTTATCGTAATCCAAAGAGAGAATTCTTCAAGAAAAAATAAAAAATAGAAGAAAAAGAAGAATCCTTTGGGTCGAGAAGCGAAATTATCGAGTAGTTTTTCCAGAGATGTCACGGATTGTTCGAAAGAAAATATTTCCTCGCGTCAATCCTCTTTCAAAGTCACACATTTCTTGAGACGTCGGGGCAGAGTCCGCTCGCGAAACGTCTTGAAGAATCGGTCAATGAACACACAGACAGGCACTGCTTAGCACGCTGAGATGTCCCACAGGTGGTGGTGGGTTCCAAGGCGAACGGTGAAAGCAGCGGGATCCCGCAGTAAAGATCTCGAGGGTGGCATTCTTCCGGTTCGATCCATTCATCGATGAGTCGAAATTCTTAGTAGAAATCCAGAGAGACTTTCGGATTATTGTTCGCTGGGTAGCATCCTCCAGGCACGAGACGGTCCTACTCTCGGTTAGAGCGAACCATCGACTGGTCGATATACCACGACGATTCCAGCGACTCGGCGCGGTCGAGGGTTGAATTTCCAAAGGGGGTTGCTTCTCGGGGCAAGTGGAAGCGGGTGACAGCGCTTTTCCTCATCGTCGATAACGCAGCCCTCGCTACTGATAACGTGTAACCACCGACGCGCGACACTCGCCGCTGCCAGTCGTAACTATCGAGTCCGACTGATAGTGAGACCCCTGCTATGCACTCGTTGTTGGTACAGTTGACAACAAACGGTGGAGCTAGATGCACTGCTTCCTTGCCTCTCGCGCGAACCTATCTTCAATTTCCAGGAGACACTGTCCCACAGTGTGACATGCGGTGCTCGTGCGGAAATCGGTTTCGCGAGAGGGAGAATCGTGATTCGAACAAGGGGATCATACATGCGGTGTAAGAGCCATTCAAATTGATGGACTCATACAACGCAGGAAATATTGATCCGATAATATGAGAGATGCTGCGTTTAGATATGTAGCTTTGAATTCGATTATTAGATACAGTATCGAGAGTGAATAGAGGAGGAGTATTCCATAAGTGTTGAGGAACTTAATACACCGAAAGGATAGAGAATGAGCCATAACGGTCCAATGCGACACCGCTCTGGATGTATACGTGTAGGTATAGGTATAGAATGTTCGGTAACTTACACTGATCGGCCGACGTGGTTTCGTAACGTCTCGCGGGCCGAGGGGGTGGTCTTGGCGGAAGGGCTGGAGGCTGATGCGTTCTTGATGTCACTTCGACACCCCCGTCACCCTCACCCTCGCCTCCTCTCTTGTTTCCTCCGGTTTGTTGCACCACGTGACATTGACACTTGCTCTTCGAAGGCGTTGACACCTGGTCGCAGGACAAAGGCTTTGGAATTTGATAGACAGTGAGAACTTCCTCCCCACAGTGGCTAAGGCATTTAAGGATCTACAGTATTAAAATCTTTCACGTTCTTAATGTTCTTATGGAACATGTACACGAGATCTTGTGTGCCCGCGGGATGAATATTGCAAAAACATAAAGATATATATACATAGAATGTATATCTATCCGTGCACGCTTGAATTACGTTTACCGTGTCGTCGCCATGCCAAGAGCAATAAATTGTTCACCGAGCAACATTCTTCCCTTGGCGGTACTATCAGGAAATATTTTCCGCCGACGGCCAAATGCACCGTGCAAGGATGATTAATGATCCTTGTCGGTTGCAGGGACCTTCGTCGAATTTCGCCACGAGTAGAGCGTTAAATATTTCACGAACTATTTCTCCCGCGCACAAGAGTACTCCGGATGGCAGAGGAGTAGGTATCGAGTTAATTAACGTACGAGTCACTTCCGAGTGTGTACCTGTATCGTGTCCACCCCGATTAAAGTCGGGCTTTTGGTCTCGGTGGTCGGTGGAGGATGAGAGTGTGCATGGCTGTGCATGTGTCCGTGATGATGAGCATGATGATCGAGGCTCGACGGTGCTCGGTCTCTTGCTCGCGGCTCGGGATGACTCGAGTGCAATGGGTGCACCTGCTGTAGGTGATGATGATGATCGTGAACATGGTCCAAGCGGCTGTGCGTACGGGTATTGGTGTTCGACGAGGAGGACTCGCAGGAAATTCCGGAACTAACATGGTGGTGGTTAACACTAGGATGAGCAGTTAAACTGGCGGAGCTGCCGTGATGATGGCCAGCCAAGGGTGTCGCGGAGAGGCTACTAGTCGGATTGACCACGTGCCGATGTACCGTGGGCGATCCGCCGTGGTTCAACATACTCGAATTGGAAGACGCGCCGCTCAAGGCGCTTGGGGTAGAATGGTGGTCTTGAGGGAAACTTGGATTGCCGGGATGGTGCGGAGCCAAAGCTGAGCTGCCGCCAAGGCGATGATGACCGGTAGTCGGTGAGGCCCGGTGTCCCATTGACGTGTTTGTCGGAATCGGATTCGAATGGTGATGAGGCGCGGGATTAGTCGCAGCGGTCTGGCTCCCATGATTCATGGAGGTCGGATTCGAGCTACTCAACGGACTAGGACTCCCGTGGACGTGGCTGGTCAAACTGGCCGCCAGATTTCCATGATGGTGCGTTGTCATTCCTTGTGGCCCGTGCGGGTGGTGCACGCTGCCCGGACCGTGATGATGGGTCACGTTCGTGGTCTTCGCGCTTCCGTGATGATGATGAGTGTGCTGTCGCGGGTGCTGTTGCTGCTGCTGCTGAAATCCCATCAGTCCATCGCTCCCGTCCAAATTCGCCGGGCCTCGAAAATTATCCGCGTGCTTGTGAATATGAGGATGAGGATCACCACTGTGGAAGTGGCCATGGATGTTTCGCTCCGTGGGAGTCGGATCGTGATGATGCTGGTAGGGATTCAAGACTTGCTGTATGTTTTTCAGTTTCTCCTTATTCGAGCTGGTTTGCTTCTGCGAGAGGTTCGGAAGATCGTCGAGCTGCTTGTCCAATTCCTTCGCTGAGGTTTCTAATATACCTGGACTAGGTTCTAACAGGGGACTAGGACTGGACGTTAAACTATGCTGATTATCCTGCAAGCTCGTCGTTTCCTGAACTCGCCGCGCCGCCTCAAATGCCAAATTTCGTGAGAGGTCCAAATTTCTTGGACTGCAGGAAAGATTGTGTCCATGACGTGCCAAAATTGCACCCTGACTCTCAATAGAACGTGGGCTAGCCAATGCTGCTTGGTGCTCCAAAATATCGACGTTTCTCGTGTTCTCCAAGCTGATCTGCTGGCTCTCGTGATGAGATAATGGGCTTTCGAGTCTTCTTATTGGCTCGAACGCGCTCTGGAGCGCCTCGAGACCTCGAGGAAGATCCTGACTGTTGGAGATCCTCGTACTTCCCACGCCCCGGTCCCCTCGGTCCCCTCTATCACGAGACGTTCTCATTGAATCCATGCTGCTCATCGCGGCACACTGACAAGGATGTTGCGGACCTTCAATGTCCAAGTCGCTAGTCAACTGCGACTGTGACATTTTAGCATCTGAAATCATGCGCAATTCAGATCTGATAACTATACTTGCGAAATTATCAATTCCTTTCAAGTGCAACAGCTGGGTAAGAAACGTATCCGTTTCGCAGAGGGGAAAGTTAGAGAGAAAGGCATAAAGGATATATTCCGAATCATGAGGAATCCATGAGTGAGTCGCGATTCTCGAATGCCGAAGAAACGCAATTCGTTCCAAAGCGGTTGCCTCGTTGAACTTGATAAATCGTTGGAGATTACGAAACAGCGGGAGCCAACGTCGCGACGGTAATATCGCTGCACGATAAAACTTGTTCTAGGTATACACCTTGCGCTGACGGTGCCAATGAAGCTCAGAATCTATAAGAGACCACTAGTTAGTCCGAGAACCAACGAATTTGCCAATTAGAAAGCGACGTGAGGTCCCCGGAATAACCGAACCCTAGATGGTACCCCGAACCAAGGGTGATCGCGTCCGTCCCGGAAACGGAAATGCGGGAAACTTCGCAGCCTATTAGCGCCTTCCGTCGTTAAAACTTCCTCGAATGGCTTTCGGCGAACTTATATAAATATCTTCCGAATTCCGAATATTAGACGATTCTTCCCAAGTTTTGAAGAGTGGCTTTCAGGGTCCGGCATTGTGCGTACTTTCAAGATTCTTTTCCATACCTCACTCGGCATTATTATTTCGTTCGCCAGTATTATCTTCCTAGTCTAAATAATAAGAAGTCTCACCGGATACGTATCTGTCGATAACTGTTACGCTATCGGACCGGACGAATCGACTCGGACGCATTCGCGAACCTCGACCCATTGTACTCAACTGCCCCCTTAAAGGGGTCGCGAAATGCTCCTACCAATTACCGAGGAAAACTTGTCCGAATTTATAATTAATACGAGTAAAAGAGGAAAGAGAAATATGGAATTAATTATACGAGGAGATTGTATCATTCCGGTAAGTGATCTGAAAATAATCTCTAAGTGGAGAAGGTAGGTTGTGGCGCGAGTCTCATCGATCAATCTAATCGCAAAGGTATCGTGGACCACCTTTGAAGGCGTGCTAACTCGAACGGTGCAAAGCCACAATTAAGGATACCCCGTTCTCAAGCTCTAGAAGACAGTTTTTAAAGTTACCGGCAGGACATGGAGTTGGCGGTAATGGGACTTATTACGGGTCATTACTGCCGAGTCAAGAGTCGGAAGCACTTACGCCCATTTTCAGGTAAAGTCCAGAGGTTTACCTGCTAAAGCGATGGCATCGCGTGGATACCTCGCGAGTCGCGAGTACATTTGGTATCGAGCATCTAGTTAGAGGAACCAGTCCGAAGTAGTCCTCGTAAGTACATACAACCGAGTGCCGGCGAGTCGTGGCCACTCACATTCCTCGTATCTCGTTATACCGAGCGCAAAGCCTGCGAAGGCCACGGTCAAGTTCGATGCCGACAGTCCGTACCTCGAACGCACCAACTTTTTCTCTCGTTCACCGATCCCTCGATCCGGCAAGAATTGGAATATCTCCGTGGCACGTGGACTTAATTCGACGAGCCACTGGTCCACGCGTCGATCCATCAAAGGATGATGCACTCGACCAGTAAAACGTGTCTTTTACTGCGTTTACGCAGCCTCGTAAAATCGACGTAACCCGCGTGGTGTTTGCAGTACTACATAACTGCTTGCGAAAGATATTTAACCGAAGCGAGGTCCGTTCGATTGAGATAGCATATCTAATGAAGCACGCGCACACACCGAAGGAATTTCGCACGCGGCGAAAATTGCCCCGAGTCCGTCATGAATGATGTCGTAGGATCGATTACCGAGTGGTTTCTTTCGCACTGTGCAGACGAGAACAGACCGAGTTAGTTCTTTTCGCTTGTAATACCGGTTTTGTCGTCGCGCATAAATGCTCTGCCTCGGACCAACGGTTTCAAACTTCTGTGTATACTAGTGTGAAATCGCCAGAAATCGCTTCTTTGGGAGAACAATTACGATCCGTCGATGGGGTCGTGAAAATTCCATTGGTTTCGTGACACCGTGTGAAAATGTCTAAGGTATTCCTCGCTACGTAAACCTCGGTCTCGATCGAGTACGAAGGAACCTCGAGAATCGAGAAAATTGGGACCCAACCCGCGAAAGGAAAAGGTTGAACGGTGCAGTGGCTTGCAGCTGCAGTTGTGGCTGCTCACCTGCGAGTCGAATATCCAAATGCCCTCGTCTGTCGGATCCCCTCAATCACTGTCTTCGAACGATGCTCCTTCCGCATGCCCGCGAATCCCAAGGTGCCTATTTTCACCAGTACGACCTTCGCCCGTGTTCGTTTTCTCACTAGAATTTTCCACATCCAGGTTCTTCTCGCACATTTTCAAAAGCGGTCACCAAATTCTGCGACAACGAAATATCACGGTGCACCATAGACACTGAACGATGAGGACACGCGAGATCGAGATCTTGATTTCGGAGCGAGAGAACGAGGATCGCGCGAGTAGAACGCGAAAGTTGCATCGTGGGTGCAGGAGTTACGTCGTCGTCGAGTCGCGGGTCATACGAGAGAAAGAGGTGGCCGGAGGTTCAAAGAGTCGAGCGGGTCCCACGAAGACGCCGGCACGAACGAGCAAGAGGCGAGCCGAAAGAAAGGAAGCTCACGGGTGGATAGAGCCGAGCGCAATATCGTGAGAGACTGTTGGTGCCTTCCACCTTCACTGGGGCCCGTTCTACCTTGGAATGTGCCTTTGCCTTCCCTTCGCCCCCAACTCACCTTTCCGAGCCTTACACAGTCTCGGTTCCCCTCCACTTCGATCCGCAGACCAGAACGGGGCCCTTGGCTCCCCGAGTCGCATGCCTCGTACCTTGTCCCCACTACTCAGGGCCCCACGGTCGATTCGATTCTGGAACCGTGCGCTCCGTGAACCACCCACTCGAGTCACCGACGAGCTCTCCAGGTACGGCAGATCCCACTAATACTCCTTAGACCCGTGAATCGGGCCCCACAAACCTCCGATAAGGCCCCACGGAATTCTACTTTCTCGATCGCGTATCGACTGGAACGTATTTTCTTCGAACATGGATTTAATCGGTTTTGGGAAACCGGCCGAGACTTGTTTTTGCTTTTGGGAATTGGTCGACGAGCGAGGGTCGCAGTTTAGGGAAAGCCGATTCTCGGAAAATGGGTCGAGGGCGGAGAAAATCTTTCGGTAAGTTTCGGTCAGGGGTTGGTCCACTTTCGGACACGGGACGGGGCCTCTCTAAACCCGCATATAAAAGATTAGGTACACCGAGCGGGACAGGTATGAACGCACGGTCCAATTGGTACGTAAGGTTCGAAGACAGAGAGGTATAATTTTCAGTGGGGAAAATAACGAAATCACTCTCGTCGACTCGGGTACTTGAGGCTTATTCTTTGTACCTTATTAGTAGGATTACTTTGAAATATGGGTAATTGAGTATAATGGCCGCGCTTCAGGCGGCTCTTCAATTTTAATTAGAAAAATTACGTGCTCGTTATATATACAAGATTCTGTCCTTTACTTATCCTCCGGATACTCGGTGCGGAGGGGAAACGAGAGGGACTGGTTTACCGATCGACTGCAGCACTCTGCGGTACTCCCGGTTCTTATCTACAAATTTTCAACTCTTAATTGGTCTCCGTCCGCATGCGAGAGCTATTGTCGACTTATTGAAATCATTGTTTCTTCATTATGAAAGATCGCATGAATACGAACCGTCCAGGGCACACAATGATGCCGGGGTATCGGCTATCGCGGGACTTATAATACAATTCAGAGAAGCATTATGTAATATCGGTTATCAATGTGGCCGTGAATAGAGAGAGAAAGAGAAGCGTGGAAAGTATGATGTTACATACAGGAGAGATGGAGAACAACTTCTATGGTAGAAATGGAAGGTTACTTTTCGCTGGCATTCGACCGCGACTCATTCCACATAAATATTCGATACTCGAAACAATGGGACGGTAAAGGTAGTATTTACCCAAATAACATGGAAGCGCGAACGTTTATGGACTCATCCATACAAACAGCCGCTGAATGGGCGTTCCTCAGTCGAACCTAGACAATGGAGATTATGATCGTACGCTGAACCTCATAGCCAATGCATCTATCAGAATTTTTCCTCGTTCACATTTTTCCTGCACGGCTTTTTCTCGCACTCGCTGAGATTGCGATCTGCCGAGACGAGTAAGAGAATTTCGTGTCTGACGACAGTGATTCGGTACGATAGAACGGTAATTAAGCGCGTCAGCTACAAATCGTCCTGTTGTATCTCAAATTTCATAAAGATTAATCGTTTGCGTTGCTTAACAGGCAATTACCGTGGACACGGTGTTTTCATCTCCTTTGGCATTAAATTTGCCGATGTAAAATAGTCCAGGATTTTGGATAAGAAATTTAGATTTTACGATCAAGCTGATACTACGCGACAATTTATAAATACATGGATTGTTAAAATTCATAGTTACTAAACGTCGCGATAATAAATTCATTGCTGAGAACATTCGTTGATTGCAGTACGCAACCACATTCTTTATTCACATTCTCATAGTATCCCTGGAGAAAGAAGCAGCTCTCCAAGCACAATGGGCCGCGTAATTAAGGGTCAAAAGTTTTTAGCTTCGTTAATTACGCAAACGCTTCAAACGATGCCATTATCATCCCAAGAATGCTGCAAGCAAAACAGTGCCCTCTGCATAATGTAGTTTTGTTCCTCTGTAACGTCACGACCATTTTTCTTAATCAATCCCGAACGGAGTACGACTACACTTTAATTGCGACGGGCGAGTAACTATAGAAAATCCAGCGGTTCGATTCGCTTTATATTTATTCTCTCCCTTTTGTCGAGCATATACGAAATTTACTTCTTAAAAAAATACTGAGTTCCCTCGATATAAGTATTTCTCCTTTAATCCAAAGAAATATTTTTGCAAATGAGCTCGTTCGAGCGCCTCGTTAGCAAATAAAGCAGCGAATAAGTAAAGGGTGTGATAACGGTAGTCGTTGAAATAAATCCCGCCTACTGATATCGTATAGATCAAGTACCTAGTTGGCTGAAGCCGGGAAGTGTAAGAGCTAAGCTGGCGAGCATAAGAAAAACATGTTGCCTCGGAGTGTTTTTGCCGAGCTCAACTCCTCGGTCGGCAGGTACAACGTACATGTGTATAGTCTATGTATGTATATGTACAACGTTTACAGTGAGACAAGATGCCCAAGCGAGTCAGCATAGCGAACGATAGTTTTCGTTAACCGCCGAGTGAGCGACGAGCTTGAGAAGAGCGAACGCAAACAAAGCCGATAACAGTCCGCGGGTAAGGCTCAGTCTTTCGGTGACTTTGTAAGAGTTAGCGCGCTTCTTCGCTGCTCGCATCGATGGCGACACCGAACCGAGATCCCAGCTTTACCGTAGCATCGTCCACTCGTTCCACCTGTTCTTTGCACTTATCTTGCTCTGCACCTTGCTGAGAGCCGTTGCAACTGATGCATCCTAGCAGTTCTAGCTTGCATTATGCGTTGCGACAAGCTGCACAGATCGATTGTTTACCGTGAGAGCGTTGTATAATTATTGGAAAATTAATGATATCGATACGTAAAATTTTGAAGTTGATGAAATTGGAATTTTAGTTTACACGTGATTCTTCGAAGGTTGTTATGGTCACGCGTAAGGCCTCAGACTAAAAGTTAATTGCTTCGATAGTCACCCAATTCCATTGATTCCGACGAGAGAATATCTATTACCAACTAGGAACAAAGACATTATTATCGTGCTCATCACAATATCGCTTACTACTCGACGAGTAGAGCGAACGATACTTTTAAAGAATATTTAGATTCTGCGTTTTACTATTCGAAGCGGTTCGCTCTCTCTCTCTCTCTCTCTGTCGTTCTGAGAGGAACCGATACGAGCAGACCTGGAAATTTACGTTGCTATTAGAATCCTGTGGAGCGTGGATGACTGTTCGCCTCGTTAAAACTGTGGTAGCAGCACATTACCGTACTTTGTTTCTCCGATATTTGTATAGGTACATATAGCTGCTCACCGGGCGATGGCAGCTTGTCTGTTTACAATATGTACTGTTTTTTTTCTTTTTCTCTCTAGCCACCGCGCGAATACATATTTCGGAGGTTTTTCTCTTACGCGAGGACACGTTGTGTTGCGTCCTGAATTTCGGTCTCCATTTCGCAGATTATTTTTCGATCGCCACGGAGATCATTTGAAGGGGGTTGGATTCTGGGAAAAGCCGACAACCGCGAGCAACCTATTTTTCGCGGTTACGACCCCGATATTTCTCCTTCGCGTTAATTCTTAACACTCAGTTGAGCAACTCAATTGCCCGAAGGTATTAAGACGTTTTAATCGAATAACTCGCACCCCGTCATACCCCCCTACGGTATTCCTTGCTCGTAAAAACTTGCAATTCGTGTCGGTTTGCTGACGGTGAGAATCGAATTGAATTTTACCATTAACTCAGATTTCGCTTCCACCATCCAGTAATGTTCTTTGAGTCTAAAGTAAGAGTCAACTTAAACGAGTATCTTGGTTATGTACTTGGAACTTGATATCGATTACTATACATTTTTCTAAACACACTAAGAAAAAACTTGTCGTAATACTTCCCATATTAGTTAAATTAATTGTCAAATATCGAATGCTGTCGCAGAGTAATATTTCTGAATAAGATTTACTTGGGCCCCGCAATCGGGTCGAAAGCGTTTCAGTCGTTTTAACTTCCGAAAGGTAAACCGAGCATGAGAGCGAGCTGTTTCCCTTCTTGTTCCTTGTCGAGACGGGAGACTTTTTTTTTCTCGAGGAGCCCTGGCCGCGGTTTGCGAGCCCGGAGATGGTGTCTTGGGGGTGGTTATAGTTTTACGAGGGGGTCAACAATTTCGCTTGGAAGCCGTGTGCAGTCAGAGGGTAGAAGCAGAAGCAAGAGACCAGGAGTCAGGCATGCCTTTGGATTCGGACCATTAGTCCAATACGGCAATTCGTCAAATCGGGAGAAATGTAGTATCAATAACGTCCCGCAGCTGCTACCATCGAAGCATGCATTTCCCTGACGCGCAAATTGCGCGCTCGCGCGCATATAGTCGCGGGATTGAGAGAGAAAGAGAGATCCCTTTACGGTAGCTACACACCAGCGACAATCGTTTCCGATTTTGCCTCTTTTCTTCCTCTCACATCTCCCAGCCATCTCTGCCTTCTCTGTACCGTACGAAACACCATCAATTGTTTTTATTCCGCCCCGTTGTTTTTCCAGTTGTTTTGCCACCGCGAAATCTGCGAATCGATCCTGCGATTGATATCCGGTCGAGAATAATCTTCCTCTGAATTCCCCACCCTCTCGTAGTTTATCCGAATTTTTCGTAGAGATTGCGTAGTTAGAGCAGAGTTCCTGGTGGGTTGGTGTGCATTGTCAAAGTGGATGAGGTAAATGCGAGTCCAGCTAATAATCGACATTAAGGATCATCTGAGCTTTGATGGCCGGAGATCCGAATTCAAAGCCAATGCCAGGATACGTTCTTCAAAGCTGGCACGTAGTTTAACACGTGTCTAGGAGTGAGCAGGCGTCATCGTTAATTTCCTGCGGTTTCCATCCTCGAAATCGCACTCGACGGAAACAGCAGCGTCCAGAAGAAGCGTGTGATGTTTGCGGATAAATCCTCCTGGTGGCCTATGCGCTAGTCCTGACCCCATCGCTCGGCCTCTTTTTCCATCTCTCTTCCTTTTCCTTTTCCTCCGTTCCTCCTTTCCTCCCTCCGGTGAACTGGTGCTCTTCTCGAGCAGTTCGAAGCGTCTTTCTCCCTCTGAGCGGCATCCTCGCTAAATAATAAATACGAGAGGGTTCTCCGGGAATACCCCGAGGGTGCCATTAGCGGGGTACAGGCCTCGGACCACCCTCTCGCACCCTTCGAACCCGTCCTTCGGCCCGCTACCGCCCCTCATACCGTCCACCCACCCTCTTTCAGCCCCTTCCAGCCCCTGCCAGCATCTTCCACGACCCAAAACGCGAGTCTAATACACTTAGAGGCGAGACGCGCCTCGCTTTGCCTCTCCTTACCTTCTCTTGGCGTAGCACGCCAAGCGCCACACCACGCTACCGCAACGTGCCTCCGCGCCAAAAGGCCGAGGGTTTCTCCGATCGCTTTATGGTAAGACGGCCCCTTTTCTTTTTCCTCACCCTCATCTCGAGATTCCCGTCCCCTTGAACTTGCATCCCGGACCGACTAGTCTTAAATCGGCGGTTGGCTTCGAATTCGCGGGAAGATAAGGGCCTTCGCGGCTTTAAGAGCGCGCTTCGGGGCGACTGATGATCGAGCTTCCAACCTCTATTGATGCGCGTTAAGGTAATCGGGGTGATATCGGGTCACGGCAATGCTGCCTGCACGGTGTCCGCGGGCCAATTGATTTTAAGGACATTTCGACCCGCGCTGATTCGTCGTGGAATTTAGTACTAGGGAACGGGTCAAATCTCTGAATTGAATCCGTGAGGATCGATGGCTAGCAGACGTTACATCCTAGAAAGGAAACATCGCGGCATCGAGTAGGAAACTTTTAATCAGTGGCCAGCGACAACAGCCTTCCTTTTTCGATCTTTTGCTGGGAGAGTAGACCGGCTTCGTCCAGAATTCAATGCAAAGAAACATTGAAACTGCTGGTCAGCCTCCGGAAATCTGTGGCGGGTTTCCGGTAGATCTAATAGGGCGAGTTGTGGGCCTGGAAAACGTTGGCCACTTGGTCTAGCCGATCAAACGGCTAATCGGGGCCACTGCGACCACCAGTGATTCTCAACTCTTCTCTTCTTTCTTTTCTCTATTCAAAATCTTTTACCAAGCCGTACCGATAACCTACTGGTTTCAACCTTCCAGTAGTATAACCTTTGAAAAAATCTCCCACAGCGTGTTCTCGACAAAACAAATTTTCTTCATAAAATGTTGGTATATTCCGCGACGTGTCAGCACCGGTAACTTGTCCCTGCCAGTCGGGTCGAGACTTGCGGAGTTGTGCAGAGTTCCCTCGATGAGGGAAATGCTCCCCTGTGTGGTCGCTTCTTGACCGCGACGTGGTGCATTCTGGCACAGGCCGCAGCAAGACGAAGTAGGATGCACCAAAGACGAAGGTGGAGAAGCAGGAAGGACGGAAGGACGGAAGGACGGAAGGAAGGAAGGAAGGAAGGAAGGAAGCAAGTTGGGCGGTAGAGGGTGGGGATCCGAGTAAATGCGAGGTGGTAGGAGGGTGGTGACCGTGGGTGTGGGTAGAGGGGAAGGGTAAGTATCAATAATTGAGCACCATGGGGGTGGCTCCGGTTGGCCATTTAGCGGTCGAACGAAGGGGATGGTCCGCGGATAGCCATGGTACGGGGATATCGGTGGATGTATCGCACGGCGAGGCCTGCTATCGACATGTCGACGATGCCAGGCCGGGGCTGTATATTCCACGATATAGGAAACTATCCTAGCCGCGATCATGATACGCGAAAATACCATCTGTCATTCGGGGGTGCGTGCCAGGCCCCCATCCCCGGGTCCCAGTACCTCCACCCACTGCCAAACCACCCACCCAACCAGACTGCCCCGACTGCGCCGCTTTTCGACCACGATTTTCACCCTCTGCCCACGCCCGGACCTTATTCTCTTCTCTCTCTCACTCTCGAGCTACTCTTCAGCTACTCCTGCTTCCGTTCGCGGCTTCTTCTTCCGTCCCTTATTCTTCTTTCTTCTCTTTATCCTTTTATTTGAGTCTTCTCCCTCTCCCTCTCTCTTCCGTTTGGACGTCTTCGCTCTCTCGTCGCTTTCCACGGCTCCTCTCTCGTTTCGATGACAATGAGAATGGGGCCGGCCGCGGCTTTGTTGGAATAATGGCTGTTCTTGAATTTCGTAATAATGGTGATCGCGCTCACTGCCGCCACGCTGCGTCGCGTCGCGTCGCGCCGCACTGTCACTGCAGGATCGCGATCGTAATTACGATTATGCCATCGATCGTTATTTTTTGCGCGGTCTCCGGGGGTTCCATCGCTTTTACGTCCCATTAGCGCGCTTTTTAGTTCAATTTTTCCACCTATTTTACCCCCAGCCCGTGGATCAAGAAGTTCGATCGGGACTCGAAATCCGGAAATCCACCACTGACAATCACCAGCCAAATCTCTGCTCTTTGACTCTCGCGCAATTTTGCGCAACCTCCAACTACCGATTTTGTTTTGTGGCCGGTGCCACTTGAATTATTCATACCGAGCAAATTAATGTCAGCTGCAGCCTTCTCGCCACGGCGAAGTATATATTTTGATGAATTAAAATAAGTGGCGGAATTGCTTCGGCGAATTCATTTTTGATCGTTGGCAAATGCGGAAGTCGTCAGGCTCCGGTGGATGTCGCGCGTTTTTCCCATTCAAAGCCGAAGAGGAAAAGTCGAGGCAATCCCGTCAGCACGAGCGAGAATTGATTTGTTGGTGGCAGTCACCGAAAATTATTCTTTAAATAGCGTGACCGTAAGACCCAGTTAATCCGGATCGAGAAACAATGTAGCCACTAAAACAATTGGCTCTGACCGGATCGGAGCATCGAGGACTAGTGGTAGTTGCCAGCGAACGAACGAGCGAGCGAGCGAGCGAGCCGTCGACGTCGCGATGCTCTCGTGAATAATTGTGTTCTCTAGTCGGATTCATTTTCCAATTAAAGGTTGCGATTTGCATTCGGCCAACCACCCCCGCCCACGCTTCTCTCCCGGTCTCGTTATCGATCGATAGACTCTACCAAATTGAGGTCGTCGACGGGACTCGCCGACGAAAAACGTAGCCGAGCGTGATTAACGACAGTCCCCCGATAACGCGCCGTGTCAAACAATTCGTACTTATCGCGCTACGAATGCGCTGAATACCTGGGGAGTCAGGAATTAAGAGGTTCTTTGCGACTGCGCTTTCTCCGCGTAGAGATTCCTCGTTAACAATAAATCACATAGCTCATTCAGAATGTGCATCTGCGACAGCGGTTACTATTGATCTTATACATGTATTAACTCGGCAACCTCTATCGGCCGGATGTTTTTATAGCTGGGCCAAGCCGCGCCAGATCCGTTCCGCACTGTTGATGCAATTATTTGTCTCTGATTCAAACTACGTGGCTCTGGCTCCGTCGCGAGTGGCAGGCTTGCAAATTTAAAAAAGCTTGTCGGAGGGTATCGAGGAAAGTGGTAAACTCGATCGCGGTATAAAGCTGTCGCGGGATTCACGGGGGTGCACGGTATAGGTATGCTCATGCGTTTTAACCCCCATTAGTGACCCAAGGCCCACGGTACTGACTGCAACATGGGCGCTCGCGGTACTGGAAGAAAGTAATGTTATGTAAAAATAGCGAGGGTTTGTCGGAATAACGCTGCCGGCGTATATTAATGCGGAACGGGTGAAAGAAGCGACTCGGTTCTGCCACTGAGACAAGGAGCAGTCGAAGACCGAACAGATGCTCGCCGGAATATCTAAATAAATCCGCGCGCGAGTCGGCCACCCTTAAAATCCTCGAGTCGAATAAGTAATAACACGGCTTGCGGGCACCAGCCTCCCTTTTCCCTATTTCTCCTTTGCCTGCATAAGCGAGCGCGTCCGATTTCGGGAGTTTAATTGGCCCGGGGGAGAGTTCCGGCATCCACCACCGACACCCTGCGTCGAGTCGACTTACTTTACGAGGAAACTTTCGAGATATTTCTTCGCGTGCGGCTCGCGAGTGCCGCCTATGCAGATTTTTTCCTTTCCTCCTTGCGGGAGAAGTGGAATGATACAGGAGGATCTCTTGAATGTAATCAGTAGTCGATACGCTAAGATTGACTTTATTTCTAGTGGCGAGGTAACTTTACCTTGCGTTCCCAACTGTATATTTTAATTTCTCTTATTCTTAGCAATAAGCAACAATGCTAAAGACATACTTAGGAAATTGAGTCAGTCTGCTTTTTATTAGAGAGAACAGCGGGGCCACTCGCGTATTCTGGAACGGCTCGAACATGCATAAGTTTCGTTGTTTTCCGGATTCTTTTCTTAAAGGAAAAAGAAAACGCGAGAGACAATCCCTCGTGAGTTTGCTACCCCGGCAACCGGGCCGAATGGACCCACTCGCGAATTTCTTCCTTTCCAAGGCTTATCGCGGGGGGAGACCCACCACAGCCACCGCCGCCGTCGGGAAGAGCGAATACATTTTAATTTGCAACTTTATTCATAGCGCGTATTATAAATTTTAGCGTTATACATATTGAGAAAGTTGTCCTAGGGCTCACGCGCTAATTTCTCTGGTCGTTCCACCACGGAAGGAACTTCCGTGATAAAGCTGGGTATACATCTTTGCCGGATTTAATAAAGTTGCCAAGTTTACAGGTGTCGTAACGAGAGACTTTCTAAATGTTGACTCGCTTAACCAAAGGTAGAAGCAGCGCGCTTCGTCTCATTTTCGGGATTCCAAAGCCAACCGACTGCAAAGAAGTTGGATATCGCGTAGCTATTGGCCGCACGCAAATTGTGGCAATTTCAGGGGAGGCTTGATCCTTTCCAATTAGCTGGCAATAATCGGGGGAGCTTTGGCCAGTTTTCGTACGTAGATTAGCATCGGCGTTGTACGATAGGTGGGAACAACGGGGAGCCGCACGAGAGTTGGGCACCGGTTGATCGCAACGACAGGACGATTTACGAGGTTTCACAGGCTTGCCTGTCCGGCAGATAGAGCGAATGTGTCAATTACGATAAAGCTCATCGGCGATCGATGTATCTGATGAAATTATTTAGACGCCCGCTGACAACCATCGCCGGCGAACCACCTATCGTTTCGTGTCCCGATATTATTCCCAACCACCTCTACCCTATTTTACTGCCACGTTACCGCTACAGCGTTAATTATTTCGGAGCGATAATCATATCCAGCTTCCTTGTCAATCTCAAAGAAAAGAATATTCCGAATTAAGGATTTGGGCCGTGGCAAGTCTTCCCTCCGTAGTCATTGCCACTTGACTTTTACTTTGCCCAGGGTCAGCTAAAACTCCAAGTACCGCGGATAAGATATTCGAGATTCTTTACGACCTGCTTACGTTGTGTCTCTTGATTTCGCTCGCAAGGCATTCCGTAATGATTTACCAGGGCTCTATTGACCTCGAACAACCGATATGTAATTATGTACTGAATCTCACTCTAATTCTTTCTCGAGTCATTGGCGTCAGGATAAACGTTTATCTTCTTTTCGAAAGCTCGCAGTGGATCATTGTCCACGGTAGTGATAGTACTACTTTCATAGTTCGCACTTGAATCTTTGCTAATAGTGCTCGGAATTATCTTTTCAGAGTTCTCGGAGCCTCTATTTTTCTCGACTCCCGTGGAACTGTAGTTGCTCCCGTTTCTTACTTCTTCATTACTTGGAAGATTCGCTTGTACTATTACAATCGAGATAGAAGAGGAATTATTATTCGCAGCGTCTCGAATCGGTCGGTGGTCGTTTTGTTCCTGGTCGTTTCTCTTCTCGATTCTTGCATTAGACTCTGGAGCGTCCTTTTTCTTATCGATTTCAGTTAGCCTTTCGACGAGACTTTTTTCTCTTAACTTGTTTCTCATGTCTCTGCCAAAAGCGACCTCTTCCAGCTGCTCCTCTGCCTCCCTCGCCTCCTCCCCTTCCTCTTTTCCTCTTTTCCATGCCTCTCGTTTGTTGAGTAATATTACCTCGTCCTCGAGCCGGCGGCTCTTCCCTTTTATTGGTGGATCATCGTGTTCCGTGTCATTGATAATTAACGAGATCGGCGGACCCTTGGCCGCCGGAGCATGCACTTCTTCACGATTGTTACCTAAGGATGGGTATACGGATATAATTGCAAGAATAACGATATCGTAACAGGCAACGATTCCTTATTGCAATTTATTTACTCTCGTGCTCTACTTCCGATGAGTAGGCTGCTGTACCTAGCCCCGAACTTTTTCTCGCGGATTCTTCTACGGAATTAGAGGTACCTCGAGAAACAACCGAACCATCTATTCTCCTTTTAGATCTGGCGTTCGATCTTTTATTCTCTAAACTAGTTTTCAATTATATTGCACAATCTTTCTTGTAACTATCGCTGGTTCTCTTGACAATTTAATTCAATACTAACATATCTCACCTTTCCTCATCTGAAATACTGTCAGCTTCAGCGTTATTAAACGAATTCTTATCGAGATACTCGCGTTTTCGTCGTGTTATTGTCTTCTTTTGTGTCGGTCTTTTTTTATTGGATTTACGACGCTTACGTTGCTTTCGTTGGCTCTTTCTAAGCGATTTACGCAACCTTCGTTGCACTCGATTTGCGTCTAAGCTTCTAGTTCTTCTGGTGCCTTCAGCCTGTTGATCTATCAATCCTATGTGAATAAAAGTCAGAGAAATTCGGATCATTTTTCTCTAGTAATAACAATTGAATTTTCCACTAATTATTGGGAGCGAGACAAATTCTGCGGCTCACCGTGAAAGTATCCGTTCGTTTCAGTGACGTTCGCTTTTACGGAGGTTGGTATGTCGGTCAGGAAAGAGGAGGAAGAAGAGGAAGAGGTGGAAGCATCCAATACGGAGTGATTTTCATTAGCCAGGTTATTTATTGCATTTTGATATCGAGCGATGCCAGGATGCTCCTCTTCTCCGACTGCTCCAATCGAGGACGGTTTTATCGGTCTCTTCCGTGCCTCCGTCGCCTCGATGTACTCCAACAGTAAGTCCACTCGTTTCACCTGGAAAAAAAATGGAAATTGCAGATATATACCGCGACATTAGGGTCAAATACAATATCGAACGATTCCGCGAGTACTTGTTCAATTCGTTTACCAAGTAATCATGGGTAGCCTCAACTTTCGCCTTTTCGTCATTCGACAAGGCATTGTATTCTTCTATTAAACTTTTCAGTACGTCAACTTTTTTATACAATTCACTGATGTCCCTGTCGAGATTTGCTTCTGGGAATTCATCAAGAAAAGTGCTTCCCGGATGATGAGATTGAAACGATTTTTCATATTCCACTAATGACGAATTCTGCAATGTTCAAGGTGATTAATATAGAGGACTAATTTATTGTATTAGATGAAGATTACTTTCGATGAATTCGAAGAATCAACTATTCCCAGCATCCAATCCAAGAACCCCTTTAAATCTGGCGAGAGAGTGACACAGGTTTTTCTGTCAACTTCTTCGAGGACCATTCGACTCAATAGCCCGATGACCCTCTTCAATTGTTCCTCGGTGTGTTTTACCTTTATTTAAATTAATTGCTACGTTCCATTGATGCTACTCGAGGAAATGGTCGAAAAAAGAAATGAGAGAATCGTACGTCGTCTTCGTCGAGAGACTGACGGTATTTTGCATCTTCCGTTAATGCATCTTCCGCTTTATGTACTCGATACAATGCTGGACCCAGCGAAGCTTTCAAATGATTATTTTTTTCCACCTGCAAGATGCGAGAAAATGTTGCAGTGATTCCTTTAAGGAATTAATGGAAGAGGGATGAAACTCTGTGAGCAGTTACTCTTTCAAAAATTTGGTCCACGATTTTCCCTGCGAGTTTACCCTGCAGAGCGATATTAATTTGGGATTCGTCTTCCATTTTATCTACCGTTAAAAGCATAGCTAATTTTTCTCTCCAGTTATCCTGTCCGGGTTCTTCTAAGGTCTGAAATGAAATCGTTGATCCTTTTTTGAAGTGGAATTACGTACTCCGTTGGTATCCAGACCAATGTAAATATATGAATAATCGGTCATTGAGACTCACATTTTCGCTTTTCTTAACGTTACCGTGGAATTTTTCTTCGGCTACTATCGGGGATGGATGTTTCTTTGTTCGAGCAACATTGTCCAAGTGAACGGGCTTGGGTTGCTCGAGATTTTTGTACTTTTGCTTATGTTTTTTAATGGAGGATGTTTTACGGGAATGGCCCTTCCGATTGTGTCTTCGCTTCCGATGATTGTGAGGACGACCATATTTCGACGCATTTAATTTCCCTTTTCTTGTCTGCTTTTTGTTAGATTTTTCAAAATGCTTCTTCTTTTTTCCACCCTGCCCGTGCTTTTGGCGGCTCGGTTTTTTCGGGGCTTTTCGACGATTCGCGGAAGCTTGCCTGGTTTGTATAGGAACATTGTATTCGAGCTCTTTTTCCAAATTCGGATTAGAATGGTCATAGTCTAGAGTCTCGTATGAATCTTGATTTAAAACGGAACTGTCGATCGTCCTCTTATTCGCCCCTTTTTATTGAAATATAACAAATTAATTCAAAGCTAATTTTCGATTGTAGTTTTGTAGGAAAACAAATTACAAATAATACCTGTATATCTCTTGCTCCTAACGTTGTTGACCGTTGGCATAATAGTTGTGAGACTATTGGGATTATTGTCAAATATATCGGGAGCGTCGACGATACTCGTCGTATTCGTTGCAATATCCATTTTAATTGGAATCGAAGGTTTGACTCTACACTGTGCCACATTAACTTGGTCACTGCCCGAAATCATTTTTCGCGAAATTTCTGTGTCAATAGATTTTAAACTTCTACCGAATCTCGGCCTGGTTTCATCGTCAAAGTCACCCATCCAGCTTAAAGATTCTACGAACGATTCGTGGAGATCGCTTGGACGAAGTCCGATATGAGCACTTTGACTGAGACTTCGTTTTCTTTTCGCCTGAAGTAGACTCGTATCTTCGCGAAATGGTATTGTGTCATTTCGGATTTCATATATCTACCAGAGAATGCAACAGTTTATATCACGATCCAAAACTGAGTGTAGAAATGTAGTAATTTTACAAACATTTGGTCCACCCTCCGACATCTGAGAATCTTTAAAGCTGCAGTTGTTATTCTCATCACGATCATTCATCCCCAGATCGTTAGAATAATTCGCTGATATCGCGATATATGTTTTCTCGTGGGTTTTCAAACCGACTAATTCATTTGATACCGGAAAAATAAGGAATAAAGTCAGAGTTGGATCTAGATCAGGTGGCTGACCATGACCGGCATATTCTACTGATGACTAAACTTACTAGCTTCCTCGTTACCACTTTTACGTTGCTCTTGGACACTGCCATAAATCAGTTCCACGTTATTTTTATTCCCACTTAAACAATATTTCGCTTTATTAAGTAATTCCATTCACAAACTTCTAAATAATCGGTACCTTTTTCCTCTTTCAATTTCCACCACGTTCAAGTCCTCTCGGATCTTCATAGGTTCAATACTTTCCGTAACATATTCATTGCTATCTGCAGATGGAAAAAACTGTGTAGTTTTTTCGACGTTAATTCTTTTACCACCGACTTGCCAGTCCATCTCATTGTCTCTCGAGAACATCTCGTCCTCGTGTGCAGTTTGGTTTAACCTGCGAATAGAATTTTTCTGCACAGTGTTTTCGAGGAAGAATCATTATCTCAGAACGAAATTCTGTTTCTCGGTATAATTAAATCACGACTTTTTTTTATTGGCCATACGATTTCGTATCGGAATGTAGCGCTGACCTCCCGCGATTAATGGAGCTTGCGTTGTCTTCACCTTGATCTAAGTCAGATCGCCAGCTTGACGGTCCTTCTTCTTCTACTTCTGTCATGGCATTCGAGGATGACCTTGTCGAGTTGGACGGCTTCCCGTTAGTCACGTTCTTATGCCTAGGTTGACCGAGGTCGACAATGAACTCCTCCTTTGGTTCTTTGTTCCGCAAGGTCTTTTGCTCGTCGATTTCCTTCCTCCTCAATTCCTCGTGCTCGTCCTTCTTACTGATGCCTGTCGAGCACACCTTACTTTCGTAACGCTCTACTTTTCTAACAGAGACGCTTATTTTTCATTGCAATTCACGCCTTAAATTCTACCGCAAAATCTTTCAGAACGGGAGACTCGAATTAAATATGTTGTAGCGAGGAAAATATCAAGAAAATTGCTGAACGCGCAATTACTCGCACAATTAAATGGACAGAATCGGTCTACGTTTACCGCCTTCCATATCTAGGTCAGTGAAGCTTCGCTGATGATCATCGCTGATTCTTTGCTCCTCGGCACTGAGAACGGATGCCTCGTGATCCTGTTGTTCGTCATTCGCGTCGTAATCGTAGTACTGAATGACGTGTGCCAGATTGCGCTTGATTCTCGCGCGGTGCCCGCCGGCTTCGTTCTCGTCATCGAGTCTCTCCTTTATTAATATGTTCACTTTTGCCTTGGACCGATCGACGGATGAAATCGACGCCGATGGCTCACCGCTTTGTGCCACTCCTGATTCATTCTCTCCTGGAGTAGATGATGCTTTTTGATATCGTCAATCGCAAAGAATCGTGTTCTCATTTACCTATTCGATCGTCCCTTTCTTTCTGCTTCTCACTGTCATCGCTTTGATTCTCATCCTCCTCGTCGTCATTCGAGTAATCAGTGCTCTGCAGTAATTTTCTTCGCGCGTGAGTTATCGATGATGGGTTCTTCTCGCGAATGTTTCTTGAACTGGCTGAAGACTCAACGTGGGTTTGGTGAATATTTAAGTCGACAATGTTCGAGGCTGATTTTCCTCTTGAGTTTTCGGTGTCGGTCATGACTCTCTTGGCAAAGTCTAGTTGCTTGTAGAGCGTTGATCCGACGTTCGTCGGAGAATTTCGCGATCCGTCGCTGCGAATACGTATCAGGTTCTTCTTGCCTTCGGACTCGACGAATATCCTAATATTCCCTCTGTCCCCTTTATTTTCCGTCGGCTGAGATGACTCGCGATACGGGTCTCCGTGTTCCTCATCAGACACAATTCTTCCGAGTCCCTTTGTGCCGGTAGTGTTTTGATACAGATGCCCTTGAGGTTCGGAGACTTTGATCACCTGTTCCCGCTGGTTGCTGGCGACATTTTCTTGCCTCGCCTTCTCCTCCTCCTCCTCTTCCTCCTCCTGCTTCTGCATCTCACCTTGTCCGGACTCTTCTCTTCCCCTTGTATTACCCAGAGTTTTTGCGGAATCAGGCTGCAATTCATTCTTGGCGAAACCGAAGGTCTGCAAAGGATTTCCCCCGAGGTTACCGTCCTTCTCTCTGCTCTGTCTCGACTCTTCTTCATCCTTGGGTCTACTTCGCCTGCTCTCCGTCATATCCAAATCTCGCGATAGATTCGATTTCTTCCGATTCTCGTCTGCCTCTGTCTCTTGACGCAGAATTTCTTCTATGCTACCAGGGTGTTGGCCTTCTCGGTTAGCGTCTACCCGCGAATCATTGAACAATGAGTTCCTCGCAGTCGCTTCGACGAGAGAAGCAGAAGAAAGAGGAGAGTCGAACTTTAAAGTCACCGATACTTTCGGACGATCTTTTGAGGACTCCAGTTGATCCTTAGCTATTTCGTTTGCGACGTCCTGGCCATTGACGGGTTCTCGGTTTTGTGAGGAGCATAGTTCCATAGAGGCGCGCTTATTTCCGGTCTCCAGTTCGTTTTTATCCTGGTGTTCATCTGAATAACGTTTCTTTTCCATGGAGCTTCCTTTGCTACGCCTTTCACGATCGTGCGGTTCTTTTAAGTTTTTCTCGTGGAAGCACGCTTCGCCGGAACCCCCGTTCTGAAAGACTTTCGGGTCCTCCTCGACCTGATCGTTATTAATTTTGGCCCTTTTCATCACGCGCGTCTTCTCCTCACTGTCGCGCTCATTACGATTTTCGAGATGCCTCTCGCGCGAGTTCCGCAAAGCGATCGCCGCTCTTTCGTCCTCGAGTGAACTCGACCCTGGCAGAGGGATTAGTTCTACTGGTTTAAGCAAAATCCACTGGGGATCTAGCGCGACCAAAACTAACGAACACCTACCACTACCAGTGTTTTCGCGATCGGCTCGCTGGATACTACCAGACCACCGTTCTCCGCTCTCTGGAGATTTATCGCCGACCAGCTTTCCCGTGGTTCTGTTCCGCAGTCGGTGGACTCCTTCGATCAAACTTTTCCGTAAGTTCAATACTGCTTCTTTGAGGGACGTCAACGATCGAGTGGCATCTTTTTCTTCGGGCTCGGGCATCGACGCTGCTTTTGCGGAAGTTATTATCGAATTATTCGGGCGCGGGAGAGGCCGATGAGTGGATGCGTCGCGCTCGTCCCTCGTAATCGATGCGTCGCCCATTCGCACTGTAAAGATTCGCGATTGTCGAGGAGAATAATAGCTACGCCAAATACGTCTGGGGCGAGTGGTTTAGCGATTGAAAAATTCCGAGTGAATACCAGTATCGAAATTATTTCCACGAAGAGGTTTGTAAATAGACGTCAATCGATCCTCTCGCTTATCTCCCTCGAGATTCTTATTGGAATTTAACCAGTAACTCGAAGGACTGACAGGATCCTTGGCTTCTTGCGCTGCTCGATCGGCCGTTGCTATTTCTTCATCTCCTTCTCGTTCTCTTTCGACGACAGGACGATCCACGTTGCGTTCGAGAAACGAGTGGATTCTCTTCCTTGGCTCATTCGCTCTGGAAAATGTGCACGCTAAATTTTGAGGGTTGCACGTCGAAAATGCAAAGCCAGCAGTGGAAATTATTTGCAAGCCGTTCTGCGTATGCGAATCCGCGAAATACCTGGATGCAAGTAAATCGAGGCCATCGAGATCATCGCGATCCGTGTCTCCTTGATCCGTATCGTCGCCGTGCGGTTCGTTGAGCAAATTAGCAGTTTTCTCGTTGGTGTAGCTCTTCCGGCGAAGCAACCAGACTGTTTCGTAGCTACGATCGAAGCCTCTCTTATCGCGCAATTTATTTCCATAATCGATATTAGCCTCGGTGCGGGCTTCGCCGGAGTATGAGGATTTCGAATGCTCGTTCGAGTGCTCGGCGGCTCGTGACCTCCTTGCAGAAATGTTGTAATTCGCAACAACAAAATATAAGGCTTCCACTCTCGACGAGAACTTGACTCGAGCGAAACGTTCGGCTATGTAATACGTAGCTTACGCGATATAACGAACTATGTACTACATATGTGTATAGCAAACTTCTGAGCTACATCGATCAATGCTCAAAATAATTCTTAACAAATACCAGGTTGACTCGACTAATACAGATTGAATCGCAAACGTTATCCTTACTTTCTGGAAGATACCTCTCCATTAAACCGTCCTAGAGCTTGGTCTATCCACTTCAACTCGTTCTCCGCCTTGAGAACATTCTCCAGAAACCTATCCAGCTCTCTGCTGTCATTCCCATTGACTCTAGCCGATCGATCTCGAGGGTCGCTTACCTGGAAAACAAATTCGCAGCCGCAAATCGTCCCGCAAAAAACATTGCAGTCGCACCCTTGCGGCGGCGAGATTCTCGCTGCGGACCGAGAGAACGGCGAAGCCGCGGTCGAATCGCGTGTCTGCGCTCAAGGGGTTAATCACGCGTGCATCGCTTAATGCGGTCGACGCCGCCGAGGAGGAAAGAGGAATGGTGGGTGGATGGTAAAAAACCGCAGGAAGAGTGAGCGAAGAGGGAACGAAGAGGGAAGAACGAAGAGAAGCGAAGAGTAAGAGGAGGAGGAAGAAGTCAGGAGAGAGATGTGAGAGTGCAGCAGACGAGCAGGCAGTCAGGCGGCGGGCATGTCCTGCCGCTGACAATTCTCCCGGTATAATAATAGCGGGCTGGCTTCCGCTACGCATCGTCCGCGCTCGACTCCTCGTCCTTTTTCCAGGGCGCATCGCGCGACCAAGACAATGGAATTGTACGTGGAGCGCGCGCCCGCGAGAAAGAGAAAGAGAGAGAGAGAGAAGCTGGCCGCCGCGAGACCAAGCAACGAGAACCCGGCCGGAAGAACGAGCGAGTGAGAAGGGTGGTTCGTAGCGTGGGGGCTACGGGCACGGTGTTATTAAAAATTCACTCCCTCCAGCGGGTGAAGTGGCCTCTGGCAATCTGCATCTCATTCCCGGCGGGCCCTTGTGCGCCAGCCATCAGGTGGCTGGCAGCACGCGGAAAAAGGGCTGGAAAGCTCGACCGTGGAAAGCTGAGAACACGAGAACACGGGAGCACGCGACGTTCGCACGCGACAGTCGGACGGAGATGAAGCGAGAGACTGAGCACGGAAGGGCGAGGAGGGGCCTTGCTGCGTCGCCCTAACAGAGTTGGCCCCTTTTCGCGAAAACGACCGCGCTACCGGCACGGCGCCCCGAACAAAAAAGGCCTTACACCCAATTACACGCGGCATTTAACTAAATAAACACGCCGGTTCCTTCCCATTCCGTCCCTTCGCCGCGAGAACGTCACCGCACCTCTGGACATCATCGCGGCTGCTCTATTCTTCTTATTTCCCTCGGCGAATTACTTTCGGTGAGCTGGCGCCAGGAATTGCGATAGTGTGCCGAGACTTCTCTCGCGCAACCCGCGTCTGCAAGCCACGATCCCGCCAACATCGATAATAATTCACGGTGGAACCGTGGAAGAGCCCGACTCCCGAATTCGGGATCCACGGGTCCTCACTTGTTGAATGTTATGTAAATGCTCGAGTTCTCATTTGCATCTCACCAGCCGAACGCACCTCCTCGCGTATTTTCCAATCGGCCCAATCGGCCGTACACCCTTCTCCAGGTTTATTTATCTCTAGCCTCGGTATATCATCCGGGTGGTGCTCGCCTACCAATTGGAGCTTCTCGAAAAAAGATTGAATATCCACTCACGAGGATTATTATCATTAAATCGAAGATCAGGAGGCCAGAAATCCTCGGAAGGCCAGAAATATCTCTCGCAAGGTGTATAGTGTGCAGGATCGCATTGAGGGTAGATTAGTGCGCGTGCGAGACTCGGCAAGCGGGTCTTTTGTCCTCGAAAGACGCACTAACGACATCTCGATCGTTTCGACGATCCTTCCTTCGGGGGCCGGCTGTGCAATGAATCGCGGCCGGCGAGGGTGGTAGAAGCCAAAAGTACGGCGAGCATAATCAATCACGAGAAGGTTTCGGCGGTAATACGCGGGGGGCAGGAGGGTCGGGAAGACCGGCGTAGACAGTTCGCTCGCATAGTTCCGAAACGGAAACGGTAATATCGCTGGCCCGGGGCGACCACCCCTTTGTCATTTTGTCATCCGGCGTAAGGACGAATCGCTGAGGAGGGAAGAGGCTAGAACGGCTTGGAACCAGCAGAGAGAGATCGAGAGAACGTGTGCAGCTTGCACTCGCGCGACTATATGTTTCCCGCAAAAAGAAATTAATGCTTGAGATATTAAAACGCGCTCGGGAGGAAACGTCTGTCGCACGAGCCTTGCCATGTCGGTCACGTCTACTTCACGGTAGCCACCCGCTCTTTAGTCGGCAGCCCCTCATGGGGTTGGTACTGATTTCGCACCCACCTGTCCTTTTTCTCTTTCCCTCTCTCCTCTAGCTCGGGGCTAACGGGTTTCTCGCGAATTTACTTACAAATAATCGCGGCCCGGCGACACCAGCCCGATGAATGGGAACGAAAATTAACTGGTCCATCTTACCATTGCACTGGCGACAAGCTCGTTCGGGATGAGATTAGTTTCTCTCGGATTTTCAGCGGAATCTGTCAGAGTTTTGTCCTTCGCGTAGGGGCCTCCACCGGCGAATCTCCCGTCGGGGTTCGCTGCGACGAGACTCGAGAGAATGACGATTAATAGAGCGAGCGTTGAAGATGCGTCTCGATGAGGTCGGTCGGGGATACGGATCACTGGGTAGATTGGCATGACTGCACCCTCAAATAAAAATCTCACGTTACTCTCTCTCTCTCTAGGGGATGATGATTCGTGGCTATACTCGAGAACGTATGTGGGTCGAATTTAATTGGCTGAGCAGTAAAATTGGTCAGCTGATAAATTGAGCGGGATCGCGGGGGTTGAGGGTGCGTGTCGCGCAAAGTACGTAATGGTCCTATTAAGTTTCGATCTCGCAGGGACATTAATTTCACGCGGCGCATAACTTTCCTGTCACAATTTGCATTCAGCTGCCTCTTTCTTTAAGCGCACAGGAGGGGAAATTAAAAACGTCCGATCGTAAAGCCTCGAAACGGGGGTGAAATATCACCAAGCCCGCATTCTGAATTGTAATCAGCCGTTTTTCTTGGAGAACCAGCAGCTCCGGTTAAATTCGACTGCTCGGTCAAGTTACCGGGTCCTTAAGAAGAAGGCAGATATTTCTTAACACCCTGGATTGTAAAAACTCGTCGACTACTTTCATCCCTCGTTCACCCCGTCGTTTTTTACTCTCTTAACAGTACTCATTTTTCTATGCTTTAAACAGGGCTCGCGCAACGCGATGCTTTACATCGGACAAGTTCTTCCTCAATAGATTCGCGCGAAATAATACACTGCTAATTTTGAAGTTACGTTTCGCGGAAAGTCGGCGCTGCAGCAGCTACTAAATTAAGGTTCTATTGAACGCGTGAGCAGCGAGTGCGCGCAAGAGAGAGAGAGAGAGAGAGAGAGAGAAAACGGAGGGGGGCACCGGCAAACCGCAAAATGCGAGACAAGACAAAGGAAAATAGGGCAAGTAATTTCAAACGAACGAGGCCATTTCAAAGCGAAGGAGCGCACAGTTACCCAACCAGGAGGATTCTGAATAGAAATAATCCTGACGATGATTCCTCGCCATTTCGCGTCACTGGTTTTCTTTACCCCACCACGAAACATCGCGGTTCTCGATGCAAATGCGAATGCTCCCTGCGAATCACCTATCCTTCCTTAAACGGCGAAAGAAGGAAAAAACTTGGAGCTTTTCATTCTCGATTAAAAGCTCCGATGTCAATTGCAGCGTTAAAAATAATCTCTTTCCCTCTCTGTTCTGTTCGCCCCGAGCGCGAAACTCACCTACTAATTACCGCGAGATTCACCGTGAAAAATCTCGCATTTCGGGCTTGAAGCGTGCGACGATAAAGAGAAGAGCGTTGAATTTCAGTTGGATAAAACGAAGAATAGATATTAGGATCGGAGTTTAATTGTGATCCTGGCAGTTTGATCGTAGAAAAACGGTGAGATCGCAAGAGATTCCTTCCACATCCACACGCTCCTTTCAATTTGCTTTCGTTGCGGTAGGAGTTTCGAGGAAGTAGCGAAGCGACCGAGCATAGCCAAGCGAGCCAACCAACTCGGCGGAGCGGGCAACCGGCAGGCGAAGAGAAGGACCGGATATTTTTGTCATTTCAGCGAAGATCGCAAATAAAAGAGCGAAGCCACGAAAAAGCGGTAAACCAACGAAGGTTGGGGTGGACCCGGTTGGAAAGGGTCTCGGAGAGAAGGGGCGAGTACTACGGACATAATGTACCGCGTAAGAGCCATTAGGTTATTAAAAACAGTGGTGACTAGGCACGAGTAACGAACCGGCTGGTGGCCACCGAGGGATGCGACAAAGCCAGAAAATTAGCCTTGATAACTTGGCGTTTCTATGCAAAGGAAAGGACGCGCAGGGACTGCTCGGCTTTCTCCTCGCGGTACACCGGGGTAGCCGAGGAGACCGAAGCTACGAGCGTGAGTTAGAACGAAAGAAAGAAGCGGAAAGAAGCGGAGGAAAGGGAAACCCGGAATCGCCGACCGAGAGAAGAGTCGACAAGCAGAAAACGCAACGCAACGCGAGTAATCTCGAGGATCCTTCGGGTTATATGCTGACTATGGGGATTTATCCTTGGCTGGAATGCTTTCGCTTTCTTCCCAAGAGTTGCTCGACATTCGCGGAGCGAATTGCAAGACTTATTCGCGGTATCGCGATCACGACATGGCTACGTACCGCGCGTTTCTAACCGTAGCTCGTGGTTCAGCGGTTCGACAGAATCATCATCAGGCTCGATGCCGGTGGTGGTAGGTAGTGCTGGCTGGCGTGATCCGAATTCCGCGCAGGGAGCGAGAGTTACCTTGTGCCTCGGCACGTCGAATCAGCAAGCTTGTTCCCACGCACGCGGTAATGCGTACGTCATCGATGATAATGTCAATGAAATCGATTTACGTGAGAATGCGGTGGTTAGAGCTGGTTATAGCACACACGTAAGTTGTCGTTGCCGCACAAGTTCCGAGCGTACGTCGTCGTCTGTTCTACATCTCGGCCAATCGATACCTCGCCCGTATGTCCACGGACGAAGCAGATAATTGGCTGACAAAAGCGCGAGGCTCGCTCGATTCGATCGACGAAAAGCCTCGTGTCGGGATAGTTCTAATTCGCGAATCAAAAGACTGTGGTGGCAAGAAGCAGCGACTCGAAGGGCGGTGGTAGTCGCATGGCAGGGTGACTGTTTGAAATTCAGTTTATTTCGGCATACGAACGTAAACGAAAGTTCTTACAAGTTGAAGAGGGGCGGGAGGAGGGAACGGGAACGAAGTTAGAGCGGGAATTTCGTTACGAGGCTCGCAGCCCTCGCGAAGGAAATATCCAAGCCGGGGGTCGGGGGGCCGTCTACCATAAACGCATAAAGTAGCTGCGCGCAGAAGTCCCGACATTAGTTTTCGCGTAGTGTGCGCTTACGGACGGCAGGGTGAATATAAGCGTCACGTATCTGCTTCTGTTGTTGCTTGGCTATTGCTACCGGAATATGCCAACTCCAAACGATTTACATATCGACTTACGTTAGTCGACTCGACTCCTTAATATTCAACGTTTCACGGATCCGGAATATAGGTTAATCGCGTTAAGACTGTTGCTACTGCCGATAGCTCGCAATCCGTTTTCATCAGTAGCTTGGAACTACTCTGCGAGAACCGTCGACGAGTTGGAATACTTTCCACCCTTCGCGCGAGCGTCCCATCATTTCCTCCCGTAAAACCGTGCCTCTCGCTTTCTACCCCCGTGATTACTGCTCTCGGGTGCGCGGGGTCAGTGTTTGCGTGATCAGCGGCGCATATTCCCGGGGCATAATCAGGACAAACCACGGGAGCGCGAATTATGCGCGCGTCTGGCTCGAAGCGAAGCACAAAAGGGCGGAGGCTACGGCCAAGTCATCTTTGATCCACGCTTCTTGGCCGACAGAAAATTCGCCTCGCATCAATGACCAACGGTCGATGGACGGAGAGGAAATCAGAGGAGGAAGAAAAAAATGAGAGGGTAAAGAGAACGGGATGACGATGGGTCGGATCCGTTTGGTTCGTCCCGCTCGTCTTTTCCGCTCGGGCTGCAACACACGCATGCCCATCCACTCTCTGCCCGCTTTTGCCCAGGTTAACGCAAATGCCGAGGAAACAAACAAACGGCCAATACAAATCTAGAGTGAAATGAACAATGCCTCGGAGAGTTACTGCCTTCTAATTGAAACCAACCCCCCGACGCTCGGTCCAGGCAGCGCGCGCGAGCGCTCCCACCCTTCGCGTTCCAGCTACGAGAGCTCTCTCTTTTTCACCAGTCTCTCTCGTTCCGACTGCCTGCTTCCCTGGCGGATCGGGCTCGAACCCGTTCACCGATCTGCCGCGGTGCTGCTCCTGCTGCTGTTGCTGCTATCGGGAACACCGTACACCGCCTAATCGTGCCGCACAGATGCGTGCCGCGCGCGCGCTTTCTCTCTATCCGCGCATAAAGCGTATAGTTTACGACAAAAGTTCGCTCCCGAGTTTAACAAAACGGCCACTGGCCCGTTCCTGAACGCGACCACCCACCCGCTCCACCCTTAGTTACATGCGTTCAACGAGCGCACCGATATCGATCGGCAACTCCCCTCGATCGCGAACTAGCTACCAATATATGTACTATACTCTCTCGAGCATGCATCCCTCTCATGGTCTGCCTCGTATTTTTTTCTACAGCAGAGACTATGCGATGAAGGTGCAATTCGCAGTGTATTAGTTTGTGATCGACCAGCGAATAGGGTGGATTGTACGACTCGCCGCTTGACTCGGTAGCAGATTTGGTAAATGACAGATTTGCTGGTGGAAACTCTGCGAGGCGAGGCGATCTAATAAGTTTGTCGATAAACTAGCCAATAAACTTGGTTACGTCTCCGCTGCCTAAACTCTCTGTGATTCCATTTCGCGAGGCCATTTATACTCGAACTCGGTCACGACCCATTCTGCAATTACCTACTCCGCGCGCGGTTCTTCCGCTTCGATTAACGAAGAAAATAGCACTTGAAGGTGCGAGGACGTTGTTCTGGTCGCGGGAGCGATGCCAAAATAACCTCGCCCGATCGTCATACCTGGACTCGGCTTCTTCTTCCCTATTTTCTACTCAAGAAAGAGGGGAAAAGATTGCTGGTTAATTGGAGCACATTTTCGAAATATCGTAGCATCCAGCAAGTTGGATTTTCCAAAAAGTGGGCGAATAAGAAAGAGAAAAATTGTCAGAGGGAGAGAAGGTCGCGTCTTATCCGTGTGTAGTTTACAGTGGATATTAGAGGAGGGTGCTCGCGCGAGGACGAGCAGTAAACAATTCGAGGCATTTTAATGCAGCCCCCAGTGGCCCGTAAGGAGGACTCGAAGCTAACGCGCCTTTACCTACTCCCTCCGCTCGCCTCCTTAAGGCTGCAGACTCTTCTTTCGAGACGAAGGAAAGCGCGAATGAGGCAAGGGCTGCTCGAGAGAGGCCTTATCCCTTAAGGCCTTCGTACGACCGTCGAAAAGGCATACCATAAGGTGCCTTCGATCTCGAATAGTCGCGGGTAAGCCTACTCTCGCTCCTTTATCCAGGCTCTTCGTCTGCCTCCCTCCTCCTCCCTCCTCCTCCCCATTTCATCCTGTTCACCACCGCCACCCTGAGGACTCTCCTTCCATCTTTACCTCTATTTTCTCTTGTTCTCGGCGCAAACGTCAGGAATCGAAATCCCCGACAGATTTGCGGATAACGCCTTGACCATGGGCCTCGGTATCGTTCTGTTCAGCGACTTTTAATAAGACGGCTGAGTACCGGCTTTATTTTCGGAGGATATTTCCGTTTTTGAAATCGCAAACCTCGCTGCTATTGGCAGCAGACGTCGTAATATCGTAGTCTACGGTGGATACGCACTCTTCGGTCGACCATTAACGTAACCAGAGGAACAAATCCACTGGAATTCCCTTTGTGGTGGAAACTACTTAAATCCAGTGGCGTACGAATTCTATCAATTATCGCATCAGGCGAATCGAGTAATGCTCGTCCGAGCCCATCGGTTATATTAATGAAGCGAGAATAACGTCATGTATCACGGCGCGAGTGTAACACGGCGAGAGTGCGTCCAGCCGCGTCGCGGTGGTTTAATGGCTCGTTAGCCATTCAAAGCGAAGTTCAGCCGTTCAGCCAAAGTTACGTCGACCCTCGAAACGTACCGTTGAAATTTCCATCGACTTATCGATCATCGTTCATCGAGGAAGGATCTCGGTTAAGCGAAAATTTGTGAGATACCGCTACTGGTACCGCAATGTTCTTGCGGCTTTCCGCGAGTGTATTTCACTCTGCAGTATTTAAGTGACAGGGTCAATAGGTAGGCAAGCCAAGAAAAAACAATTTAATAATTTACCGCGACCACGGTCGTGCGCCACCAGCCCAGCTGTAATATATTTCTACTTATCGTTAGGGAAAATTTCGCGCGGTGGCCTGGCCACTTGCCAATTCGGTCGATCTTCGAGGCGGACCTTTAAACCGGGCTTGGCTTTTAAGCGTCGTTCACAAAGATCCAAAGTGCAGAGGAAGGGAGGAAAAGAGAGAAAGAGAGAGCGAGAGAGAAGCGTCTAAACGAAATACGATAAGCACTTAGCCCCGGCAGTATCTATCAAATATAACCCTTATGCTCGCACCGCATCGCGCCAGGCCACGTCGGTTTGAGGGTCTCCTGCACCCCTGGGAGAGCCGCGAAAGGACAACCTCCTGGAATTTATACTGCGGACCTCGCCCTCACTCTCCTCCCTACCGCTTTATCACTTATTCATATGGCGTTGCGCGAGGAAAAGTTGCCCTAAGTGCCTATAAACGTTTAGTCACCGTGTGTTTCTACCTTTCACGCCCCGGTCGTTGGCGTCTCCCCGATTCGATGGTATTCAATTTCTCTCTATTCTCCATTCCCGCTCTCCCCTACAGGCTCGTATTACTTCGAGCTGTTTTAAGCGATTGAGCTTTAATCGCGATCGGTGCGAGCTCGATTCATTTTCCCCATTTACTGTCGTAATATTTACGCTGAAAGCGGTGACCCAATTTGCCGAACCACTGGTTTTGGCAGAGGCAATCTTCAAGATTATGGTGGATGTACATTTATCGGTCTGGAGGTACTCGCGATAATTCGAACTAATGAAATATAAATAGAGGACGGGCGAAGACTTTCAGAAATCGTCATAGCGGGACAGGTGTACGAGGTTCGGAAGATATACGACTTCCAGACGACAGAATCTCGCAGGGTTCCTTCGGGATCCCTTCTTCTATCCCACTCGAATTCGGGTCGAGTAGTCATGAGAATTTGCTTCATCACGATTTCAATTCGTTAAACGCGTTAAGCGTGCTTTCTCGTTCTCTCTTCCGCGAGGCCACCCTCGGGCAGGCGCGATAATTCCCCCGGAATTAGAATCCTCTCCATTAACACGAGTTTCCAGCGCTAAACGAGAGGAGGCAACCTGTTTGCGGAGTATGATAAAATAAATCGTGGATTTACGCGGCTCACAATTCCAAGCTAATTGTCCGGCTCGAAACGGCGTGGCGCGGCGTGGCGCGGCGTGGCGCGGCGTGCCGAGGAAAAGCAACGAGAGCAAAACGAGGAGATAGAGGAAGAAGCTCGAGAGTGGACGGGTCGGTAGTCCACGGTGTATACGTATGTTTCGCGTCTCTCCGGTCATTTTCCCCCTGGGAGCGGGCCGCTGCAAATTATTTTCCAGTCGTTCGCTGGTTTGGCCGGCATCCTTGGATATAACGGGTGATCCCGAAATTCCCCGGAGGAAAAGTGAGCGTTCCACGCGCTGGCAGGTCGCGTCGGTGGCTTCGCGGCATATCCCACCTTATGGTGATCCCATGGCACATCCAACCCCAAACTACATTCTCGTAACTCGCTCGGCGCACTTTCTACGAGGATGCCCTCTTCGCCGAATATCCTAATGGTATTGGCTGTTCCATAATCTTTGTCGAAATACGCCGAAAATACGTTCGAGATACCGCAATCACGCTGGCCGCATAAAAGAAGGAGTCTGTCGAGACTCCGTCGTAAAGTTCATACGCTGTTGGAGCATCCGCTTCAGGGGAAGGTCCTCGAAACGCAAGACCGAGAATTCGAGTCGGTTTAGTCTTGATCGCATGCAGTTGGAATTAGGGACAATATCATTGTCTATAGACTGTCGCATTAGAGTCATGGTATCTTGACGGCGTGATGCCGGAGCACGAACTGTATGTAATCGGAGCATTAGCTTCCATCACGATGCGCTCGTTTCCGGAATTGTCGGTCGCGATGACAGACGCTCGGCGTCGCGTCGCGAGCACAATGGCAAATTCGCAAATTCCACGGCAAAGTCGCGGGCCAGAGCCCCTCCGGGAAAAAAGGAGAACCCAAAGTGTGCCAGTTTTTTCGGGAGCGCACTGCCCGGATGGAGACCGAGAGCTCGATGGAATTCGAGTTTCACCGAGTTTCCAACGCTCAAGAGAGAGAGAGAGAGAGAGAGAGAGAGAGAGAGAGAGAGAGTGAGAAAGAGAAGGAACGTAAAGTCTCGAAAGTTTCGGCAGCGCGGAAAAATTTAAGAGACGCGAGCGATCGGCTTGGCATCGAGGTATCGAAACATCCGCTTAATATTGGAAGAGCGAGCGAGTGAGACGGAGCAGAGCGGAAAGCGAGGGTGGGTAGGACGCGCTACAGCAGGCAGATTTTAATCCTTGTCGTACCCGAGAGGAGGGAAGGGAGCGATGCTGAAGTGACTTGAAGTCTCTTCAGGCGAGATGCTTAATTCCACCCTGTTCTTCCGCGACCACCCTCCGGCTTCTCCTCCCGTTCCTCCTCTTCTTTTGCGCCCCCAGAGGAATAATCCTCTGTTCTTTAATTCTTCTCCGGTGGATCGACTGAAAATTGTATCTAAACGTTGAGGAACCAACCCTCACATGATGTCGCCGCTCCGCCGTGCCGTGCATTCTGACGAAATCACCCTTGAATACCTTTTCCCGACTCGCGATGCTCGCGCCGCACAATTATTACTGTCAAACAGGGTGAAATGGACGGCCGCGCGCGACGATCCATTGAGTGTTTCCAAGCAAACGTGTAATCGCACGGTTAATTTGTGAGACAAGCTCCGTGTCGGATCATTAATTTTCTGGGGTAGGCGCATCGCCAATTTCCGGGGGTGGGGAGAGAGGGTACGCGGTGTAGTCAGATTTCTCCAGAGGACAGGGAAATTCCGGGGGACGAAAGATTTTTCGCGACGCGCGTCGCACGCCACGCCACACCACCCCCGCACCGCGTTTTTCCAAGCCCGTTCCTTTGGCTCCTTTTTTCATTATTTTTTAGTATCCTCCCCCTGGCAAATGTATCTGTGTCCTCGAGCGCGCTGCGCCTTTCATCTCTCGTCTCTGCAACCGGAGCACTTATACACTCCGTATTCTCTCTCTTTCTGCCCCTTCTCCTTCTCCAGCTTCGCTCTTTGCTCGCTTCTCGCTCTTCCGTGCCAGTCGCGCTACCGCGGTGACGTCTCTCTTCATCTCCTTTCGGTCTCTTTGGCCTCCCCCTTTTGTGCTCTCTCCCTCTCTCCCTCTCTCTCTTTGTCTCTCCTCCGTTCCGCTCTGTTCTGGTCTGCTCTGCTCTGCTCTGCTCTGCTCTGCTCAGCTCAGCTTCTGCTCGGCGCGCCACTCTCGACTTGGTGTGTTCCTCGTTCTTCTTCGGCACAGCCCTCTTCATTTTTCGTCTCTCCTTCCCTCTGCCACTGTCGCCAACACCACTGATGCTGCCAACGCTGCCAACACTGGCAACGCCATCCCCTCGAGCTCTGCGACGTGGCGCGGTGCGGCGCGGCACGGCGCGAGCCGTTTCGAGAGTCGTCGCCAGCGAGCTAAAATACATCGTGATTTTAATACTTTTAACTCCTTTATAATCGGCTTTGCGCCTAGGTAAGCGGTAATGCCGAGCGAGTGCGAGCCGCGGCCGGTGGTCTTTCTGAATATGCCTTTTCCACCAGACCCCACCCTGCCTCTCGGCCCCTTTGCAACCCTCACCAACGAATACCTGTGTGCCAGTCACCGCCTGGTCCTCCTTCTCTTCTTCCTTCTCCTCCTCCTCCTCCTCCTCCACCTCCTCTTCGTCTTCTTCACCGCGCATTGTCGCGATGACGATGCAGCGCGACAGGTTCGCGAACCGTTTCAGAAGCTTAATTTCACCATTCATTTCTGCCTATCCGAAGCCTGAGAGAGGGGAGGAGCGAGGAAGGCGAGTCACAGAGCTAGATGCTCGATGCGAGCACTCCAGCGCGAAGCAATTTGGGTCGAGAAACGGATGGATCCCCAGGATCCTATGGCGCGACGCGATGCGATGCGCGTGCATTTCGCTCGTATTCGCATACTCGCGTGGAAGCGCACGAGCCCAGTCCTCAAAACGCATTTGCCGGCTCCTCGGGATAATTTCACCGAGCATTTTTTCGTACCACTCGCGGGAGTCGAGCTTTTGTTCCGGTTATCAGGAAGCAAGGCTACGCTCGTCGCGTTCTTCTTTCTCCCTGCTCTTCGATGAGCGAACGAACCAAGCGTGCATACGGACGAGCGAACGAGTCAAGAACCCAGTGACATTTGTCGGATGCGCGATTTCACGGGTGACGGGGTTCATTCTCAAATTATCGCCGCCCACCTAATCTTTAATTGTTTTAAATTTGACAATGACGGGACGTGGAGAAGCCACTGCTGGAAGCCGATTCCCCGCGGATGCGTGGAAATTAGGGGTGAGTGGACGAAGGAAGGGATACCGACGATCGAGCGATGTTTGCCGGTCTTTAAAGGGGTTTCAGCCGACACGGGACTCGCGCCGAAGGCAAACTCCTAAGTAAAGATTGCCAGCAAACGGGGTTGCCGACTTAATCCTCGGATTGTCTGTTTGCGGTATTACCGCATTACCGAACGAGTCTCTAAGACACTGCCAGTTCCCAGCCGTGGCATCAAATTAGCTATCCACGAGTAATTCCAGATACCCCGTTACCATCCGCGTCTGATCCTATCCAAAACCAACGTCGTCTTGGCGCACAAGTTCACGGTCACCCGGGGGTGCTTTTCATCCTGCAAACTGGTTTTAAAAACTTTTGACCATCAACGGAAGACACTCCTATTTTTTGACCGACGTAAAAGGCATCTTTAGAGGTAAATAGGCTTTCCTCGGACAAAGTCTTCTCATTTCGAAGCTGCAGCTGCTCCATTCCCGACAGCCGGAGTTCGATAGGTACGTGCGAATTTGAATGGTGGGCTTTCTAGAGGCTCGCCTCTAGTGGGTTCGCGTGGCATACATTCCGCGCACGAGAATCGCTCCGGCTGACACGTCTTCTGACGGGACGAGGACGTTCCCGTGCGCGCCGGAAACGCAACGTCCGGCGATAATGTCCGTCAGCAGGGACGATGCGAACGTCCCGCCAAACAATGCGCCATTGTTGCCAACTTATTCCATTACAGATAACTCCCTCGTTCATTGTTTCTTCTCCGTCGCTCGCTGGCGCCTGCTCTTCTCCGTTCTCCTTTCAACCCTCTCTCCCTCTGTCGTTCGCTTTCCAAGCGAAGGAAGCCTCTCCTCCCGAGGTTAGTCGCTCCCTGGTTAAGGGATGCACCTGGGATCGGGACGATAAAAGAAATTGTGCCAATAACTACGCTTCCATCCTCCCAGCGGGCCGATAATTGTACGATCAATCGCTCGCTACCGATTAAAAGAGAGTCCCTTCGGTATATTCATCTTCTTGCGGGAAATGCCGAGCGACAGTACGATTAACGTTTCGCGGAGGATGCACCTACTCTGCTTATGCCGATCCGGCTTGGCCCTTCGATCGCGATTGGGAGGGCTCCTCCCAAGAGTCGAGTCGATCGGGGAATGAATGGAGTGGAGCGAGCGAGTAGTACATCGACTCTTTTACTCGCGGCAAAGGGACGTTTCCTTCGAGTTTCGAACTCTTTGATGCCACTGGCTGCGATAAAAATTTCGTGGTCGCCGAAGGGAGGACGACTATGCGACAATGACAATAACAAAGACGAAGGCGGCGGTACAGTGGCAGAGGCTCGATGCGCAGGATGAATAAGGGGATGAAGTATCCATCGGGATCGGGATTGGGATCGAGAACGAGAGGAAAGGGGGCGAATCCCTTCACTCGTGGATTGCTTGTTCCGCTATTTAAAAGTGTCCTCCGCGCCGGTGGATAAGTTAAGACCCGGGGGCCGGCTCGAAGCGCGTCGAGCCTCGATCGACAATAGCACGGCACAGCCGTCCTCCAGAAAGTGGCGCTGTTTAATATTAATAAGCCGGGGAGGCTCTGCCCCTGGCAGGCACGTAGATGCATATCAGAGCCGGCATTACGAAAAGACGGCTTCTACGCCCAGGCAACCTGGCCATTTCGACACGCGAGACTTTTTTCCCTTCTCCTACCGAATGGAATTTGAATATATCCACGATGGATGGCATCTCGCGTATTCGACGTATCGGTCACTTGTCGCTTCACTTTTCCCTACATTCTTTTGCACTGGTCAGCTTCGTGGCCATGCATAACCTAGAGAATCTTTCGCATTGCTCCTCTTGCAAATTTATCGGGGTGACCTTTGCCGTAGGATCTCGTTGTTTCCGCAACACCCGCATGGCCAGTGGCTCGTCCAAACAGTGCTATCGATTGGCACGCGCTTCAGACGGGCAATAATTAAAATCAAAGCCCCATCTATAACGAAGAAGGTGACGCAGACTTTGTCGAAATAAAGAGAGAGGGAGAGATAGAGGCTCTGCGCTAAAAACGCACCGAGAAGGGAATTAACGTAAAGTCTTTTGTCAGAAGCGTCGCGACAAAGTGCAATGCAGCGCGTCAAAGCCGATCCTACGATCGCTCGAGTGGTGGCACCGAAATCTTCATTTCGCATTTGTAAACGATCGCGTCGCGAGTCATCTTTGCCGGGGGATGTACGAAATGGTAGGGGAGGCGACTCCCCTTTTCTACGTGCGAGCCCCACGATTACGCGCGTTCGGATGTATGTACGTACTGCGGGTTTGATGGGAACTTCGCGAGGAGCTCTCTGAAGCGAAGGGTTCGCGGCGTCCTCGTCCGGCGATGTGACGCTCGAGGATCCTCGGCCCAGTCACGGGTGTGTGTCGCATGCCGCATGCGGGCTCCGTTTCGAATTATTTCCTTTTTACTCGCTGGCTCGCCATTTGCGGGGCCCCCAACGCACAAAGACCATTTTCAGCTGTGCTCACCGCGCGAAAGGGAACGAAATCGCGGCTGATCCAGTCTCCTCTTCCGAAACGGGAGAACCTTGCAGAGAGAAGGAGAGAGGCGTGACACTGTCCTAAGTGAACTTCACCTACCCTTCACGCGGCCTCTACCACGAACGCAAGCCCGGTTAATGCACTGTTATTCCGACATGGAAATACTCGTCGCCCGTGCATCTTCCTCGTCTTCCTAAGAGCAGTCGCTTTGACCGTGGAGCACCACGACAAATGGATCTCGTCAAAGACGCGCGGTACAAACGTTACCATGATCCAATGTCACTCGCGGAAACCACGGCCACGAAGAGGGTAAACGTATCGGAGACTGAAGCGCGCGCGCGTGCGAACGCTCGACGAGGCGCTTGTTTTCACGGAACAATGCAACTTTTCCCTCGTAATCAATTAGCGAGGACCGGGAGAGGACGAGGAACAATCTGAGTCGTGGCTCGAGTCGGGGGGTCAGGGTGCACGAAGATGCTTCCGGCGCGGAGATGCCACCGCGAGGCTTAAAAGCCAATATATCAGAATAATAACTTGTCCATTAAAACGCTTAAGTAGTAATAAGTATGCAAGACTAACTGACAGGCACTTCGAAATTCCCCGCGGATTAAAGTGTCCAACTCGCGGAATTTATCGGAGAAAATAAATAATAGCCCGGTAGTCGTGTGAGGTACTCTTCTCGGATCCTCGCGATCGAGGTCTTTGGACTCACTCCTGTCTTCTCGTTCCCAAAGATTTCGCGGTTTGACTTTCTATCGGAGACACGATACCGACACGCTTCTGGCTAATGCAAGCAACGATTATTTCTCTTAAAAAAAACGCTAACTGTCCTCGAGGAGACGCCTCGTTTAGCGACCCTCGCTACACCCTTCCGGCAGATTCAATTTCCGATAGACTGCGGAATACGACTTTTTATCCGGAAAGAATGCGCGTACGTGCCTTATTGATCCTCGCGTTGTCGCCAAAATCTCAATAGCCACTTCCCGTTAAATGCACCGCAAATTTTTACCCCGACACCACCGATCTAATTAATCGCGTCTGGAAGGATTCTCAAGGCGCGCGGATCTTGCAGCGTCTTAAATTTTCCGCTTGTACCAGACCGCGATGCCGTGAGTGTTGCGAGGCATACAAATGCGCAGAGTTTTCCACGGTCCTCTTCGAGGTGGAAGCATTACTGGCAGAGGGTTGCACGGCCATTGCGGCAGCGGAAAAGAAATTTCAGCGAAGAGATAGAGACAGAGAGGGTTGCAAGGCTCGGGAAACAAATCGAAAATGGATTTCGCCGGGCTCCCGGCTGTAGCTTCGAGCGGCGAATGAAAGCATTTACCAGTTTATTCGTGGCTGGCTGTTATCCGGCAGCCATCTTCGGGGCGTCTCGCGGCATGAAACTTGCAGCAGACGCCTTTGGTGGTACGCCCATACGTGCCAGACAGGTGTTTGTGTCCTTAGAGCGGTAGCACGCGCTATCCTACGTGCACCAACACGTTGGTACCGGCCACCTGGTGTATTCGTCTGGTGCCAACCCACGGCCAAGTTCTTCTTCTATCACCTCCTTGCACCCTCCTACCCCCGCGCTTATCCCTCCTGGCAGGAGAGGGATATGTTCCGAGTACCAGGAGGCATTTCCACCAGGCGAAATACGGATCTACGTGCCTCCATATCCTCGACTCCTACGTGGAATAATCGAGGCGTCGTCTACCTTTCGCCGAGAGACTTGGCAAGCGGTACCTTGATTATTTTCGTGATGACGGCTGCCCGATGCTAATTGAAAGACGCCTATGCAAAAATACATATGTTTCTTTGTCGAAAATTATCAGGATCTCGCGAATCGGAAAGGATTATTCAATTATTCACCGTAAGAATTTGCAGTCCAGTGGTAAAATACCCGTGGGTAGTTATGGGATCTCGTAGAGACTAGGGAAACTGTGGTACTTCCAGCGAATGCATTTGGCCGAGTCGATTCTCTTTTCTCGTTCTTCTACGGGTAACAATGCGCACCCTTGGTTAACACGACGGTAGACAGACGCAATTAGTGGTATTGCAAAGCAGTCAGAGTAGGTGCAGTAGCGATAGACGTCGAATCAAGGTCTCATCGCTTAGACAGGGCTGCTCGATTCGATCCGAGAATCGCGATTCATCAGCGTTCTCCAGCAAACGAATCCCAGCATCGGATCGCTGGTCTCACACCCCCTCGATCTTTCGAGTTAATTCTCACTCCGACAGAGTCAGGTTCGATCATTTGGTCGGCACGGAGGGCGCATTTAAGGATTAATAGCGTCCATTTTTGCGAACCAGTCGCTTGGTCCGTTTGGTCGACAGTCGAAAGGAAAGGGGCGGTGGTGCGGCGCTCGACGGAAAGGGGTTGGCCAGGGATGCGCGAGGGGAAAAAGAGGCCGTGGCCCTGGGAAAAGGGTGCAAGGGTGTACGTCACGAATTCGGCGTCGGCCCCGTAGGAATCTCGCGATTCACCTGCATTTTCCACCTGTCCTCCTGGGGCGTCGCTCTTGGAAGCTCCACCTACAACCCTCCTAGCAACGGGCGTGCGTCCAACGACGTCACGGACTCTCCCGGATCCCCCATTGGTCCCGTCGTATCGACGCGCTCCTGCTACCCGGCGAGCTTCTATTTTATTATTTTACTTACCTACCCTACGGTAGCGCGATGCATGCGCCTTCTACTCTTCCACCCCCTCCGCGCCTCTCCAGGGGTCGTGGCGCAAGGACGAACCGAGGGCGCAGAGAAGACGAAAGCCAAGGACCATGTAGAAACGACGAGACACACGGCCACCGCCCTTGGCACCCCAACCACCGAGAAAACGCATTCCAACGAGCATCTTTCTTCTCCTTGCGGGTACCACCGGACACCACCCTCTGTGCGAAACTCCTATATTCCCTCACATCCCTGCCGTTTCTCCACTCGAGTTTTACTCTTGTTCGCCATCGCCTTGAGCTAGACGAGCCTCTTGCGTGGGATACATATGCGTATTATTAGATGGATGTGGGCTGCGACTGCTGCAGGGGCTGCTTCCCGATCGACAGGATTTTTCGAGTGGCATCGAACTTTTCCACTGCTGCCTTCCGGCGAACCACTCCTCGCGCAAATGTTTCAGAATTTCTCGAATTGTTAAAACACACTCATGTACAATTGTATTGAATAAATTCTGAATCGCAACTTTTCTATCCTTATACATATTACTTTCAGTCACCTTCCCGTCCAGGTTGCTTTACCTCTGTTTTAGAGGCCGCTCGGGAGCCCTGTGCAAGGGCTTAACGACGTCGGAAAAGGTCAGCCTCTGAAGAATTCATTAGAAGGGACAGACCTTACTTGACTTTAGCACCCGTGACGAATCGGAATATGAGCCAAACATCGGTCGATGGTAGGGTGGTGTACATACCGCACGATCGTGTTGCGAGCATCCCTCAAAAGAAGGATGACCTTCCTGGTCACGTAGCAGACAGTACCCCCGCGCGTCTAGACATCTCGTCGTTGCCCCCTCATTCCCCTGTGTCTCAACTTCTTTCGCAGGCGTTGCGCGAACCTTGCCAACCGATTGGTTACCACCTCGTGGTTAGAGCGCGACAGGGTAACACGCCGCCTAAAGACATCTAAGCCACAGGGGTTAACCCGGCACCTGGTGCACGCTCCCACGAGACTCTATTCGCTATTCCGTCCTGCGCCAAGCTTGCCTCCTTATTCTTCTCCGTCTCCTTCGTGCGTCCGTCTTACCTTACCATCCTTTCGCACACCCCCGATTGTCTTTTCCATCGCACGACTGCCACCACCATTCTCCACCCCCGAATTCTTCCACTCGAAACTTTCTCACAACAGGCGTCTTTTGGACGAAGACCACAGGCTCCTCGGGAAATAGGAACTCTCTTAATCCGCGAAAATTGGATGGTTTATGGGACTGGTGGCTTTCCGAAAATTCCACTCCGAAAATGACGCCTGGGTGGACCGGCCGCACGTCGAGCCGAATGGAAGATGTAATATAGGCGCGGAGGAATGATGTCTAGCTTTTCTGGGACATGAGTATCGAGACGAAAGCTGTTGTGCCGGAATCCAATAAGACAGCTGATGCAGCCTGGCTCCGTCGTAAAACAAGACAAACAAATTTCGAGGCCGATAGGACCGCGCGCGATACCTCTCTGCTGGGGAGACCGCATAAACTTGGGACAGTAAACTCCCATCGAGGTAAATTAATGAAAAAGAAACGAAGTTCCATTATCTGGCCTCTGAGAAACATTGCCCGATTGTACATGATATAATCGTCTGTATAATTGTATTAGTGGCACAATACCACTTCGTTGTTCTCGAAAATTGACGAGCGTATCAAAATTCACGTGGACCGCTCGACAGGTCGATGCTGAATTACTGACTAATTAATTAATGGTTGAGAGGACGGGTGTAGCAAGGGCGTCAAGATTTCCAAGACAGTTTAGTCCCCGAAGAGCCTTCGGCGGGTCATCTACTTCGATGCGTTGATCGTTAGGCGAGCAGTCTGCCAAGTTGTATTGCCTTTAATATTACAGACTCAATCAAGAGTGCGGACAGCCTTGCAAGACCAATGTGTATTAATGGACTACCTCTTGATAGCCCCCGTGAGTGTAATCTGTTGCACGTATCGCGATTCTTTCGTTTTCGCGAGTCTTAGAATTTAAAGTAGACTCGTCGTGCCAGGTGAGTAGGGTTTCGCTCGATAATAGTGTGAGAGTAATAGTTACCTCGTCCACCTTAGTTAGCCGGTCCTTCGCGCTTAACTCGCCGCTCTTAATTAACGCATTAATGAAAGCTTCGCGGTCTCTAACGAGTAAGAGGATAGTGAGCGTATCGACATTCCATGCTCCGGGGTTCGAGAGCCGTGTAAATCCTCGGGAGAAATTCGAGAGTACCGTAAGAGAAATGTGTATCGGGCCGAGAGGTAGATGGGCAAGTGGTGCGGCGCATCTCCCGGGCAAGATGGACGATAATCGTCATTTCGGTAGCAGAGGCACTCAGCCTCCCTCGAAATGCATGCAAAGAGACCCGATGCACTCTCCATAAAATCCCGTGTTATACGAGATCACTTAGGCAAGCCCTGCCTAACGAGTATCGCGCAGTTACCTTATGGCTCCCGCTTAATCGTCCCTGCCAACCTGCAAAACTTCCTCGACTCTTCCACCTTCCTTCCGTCCTACCCAATAATGCTAGCCTGTCCAATCGACCACTATTAGAATGTCTCACAGGTACGCAAACTTTTCTTTAAGTCTCCATCTTCACTATTTTTCACCTGATTTTCTTATACCACCCTCTCTTTTCAATGCCGATCGCACGTATTTCGCGAGACTCTTGCTTATCAACTAGCGCGAAACTCGGTGATTGGGGGAACGCGATTCGAAAAGCAGATTCACTTATAGGTATAGCGGTGCGGGAGAAGTGGAGCGAGGCGGGCGCACCCCAACGCGGATAACCGGTCTCGACGGGGTTGGAGAATGACCACTTTATTAGCGGGCGAGTAGATGGTGGTTAATTTAACGGCTTGGACGTTTAATGATCGATTTGCCAGTTTCACGCACTGGCGTACCTTCGGGCGAGCCTTGCGCGAACCAACGTGCTCGCTTTCGCACTCGCATTCGCACACCAACTCCACGCCGAATTAACCACCGATCTCTACTTAATCCTCGGATTAACAGATACCCAGTCCCGTCTGCCCCATTAACTTCGCGTCCATCAATCGCGCAGCTACGCGCATAGAGCTCGCGTACCCCAGGCTGGTCCGGCAAATTGAATAGCGAGCGATAGGCTCGAAAGATGGAAGAAGAAAAAAAAAATTGAACCAAATTACTTGGATAGTTCTGAGATCCTTGGAATTAATTCAGGAAGACTGCGAGTGGACTTTGAAGGACAGGGACTACTCGCCAACTCCCCAGAGGACTATTCACGAATTCTTTAGGGCATCAATTGACGTGAGCTCTCGCCCAGCTCGACAGCTGCGCGATAGTGAGACGCATTGTAGAGACTAGTACGCGCGGCTCTCTCCTCAATATTGCATAACCCCGGCCACCGTAGTCGGCGAATTACGACAAAATATTGGCGGCGCATCTTCCTCCTCATGTATACTCAAAGCGATAGAGTCCAAAAGCCAGTTTCCTTTTTTCAGCCGGGAAAATTATTGACGCAAAAAGTGAGGAGGAATCGAGGGTGAACGCGGTAGAGGATTGTTGGATGACAGTGGATGCTCGGGGTTTAATAGGTACTTAGGTATCGCTTTACTTACTTACCAGAGATCGGAGTAAATCAGGCGCAGCGTAGCTGATTCATCATTTTCGAGGGACTGGGTAATTAGTTCGCCGTTTCTAATTAATGTCTCAGCCCTTCACCCCCTTTGCTAGGGACAACCCTCCAAAGCAATAAATATGTCAGTGTGTGCACGTAACAGCCGTTTTGTACGCGGCCAGAGAAACTCGGAAGGTAATCGTAATCGAAGTTGAGGGTACATGGTTACAAAAGGATTCGAATCCGATAGTTAAATACTACATATGTATATGTCTATGGCGATCGGAGAGGCTTGGATGGCGATCCGATTGATCGTTCGTTAATTATCGCGCATGATGGTTCTACAAAGAATTCTAGAGTGGATGAAATTCGTGCGATAGGGAATTGGGGTCAAGAAACAGTTTCGTCGACATTGACCAGAAGCTATTGGCCTCGATGGCGCGGTGATTTTTCCCCGATAAATTAAATTTTCCGAATCACGAGACACGCCAGGTTTGCTCGTGCGAAAGCGACTCCCCATAAATCATAATCAATCGCATTTTTCCACGAGCATTTGATTCTGACAGATTGTCTTCCCCGACTTTTCCTCCGAGACTCAACGATCCAAATAGCGAAATAGCTTGACGATTTTTGGACGGACGTCGACGGTTCTCGGCGTCAGTTATTATGACAGCCAAATACATATGTGGAAAATGTAGTTGGTCAGTGAGAATAATTCGTTTGCTGTCCGATAGGAAATTTCGGATGGAAGAGACGTAGGGAAATCCCAAGATCGATCGGTACCCGACGGATGGTCAGTGCCTAGCATCGTGAGAAATGTTGAAGATTAGCGCGATACATTTCTACGATCTCTCACATAAGTTCTTGTAAAAACTGAACCTCGAGATCTAGGGATTCCTTTAAGAAAAACCGACGACATTACCCACAATTTTACTCGGAACACCCGATAAATAGTCTCGCCCGGCGAATGGAAGGATCCTCCGAGAAATCTATGAAAAGTTAACTGCACCATACGAATTACTAAATTCCCATTTATGTACTTCTACATTGGAGATCAGACTCAATTTTAGAGTGAATCAGGTTTCGATATTCTCCTTGAAGGTGTCTCACTATCATCGGCACTTAAAAAATCTTTTTCAACGATACTTCAATCTCGCAATCACCGCATGCAGATTGAGTAACAAAGAGATTCAAGTTCTCGAGGCTGAAGAGGCTAGTCTATCTTCGCGCCTCGGAAAACTCTCGCCACATTCGTGACCGATATCGAGAGCTTTCCGAAGACTTTTGGCACTTGGATTTTTCCTAGACACTCTGAAATTTGCGGTCCATTGTCGCGACCGGGAAAAGGAAGCCGGAAGTCGCTCACTTGGCAGAAGTAGCGATAGGCAGTATTATGGGTGCGAGAGCGGAGAGAAGAGAAGAGGGGAGGAGGAGAAAGGTGGCGGTACAGGAGAAGAGGGTAGGACACGACTTTCGCGAGAGCAGAAGCGACCATTGTTCGTTACGAGTGGCTATCTCTCTGGACATTTCCGTACCCGAGTAGGTACACAGTGCGGTCCACCAGCCTAGTAGCTAGATATTTCGATGCTGATGCTCGAAACCTCCCGTCGAATATCATTGTCGTGTTCGACTTCCCGATGTCGGTCGCTGGGTTCGCTTGGATTCCCCTCGCAACGCGGCCGTTGCGCCCTAGGATAAAACAATTTGCTCGTTTTACTTCCACTCGTGCAAACTCGATGACCAACCGGCTTTTCGAGGAGAAAATGGACAATGTTATGGTGGGTAGAAAATCCGGAATCATTACTGTCAGTATCATTAAAGTTAAAAGATAAGAAATATGGTTCTAATGCTGGTCTCTATGCAACTTGTATTTGCATAATTATTTCTGGTTGAAGCGTGGAACACCACTCGGTAGAGGTAGAGAATCGTTCCCGAGATTACGGATGAACGATCTCGGTCGGCAGATTGTCCTCCATCTCCCTCGATCCCAATGGGACAAACTAATACTCATCGATCGGTTAGCGCCCGATCAAATTTCCGGAACATCGCCTTTTTGTAACAATTTACGATTGAGAGTTATCGGAGGAAAATCGATGAACATTCGGTACACGCGTGCCGTGGTTGCGGTGAAAAATTCATTAGTGCGCCACGGCGCATACGGCTGTGGCCGGCCTCGCCGCGCTTCCGGAGCCGGCATATTGGCATATATCGCCGGTCGCCGCACGGTTATATACCATCCATCGCGAAATCGCGCTCGAAATTCCCCGGCGAACATCATTATAGAACGCAGCCCGACGTTGCAAATGATCAATTCCCTGCCGGTCCGAAGAAATTTATCGTCCAGCTTTTCAATCTCTCTCTTTAACGCGTTTATCGAGGTGTTAAATAATGCAGTTTCTTTCGCATGGGGAAACGATGCGAGTAAAAATAGCGCTAGCTCCAACGTCAATGACGATAGTCGGATATCCCGAAAATCGTTTCGACAATGGTATTCGGCGTTCCAATGGTAAAGGGCCAAGGCAAACAACACTCGAGAAGGCGGTAGATCGGAAAGATGCAATTGTTGAGTAATCAAAGTGCAGTGGAATCCTTGATAATTAAGGAGGTCTCAGCCCTCGGCCTGTCGAGGATGGACGTCGGACGAGCACGTATAGGGCGTGGTTGCAGTAAACGTCATCGGCAGGGCACTAGACGTCATGGACCACACGAGCATCACACACGCGTCACATTTGCATGATCCCGTATACGCCAAGCATACACTGGCTAGGAACAACGGACGCATGTTGCGACGCAATGTGTTACCCTGGCCGTCGAGTGGCCGCACTAGGACTCTTGCCGCGAATTTTCGACGGTCCTCGATGCTCCACTGCGATAGCCGCGATACCTACGCTTTGCATACCCTGCCTGCTTACTAGCACAAGCGCGAGAACCCACCCCATTATTCCTACCCTGATTTAACATGCGCTTTGATTTCAATTTCCAAAGACTATCCTTCTCCCAACGCATCCTGGTTGGATACCCTTCGCATATTCCCCGAATAAGCATTTCTCCAACTCATCTTCTTCCTATTCGAATCGTCTTTTACTCGTACGAAAACTCAATTTATTTATTTTTTTTTTATTTTCAATGAATATCGTCTTAAATCCGCTCTGATGTACCTAACGCGTTATCGCGGCGAACGCGAGGATCTGCGTGAAAATTTGATCGCGCATTACTAGCGATTGAATAAATCAATTTCGGCACTGTGGCCGGACCGGCGTGTACGGGTGAGAGTGGGCGTACAAAAATAATTTTCTCTTTGATGTTGTCGGTCGTGAGCGCGAGCTTGCACGATTGAAAGGCTTTGGTGGTAGCGGCGATTTTTGATCGACCGATCGATCGACGCTTTCGACGTAGTCTTCCCTGATCCATCTCGCGCGTGGATGTTAATAGCCATCACCGCGATGCCGGCTGATCGGTATTAATTCAATGTGTCCGTGAATACTTGATGAGAAGAGTGTTCTGATGAATTCCTGCGGCAGAGAGGATCACGCGTGCGTGCCCACATGGTCCGCCAACTCCGCGAAGCTTCCCTGGATTATCCTTGCGGATCTAATGGAAATATTTTATTTCTCTCTAACGAGCAGCCGCTCGATCGTTTGATCCGATTCTCGGTGAACGAAATGGCTCGACGATGCGCGCTGAACCACGTCCGATAATTACACCGGAATCTCTTTCGTCGTTTGACGACTTGTATCTTGACTCCCTCGATTGTCGCCTGGACTCTGCTGCCTCGACCACTTGTGGCAAAAGGAAACGCTAATAACCGCGGAAATCCGCAAGCCAAGAGGCGGAGACCAAAAATTCTCTTCGACATTGACGAGCGACTGATTCTTTCTCTGGTTCGTCTCTCTTTGGATTCCCACCCAATAATACTTAGGCCGACGTTAAATCTTGGTTAATTCGAGCGTTCGAGAGCAGGGATCCTCCTCTTCCCTCGCTTCGAGTCGCACAAAGACAGGCGTTATTCCGAGGAGCAAGCAAGATCCTCTCCCGATGCCACTGCCACCGCTGCCACCGCTCCATTCTAACCATTCCATGCCGCAGGAATGTCAATACTACCCAGCCAGCGATCGTCCTGTTTCTCCGTCTCCTCCTCCCTCTCCTATCCCTCTTTCTCGGTCTCTCGCTTCACCGGATCGCATCGACGTATCTGCGAGTCGCGGATCCAAATCATCCGGAACCGTTCGCCGCTCATCGCGCGCTCTGACCCCTTTCTTCTGGATTCGAGAGCGGATCCCGCGAAAATAACGGACGCACCGTGGTTCCGCGGAATTGTCGTCCGATCATCCTCGCCGGGCTCGATGGGGGGAGGAGGGGAACCTGGCGACGCATCCAACAAGGACAATTCCTGGCCCGCTGGGGGAGCCGATGACACGAAATCGCGAGTACTCGGCATTGTTTTCATAAGAGGGTGGGTACGCATTACGAGGAAATGGGGAGGGGGAGCTGAAGCCTGGCCGGTATCGGTTACGCGTTGGCGAATGCTGCCTGGGAAGGGGTGAGAATCACAGAAAAGAGACGACTCGAAAGGAAAGCGGCCCGTGGAGAGAAGGCGAAGGAGAGAAGCGCGCGTAAGAGCAAGAGAGGGAGAGAGTGGAGTCGTGCGGTAGGCCGACTTTTTAATATCCAGGGATGATCTGTAGCTGCGGGATGCTGCGTCAGCCGCTGTCATTGTTATATGCCCGGACCTCTTCAGCACAATGACAATTTCTCTGGTTTTATTCTCCGCTAGGCACTCCCTTTTTCCCGCCCGTTTCCGTCTCCCGTATTACCCTGCCCACCCTCTTGCCAACCTACCGCCCAATCCACCCGTCCACCCTACGCTTATACCACCGGATCACTCTTTCTCCGTCTCGCTCGCTCGCAAGCGCGCCCGCGCTTTTTTACTCTCTACTTCTACACCACTGTTTATATCCGGTTCTGACTGACTGTTCCTCACCATTTTGCGCCGCCGCCACCGCTGTTCGCCTGGTCCCGCCATTCGCCGGGGGTCCCCAGCAAACCCAGCGGCCTTTTCCACCTGCTGGATGCAGATCCTTTTCTACTCGCAAGCTTTGCGTCTCTACCGCCGCGTCCTCCTCCGGCTTCTCATCCTTCGTTTGTCTCCGATTTAACGGGGGGGCCCCTCGCGATCCAGGAGAACGAGGCGCGTCCATCCGCGCCACGCAGCCGAAGGTTATCGCTTCAGCCACCGAGAACGACTCCTGTTCCCTCCCGCTCCCTTCCCCTCTCGTTCTCTCATCGTCATCCGCGCGCTCCGTGCACCGCTCGGCTTTGTTCCTGACAATTGCCTGGAAAGTGGCTTTCTCTCTTTCCACCGTCCACAGGCAGGAAGGGCCAGCCTGCCTATCGTACCCTCCCTCCCTCCCTCCCTCCCTCCCGCCCCCTGGGTACCATTTGGTACCACCGTCGACGACGAGGACGCTGCGAGACCCCACTCGCTCTGCCATTATCGCGCTCGATGCAGCGATAACGTCTCTCGATGAAATCGCGAAACAGTCTCGCGGTCTTTTCAGCCGGCACGCCACGTCACGCGCTCGAGAAAACACGAGCTCTTTTGGGGCGGTCGTGGATTGTGCGAGTGGAGAATTCGAGCTGAAGCCGGAGATGGGCGTTTATCATCGCGGACGGTCAAGGGAGGAGTGCCGAGGGACAAGGAGCCCCGTTTGTCCCCGAAGAGCCGACCGAAACGAATATAGATACCGCTCGGGAGAGCGGCTGCCTTCGCGGAAAGAAGGAAAGAAGAATGGGCGAACGAGGGTTCGAGGAACGGTGAGAGAGGGAGAGAGAGAGAGAGAGAGAGAAAGTAAAGTAAAGTAGAGCGCGAGGAAAATGGTGCGATCGAGCACCACGCCACGCCACTCGGCTGGAAGTCATAACGGAGATAGACGCGCATCGGAGCGATCCTTCATGCAGTCTATACGGTGCGGTGCGATGCGTGTGGCGTGCGGAGTAGAACTACAGTACAGTGGGACTGGGACTGTACGGTTCGAGCCCCGAGTAGAGATACACGTGTGTTCGTTGCGCCCGGTACCCGCCGCTTCCAGCCCCCTGGGACCGGGTAATAGATTTATTGGACACCCGGTACATGGGGTATAGATATGGATGTTATAGGCGCTCGAGTTAGAGATACAACCCCCCACTGTCGGGCCACCCCCGCACCTTTGCCTTCTATGCCACCGTCACCCATCCCTCGCAAATACGAATGGCACATCCAACTTTATGAAACGTATCCTTCCATCCTCCCACGGTGGCCACGGCATCCCCCCCTGCGCACCTTCAGCCACGAACTCCTACCACGAACACCGTTGAAAAAACAAAGACTCGCCGATGGGGCAAGCGGAAAATTACAGTTAGTTCAACTAGTGGCCCGGTTGCTGGATCCTGCTCGACAGATCCGATTCGAGTAGAATGAGAAGATCATAAATTGAACTCACTCGCACTCAACATCTGCATCATACGCTCCACGGCAGCGTTTCGTGCGGTTCGTTTCGGAAATTAGAAACATTATCTCGCTTTCTCATCTCTCTCCCATCGTTCTCCTCATAACCAGCGGAGCCTGGCTGCCGAAGCTTTACGAGTGCAGAGGAGTGCACCGGCGCGGCGTGGCACGGCGTGGCGCGGCGGCGTACGTATAATAGCGCTAAGCTGCAATCAAATGATGAATCTCGAGCGCGCTCGACGCCTATCGCGTCCGCTCGAGCACCACCCATCCCTACGGGGCCGCCCGACCCTCGACCGGCGAAACGTTAGAAGCGACACGATAATTAAGAGAGCACTGCCGATTCAGCGTCACGTACAGTTTTATTTCCCATCCCCCCCAATGCCGGTGCGAGGAAGGAGGCAATCGCAAACAAAAATATCCCGACCGTATTCGGAGCCAGTCAACGCGACCCGACTCGAGCTTATTCCGTCTGTGGCAAGAGTCGGCGCGAGGACTTAGGTTCGAGCTCTTATTTACCTAGAACCGGTCACAAACACGATTGTCCAATTGATGGCTCGTAGGGACGTGTGTCCCTGTACACGTGTGCGAAGGACGGCATCAGGATCGGGAGGGTGGCAAGGCGGCAAGTCGGCTGGGCGGGTGGCAGTGCGGGGGGGAGGGAACGAGGATGGCCTGTTGAAAGGGCTGGTTTTGATTAGCTCTGTAGACAATACCCACTCTCTGATACCGCTGTGATTCTCTCTCTGTCTCATAGCCGAGTACCGTAGCGGCCCAACCCTCGAGCCACCACCCCCTCATCACCCAACGGCTCTCCTCGGCTTCGCCTTCGCCGCACCGCGCCGTACCATACCGCACCGCACCGTACCGCACCGTACCGCACCGCGCGCCGCCGCGCCGCATCGAACGCACCAGCCACTTTGTACGCCGACTGTTTTGTGTCTGACGAACAATGGGCCTGCACCACTGACAGTGCACCACCACCAGCCAACCAACCAGCCAGCCAACCAGCCAGCCAGCCACCGGTCTGGTGGCTGCCATCATCGTACCATGCACCATTACCAAGGCTAGTTTACCACCAACCTCGGCAGACCCTGGCCCGCTCGTATTAAATACCTCTCGCTCACGTCCACCTCTGTGTACGCATCACTCTAACACACCCTGCATCACCTCGCGCTAACTTTCTCCGCGCTTCGACTAACGACGTTTCGCGGTTACTTCGCGCACGACGACTTTCCTCTCCCTCGCGGTCTCTCTACCTCGGTCCCTCCGCTTCGCACACTCCGTGCGGAGCTCGGGCTCGCATCCTTGCCGCGGAAACGCAGCCGGTTTTGGGATTCGATTAGCCTTCAGAGTGCGAAGCTTTTGTTTGTCGGTGGATGCGATTAAGAGAGGGTAGATAGAGGGATCGAATTTGAGATACTTGATGTTGCAAAGGCCCTGAAGCTGGGATCGCACCTACTATTAGCTGGCAACCCTCACGTATGCGGAAAAGATAGGGTGGCAAGTTGGAAGGAGATGACGCGGAGTTACACCTCGTCACTTTGAGATACTGCTTACCATTGCGGTTCTGTATTGGACACGAATTAATCGTGAATCGAGAAGGAAACGCTTATACTAGACTTCAATTTCTAGACTCGCGGTCTTAGAATATTTTTCACGAGCTCTTGGCTGACCAAGCCTGCGCCTGGACGTCCGGTAAGTTTCCGAAGTCCAGCCAGCTATGCAACGTCTTACGAGGGAAGGCTCACGGTCTTCGACATTTAATCCCACAAAATGATAGACGATCTTGTCATACTTGAGGTCATAGTTGTTAACAGACTGAAAGTGTCGCGTAATATCCTCTCAACTTTGAAGGAATTTCCGTCGACGAACTCGAAGAAAGGTACGCGTTATCATTACCTCGCAAAGTACTGCCGAAGGAAAACGTTACGCAAAGGTTTTTCAGAAAGTTGCAAATTTTCATCAACTCCTTTCACCATCGAATTGGGATCTAGGAGATGAATTTTGTCTTTGGAACTTGTTCCACTAGGATGGTTCTCGGTGTACTACTCTGGCCTTGTAGTCTTGGCTGGCAGACAAAGCTACTTGGGGGCGGCGAAACTTAGTTATTAAATGAAGCCCAAACTGACATTGTCTCTCTTCCTAGCGCTGAGCGACGTGATATTAGAACGATCTTTGAATTTTCCCAGAATTTGCCAGTCGTCTGCTTCTATGAATCAGATAAAAATCTTGTTGGTGTACCGAAAGAACTGCACTCTGGAGGAACAAAGTTTCTTCTGAAATTCTTTGACAGAATTAATCTAAGGATCCCGGTACTATTCTCTCTGATTTAGGAAGGTACCCGATTGTTGCATCTGATAGATTCTCTCTTTCCCTCTCCCTGCTTTTCGAACTTTCGCGAAACTTGGCGAGAACTCTGCGGAAGATTACACGAATGAACTTAGTTTTCAGCGGCATTACTTGCGGTTGTCCAATTCTGAATCCACGCCAGGTATGTATTTCGAGTTTACTTTCCGGCCGGTGAATCTCTGGTGGCACCGATTGCTTTCCTAATATCGCGGTTATCGCGAATATCGCGTCACGGTGGCCGGATACTGAACCGCGACGAAGAATCGACTCCCTCGGATTTATTCTGACGAGCGTGCCTGACGTCAAAGACACGGTCGGAAACAATCGGGGAAATCATTCGGCTCTCTGTCATGTACCCCTCTTCGCTATCCGATATTAGCCTACCAATTTTCATGCGATCCGGTACACTTACTGGCTTTCATTGGTCGCGCATTGCAACCTCACTCGCTTCTCTTCCTTTCTTCTTCCCTCTCGCCATCAGTCCCGTCCTCGGTACATTTGTATGCAGCGTTTGAGGGAGAGAAAAAAAGGTGGCGAGGGAGAAAGAGCTAGAGAACGAGCGGCGCATCCGTGCATAGCTGGTCTCGATTGGAAATTACTCCCTTTCATTCCTTTCATGGGGTGAAAGAGCAAGTAGGAAAAGCAACGCAGTCGAGGCTGGCCAGGTGCGCTACGAATACATTTTTTCCTTGCTCCTACTAGTGCTCTCGAGCGAGCTCACACACGCATGTATACGCGTGTGTGTCCTCGAATATTTCGTTACATTCGCGAACACTAGTAGACAGGTGTAGGTGGATACACCTATCGAGCGCGCGTACGATGCGGAGCTCGATGCGGATTTAATTAAAAAATATTTAGCGTTTCGTACGTGGCAGCTAGCAGCTACTACCAGCTTTCTAGTACTTTCGCGCTTCTCGAGAGCTTCGCGTAAATATTAGCCAGCATTCCGCGGTTAATTTCCTTGACGTGGCTGAGAACGGGCCATGGGCCGAGAGCGCTGCTATTATCGCGCCTAAATAAAGAGCGGAAAAACTGGTTGGGATAATTGCGGGAGTTAAATTAAAAATTACATTATCGCCCGCGGTAGCGGCTCCGCGGGACAAGCCTCATCTCTCTCTCTCTCTTTTTTTTTTTCGCGGAAAATCTCGCGGCGAAGAATGCACGCGCGAATTCAGCTGCAACCTCGAACCTCCGTTCCGCCCCGGTCTCCCGAGAGTCCAGAGACGGAAAGCGTTCCAGACGTGCCTGCTTATGCTACCACGGCCGATCCGCGAATCCTCGCATTCCGAGGTGAAGATCCTCTCTTTAGCGACTGCACCCTTAGATGCATCGATCAGTCCACAGTGATTGTATCCAATCACTCGTTCAGCATTGTGAATTCTCATTCGGAGAGCGATAAGTTCGATGAGAACTTGTTAGTACCCCCTGGCCGTATTCTCCGATCGCATTGTCGATCCGCGAGTCCCTGGAGAAGAGCAATTCGATGACCGCGAAATAAGGGAGATAATAGAGAGAGCAACACGAGGCGGTGGGACGAATTAAATAAGCGTTAGGGAGAGGGTTGGTGGATGGGTAGTCGTGGTATTGGATTTGCTCAGAGGGGCGTTCTACGTGGCAGCGCGGTGGTAACGGCGGATGTCGGCGGTGTGGTGCGGTAGTGGCAGGAGGAAATCTGACTTCGCGTGGAATTTTTTAATTAGCAAAGGACCTGCGAAATCCGATGGGAGGATGGCCCGGTACGAGGCGGCGAATGAACTTGTCGGAGTAAAGGTGGTTACACAACTGCCACGATACTATTAGGTATCTGAGCAATTCATCGAACCGGCCACTAATGAGACATCACAATGAGAGAGCAAGAGCAAGAGCAAGTGCAAGAGTTCAAAGTAATTGGCCATGAACGGATCGATCCGCGAGAGAGTGTCTGGCATTTATTATTAAGACACTTCCTGGTGGCGAGTGCGTGCCTGGGGGTTGTGCCTCAAGCAAAAGGATCGCGTGATCCGGCTGCGTCTCGACTGGACGGGCAATAATTGTATCTCGCATGAGGTCAGAGCCAGTAACGGGAAATGTAAAGGGAGAATCCTCAAGCGACCGTAAGGGGACCCGAGCATCGGTTCAGGGCTGTTGCCTGAAATTTTTACGCACTCCTCGCGGAATGGTTATTGGGGAAAGGAATTTTTCGTAGGCTCGCGATGCTCGGATGAATCTCGTTTCTTCCCGATAGCTTCCCTACATCACGTTAATATATCGGGGAGGGTGAGCAACGCTATCCGAAGAGGAACTGCTACCGTTGCTGCTTCTGCTGCTCTCTCGATTCGCGCGAGGCAAGATTTTCTATCAGCGAGAATATACATATGCGTGCACGTATGATCAGGAAGATGAATTTCTTGGAGAGTCGAGGAAATATTACTCCTTCGATTGAGTGGTTAAGGTTCCACTCGATTGAGAGAGAGAGAGAGAGAGAGAGAGGGAGAGGAAAAGAGGAAAAAAGTAGGGTGCGCGAGTCTCGTATTAACAACCCTCCTTAAAAGTGATCGAATTTCCAGGTGAAACGTGGGCCTCGAGTAATTTCCTGAATCAATTTAATCAGTTCTTGCGAGTCATGTAGCTAAAGCGTGCGCGCGAGCGAGTGCAACGCCCAAGCACCAACCCGATTATTACGATGCAGGTACCAGATTGAATCAGTGCGAAGTGTCTGACTAAAAACATCGTTACTACTTGCGCGCAGACGAAGCGACTCACCCTCCCATGCCACACCACACCGCACCACACCACACCACACCACAATAGAGCTCCGAGTACCCTCGGTTTTACATCGACATTATCAATTCCAATGAGAACGTCTGGCGAGCTCTCTTAAACAAATTAATTAACGTATCAATATGACATGCAGCTTTCCGCATCGCGATCGGTGTGTTCGCACGTTCGCAGCTCGCGGAACGATTCCGCTTCCCGAAAAATCGATCTCATTCGCGAGCCAGTGTTAGAATGATCCAGTGCATTAGAAGGGAACGCACTCTTAAAAATTCCAATCTCATCTCGGCCCTTTGAGTCTCGATAGCCAATATCAATCAATTTCCCGGGCGATGGAGTCGCGGTGATATATCACGCGTGGGTGTCTCGAAAGTCTAAACAGTCGAGGACGGTCTTGCCGGGGTGAATCGCACCCCGTATCTTTATCTTCTTCGAGGATCCTCCCTCAGGATGCGAGAGCGGCAGTGTCCATAGTCGATGGGAACATTCGGGGGGGAGGGGGAAGATTCGAGGGAGGGTGGCGGGGCGCGTAATGGGGTTATGACAGTGTTAAAAAGCTCCCTTATCCGAGTATAATGTCGTCCGAGATCGCGATAACGCTTCCGCCTCGCGCTCGAACCCGACTAACCTGCCCGGAAACCGTGACGCTCTCTAGTCCCGTCCTGCTCCTTTTTTAGTCAAAGATCCTCGCGAAGCATTATCATCGGTCGGTTCTGCTTCTCGAAACTGCATAAAGTTCCGTTGGCTCGCACGCGCGAGCCAGCGGGACAAAAAACGCCGGTCTTTAAAAGTAATCACCGCGAAACAGAAAGAGAGAGAGAGAGAGAGAGTAGGAAGAAGAACGAGCCGCCGTTTAGCGGGAAGTTTACGAGCGGATTAAACAGCGTGCAATATTCTTGAGACCGTGCCAGGGCAAATTCAATCATAAGTTTCCGGTCGAGGCAACCTGTGTCTCGCGTCCTGCCTAAAAATCCGCCGTTCAATCCTCGAGTTAAGGGAGGATGCAATTTCAAAGACAAGCCCGATCAAAGTGCGTTGGTACGTACTTAGCGAGGTGGCCGGAAACAAAGCGTGAATTCGACGCGAGAAAAGGTTGTCTAGTCGACGGAGGAACAGAGGTTTGGCAGGCAGAGGTCTGGATGCCGGCTGATATAACGCAGGGTAGTCGCGTCTCGCGAATCATTCACGCCTTGAGCGAGGGGCGCGCATAAGCGCACGTAAGTCCATACTTGGTCGCATGCTTCCGTACGAATACGAAGTCCATAATGCGTGCGGTATTAGAGCAAGCGTGTACGAGACGAATGAACGAAGGAACGAAGGAACGAACGAACGAGCGAGCGAACGAAGGAACGAACGAACGTACGAACGAACGAGCCAAGGGTGAGTGGGGGGTTTGTATTCACCCCTTCTACAGCCGTGGCAACACTGCGATGGTCCACGGGCGCAGCGATCAATGCCACCGTCGACCCTCTATGCTTCATCCCCACTGGTCCCTTGGTCTCCATGACGACAGCATCCCTACATCCCCACGAGGAGGATTCTCGAGCGACTGGTGGGGCTGGAAAGCCGGGAAAGGGGTGACTGAGCAGCACCCCTATCACTGGCGTACCAAGGAATTCCTAGGGAGTGCGAGAAACCATCAGGGGATTTTGACCCTCTCCTTGCATCCTCTCTTTCTCTTCTCTCTTTCCTCTTAAGCCTCTCCTACGATTTAGTGTCTCTCTCTCCGATTCGGCCCGATTCGCTATCCTCGTCTCGCGGTGCATTTCTCTGCCCTGCCCCGCGTCCACTCCAGCTTCCCACACACCCCTACTTCTTGGTCGTATCTGTCTAGCAACTCCGCTGTCCTGCTCTCTTACGCACTCTCGTGTGTACATGGGGCAGCGCAGCAGGGGTCAGGTGGCTCGCTCCAGGTGGCTCGGCCCTGACACGATATCGTCGACACGATTTCTGGATCGTTGATTAGATTATCACGATCTGCGTGACGAGAATGTAGGAATGCGGGACTTGAGGGTTACGGTCAGCGAGTCTAACTACTCTTGCTCTTGCTACCCTGGAGGATTAGCCGAGGTATCGTATCGTTTGTTGGTGCGCGCACGAGGTACCCTTCGAAGATTTCGAAGATGACGATACTTGAGGGTTGGGATAATTTTGGCGCTCAATGTTACGAGATTCCGGGGTCAAGGGAACCTCTGCACCGTAGACTATACACATACACGCGAATGTCGCGAAAACCCGCGAGAAAAGGCCACTCTTGACTTTGCTCGTAGTATGCCGCATAAATCAGGAACGGGTGTGGGCGTGTGCCGGTTGTCGTACGTTCTCGTGGGGTTGCAAAAGAAAGACTGCCAAGGTGGATACTCATGAGGAGGATTCGAAAAAGCCGTGCGAGCGCGCGTGGTAGAACGTAAGAGAACCGCAAAGAGAGAGAGAGAGGTACATATGCGGGAGAAGAGGAGGAAGAGCGAGGATATAAGGGTGGGAGTTCGATCCGCCTCGAAATCGAGTTACGCGGCCTGTTGGAGATAATGATATTTATGCGCGTCAAGTGTATGATGTGTGGTCCGCCACACATGGACCATGCATATGCGCTGCGCCACTAGAAAGGCAAAAACCGAAGCAAGTTCGAAACGGTGTCGCACACTCGTGCCCGCAGCCCCATCCACGCGCGCGCTCGCTCGCGAGCACGTATTTAACCCTGCGCCGGACCGCAATAGTAGCTAGAAATTCCTGGTTTTATTTTACACTTTTGCGGTCGCCTGAGTGATGAAACTGATCCGATACCGAGTATGCCTCTATCGACTTTCAGACTGGTAACTCGCACATCTTCCATTTCAGTTTGCCGCGCGTTATCGACCTGCGGCTAATACACCGGTGCATCGATTCCCCGCGCGAAAGATGCTCGCCGCCACCACTGCCACCGTCAGCGCCGCAATCAAGCATCACATCGGCGAGGAAAGAGCGTTGCAAATGGTTTTAGCGGGACGCTGCTCTCTAACCGGCAATCGCGCGCTGCGCTTTTGCCCGATCGCGTAAATATTTATCTCGGATAATCCGAGCGCAGAGTCCTCTATTATGCTTCCGTTTCTCGGCCGTTCCTCGTTCCTCCTCCGTCACTTTCTGCCCACGAACCGCGCAACCAAGCCCCCAGAGTCGAGTCTGACCCTGAGGGACATTCCTGGCATGACGCGTAAGATCCGTTCAGCGAGAGGGTGGCCGAGGGCGGACAACCGGAGCAGCGCACCTCGCCGAACCTCGTCGAACCTCGAGGCACACCGAGAGACCAAGGAGAAAAGCTTAGCCCGCCGAGGCCCGCCGAAGCCCGAGCCACAGGGTTTCGAGCACCAGGTTTTCACATTGTCATTTGGGACACACCGCTACGTTGGAGAGAGAAAGCGCGACTCTCTGCCACGAGCGAGGGGCGCGGAAAGGGAGGCTGGAAAGCCCCGAGGTGAGCGAGCGAGATGGGTTCCACGAATCGAAGCGAGAGAAAAGGCGAAAAGCCGGCTCGGGGGCGGATAGGATGCGGGGGTAGTGGCAAAGAGAAAGAGCGCGGCGAACAGCATGAAGAGGAACGAGAAGACTCGAGACGAAGAAGGAAGCTGTAGAGGGGTGGAGGACGAAGTCGCGAGAAGACTGGAGAAGGAGAGACGAGAGAGGCTCGCACGAGAGGACGCGAGAGCAGGACGAGACGAGAGGGTGAGAACGAGTCCTTGGTGGACCACTAGGATCCATCCCCACGAAGGCACCGTCTGCCGTGCAGGGGTTGCGCCGGTGGTGGGAACGCGCAGGGGAAGGTTAGAGGGGTGGGGGTGCTATATAAGGCCGGCGCGAGGGGGGGAGAGCTCAGTTCGTCCAAGAGAAGCGTATCGGTCACGTTGGTTCTATGGTCGTTGACGAGAATACCACGGAGCACGGGACTCACTCCCAACGTTCATTTCCTCCTCTCCTCCACCTCACCTCGTCACGTCTCACTTCGTCTTTTCCCGTCTCGTCTCGTCCCGTCTCGGCCCGTCTGCATAAGAAACTTGGTCTCTTCGCACCGCGGAGCCACGCCACGCTGGAACCACGCCACCGGATTCGAGGTGTTTTCCTGCGGGAACCGGCAACCACTGCTGCGCCGCGACGCCGGTCAACTGTAAGTAAAACGCTAACTACTGTCTGTGTCGTCGAGGTACGTGCTTCCTTCTCGCGACAGGAAATCCGAACGGTCAGGAATACTCGAGCGCAAACCGGTGCCAATCGTCGCGACTGTTCAATAGCGTAGATCATTCTCTTATCTCGTTCGATTCGATCAAAAGAATTTGATCCTCTCGTTGGGTTTTGACTCATCGATTGGGCTGGACCCGAAGCGGCAGCATACACACGAGAGACGCGTATCAGACGTGCGAAACACGCACAGACACCGGTCGATTTCCTGGTTGCCTCCGATCAGGCTCGTTATTCATAGTTGTCTGCGCGATACGCGAGTATTGCATTTTTCGCGATGGAGTATGTTTCGCTAGTAGGATTACCGTGTAATTTACGTCTGTCGTGGAATGGATAATACCACTGTACGGGTTCTCTACGTAGCAGCGCCGCTTAGTGAACGCTATTTACTGCGACACAACAGCGAATCCGTATAGGCTCCAATTTTTACTCGAGATCAAGTTCATCGCCGTCCTGTTTTCGCGAAAGGATGCACGTTCCAATTAGGAAACTCTATGAGATTTATTACAATACTTGTCGTCAACTTTCTACGGTGTCAATGTCTCTCACGTCCGTCGAGATAAAATTATCTTAGGCAATAGTATAAAGGATGTTTGCTTGAATATTATTTTAATTTGGAATGGCGGCTCGTTGTACGAATACTCGAAAACGGAGGCAAGATAATTTACCGATGTTTATGTCGTAAGTCTTCGAAGGTTAGCTGGCGCAAGAAAAACGCTAAGCTAGTTTTTTGCAGATAAGAGACAGCTCTCACTTACACCGAACAGTCTGTTACCACGAAATTGGAGCGACTGTGTTTATACCGCTAGCAGAAACATTAAATTCAATCACCGGTAAAATTTGCTACTGGAGTATTTGTATATCGGTGGTTTAATTGATCGTATTGAATTAGTCTCGATATCGTTGACAGCAAACGCGGGTCTATTGATATTCCTCTAGCTAAATTTAGCATCACCAACGATAATAATAACAACGCAGGTTATCTTCGATTCTTCAGCATCGAGAGCAGAGAGTACTTTTGCGTGAAATCGCTTCAGCGACATAATCGACGCGTTTTCAAACATACCACGTTTAATTTCAGAGGCCATTTCAAGTTTTACCATATTTCGACATAATTTCCACCGTAGTAGAACCGCAGATATATTCGTAATTGGCTAATTCAACGTTACACGCCGGAGACCGCAGTGACGAGTTCCACCGCGTCGTGCTGTCACGGCCCATTTCAGTATGGTTTTACAAACACAATTGTCTCCGCTGGCAGTTACGTTTTCACAAGTGAATCTAGTCTCTTTGTCTCTCGTTCAACAACACGGACAGTTTTCGCGGAATCCGTCGAAATCGAGCACTGTCCCGCGCTCAATATGACAAATATTTAACCAGCCGACGCAAAAGGAGAGACCAATGAATATTTTCAGCAAATGAAATTCCCTCTGCCGCGTTATATTGCCCAGCTTAGGCATCAAGCTATAATATATTAATATTGCGGACGACTCAAAGTAGGTCAAATGCCGACCGCGGAAACAGGCTTCAAAACAAACAAACCGTGTATTTCGTCTTGATACTTTGAAACTCGAGATTTCGGTTAACAAGTTGACCGAAGCAAGCTGCTTCATTGGATCCGAAGGTATCGGCGAAGGTCCCTAAGAGGATCCTCACCTTTTCCCTTCTTCCCTTTTTTTCTCCGCTATCCGCTCGCCGCGCCGGGTGGTAGGGGTAAAGTCCCAAGTGGCGAATTTCTCGTCGCTGAGTGCGCTTTTCAGCGGCTTAAAATTCGGTCCTGCCGATCGAGAAACTTGAGCGAAAGTCAACAGGGACCGGCAAAACTCAATTAGCCGATGATTTGCATCCGCTTCCGGATCAGCCGGGTTGGTATTAGAATCCGAACTATAAGTCATCCGAGAGCCACTAACGAGGCGGGGCTCTCTCCCGAAACTTGGCAATTAAATTTTTCAACCGCTCGCCGGGTGACCAGATTTTCGCGAATACACGAAATAATTTCGAGGAGGACCGAGAACGACGCGGCAAGAGGGAGGGCTGGAAAAAGAGATGGAAGAAGGGGGTTGGTATTTCGCGGTAACGAATCGTGAACATGGTTTACATAGCCCTTGAGTGTCGGTATCTTCGGTAGTTTGCCTCGCTCGCACACTCGTTCGTTCGCGCAAACCCTCGCGGACTCTTCGTTATTTTGCTTCACCTCGCTCTTCGAAGAGCACTTGCAAATTTCAGGTCGCGTTTTCCCGAGTCTGGCTTAACTGAAGTATCCGCCTTGTAGGGTCAGCCTGAACCCACCTTAATCCTGTTAACCTATCAACACATTCAAAGCCTTTTACGGCATACACAGAGATATCTTCATTCTCAATCCCATTAAATCCCTCCATCCGGGAGTTCGGGTCGCCACGCTGGTACTCTACCGGCCACTAAAGGACCGAATACACTCTTTCGAGTCAAATATTATTTTGTTTGCCGGCTAATTCGGCTAATTCGCTCAACTCGCCCGTGCAAATGTACTCGTGAACCACGGTATATGTATCTACATCCGGAGAGTGCGTCACGCATTGCTGGTCGCATTTTTTTTCTCTTTTTTGTCTCTCTTTTCTCTCGCTCGCTGAACCAAATTCTCCGCAACAATAGGATCGACGAAAGGGCAGGAAAAGAAAGAGAAAAGCGCGTACGCTTATGGGAGAGTCTCACCTGACTCTCGGAATTAACGGGCTAGGATAATATTAATGCAAAATCGATCGACCTCGACGTCGCGGTGTTACGCAACACGGCGGGCTTTTTTATATAACGAGAAATATATTTTTATCCGGCAAACTCACTGAAAGAGAGGGGGGTGGCGACCGACAATGGAAAATATTTTTATAGCCGTGGCCGTAAATTAACAAGGAAACGAAGCATTGTATATATCCAACGATCAGAAATTCCCTCTCTCTCCCTCTCTCTCTCTCTCTCTCTCTCTCTCTCTCTCTCTCTCTCTCTCTCTCTCTCTCTATTTTCACTGTCGCATCTTGGCGCTTCCTTCCATTGAATCCTGGCTTGACTGCGGGATGAAAGCGCTCGCGGAGCGGAGAAGCGTCCTACCGTTAATTAATACTAATATGACCGTGCCTCATTAACGGCTACATTCATTAAATATTCACACCACGCAGACAGGTTGTATCCAAGCCGCATCGATTCAGGGAACATTGTGCGCGAGGAAAAAGAATGAAATACTTGTCGTCCTCGCGGTTTTCTCTCGCTTTTTCCCGGGTTTTTCTCGCTTATCCCGCGACAGGAATTCACCCGCTCTTCCTTCGGCCACATGTGACTCGCGCGCATCTCAAGAAATGAGCCGCTCCTGCGCCCGCGCGCCCTCGCGCTTTGCCTTTCTCTTTGCGGAAAGAGAAAAAGAGGAAAACGCGACGGAAGGGAGAGAAGAAGAGGAAAGAGAGAGACGAGGCACAAAAGCGTTGGAAAATCGGCTAGGAAAAAAAAGTATCGAGCAATTTATTGTCCCAGCGGATCAATAGGCTACCGGAGCCTCCTTCCCCGACTGCGATCTTGTTGTTCGCCTCTCGCTCACTCCAAATAATCCCCGTCTATTCTCTCTCGAAAATAATTATCCGCACGGCGTGCTCACTCGCACCGCTCGCGCTCGGTCAATGCACGTCTCTCGTGAGAGATCTGTACCTCCGCGATGATTACTCATCTCCTCTCTCTCGCATCCTAGACTGACGGAGATCACCGTTGTCATTTGTCACTTGCCTCTGCGATTCCGCGCCGCTCTCTCCCTCGGCTAGATGCTTCCCGGAATCCCGTTTGATATTGCGGCAAGAAAATTTTCGCGAATCGCGCCAGGAACGCGTCTTGGCGTAATGGATACACTCGTTCCGCGCGAGTATAGAAACTGGGCTCTTGTATAGCCTCGTCGCGAAGAGTTTCTTCGACGAGCTATTAATCTCGGCTTTGTCAAACGAATCTATCGGTGGCTCTCGCGAAAAGTTGAGACAGTTCTCAATACTGGTTTCTCTTTCCCCTTCTCTATCATCGAGTTCGTATTTCGCGGAGCCGATGCGGTGGCCGCATCGCGACAAATTCTTCCGGAAATTCCGCAAACTCTGCGGACAGAATTGTTCGAGTCTACGGGGCAATCTACGGGGCAATCTACGGGGTCCAGAGAGAAGAGGATCGATCGATCGTTTCCAGATAAAGCCGAAAGTTTATTCAACGCGGTCACTTTGCAGGTAGCTAGCGACTCGTCGATTCTATCGAGTTCGCCACGGGAAATTATTATCCAGCAGTCTCTCGTTCCTCCTCTCGAACGGCTTAATAAATAAAGCTGACGCGGTTGCTCCTCGGATTATCTCGCGAACCTCTCGCCGACTATGCCGACTGCACCGAGTGCACCGATTCGCGTTATGCATATTTAACAGGCAGGCACTTTATCAAAATCCTGTAATACAATTTCGCGAGGCGTCTGACCGATATCGCATTATCATCCGGAGGGTTTGCCCCTGGGCTACGGGGCCGCAATGAGATCAGCACCCTCGCTACCCTCCTCTCCCGCCCTCGACCCTCGCTCGCTAATCGAGCAGGCTGCAGCGGATTATTCGACAGAAAAGACGCGGAAGAGAGATCGAAAGGCGGCACGGTCTTCCGCCTGGGTTCTGATTTATCGTTGGAGACTGACGCGTTCGCGGCACCCTTGTTTCCCTACCACTCTCTCTCTCTCTCTCTCTCTCTCTCTCTCTCTCTCTCTCCCTCATTCGTTCTATCGGGTATCGATTTGGCAGCATCGTCATCGTCGAATGATTTGTTTGATTCGACCTCTTCGATAATATGCACGGAACGCGCGGGTTCGAGCTCTCGGGTTGAATTGGCAGTGGCAATGGCAGTGGCAATGGCAGCAGTGGTAGTGGCAGTAGCGATGGCACCATCCACTGCGCTGCGCGCCGCCTCGTACAGGACACTTCGCACAATGGCCAGCTCGCTCTGACAATGGCGTCGTTAGCGATGCCCTCGGGCTCTGCTCTCTATCCCTATTCCTCTCGCACTCGCGCCTCATACTCTTCCTCTTTCAACCTTCTCGCCGTCACCCACGCCCACCCACCCTTTCATCCCTTTTTCCGCCCTTTCTTTCTCTCTCTTTCTCTCTTTTTCTCTTTCTCTATTTCTTCGCGCACATATCCACTCCCAGCTTCCCTCGTCTATCCACATTCACCTGCGTGTATCGCTTTTCTTGCCCACCACCCTCGCTCCGTTTCTCGCTCTCTTACTCCCGAAAGAAATCTTGATCCGTCTTTTGCGCTCTTTAATTCCACCGCTCTCGCGTTCGTTCCCTTCCAGACAGGGAGGGCGATTCCATAGAGTGGGCACCATTCGAGGATGAACGATGGAAGAAAAACTCGAATCAACCGTTCGTTTCGTTTGCTGGCTTATTTATTGATTATTCGCTCCTCGTTGGCGTAATTACTTCATAACGGTACTTTATGTCGTTTGTGCGCCACTGGCTCGTTAAGGGTGGCTTGACCAAGCGACACTAAACGTCGAGGAAATCGATATCGAAGCATCTCACTCACGGCGGGATACTATTAAAGGCGCGGTGCTTCGAAGCAATGGATAACTACTCTCCATCTTATTGTTCGTCTTTCGCGGGGCTTGAGCAAAAGGCCAGTATTACTTCCGTCTGTCCTACCGACCGGGCGAAAAGCATCCCCTGCGGAGCACTGTCGAACCCCCACAGCGAGTGGCAAGCACTTCTATCCACGTAGAGAACCTCCCCGTCTCTTAACAGGATTTTAACCGGTTTTAATCTCGCACAGTACTAAAATCAATTGGACTTTGGAGTGATGCACTCTATTTAGGAGCATTGTTTCGGAGAAAACGAAGACAGAGCACGGAAGTGACGTGAAAGTGATTAAATCTTATTCCGTTCTCCGGTATTAAATCCATATTAGCTCAGTGCGGGGAAGACAAGCGACGTGGATGCAAATCCTTCGAAGTGAGATTGCTTGGGGGTTGGCGTAGGGTAGTTTGGAGAGGCCGACGTCGCCACAGAACCACCGAGCTCTCCCGAAACTACCCTTACCGACGGTGGAAGTACGTATATCTCCGGCGCGCGGCGATATCTTGTAATGATCTTCGCCCGATGCTCGCTCTCCTGGCCCTCCTAGCCCTCCTAGCTTTCTCGCGCGTCCGCTGTCGAAGCAAAAGGGAAAAGCGCGCCTCCTCCTCGCGGTGTACGGCCCTTTTAACGCGGACGAGCAAGCGTGCGCGAGGGAGGAGGGCTAGAAAACGACTGTACGTCAAAGAGCGATATAGCGGTTTTGCACTTAAAAGCCATTACTCGCTGGAACTTGCGTCGTTCTCCTTTTCTTTCTTTTTTTTTTTTTGGTTTCACTACTCGCATGCACCCTCTCCACCGTCACCCCTCTTTGCCGCTTTGCTTGGCGAAGCTTTTTCCTCTCGCGATGACGGTTCTGCTCGCGCTTCTCACGGTTTCATTTGTCTCGCGACAATCGTGAACGGTAGCAGCTATAATCGCTCGGGGATACGAGGCGGAAAATGCGAGCCGGAAATCGGAAAATCATTTTGAGAATTGTCCGGTAATGCGAGATTCAAAAGAGAGAAGAAAATGGTGAGAGAGAAGCGAGTGGTTAACGGCAGGAAAAGAAACGTGTCGGTGGTTGGGGGATGGGCAGCAGAAACGAGGAGTCTCAGCCGTGTAGGAAAAGATCGTGGTACGAGGAGAGAGGATCGACCGTAACAGGATTCTCGGATTAGGGTAACACGCTCCCTGGTAATTGTTTCTCCGTCTCTCGGTTGATCGCCGGCGAAAAAAGCGTCGCTTCGAGGAGCTGGAAAAGATCGGGGTCTTCTTCCGTGAATTCGTGCTCCGATTAATCGTAGGGTCTTGCGAAATGTGTGTCTGTCCGACTGTCCGTCGCGAAGGAAATTATCTTCGGGTCAATTAACGCGATCCTTGGAAGGGCCCCGAGCGTCAGGAGAACTATTCGCTAATGCAACTTGGCGCGCTGCAGTAAATCGAGGATGCAGGATGCGAAAGGACGACCTCATTATTTCGATAGAAGGTCGCGGAATTTCTCGTGAGACGCAGATATCGTAATTCTCATAATTTCTGTCGGACGACACAATTGCTTTCTCCAGTGAACCATACCTATTCGAGTCACCGACACAACGTATCGTATCGGTGTTCCTCTCCTCCGAGCTATCGGAAACCTCTTTGCGGGTTGCCTCGATCGTCAGTTACCCCTTTCCTTACCGCGACTATTTACTATTTCTCTTCTCTTTTTCTCTTCTTCCTCGCCACAATCATCCCACTACTGCTACCAGTGGCGGCGTCAGTGTAGCCGAGCTAATGCGGCTGCCGCCGCTCTCATTACCTTCCTCTCAAATTGAGCGTAATCGATATTCGATCGGACGCCTCTCTTTCTCTCCAGACGTTTTCATTCGCGACGAGAGAAAGAACCGAGCGGAAAACGACGGAGAGAAAGCCCCGTCAGGATATAAATCGGTATTTCGAGATCCGCAAAGAAAGCTCGAGAGTCCTTTGGGAGTATCGCTCGGAAAAGTGGCTGTTTTACGAATACAACCGGACATTGAGACTTGTGCTATTCGAGGAGTACGCTTTCTTACTTTTCCACTTTACTGTCTGTCTTCTTGTGCTTCCGATCGTTTCCTCCGAAAGGATGGGCGGAGGGGATAATAAATTTTCAAGGAATCCGCGTCGCGAGACAAGGCAACATTCGTAGTATCAACCCCCGATCGTTCGGTAGATTTTCCTCTCGCGCCGAGATAACGTCGAAATATGTCGGAGTCACGCTAGCGGATCGCCGAGAAAATGAAGTTCCACGGTCGGAAAATCTCAAGGGTGCGCGAGCGGGCGAACGGGCGCACGCTCGCGCTGTAATATCCATGAATCCCGGGGCTTCCTCTTGAAAGACGTTTGCCAAGGGAGAAACGTATTCTCAAGTTTGCTCGGGCGGATCCGCGAGAGCCGAGTGGCGGCCGTAATGCGGTAACGGTAACAGTTTTATGCGCACAATGGAATATCAGAACTCCTCGTGAATAATTCGCGAATGGTCTGACACAGCAGAGAAGAGGAAGAGTGAGAGAAAAAGAGAAGAGCGCCGATGGGAATTGTCGTTGTGCTCTCGGCGACAGAATTAAAAAATGCTCGACGAGTCAAGTAGAATTTGAACTTTGTCCTGGCGTGGACCAATAAAGCAACATTCGTGCCAGTAACATTCCGGAAGGCCTCGCCCGCAGAAGGGCGCATCACCAAGGACATTTTTCTCTGTCTTTCGAGCGGGACACGTGTGCCGCGAAGGGAGTCCTAGCCTTTTCAGCGCATTCGGGACGCGGAAAAGTTGAGAGATGAAAGGAAAATATGCGGGCGCCTTCTTTTGGGGTGACAGTTCTGACGGACGTTTTCAGGAGCCAGCATGATATTAACATTATCTCCGGTAGTCTAGTTCTCGCGAGCACACCAGGCCTTGCTCTCATTACCCGGGGTAGGTCCTCCGAGATCGATAGTCAATGAGACGTCGACGTTGTCTGCGTCGGCCTCGGATAGACGTCTTCGCTCGGGACAAGAACGCGAAAGGCAAAAGACGCGAGAGAAGCAAAGAAAAAAGAAGAACCTATGTTCGAGATCGTCCAGGGGAGGCTAGAGCCAAAAGAAAGAGGGGCGAGGTGAAAGAAGCGCGAGAACGGTACTTCGAGATCGAACAATGAAAGCCCGAGGGTCCTCCGGGAGTACCAGCTGGAAAAGTGGCTGTTTTACGAACACAACAGAGTGCAAGAACTCGTCGCGCGGTGCTACGATGTGACGACTCACGAAGAAGAGAGAGCGCAAGAGATCGCGAGAAAAGAAGTCGAGGGAGTAGAGGGAGGTGGGTGAGAGGAAACGATGCTAGCTCACTACCGACGACTAACGGCACGGTTGAACCACGTTCGCTGGATCAAGTACAATAGCCGTCAAGCCGCCACGTAAAGCCTGCCAGCAGCCTTCCGTTATTTACAGTTATTATCGGCCGGGCCGTACGTGTGCGCATTGCCAATCGACTCGCGCTGCACAGTCGCGCCGCTAATTCTACGCCGAGGCACGCGAATCAATGTGCAACGAGCCATTCGCAGGATGTATTTCTTATCGCAACTGACCGGGACACCAACGAGTACCACCGACGACAGCTCGCAATTTGGATAGAAAGCACAAGCAAAGTCCAGCATCCAGTTTCGCTACTTTATTGACCTACCCGCAAAGCTAACATTTTCCGAGGATATTACTGCAATTTAGACTTGGGGAAAGGGTAGGTTATTCGCAAGATTCCCTCTCGTCCATCATGAAGGCCGTGCAAGAACAGTTGCACGCTGGCATTCCTCATTCCGAGAATCCCTGTTTCGCGTGGCGAGATACGCGACGTTAATTGCGAAAATTTCGAGCGTACTCGCGGTATATCATCGTTCGGCCGGACAACGCGTTCGTTTGGCCATTCTTCGAGCGAGTCTCTTTCTCTCTCTTTTTGTCTCGCTACTGGTAGCGCCCTGCGTCGATTCTCTCTGAATGCCCATCCCGCGCTTCCATCCGCCCCGTCCCCAACCCTCCCGACTCCCTGACCGGCCAGCATCCCTGCGAGCAGCATCCCTGCGAGCAGCATCCCTCGCAACCCATCGTTTTTTTCATCCCGTGCACTAGCAGCCGTGCGATCGATCTTTGTCACCACCTGCACGCAAACAGACCGGCTCTTGCACACACGCGAATACCTACGCGTGTCCCACTCTCTTTTGCACTGTCGAGAGAACGAGAGAAAGCATACAGACTCACATGTACACACCGTTGGGTATATGAAGGCAGGCGTACGCGCACGCAAAAGTTTGGCCGCGCAAGGGCCAGGCTATGTGCCCGCAGCAAACATCGCTGGCAGACAATGTCGACGGGAGGAAGGATTCATATTTCCCGATGCACAGTGGCCACTGCCACACTGCCATTGGGAAGAGCTGGAGACGAGACGGATAGTGCGAGCAATAAAGAGGAAGACGGGAAAAGGGTGAAAAGGAGAAAAAGGGTAGTCGCGGCGCGAAAGTCGCTTTGCCCAGCGAAACTTGGGAATATGGAGACGTCGACGAGCCGATATCGTGAAGAGGGTGAGCCTCGAATGCGAGGGTAGAAGCGTGCAAATATTTTTCCAGTCTTGGGAAAATCGGGACTCGCTCTTCCAGTCTGGTCTCGTGCTCTCACGATATCTCTATATCATCGGTTCGGTCGCTTCCTCTTTGGCCACGTGCCTCTCGACTTTTTCTCGATCCTCGTGGATACCGCTCCCGCCTTTTCGCTACTTCCACTCGCAAGTCAGTCTTTCTACATTTGCTCGCGCTTCGAAGGTTTACTCCGCTGGGCGACTTCTTTACAAGCTGCCACTTTGCCATCGCTAGCCTCCACCATTTCCACTTTTTCTTGTCCAACAAGAGTGGGAGGCAGTCTCTCTCCACCATCTTCAAATCCCTTACTCTCAGGTTCTTACTTTCCGCGTTCGCCACTCGCAAGAACCCCTCGCCACTGTTAGAAGCATCCTGCTCTTTCTCTCTTTTTTTGTCCTCGCCGTTGTGCAACAATACTGCACCTTTGATGGGGTGCATAAAAAAATAATGCCCCGCGGAAAAAATAGTGGACTGCTGCCGCTGAAAACGGTCGCCTTGACGATGGGCTTTTTGCTTTTGTCGATTTTCGCTGATCATTGGGAAAGCGCGGTAGGGAGGGGGGTGGCAGAAATGGGTAGAACGTAGAAGCAAAGGGGCAGAGAGACCGAGAGAGTCGTTGATTCGTGCTGTATGGCTCTCTCGCGGGATGCTCTCTATTGTGCGTACATCTGGCGGCACGACTCGCGAATACAACCGTGAAGCCGTGGAACTCTCTTTCTCTCTTTCTCACTCCGACAGAAAGCCTCGCGGCAGCCGTCTGCTCTCGACTCCGCGATCTACGATAAGCAGCTTTTCGTTTTATAGATTTTTTATAGCTGCCTTGAGACGCCGATGTATCCGCGTACCGTAGTCCAAGACTCGTTGAATTAAGTATGATCTATCGCGAGAGTATCCGCTCGGTGCTTCTCCTTCCCCGTTATCGATACTCTCTTATCCAATAACAGTCCGTAGCAAAGAGCGCGCGTACCTTTCGATTTGGCATTCATCCTGATATGCACTTGGGATATGCGCGTGTTTCGCCACGGTGCTTCTCGATAAGGAAGGAATATGTATACATACATAGTAGGTGTGCCTCGGGGAACCAGTCTACTACTCCTATACGGGCTACATTGCAGTATACGTATTCCTCGCCAGTCCGTTTTAAGCGCAGCTCGCGCAGAAAACTCATTTGAGTTTCGGTTTATTCGCTGCGCCTACGTGTAAGGAGAAAAATGTTGGAATCTCTAACCGACTGAACTCTCCTCGAGGCTCGTGCTGTTTGCTCATATTCCGCGCGTACGTCGGTTATCATTTCCGCGGAGGAAGCTCACCCCGATATTATTGGAGCTCTCTTGCCACTGCCTGTTCCTCGTCCTCTCTCGTTTCCTCACTCTTTCGTCGTTTCTGGTCGTCTCTGGTCGTCTTCCGTTTCGAGAAACGTAAGCGTAAGCCCTTAAGAAAGCGCGGGACCTTCATACATCATCGGGAATGACGGAGCACCCAACGTGACGCCAGGTGACACGGGCTGACGGCTCCGTAAGCACCGCGAGTCATCGTTCATCATTCGCATAATACCGCGAACATTATCTTCTTTCGCACGCTGTCGATCCTACTGCGAGATCACTCTCAACAAAACAATGCAGCGCGCTTTATGATTAATGCCACTGCTGCTGAATCTCTCTGAATCCTCTATTCTTGAAATTCTGTCTGCTTGGAGGAAAGATACTTTTCAGTCAGGGAACATTTTTGAAATAGAATCCTTGAAATTCCTTCGTATCATATTAAACTGGAAATGGTTTACAGATTACCGAGAAATTTTTCCATAACTATCATCGGTCGCTCCAATTATGTACCACGAAAAAAAATGAAGGCTTTCCCGGTCGACGTATCGCACTTGGAAGTTTTCGGGTCAGGAAAAGTGTAACAGGTTTGTAACTGGGAGCTGGGAGTCATAGAGCAGAGCGAGTTTAGCAATCTCGAGTTGCTCGGAGGCACGGCTTGAATAGGGAGCCCGGTGATTTGCGCTCGGCAAGGGGTCCTTTTCGCTGGCGTTTCTTTCGCACCGCTAATAGGATCGATCAGTCGGTGAGAGGAAGGCGGGCGGCTTAAAAGGTGTGCGCGACATCTCACCGTGAGAAGGAAGGGGGAAAAAAAAAAGGGAGTTATAGTGGGGAGGTTTCCGTTTCCACGGTGGTGGTCTCTCTGCCAAGGCACGTGCGACTAATTAAAGCTCGGCCTCGAGTTAATTAGCGGGATGTCGATGGTACGTAATTAGCGATTATTACGTTTCGAAATCTGGCGAAAAAAGGATCGTTCTCTCGTGATGGTGGGTGCACCGGTGAGGAAGGTAGTGACGAAGCTGGTGACGAAGGTGGTCCCGCATCGTCGGGCCAGTGCGAATTTTAATTAATTCGAGCCACCGGAAGCTTTCTGCCCGGAAAACGTCGCGACCTGGGTTAACGTGTCCGTGTCACTCGCTGTTTATGTTGCACACGATGCGTCAACCCATCGTGCAAATATTTGACGCTCTGCCCTCTCCTTTCCCACTCTTGCCCAGGATTTCGCTTGTCGTTGATAGACGAGGACGCTTCCACTATTACCCAACTTATTCGAATCGTCCAGATTCCGATCTCCAATGACAACCCGCATGGCGCTCGCACCGCTAATCGCGTTTAAATTTGCGCTATTAATTGCGGACGTCCTTATAAATATTCACGAAATTGGATAGTCCGCTTCGCGCGAATAATCCATCAAATAGAACATCCGACTAATGGAGTTAGATAGGTGGTCGGGAAATATGTCGTGTCGGGTCGAAATCAACCTGCGACAATCGCTTTCGGTCACGTATTTTTAAACAATTTGACGCGATGAAATCACCGAGAAGTTATTACGAGTGGCGAAATCCTCGGGAAATCCGACTGCTCGATTTTGGCTATTTCGCCGGCTGGCTAGAACGTTTTGGATTTTTCGACCGGATACGCTCAGCATATTTTCGACGGGAGTTTCGAGTGGGAGAAAGCTGGAGTTAATAGGTCGATAAATAAAAATTTCGGTATTATGGCCATGGCAGGACTATCCGTGCGAATTGATCGTTTTTGCCGAAGCGGCAGTACGCAACGCGACATCCGCGAATGCGGGACACCCGGAAAAATGTGTAATTAATTCGAGCGGCGTCTGGGCAAACTCCAATCAAAGTGTGCAAATATTAGAAAGCATATCGGGACGAGTGACCCCCACGTGTGTGTGGCAGGCCACCGCCCAACCAATTACGAGTGCAACGACAATTGCACACGCGAGCACCGATAACGAAGATCGAGTTCACGGCTATCGCGAGCTTTCAGCTCGTTCTCCACTCGCCAAGTTCACCCTCTCTGGGCATGCGGGAGACTTTTAATAGTATACCCCTCGTAACTGGTCAGCGAAGCCCGGGTTTGGCCCACGGAAGATAGCGCTCGCACCAAATAATCGTGCTTAAAAATATGTACAGCAGCTGGAACGCCTGCGCAAGAGTAATAGTCTAATCGGCGTAATGCGAGCATCGGCAGCTCCAATTAGCCGACGTTTACCATTAATTACGGATAACGCGATACCACTAATGCGGAAGATCACCGCGGTGCTAGGGCGCGATGGAAAGCCGTCGATATAAATCCCTCTATTACTAATAGTAAATTTTCACACCTAGTCGTCTATGAAATATTGCCATGCCGAGAAGAAGTGCTACTAATCGCGCTAGGATACGTCGACGGTCCCGCAGTGCGCTCGTCATACATTATCCGTTATTTCCGAGTGGCAGCGGTTCGCGGTTATCCTCTGGCCGGCTTATATCTATTGTACGTAGCTAGTGCAGCTCGCGACCTTTATCCAGGCGTATCAGCAGCCTGTCGCACAACGAGTGCCGACTAAAGCCGCCTCTTCTCCACTGCCATATAACACCGTCGCCTGCAGCATTCGAGCGAGAGCGAGAGTGAGAGCGAAGAGCTCGTAACTTAAATCCAGAAGTGATTATTTTAATAGAGCCAAATTAATTTCTCGCGAGAATGTGGCTGTGCCCAAAACCAGCCAGGTTGGTAGTGGTGGAGATCGCGATAGTGGTGGTTGGTGAATAGAAAGCACAGAGGGAACCGAGTTCCAAAGGGCTCGGGAGATAGAGAGGGCGAGTGTGGAGCAATAGGGAGTCGAAGAGAAGAGCGAGAGAGGGAACGTGGAATTGGTGGTGGAAAGTTGGCGGCTGGAGGATCGAGGGGCAAAGGGCCGTGGGGCATAGATTATGAGATGGGTGACATTCTCTGACATTTTAGTAATGTCGGCAGCACCTAACCCAGCCAACCCGGCCTCCCTCAGCACGGTGGTGGTATTTGGTACCCAAGGGGCATGCGGGCATAGTTCGCCAAGCGATGGCAATAGCGATGCTAGTCTCAGTGGTAGTGGTAGCGATGGCAGCGAGGAGGACGATGGTTTCGGAGGCAGCACGCCGTGTCGCACTGGTACAATTCTCCCGGCAAGTTTTCCGGGCTAATTACCATATAGTGTCTTGCGGGCCGTAGTCGCGGTGGTTTAATGGAGATTTGGCCCGGCGTAAACTGCAGCAAATGGTCAGTTTTGAATTACGACGGAAACTCTGTTATCGCTGGGCTCTCCCGTTCTTCGACTGGTCGCTGATTCTAGGTTAGCGATGATATCGCTCCGTTTCTGGCACGGTTCTCTCGGTATCCAATTCTCTCAAGTCCTCCGGATCGTCGTTGCCGTTCTTCCTTGGTCAATTGTCACTCGCAGGATACCGATTTGGAGCACGGGAAGCGAGCGCGAGCGGACTACCAGCGCATCGTTAGTTTTTCGCGAAACAAAAGCAACAAAGATATCGGAACGGAAGAGAGAGAGAGGGAGAGAGGGAGCAAGACTCGCATTCTTCGCGAACAGGGGATTATTAGTTTCGTCGGGTGTTCTCGAACCGGCAGTTTTTCGATCAATGGCCGTCGGCAGCGTAAATACAGTTATCTCTCCTGATTGATGCCTCGGCGCTTTAACGAGATCATACGGCCGTTTTAATGAACTCTCGACGAGGAAATCGAGTATCCGGAGAAAAGATGGTATGAATTTTGCTTTTGCGTACTCGCGAGCGCATTGGAGCACCAGAGCAAGCGGCATCCTCTCTATCCGTAACATTTAATCCCCTAGCATTCTTTCGCACTGGAGGATCTCCACTTCGATCTGACGCACACCTCATTATTTTCCCCGTTGGCGCGCCTTCGTATCTTCGATTTGCGCGATCTCCGGCCTCGAACGGGATGATATCGGCTGCAACGATGATGATAATAATAACGCAGCGGTGAAGCTGAATGCACCAGCGTGCGCTTCACGAGGCAGTTAGCGATTTAACTCGCAGACTCTGAGGGGGTCGAGAGGGCCGCGAGCGGACGAAGAGCCGCCGGAGAGCCGACGGAGAGGGCCGAGAGGATCGGGGGAGCATCCTAACGAAGCGACAATGTTGCGGCGCGCCTTTCAACGGCGAGCATTGTGTCGTTGCCGCTGCCACTGCCACTGCCGTTGCCGTTGCCGTTGCATTTTGCGCGATACCGCGACAGGAAGCGCGCGAAACTCGCCCTGAAATGAAGGGCACCGAGAGGAATGGCGAGAGTACGAGCGTGGGGCTCGAGGAGAATGAGGGAAGAAAAGCGTGAACTCGCGGAAAGACGATAGAGGGGGAGAGAGAAAGAGAGAGGGACAGAGTGGGGGGAAAGCGAAGGCTTTCGAGGGCTCGCGCGAATATAAATGCATGGAGTTGCAGGAGACTGCACTTGGCGGAATACTATTAATTTCGTATTCATTCCTTCTTTCCATAGTCCGCCTCCTCGTCGCGATCGTCGACTCGTTAACGTGCTCCGGCCGCCTCGACGAATTTCTTCGTTCCTTTTTGCTATCAAGAATTTCACCGAGCGCCGACTTTGTCGACTTTGTCGTCGTCCGAACCGATCTATTATAATGCAACGTGTATGTAAATACCAGCGTGAATCGTGGCTCGAAAATCGCCATCGCCACGGCGACAATGCGATCCCCAGTAAACTGTAAACGCACTCGAAGAATCCGCCCTGAGGATTTTTCTTACTCCCCCGAGAAAATTCCACGGTCTTCCTATTCGAAAGGAGTAACTGGAGCACGTAATTACGGATGATGCAAATTTCTCAGAAGCGCCGGTGGCAGCGGATGTAAATTTTGCAGCTGCTCGCGCTTTTCCCAGTTTCGTCGTAATCAGGCCGTTTCGGAATTAGCAGCGCGCAAAAGGGAAGGAGGTGGAAGGGGACGAAGACGACGGCCGAGGAGGGTTCCACTAGCGGTGGAACTCTTTTGTACAGTGCGCCACTTTTTCCTCAGGAAACGAAACCTCTCCGCGCACCATTTCGCGATACAGCCAGACCGCGAATTTAATTAATCTAATTAGGAATAAAAGCGGCCCACTGCCACTGGTAGAGTGGGGTGTAGCGGGGATACGGTGAAGTAGGGTCCGCGAGCTCGACTCTTCTGTTTCGCGATATTCATTTTCCAGATTCTTTGCCGGGAACCTCGAAATTTGGACCAAGCGATTTTTCTCTCTGGTAATCGACTACCACTGTGAGAAGTCTATCCCGAAGAATTCCAGCACTTTCAGACGCGTTTTAATATCTTCACCGGGGCAAGAGTTCGCTGGTGCGCATCTTAGCTATGGCACACGGAAGCGGCCACGTATTTCCCTTCGATAAAAGCCGAGACTGCCTCTCTTAGACCAGTCGTAATAAACGAACGAAACGGACCAAAAACGAGCGACCGGCGGAATAGACGAAACGAAAGAGAGAAAGAGAGAGAGAGGGTTGCCGAGACGTCCTCCTCTCGTAAGTAGTTTTATTAAGGGGTTCCTTTCGGAAAACCGTATAGGACGGTTGAATATACATCGGGCGAGATATATGTGATATCGATTACCGTTTGGGGTTCCGATATTACACTCGTACCCCTTCGCACACCCATGCTAGTTCATCCCTTCTGACTCCATCTCTCTCGTTCTCTCTCACCCTTCGAGCACCATACTAGCCCTGCAGACTGCCGATCCTCCTCCTGCTCCTCGTCCACATATCTCCACCGACTCTCCCGCTCTTTCGGCATTCGGTGTCCCTATCTGTCTCTGCGTCTGGCTGCTTCATCCCTCTCGGCACTCGCTTCCCTCTCTTGATCCCTCTCGGCTGTGCCTGTCGCATATTTCTCCGTCTGGCCTGGTGCTCCGCAACCGGCATGCTTTGCCTCTATGCCACCCCTGCTGTAGCCTGTGTGGCGTATCTTCCACCAGCACCCCGACAATTCATCCCGCCCAGAATTCTACGTCTCGTCTACTGACTATCAATGCCAACGCGATGCGAACCAACATCGAATAATTATTTCACTCGAAAAACTCGGAAAAAAACTACCGTCGGTGAATAACCGTAAGACAGAAATTTACTTGTACGGTAGCAGTGATAGTTTTATCGAATTCGCCGGGGCGCAATTTTGCCAAGAAGGCCAAGGGAATTGATCAGAGGTAGACCTTTGGGTAGCAGTGGAAAGGGAAGCGGCTAGAAGAAATGAAATTCCAAGGGGAGAGAAGGTAGGCGCGTTCTTAATTTTTCAAGACCGACCTGGATATACGGAGGACCTTACCGATGAAATACCATCCAGGTCCGACACCCCCCCTAAAATAACTTTGAGAGGATGTAAGGTTAGCGGAGGAGTCGTGCGAGGGAGAAGGCGGCCGCGATATACCCTCTGACCCCTTAAATAACCAAGGAAGATACGACATGTCGGTTCTGGTACGCGCGCGTGACTCCCTGAATCCCAAATTGGAGAGGAGCAGCCACTCGCTCCAGTCTCCGCACAATGTGAAATAATTCTACGGATGGAATTAAGGCGAAAATTTTCCTAAACTCCTGACAAGCAGTTTTTTTACTCGAGGTTCTCGCGTTTAAATAGTATGGGTGACACATTTACAACGCGCGGAACTGTTTGGCCCAAATGTGCAACGAGCGAGAGGCCAACGAGCTACGCCGACCCACCCCTCTACATCCTATACGTATATCCGTGGCTCTCGAAAAATAACTCTACTAAATAATGCAGCCCTCGAAAAGTAGACCGCGTGGGCCGTATTTTTACCCTTTAAATAATTGACGAACCCACCGGACATTCTTTACCGGAGCTGCGCGCTCATCTTAAATAATACAGCCGATCCTGGGAAAGCGTAAGCTAGCTCCTTTCATTTCTTCTCCCCGCCAATTAGATTGAATACCTTCTCCGAATTTATTTTTTATCGCCTTCGCGTGGTTGAAACCCGCGAGGAAATTAAATAGTAAGGAAAACCAAGGGCCAAAGAATTCTCACAAGATAACTTTGCAAAGGCATTTCTACGCAGCGACTCGGCATATGCACACGACAGTCGAGTACGCGATGCTTACCTGCCTAGGGTTCTTAACCTCGTGGCCCTTAATGACTCAAACGAGCTCCTATTTTGCCTCCACTTTTTTACCTCGAAAAGTAGCTACCCTCGAGCAACATCGATGCGTGAGCTCCGCGGAGCCACGAGAGAGAATAAACGTGCTCTACTACCGCGTCGTGGCGCGGGCTAGGGCTCCAATTACGCTGGCAGGATTCCTCGAAGAAACCAGCGGAAACTGCACCCGGAAATCGGGTCACTTGACCTCGTCAGCTACGCGAGACCTCTGAGTCAAAGAGCAGCAAGCTCCACGCAGCTTTGGATATACACGAGTACACACGACTCTCTGTGTACCTCTCTGATTTCAATCGAACCATGGATATTGGTGTTGCACGAGAAAAAGCCGATGCGGAGACTTTGCAAGGAAATGAACGAACGAGTCTAGGTCTGTTTTAATGGTCTCACCTTGGTGTCCAGGGTGTGCGTTTAAAATCAATGCCCTCGTGGGGCTTCGTTCGCTGGGCAGGGCAAGCAGAGATGGATGTTGAAACGGCAGCCGGCTGGCGCGGAAGACGGATAGAAAAGCGAGTGGTCACGGGACACATGTGCCCACTGCTTCTGCACCTTCTTCGGGGGGATATTAGGATGGGAAAGGTATAGGGTCGCTCGCTGCGACGTTGAAGAATCGAGGGCGAGTCTTTAAAGTCGCTTCTCGTACCCTTCTCCCCCTCTCTTCGAACGAGAAACCAATTACGAATGGGAAGGGACGCGCTCTTCGTATATTTCCACATCAATTACCTGCTTTCCGCGGCCCCCTTCTGACCCTCATTCCGCCGACGGAATTTTAATAAGTAAAATTTCCAAATTACTTGCTGATTCTGTGGCATGAAATTTTTGTTCGTGAGTGCCGCGAAACATTCTTCGGCTATCTGGGAATACTGTTCGGTCTCGTGTGCAAGTAATATCGCGCACGAGTTCGATAACACTCTCTGCGTACCGCGAAAACTATCAGCTATTAAATTAAGCCTCTTAATTAATCGCGAGAAAATCCAATTACCCGTTGTCACTGCTTGATGGAAATAGGCTCTTGCGGCGCGCACCACGGCACGACGACGCGCTGATACAATTTCCTATGGCTTCGCATCTATCATAGTTACTCCGTAGCCGTGTATCACGTTGCGATTCCTAATTAAAAATGGCGATTTTTATTCGATGCAGCGCGTGATTAAGAATTAGAATACGTAGAGTGGAAAATCGATGACGTCTGCTGAGAATCGAAAAGAGAATTCCTAGTAGAGGTAGATATCGATATAGGAAGCAAACGGAGAGGACATCCAATACAGTCTGACTGATACCATAACGAGAATCAGAATCGAATACAAACACGCACGGCTCGAACCCATCGAAGATATAGAGATCGATGAAAAAGCGCTAGTTCCGTGCAGCTTCCCTTGCGAAATGAAGATATTGGGAATACCACCTTCGTGCTTTCTCGTAAGTCGAGGTCAAATAGAAGAAATTTCGGGCCACGACCACGGTTCTTGGCCGCTTCCAATAACTTCGGTATATTCGATACTAATACTCCGCGGATACAAGCTCCGTGCGGTATGTAGTAGTAGATAGTAGAGCAAAGTTTAACAATGTGGTTACGCGCGATACTTCGAAACTCGAGAGCGATACACTTTCCAGCGGAAACGAGACAACGTTATGAGGGATAACTTTCGCTTATCCCACAAAGATTCCCATCTGCAGTTCAACTGCATTCGCAAGTTGACCGACGATAAACGGATTGTGGGTTTTAATGGCAAATATACGCATCAATTTGAGAAAGATATTTCTCGATACAATTTCCCGACGACTACTAAGATTTATCGTTGCAGGAAAATTCACAGTTGTATTAATGTTCCTCTTATCGCTCGTTTTGCAGAAGCTGTCGCTCGGCAGATATAAAAAGCAGGAAGCAGATGAAGAGGCAAGATCCGTGTCGTTGACACTTTGGCGGCTTCTGGTCTCAGCCCAGCAGGATTGCGTAAGTCAGATTTAATTCGTTCACTTTTTTCCCTGATGGAAACTGCGCGGCTCTTTCGAGAAATCGTTGCCAACCAACTTTTCAGATACGTACGAGTCGTTTGCTTGACGAGTCAAGCGAGCTTCTCTTCTGAATTTATGCGCAAATTTGATTCATGCATAACCGCACAGAACTTCTAGTGCATTAAGGAAAATGTTTTCTGTCTACACGAGCAAAGCAAAGGTACATGTACGCGAGAAGATTGAGGTGACTTTGAAAATCAAAAAATCGCCTTATATTGCTGCCGCAAAGAAGGAACTAAAGGGCTCGTATATTCCTACAGGCTCTATATTTGTATACATATATGTATGTATGTATAGAGTTATAGTATGCGGGACTATTGTCACCAACCGTGAACGAGATTTAAGTCTCGAGCTTCTTAAGATGTTTTTCCCCCCCGTCGTCTTCCGGGATTCCTTTGTCGAGCTCTTTTAAAGATATTCTCTGAAACGCCAGCGAAAGGTGACCCGGTTTGCTCAGGGTGTTTCCTACAGAAATTTACTTTAACGAGGGGAGAGAACTTTTCCTCCACCATTCATCGCTCCCATTGACAATAGGATCCGATCGAACCGCATTGAGATTATTCATCAGGAGCACTGAATCAATGGCAATTCTCGTTTTTAATTCCGCTGGTCTCCAATTGTTTTCGACTTGTTACGATTCAAACTGGATGACAAGATTTGCGCGATTCTTTTTGTCGCCGAGATAAAAAGTATCCTTTCCGAAACATACAGGCAACGGAGAGTTCGTGATTTGCATAGACGAAGCGCGGTGGGTGACACATCGCAAGATATATCCCATGGGAAACGCCAAAAAATATCGTACTGACAGGCTGGAAATTTAAAAAAAAAAAACAGAAACAAACAAAAAGAAAAAAAAGAATAGGGAAGAAAGATGTAGCTCGTTACTCATTGTTAAAGAGTTAAAGGAATTCCGTGTTGACGCATGGATATGCGAGAGCGGTCGTCCGTTATCAAAGTAGACATTAAATTCTAGTGGGTAGAAAAAGTGGCGGTGTTAAATTTAGGTGATTACCGGAGAATCCGCTGACGCGCAAACTTCTCCTCTTAGGCAGCTCCTTCTTTTATGAATCTTGAGGCGCCGCGTTGCGCCGGATGCAGCCGCCCCTTAGAGACTCTCTCGTAAATTCCCTTACGAAACTCCATTTCCGCTTCATTTACCGCTTTCCTCAGCCCGATAATTTACTTGTTGGTGGCAGAATAATACACGGGACATTTATAAGTTCGCGGCTAAATCAGAGACCGGAGGTGACGAGCGAGCGGTCGGCTCAACATCGGGGCTATGGATCTTCGAGGAAAAAAGCGAGAACGATCGTGAGTGATAGAGAAGCTCCTATCGGGAGATTATCGGGAAATTCGCGCACGCCACGGATTTTCAATCTCTTTTTTGCGAGACTCTCAAGGCGCCTCTTGCGGACGGAGCAACCTCGAAGGCGACGAAAATCCTCTCATGAGGACGCATTTCCGTGAAACTTTCCGATCGCCGGAGGCTCGAGAACCACTCTGCTGTACTCCCTCGCCCTTTCGACCGCGCATACGAGCCTTCTACGCTTTCTTCCCTCTACTGCACACCCTATATCCTACCAATTCCACCCCTTTCCTCTTCTCCCGCGGCCCTCCACCCTCCTCGCTCGACTCGCCTTCCTCGTTTTACCCTTGCCGTTTAGTCTCTCGCGTTTGCTCTGGGCGATGCTCGCGGCGGCTTCCATCAGCCTTGCAGCGCTCTCACCTTCTTTTCTTCTCTTCGTCTTCTCGCTCGAGACTAGTCTATTTTGTCCCGTAGAACTGCCGAGTGGAACAGCTGCAGCTGGACTTTAAAGCTTCTAAACTGCCCATGACACCGCTCGCCTGGACTTTAGAGCTTTAGGGTAACCGGACTCTTCTCGAGTCTCCGATACTTTCCTTCTGGCTACGTTGACATCGCTGATAGCCACAGGCTAGCTTTGGATTACGAAGCATCTTCTCGAGGGCCGGCCAGCAAAGTAGTAAAAACGCCTGACTTCGATCTTTCTTTACTGGGAACTTTGTTTTCAACAATTTAAGTGAATGTTAAGTGAATCCGAAGCAGATTCCTTCTCGAGAGATCAGCATTTCTTCTTTTGTTCTTCTTTCACTTCCGGGGTAAGATTGGCAATAGATGAGGATAGGAATGCAAGCTGAAACATAGCAGAAGGAGGGTGCAGAAATATTATCCGTCTTTGACATCTTCCTCGCGATTCTCTCTCTCTCTCTCTCAGTGTGTTTGTCACGTTCGAGAAGGAAACGCAAATTGGCGAACTTTGGCGAAACTGTGGCACAATGGGTCCGCGGTCCGCAACCGTGGTAACAATAAGCCCAGTATCAGGGCCACCTCATCCCCCTCTCGTCTCCGATTCTCTCGCTTTTCTTTCACCTTTCAGTTTGCGCACATCCGAACGAGTCCCCCAGACTCTTTTCAGATGGAAAGGAGCCGAAGGCGAGGCGAGAAAAGTAGCATGTATCTTCATTGTTAAATGGCACCCAGCATGGTAGGAACGTCGGTGGACGATGTCACGATGCTTTCTATGGAGCTAACGAGAAGAAACCTTTGGCTATTCTAATCCCCATTATGGAAAGCAGCATTTCAGATTCGAGATATTACTGGTACATCAGAGATACCGGATTCCCTTTTTCTCTGTCTCTCGCTTTTTCGAAGAGCGCTCTTCGAGTTTCTCTCGGAGGTAGAGCTGGTTTTATCAAACGAGCAGCTACCGTTCGTCACGGCACGAGGCGAAGGCGAACAGGAACGAGAAAAGAAGTTTTAGTCAAATTGGACCTGGCTATATCTGGGTCGCGCTCAAGATCCTTTTTCGGCCTCTGGCTTCGACAGTTTTTTACGTGACGCCGAAATACGCGGACTCCATTTCGGTCAAGTAATAATTTTATTAATCAAGGATGCACCGGGAAAAGAGGAACTCGGCTATTTTTGCCAGAGTATTCAGCAGAGGAAATGCCTGCGAATATAGGAGTGCACTCGAGGATCCGCTCGCTATCTCCTCGCTCTCTTCCTCTTTGCTGCCGTCGAACGAGATTGAGAACTTTACCTGTGATTAAAAGCGCTCTGTCAAATTACTTACCGCGGCCTTATATGTAAATGGGTCGGATCCAAATGAATCGGAACTTGGCCCCGTCCTATCGCGGTTAAGTCCTCCATTATTCATTGAAGATCCTCACGATATTAAAATCACTGGAAATTGTCCATCGCCGCGGTTTCCATACGACCGTGATCCACTGTTTTTCCCCGCGAATCAATTAAGAATTAATCGTGATAAATGGCGATCTTAGAAAATTTCCAAAAAACCTGGGAGCCTGTTGCACTCTGGAAGACGAACCTTAGAGTCAATAACACTCGCTCCTCGAATGAAAGATGGGCTCAACCCCTTCGAGAGAGGAATGTGGCGGCTTGACGTAAGCGCTGACAATATTCACCGTAATCCAATTGAAATTAATTCTCAGAGGACCTGCTTGCCACTTCCATCTCTTTCTCTTCCCATAAGGCGACGTTGAGGTGGCGGAAGCAGTAGGAAAGGCAGTGGCAGAGGCTGATGACAGAGAAAGGGACCAGAGGAGCCCTCGGTGCAACCGGAACTGACGTGAAATATCGTGGCACGATGTAATCGAGCGGGCGCTCGCTCCCCAGGAGCATTCTACCGACCTTCCTCCTTCTCCGTGTCGACTTGTTACCGCGCGGTCCTCGCGGTCCTTGCGGAATTTATCGTGCGACCAAATCGAGAGACGGTAATTCGACATCGCCGCGAAAGTACATAACTGGCCCACTCTCCAAATTCACTGACTCTCCACCTCCTCAGCTGCACCGCGTTAATTCTCTCGACCCGGTTATTAATTGCGAACCATTAAGGTCGCGCTCTCTCCTAATTCACGTTTAGAGACTCTGTCATCGGAAAAACGCTTTTGGAACTCTATCGCTCGAGTAAATGAATTGAGAAATTCGAAGAGTAATCGTTTTGCGCTAATATTCGTAATCATTTTGATGTGTATATTTTAAGGGTTGATCGAATTATAAGAGGGCAAAGCGTGGCGCGTGGCGCGTGTCACCCACGCGCACGGGCCATAGCTCGCGATAGCGATCGTGCTCGCGCACCGTGAACGAAGCATAAGGCGTGTAAACGCCGGCTTCCTCATTAGAATGCCAAACATTCAGCCGCAAAGCGACTTCCTAACCTTCCTAATTCGGAGTTTCCGCGTACTTCCCTCTCTCGTTTCGCTTTAGTACTGCTTTTCTCTCTCTATCTGTCCTCGACACCTACGCGATCAACGAGATATCGCGAAGCACCGTTCGCACTGGAATCCAAGACGTCCCGCGCCCGGAGACTTATTATTCCCTGCTTGCTCCTCGAAGAAATAAATCACCAAGACACCCGGGAGATTAGTTAGTTGGATTTCTCGACATTTGACCCCATCGAGATGAGACTATTTGTTGTAATAAACGTTAGAGGAGAGAGCACCGGGAGAGAAAAATCGAGCGAACGAAAAGCGCGAGGAAATGATTGCGGGATAAATGGTTGGCCTCCGAGGAAAGAAAAGGGTCTCTCGGTGTCGGCTGGTGAATAGGGTGCAGAGATGAGGGGCCCCTCAGAGCCAGGGAGAAATCATTGGGAATTTGTCGATATTCAAGCGAACGACGGCTTCCAAATTTCGTCGAGAGCTCCGGTACCACCGACAGCCTTAACATAGTCACACGTACGTCCGTGATTTATTGAAAGCTGGAAAAAGCCAACGGGCCTACCTACCGCCCAGTCTGTCGCCCAGTCGCCCAGCTGCCCGATTAAAAAGTTCGCCCATTACCGGCCTCGACGCGGCGAGCATTCAAGGGCCCATTCAAAGATGTCGCATTGTCGCACCGCGCATTTCGGTGCCTGGAAAAAGCTCCCAGCTCGAAGGCTCGAGCTTTAAACAACAATGTGCCCCACCCGAGGGCGAGCATTGCTCGCCGGAGCGCCAGCAATCACGAGAGAGCCAAGAGAGTCGCCTCTCCGACGATAGAATAATAATGGACCCGTTTTATAGAAGACTAATAAGGAAAGGGCTCGTGGATTTTTCGTGGATCATTGAGAACCGCTGCGGGCTATGCGCTACGGAACTACACCGACGGACCTCACAATGAGGTCGCGATACAATCAGAGAAATAAGTAGTTTTTCACCGACTTGACTTACCCCCAGCCGATTGCACGAGCTTCCAGCTCCCCTTAACCACCCTACAGCCGCCCCTTCCTCCTTCCGAAAATGTTCATTTAACCGAGACTAACCGTGGAAGAGGTTGACTCGCCGAGAGCGAGAATGAATGCTCGCGCGTCGACGGATATCCTCGAGGAATTTAATAAGGAGAATTGAGGTTTGATCGTGGGAAAAATTGTCTGGTGCACCCTGAAGAGGATCCTTGCGTTTACGGATTACGGAAAACTCTGCCGACCTGGCATTATTTTCTCGGTGAACCTAGTCGCGTGACCTACCGTCAATTGGTGCCTGCGTGGGAATAGTGTTTGGCGGCTAACTGTTGCGACCGAACTCTCCATAATAAATGAATAACGCGATAATGAGAGGTGTTTCCGAACGAAGGACGCGAGATGGCCGGTACCGAGGCGCCGCGGTACAGTTAATTTGTCATTTCCTCCGGCCAGTTGGTGGACAAGCGCACACATGAGTGAGGACACATGTGCCAGTGGAGCATCGCATTCAGCGAATTAATGCTAACTGCAGGATAAAACTAACAGCGGAGCGCGAATTTCCTCGTTAGCATGCCGGTCCATCGATCCGGCTGGATGCAAACCTCCGGTAACGTTGGTGCACAATACGTACACTCTGGTAAGGTCAACCGTGCCAGCTGACAGCGGGCTAGTCCCCACCGTAAAAACGATCGGCACGAAACGGGCAGTGCAACTTGCACCGTAAATCCAGGCGCAAGAAGAGAGAACAGGATTAACGAATCAAACGCAGGCCTGCTGACGGCAGCGGGGAACGAAAGGAGGAGAAGCGAAAAAGAGAGGGACGGTGCATCAGTACCATTAAACGCATCCTACTTTCGGAAGTTAATTCCATTGGAGTCGGTCGCTTAATTGTACGGTCACGTTCTCGGGCAGAACGGAACGGAACGGAACGGAACAGACTCTCGCTTCCATAGGTGGTGGTGGTGGTGGTGGTGGAGTGCAGACAGACGCAAACGGGTGCAGGCGGGTGCACGCAGACAGGAAATCCCCTCGTGGCACGAGCGTAGTCCACATTAGGCGGCGTAGCGCGAGAGAAAGAGAGCCAGTAGCCGTAGGGGCTAATCCGCTGCGCCGTAGGCATTTCCATCCGGCCGCCAGATTCCTATGGATCCCTCTCTCTCTCTCTCTCTCTCGCTCTCTCTATTTCTCTTTTGCCCACTTTCCACCCTCCCCTTTTCTGAACGAACTTTGTTGCGAACTGCAGCTGAGCTAGCCGCCCCCAAATCACCGAACTAATCGCTATTTCACCGATGCATCGACTGCACGCTTCGAGGCTCGAGCCGAACTGCTTTGCCAGCCAACGCATTATTCGAATGCTCTTATTTCCGCAGCTCTCGTTAAGGAGATTCTATGGAGGCCTACGGCTCTCCTCCTACCCTCCTCACTGACTTTCTCCCCTTCTCTCCTACTGCCAACGCCATCGCTTTAACCCAACTCGACCCGACTCGACTCGACTCGCCGCGCCACGCCGGCGAAATTTTCGCGCCTTCTGCCAACTCGACGGCAGCTTCGTAATTGTGTTTCGCAGTAAATTTCAGCCAAACCTCCTTTTAATTACTCCGGAAGTTTGCCAGAGTTTTATGAGATCGCATTGGATTACACGAACTTATCCGAGTTATATTGTCCCCGCTGAGATCTGACGTCGCGAAAATTAAAAGCGGCGCGAGTGTTTTCTCGAGGATTAGAAACCTGTCTCCCGCGGTTCTCTCGTATAAGTTGCACTTCTCTGGCTCCGAGAACTTTCAGCCAAGCCAATTCAACGTTAATCGGTGCTCGAACGGTTGCACCCTACTTTTATACTCGTTCAACTACGTCAGAAATTGCATTCGGACCCAGGTGGATTTTGCGGATCCGAGTGAAATTAAGTCGCCGAAAACTCGCGTACCACCGGACAAAAACTGAGCCTCACTCTCTTCTCGGTTAAGCTCCATTGTTTCCAAGCGTCGAAGCGTTGCGGTAAATCGCGTGAAATCGCGTGAAATCGCGTGAAATCGCGAGCACATCGCGCATTTCCAATGAGCGAGCAAAACGGTGCATTAAATCTTAATGCTACCACCGACCTAAATTCATCTTTGACAATTGAAGTCCAAGTGCAATCGCAGTTATCGTCGCTCTCGGTGGGTGGCGGGCTGCCGCCAACGCAGCGCATCCTAGTATGCGCACATTACATAATTGCAAGCCTCCTGTCTTTTTTATCTCGACCGGGCGAATCTCTCCGGCAAATCGGTCGCATTGCTATTGGGTTATCGCGCGTTTTACTCTCGACTGAACCATATCCATGCCCGCATACCGCCGTACCCACTACCCACCCATATCGGAATGACACGCTCGCGGCCAGATGCGCTAGATGCGGAGGACCAGTCAGCCAGCGAGCTCGCAATGCATTATCTGCACCGTAGACATTTTCATCTCGCAGCTCTTCTTTGTCGCCTCTTTTAGTCCGTGAGCACATTATCGCGTCGGACGGGAGATTGTGGAGACTCGCAGAGGGGCTCGTACAGGTCGACTCAAAGGCAAGCTTGGACCAAATCTCGCCACTTGGAAACACTGCTCCCACCCTGATTTTCAATCCTCTGCGTTTTCTTCTCTTCGTCCCTCCTTGCTTCTGCTTTGCCTTCTACTTTGCCTTCTACTTTGCCTTGTGCGTTGCCTTCTGCTCTCTTTTCCAGTCCGTCCTATTCGCGGTGGTGGTCCTTCGATCTCCCTCGTTCGAGGTTCGCGTGTGCGCGCGCGTACTCTTGAGCTCGCTGATCCTCCCCCCGGTGTTTCCGTGCTCTCCGCACCTCTCCTGCTTAAGCCGTGTACACAGATATTCGCATGTTCGTGCGGTGTGTGCACGGGACTCTAAAAAAGGCGGCCGGGGCCATTCGATGGCAGCTGTTCCACATTTGAAGGATGGATATTCTTCGGGCTTTGTCACTACGACAAAAGACCCTCTTTCACAAAAGGCCGACCCGGGCCGAGCTTTCCGCGCTAGTCTTTCCGTGTCTCTCTTGCTCTCTTGCTCGCTTTCTCTTACGTTCTCTCTTGCTCTTTGGCCCTTGGTGCCTCCCTGACCCTCTACCCTCGAGTCCCGCTCTCTCACTCTCTTTTTCTCTCTTCTTCTCCCGCGAGACCGAGAGAGAGGGAGGGAGAGAGGGAGAATGGTAGAAGCATTCAGCTCTCCAAGTTCCATATGCACCGAAGCAAAGGCACAACCCTGCGCTCACTCTCTTTCTCTCTCCCTGTCTTTCCAATCTTCCTCTTAGCTTCCATTTACAGCCTGTGCCTCTCTCGCCTGACCCGCTACGCTCCTTTACTCTCCGCAGATTCGTACGCCACGTCCCGCGAGCCTGCCGAAAATTCCGGGCGTAATTAGAGAGCATTCTTGCCAGCGGCTCCAAGCCCTGTGCAGTGTGCAGAGCTTTCGCGCAAGAGAAGAGGAACGAAGGCATCGTTCGCATCGCTAGAACGATAACGATAATCCGAGTCAACGTAGTAGGATGTGCTGGGACCTCTCTTCGCCTCTCTCAACGGCGCGAGTATACTTACATTCCCCGGGTTTCGCGCAGGATTTTTCTAATGACAGACGCGCAAGCGCTCTACCGGTATGTCCTTCTAATAAAGGCTGCTGCCACGACTAGATCGGGTTTCAGGAATGCGCCCCCCCCCCCCTCCCCCCGTCCCGCGACCCGCGTCCCGGTCTCCGGTAACCGAGTACGCGCCTTAGGATAATTAACGACGAGCCGGATAACGAGAGAGGGAGAGGCGAGGGCTCTTAATTAATTAGCGGACCTCAATCGCCATTGATCTCCCAAATTTTCCGGCAAGAGTATTCGCGGAGTATTCGCCGAGGCAGCTGCCGCGTTCCACGGATACATTTGCGGCGCGCACAGTCGAATGGCTTGACCGATAAAGAATATCCCAAACTTCCCTCATTCCTTCGAGAACCACCCATCCCCCACTTGGACTCCTTGTAATTCTAACCGAACGCAAGTTCGACCTGTCCTCGGCAATAGGGTAGATCGGTTGACTCGGCCGAAAACCCGCTTCTCCGGTGACGAATCCTCCGCTCGAGTGACTAATGGATTTGCCGTACGAACTCTTCTTGCCTGCGTGGCGACCTCGCTTGACCCTGGCACAGCCGAACTTGCACGATGCAAGCATATATTGTATACCCGAACGTACGTGAGTACCCACTACGCTTCTGCGGGCACATAAGTACTTACGTACTCGCTAGTTGCCAATCGACGGGCGTGCTAGTGTCGACTACACGACAACCGAGTCCCCTCGTTCCGCTGACTCATTGTCAGTGTTGGTTAACTTGGCCAGTTCGGCCATGAAAGTGACGCGAGCTTTTACGGGATTACGAGCTCTCAGATTGATTCTCTTGGCAGAGACCGCCGCGATCAATTGACCAGCGATCTTGTCGGAGATCTTTTATTAGAACCGCAAGTAATTCGAGTGGCGATAACGTGGATTCAGTTTGGAGGAACATGCGAGGAAAGTGGAAAGTAGAGGTAATCTAAACGTAAGCTTGAACGGTCCTATTAAGATGAAGTCATCGTGCTCGGTTGTTCAATCGACTGCTACGTGGGAGAGCGTGCACGCGTTCGAAGAATAGACCTTACTAACGTTGATCCTCTTCGTTTAACTTGGTCTCGCCCTGTCTCTCATCTCTCTCATTCTCTTTTGAATAGTGTAGTATTTTTCGCGGTAACAAGCTGTTTTCATCCGCAAATATCTACTGGGCCTGACGGCCAGGCTTCGTACGTGACCATTTTTCCAAATGACTGACCAGGACTAATTGAGATTCGCGCTTCACCCACGGCAATTACAATTAGCGCACGCTCTTGATTATAGAATAAACCCGTGGAATCACGGCGAAATCGAGCTCATTAGGATAAAGACACCCGCGGCTTTCGTAAATTGGAATCGGACACGAGATTTTCGCGTGACGTGAATCGAAGCTTACCGATAATATCGAGCGCAGTCCTTTCGACTCTCGACTCTCGACTCTCCCACACGGTGCGTGAGCCAACTAATAATTTGAGATCGTGTGATCCGCACGATCTATGAGCAGCTGCGACCAGCTCCCAAATAAGTTTATCGAGCGGCGCACAAAGGGAGGGTGGTCTGTACATCCGAGAGAATTTATTAGTTCCATTCGATCATTCGTCAAACGGATAATTATCTTGCCGTGCCACAGTGACGTAATCTGACGAGACCACTAACCATTTCCACGGATACATGAATTTTTTTTCTCTCCACGTTCCATCCCTAACAGTATGAATTTCCACTCCCTCTCCCGAGATAACTGGAGCACAATTGCGGAGAGCGGAATTACGTGCATCTGATTGCGAGCTTTCGAGAGGAGAGCTCGGCAGGTCTCTCTGTCGCGTGGAAACGAGAACGAACGTGGAGAGGGAGGAGAAGGAGGAGGAGGAGGAGGAGGAGGAGGAGGAGGAGGAAGAAAAAGGGGCGGTGTGCGTGGACATATATCGGAGCCAGATAATCGGAGTGCGATCGCGGCTCGCGGACGCGCGACGTCGCATTGTCGGTGGGATGCGATGTCGCTCGATAGGATTCGGTGATTCTCGGCTCGAGTCGCGCCGAGACTCGGACGGGCCGTACCAAGACGGGCCGAGACTACTTCGCTCTCCTCAGTCCTCCGAGATCCGCGCGACCGTTTGCTTCGAATTCCTCCATTTCCTCCAAACGCCCGTTCTTGTTCTTCGAACTTGACTACTGCGTGACGGAACTCGTGTCACTCGAGGGCAATCCTTGTACCCAAGTGTACGAATAAATTCGAAAAGCTGGCGGAAATTGGACTGACAATGAGAGCGAATTGGCAAGTGGAACGATCAACTCGGATCATCAGTCGCCTTCCGCCTACCGATTCTGCAACTGGAGCCTGCCAGCCGTCGAGGTAACGCATTTTCAAACTGCCCTTAATTGAACGGAATATTTAAATTAGCCGTGGAATGTTAACGCGATGCAACGATGCGATCCACTCGACCGATGAATGCGACTGCTCCATTATGTTTCGCCCGATCCATTAGTTTTGAACATCGCAACGTTTCGCAGATATCGGAAACGAAAATACGCGTCGACTTTCATGAAAATTTGTCTCGGTCTCTCTTTTCTTCTCGCCGGGGTTGCACCGGTGCATTCGCGTTCGCGCGGTCAACGACCCCTTTGGAAAAGAGGAACTTTGATGGGAGTATCCGTGGAAAAAAAGTGGTGCGCCCGTCGAGACGTTTCGGTATCGGTGGGCGTGCAGAGAGGGTAGAAAAGAAAAAAGGCGTCGGCAGACGCGGCTGGTATGCTCCGGTTCCCATAGTGTTCCCCACGTGGCGTTAAGCCTTCTCTCTACGCTACGCGCTCTGCTACATATCTCTTTCGGTCGACTGCGAATGCGACTGCTTGGTTACCCGTCCATCCGGCGATCCATGTGTTAGAGCGATACGAGCCGCGCAATGACCTAACCAGACGGTCAATTAAAATGCCACCATATGCCACTTAAACTGTTCTAAATTTCAACCATTAAGTCCCCGCGCTCCTCCGCTCAATTCACCCGGGTATATATATAGATCTAGAGATGCGCGTAATAGTGTAGAATATCCTGACAACTCGAGTAGTAACGAGAGATACTCCAAGAAGGGAAGGTACAAATTGCGTAACTCCATAAAAGAAACGTATCCCCGTAGTGTCGCCTCCCTCACTGTCGTCGACGCCCTCGCCCACGGTTGCTTAACCAGTCCGGCAAACAAATGAGCCGCCCTTATTTTTCCACCGATTAAATTGATTATCCCCTCCGAATAGGAGCGACTGCGATCGATTGTCGCTCTGCGCTTGTATTGTAATTAAAAGTATTCGTCATTCTCGCGGATGTCCGCTCGCGTGACGCTCGCCATAATAGCGCGATTAGAAGTCGCTCCACTCTGCTTGGTTCCGGTGGCATTGGTCTCTTCGCCGTTACGGAGAAGAGAATTAATCGAAAATTTGGTGGGCTACTCTGATGAAGAAAGGAGAGGGGAATAGAGAAGAAAAGAAGATCGTCGTAGTGGCGGGGTTAACACTCAAGACGAGTTCGTGTCTGTTCGGTGTCAAGGAAGCTTACACGAAAAAAGGGTCTCGAGAGCTATCCGAAGAATACCTCCCCTCGAGTCATCCGGCTTACCGTGAGCGGGAGAGAGCAGAGAGAGTAGAGCAAGATATATGGGTGATATACGACACACATGACGATTTCGTTTGGAAGAGAGTCCTCCTCCTTGCGATGCGGTAGTGCCAGCAGCCGCGCGCATATACACAGATGGGGAAAAGCGCACTTAGCCGCACTACGGCCAGAGCAGAGGAGAAAGAAGTCGCATTAGAGCGGTGCGGCGGTGGTTGGAAATGGTATGAGTAGTACCGGGGGGCGAGTTATAGGGACGTAGTCATTAGTAAATGAGCCCTGGGCGATCGAGTGTCGGGGTCCCAGGTGTTATCTGCGGTGCCGGTCGAGGCCAGAAACGAAGCGAGAACCAGCTTTACGGAGTGCGTACTCCTTCCCTCTCCCCTCAGACTCACACACTTCCACGTCCACTTCCACTTGCAGTATAAATAAGGGGGCCGCGGGAAGCGGAGGTCGGGGCTCGTTCTCCGTGGCATAATGCCTTTTGTTAATTATTACAGCAGCCACACTTAGGGGCTTAAAATTCGCCGTAAATAATCGCCGAGACAATACTGCTCTCGGCCCTCCCTTCCTCGGCTACTCTACCTATACACCACCCTCCAACCTCGATCTCTCTTTCTTACGCGTTCGTTTGGTCTCTTTGCCACCCACGCCACTGGCTGGTACCAGTCAGCTAGTTCTCTTCGGTTCAACTCTTTCCCCCCTTGCCCTTTCCTACCGAACGCGTTTCCTTCTCGCGTATTCTCCGCTCCACAGTGGTCTGCCACCGTTTTTCGAACCAACCTCCCTTCGTTTCGATTTCCTCTTTCAGATATGTCCTCCGGTGAAATCCCGATGCAGCCCGAAAAAAGCTGCCGATCCGAGTGTGTCGGCTCTGACGGAAGTGCGAAAAACGACGCCGCGAGAGACTACGGCAATTTGCTGCTCGATGTACGCTCTTCGTGAATTTAATTGTGCGGTGTTTCCCGCATCGAGAGAGCGTTCTTCTCTTCTTTTTTTCACCACCGCTGCCCGCTCACACGCGTGCAAACGGAAAAGCCGCGAGCGGTGGGATAGAGTTTCTCTTTTACTTTTTCTCTCGGCTGGCAGGATTTTCACGGTTTTCTTCGAACGAAATGAGCAACGCGGCGCGACATCGCTCCGGGGAATATTAATTTTGCGAACCGTTACGTCTTGGGAAATTCATCGAATTTCTCGCGTTACAGATAGGCTCTTGTATATTACATTTATAGGTACGTATATATGTATAGCTTGTCTCTGGTTCCCGTTGGGTATACGAATCTACGAGTCCGTGGGGCAATTCTCATTCGCGTCCCACTAAGCGACTCCTTGCCATCCAATTTCGTGATATTTCAACGGATCGAGGGAAATAGTGGTATAGCTGCGAGATTAGAGTAGAAGAGAACTCTGAAACTGACGGTAGAGTAAGCAGCACGTAGTTGCTGCCTAGACCAGGTGCTCGGCTATGCGAGTACACAGAAAAATAGCTACTTACTTACGGTTCTTTACGCTCCGTACCGCTAAGAAAAGCGCCTTTTTCTCTCTCGTAGTTCCTCACCCTTTGCTACCTTTCAACCGGCAGAAACCACTGCGCGATCGGATACGGCCCGTAAACCGCGCGCGTTCCCAAAAAGAAAATACCACCGTGGATCTGTTCCAGTCAAATTTATGATCCTTCCACCAAGGAAGTCCGACTTAAACCAACCACACTGTATCTTACTCGCTCCCGGGGCCCTTTAACCTGCACTGCTTGCCTCGCCGCGTTCATTTAACACTACAGCTAGCCACGATTAATGCCGGACCATTTCTACGAAAGTGGTCAAAGTGATTGATACCAGAGAACAAACTGCCTAATTCATACCGGTGTTATTTATTTTCCTGGAAAATCGCATTCGACCGAAGGATATCCAACTCTCGAGATTATCTTACTTATTTTTTATAAAAGAAAAATCAATCTCTGGTTGACTTTAATCGCGAGTTCAGTGAATCTTCCAAGAGGTCAATACGGTCAGTCAGGCGGCTAGCACAGGATAGTAATCGCGATAACCGGATACATAATGATCCTTATTAACTCGGTATTACCGCACGTATCAGCGAAGCTCCACGCGTCGCGATTACCGTACAGGCTTCGAGCGTCTCTTTATCTCTCGCTATCTCTTTCGCGTTGATCTCGCTTCCCGGTCGCTCCAGTTAGCTTCGTCGACAAAATGCCTTTTGTTAGGCGATCGGCAGCGATCTACAGGCGAGCAGGCACTACCAGCCAGTCAGCCGAGGGAAGCTGATCTCACGCGTTGGAGGTGGCAGATTCGTAGGATGCCAGGGGGATCGGTACACTCGAGCGACAAGGGTCAGCTGATAGTAGACAATTATCTCTCACAGTTTAGACCGAGCGATCCGCGACTACCAAAGCTCCGATGTCGGAAAATACTGTGTAACCACTGTAACCAGTGGTTCGGTTATTTCAAACATTGCCTTCACCACTATATGTATATTTTATGTACATATTGCTTCCAGTAATTCTGTTCGGTCTCGTTTCATGGAATTCTTCTGAAGCAAATTCGTTGATAGTAACGCGAGGAGTTGCTTTCGAAAACTACGACGATTGGAAGCACGAAGCAAGAGAGGAGGGCAAGTGTGGTTTGGATAGTGTGGCTCGCTTTATTTTGCCCAGTAAGCTGCCAGTATCACCCGCTCACCCTCTCGCTTCGATCGCTTGTTTTCGTCAGCAATGATGCATTGTTTCCAGTGCGTTATATCAGTTATATTAGATTCCACGACGTGGCTGTTGCGAGGCTTGTTTCGCGGCGGAAATTGCGAGCTGTCGTTGATAATTCATCAGTGATAAGCGTCTGGGGCTTTCGGAGAAAAACGTACATGATCCACTGGGGTGTAATTATTTGTACGGATATACCAGAACGAAACCGCTCGTCGAGATGGGCCATACTCTAGTACTTTATTTTAACGAAAATCCACATTTTCAGAATTAATATTCAAAGCTCTGAATATGTCTTCTACGTATTATAGGATCCTATGGGATACTGTTCCTCGACAGAATCGTGAGACCCACAAAAAGATCTGTACGTCGTCGATTAAGCTTCTGATACATTATAGCTTGAGGTAGCATTAGGGCCGTGAGCTTAGAAAAACAATCGCTCCGCATCCGTGCAGTAATATACGCTCTTCCACTTGTCTCGAGCAGGGTCCAGATTTCTTGCTCGAGGTTAATTCGCGCAATTGAGGCGGTTGTACCCGCTTAAAATGACGAACTCGTCCTCCGTGATCGCAGACATGTTCCCTCGAAACGGTCACAAAACCGCTTCTAACTCGATTCTCTTTTCGGATACAAGTTTCTCTCAATCGAGAATTGTTGAAAATAAAAGGCAAATGAGAGTTCTCATACCGGAATGCATTCCATCCGGACCACCGCGAGGTTAAATAATCCAAGAGAATGTTTCTCGGATCCCGAGAATGCTATAAGCAGCCGAAGATAAGTAGCCGAGAAGGCGTAATTCTCGAGAGACGATGTAGTTGCCAGTGACGCGGCGGAGGTTTACGCTTCCTGAAATTAGTTTGTATGGGGGAAATTTATCATAAGCTCTGGTCTGGCCACGCTCCAGTTATGTAAATATTATCGTAAACGTGCAGCCGTTGGCGAAGCACGAAGCTCGCAGCAATTCCAGTTAGAGAGCGACAGAGTCAGGAGCAAGAAAAAGAAAGAGACTATCCTTTTGAAGAAAAGGGTAGTCCACCAGAGCTTGTCTCACACCCGTTCGTCCGGATTTTCATTCGACGAGCGACGTGGATCCATCCCAGTGAATATTCGTCACGCGACTAATGGCCCATTTCCGGCTTTGTGCCTTCCTTCGAGAGCCTGTTTCGCGGTGAATTTTCTTTCTTTCGAGCTTGCGCGAATTTTTCGAGCGTGAGGGAACCGGGTGGATCCACCTCGTGCCAGTCGACGGGTAGTCAAGGGGGTGATCGAGGGGGTGGTCGAGGGGTCAGGAGTGCACTCTCGAGGACGGACGCGACGGAAGGACGATTAACCGAATTATCTCTCGGGGCTCTGACACGCCCGAGCCGAACCGTGTCGCTCTGCGAAACACTGCCTGCGGTTTCCCTCGTATTGTCAGTATGCATTCACTTCCTACAATATTTCCTCAGTAGACCCTGACCGAGTAGTCATTTGACTATTCCCATAACTCGTCGCATTAAAGCTTCTAATGAATTTTCCAAATATCCACGTTGTTCCTTCTTTCTTCTAATCCATTTAACCATATACGACTAATCCACGGGAAAGAAGGATGTAATGGGGCGAGGGGATTAGTCGGAGAGCTAATTTCCCAGCAACGGTTACCGTTCGATTGTTTCGGTTGTTTCGGTTGTTTCACAACATCGTCAAGTACTGGGAGGGTGATTTTCGAGGGTGGCAGGCGAGAAGGATGCGTGGAAAACGAGAGATTGAAAAACGCTGGTCGAAAGGGATGAGGATGGTCGGAGGAAGGTAGCCGCAGTAGGTGGAGGAGGTAGAGTAGGTGGAGTGGTTCAATGGCCGGAAAGCACAAAACCGATGCTGGAAATAATGCGTCCTGTGCTGCGCGGAAAAATCGCAACATGGCTGTCGCGTCACATGCACTTTTCACTTTTTTTTTTTGCGATTTCTCCGCGATTGATTGACGGATCATACCAGTCAGCGGGCGTATCTCCCCTATCGCGTAATATCCCAGTGTTGAGCCCCGAGCTCGCGCGCGAACCGCCGCTACAAATTCGAGAAAAATTCGCGCTCCTGTCTAGAGCGCTGACAAATCATATTTACGGATGTTCAAACCACCCCTAACGCACCCTCTGTCGTTCTCTGTTTAATACCTCCCAATTTACCACTGGCACTAGCGGTCAGAATCTCACAGGTTTCGTTTTGCCGTCAAAGATTTCACCTGTGAATTTGAGAAACGAAAGGTGGAAAAAGAGCTTGCAAAAGTGTCGGTGAGATATCGAGTATTAAGGGGATCATTAGTAGAGGCAAGTCAGATAAGCTTGCAGGGCATATCGGCATATTCTGGGTCGTTAGTTGAGCTTCGTCGGTTATTGGTAACCCTACCCATATTGGGCAGGGTTTCTTTATACGGTGGGAGCACGGAACATTTCCCCGTGCATCGTCATTCCATGAACGTGAAATCGAAGGAGAGAAGGAGCCATTGGGCTGTTCACCCTCTGCTCGTATCACTCATCTTGATCACCTTTTTCCGCGAGCTTTCGCTGCACTTACCCCCGGTAGCAGCGGCACCTTGCCGGTAAGCGCCTTTTTCGCGGCTGAGCACTTTTCTGCCCGAGACAAAGAAAGAGGGAAAGTGAGTCCCGCGACGAAAGCAGTCGGCGAAAGTCGAGAGGAAGAAGGATCGATCTGGAGGATCCAATAAAAAGTAATGGTTCGAAGAGCGCCAGGGTCTTTGGCGAAAGTCACCCCGACACCTTTTAACTCTCGAGACGGAAGCCACTGGCACCGCGTCACCCTTTCGTTGACCCGCTGTCCTTTTAGCTCAAATTCGATGCGACGACCCGATCACTACCACCGCAACGAGAACTCTTCACCCCCGCAACCAGTGTTTTTCGATCGTTTTATCGGCCCAACACACAAATCAATAATTAACGGCTGGTCAAAGCTGTAGGAAATGTCGAAAGTGCGGCGTAACGTGGGGACGCAGCGGTGTTTTACGCGTCGAAAAGCGAGCTTCACGGTAGAGAAATCACGAGGAGAACGATCGTTACGTGACCACCAATTATTATCGAGACGCGAACACCAGGGGCGAGGTCAATTTTACCGGCAGTATACCGCGATTTTTATCCTTCTCCTTCCAGTCGCGAAATGTTCTCCGACTGTTAGACGGACACGTGTATCCGCAAAGATACGCTCGGCGAGCTTATCGTTAGTCCCTGATAGCGGACGTAATCGTTGCTTTTCACGTTGCGTTTCGTAGAGTTTCGAGCACGTCGAGCAAGGTTCCAGCGAGTTTCGAGCGAGCCTCGCTCAAATTCGTTTAAGGCCAAATCAATTTTGCAGCAGCTCCTGGCGAGACGTTGGCGTCGTAGTTGGTCCAGAGAGGGAGGATGGCGAGAGCAATGTCGCGTCACGGAAAAATCATTAGCAAGAACATAACCCGAGGCTCGATAATTACTTCTCGCAGCAGATTGATCCAGCGACGAGCTAAATTTCACGGTAATCATTTTTTTCCAGCGGCAGTCCGGCGGCGTATCCTCCTCCCAAGTAACCTAGAATCCCGTCCGGGTAGTTGGGAGAGAGGATAACAATTAAACGACGGGAGCCAGGAGACTCGAACTCCCATTAATTATTATCAGACGCGAATTTCATTTCACCGTGTGTGCGTGTGTGTGTGTGGGTACGCGAGAGTCACGATATATCGGTATGCCGAGTATCCCGGAAGGGTTTCTTCGCGATGCTTCTTACCCTCTTTCTCTCTCTTTCCCTCCCTCTTGCGTTCTACGTGCGCGCCGAGCTTTTTCTCCTCTTTTCTCTCGGTCGTCTCTTCACATTTATCCGTCGAAAGCTCGAGCCACGAAAGCCGCCCATTATCGCTGGAGAGATAATTAAAAAGGCAGGCGCAGGAGAGATATTAAAGCGTCGAAGAGAGGGTAAGCCCTTATCAGCGGGCCGTTATCGTTCGACGGCCATGCTGAGGCCGACTTCTATTCCCTCTCTCTCTTTGCCTCTCCGTTGCAATCTCTTCAGATCTTCCTGTTTCTTTCTCCCTTCCTTCTACATCGTATTCTTCTTTTCCTATGGCTCCTACAGAGTCTTCCGGCGTTCCTCTCAATTCTCCTCTTCGGCCTCTGATTCTCAAGCTAGCACACGGTCCAGGCAGCACCGGAAGAGAGCGAGCGAATATATTCGTCTACGGAGACTCATAACGACTGCGACCGGTGTTTGCTGTGGCGAGGATGCCAGAGTAAAGGTGCCAGAGGACCGTGAGGGGCTGTTGGCTTACCGGAAGAGCCAGACCAAGTTACAAAGAGCAAAACACCAGGGCCACTCACCGACGGTCATTCTGGACATCTTATTTCCTACGTGTCGACGAACATATAGCGATAGCAAATACGTTTTTCTCCGGTGCTCGTTCTTTCGAAATCCCGATCAGGAACCCCGAACCTTCGCCATATCGCTTAGAGCGATACCACCCTCGGTACTAGTCGCAAAGACGTTGATCGTAAGCGATACTGTTATCGGGAAGCGGAAACGTCGGTAGATCGACGCTCGACGATGTCGATACAGTCTCGTGAAACAGCTTGTTTCCTCGTATCGCTTGGTACACGTGTTCCAGTCTGATAAGTAGCGTCGCGTAATTGGAACCAAGCGAGACCTCATGGATATATTAATATTCTTGAGCTCACTTCGATCGGATAACGCGAGACCCGACTATCTTATTAATTTCAATGCTCCTCACGGCTGAAGGCCTCTGTGATACTTGCTTTTCAACAATATTCCCTAATATCGTAGCGATACATATTGCCGTGCTAGATGGTATTTGAAGTCGGTAGCAGCCGAGGTGGCACGCGTGATCCCATAGTCGTCTCTAGATTCGACTTAATCACAGGGATAGGATTAAATAAAATAGCCGAGGCTTTCGGTACCGTGCGTATCTCTGGTACATACTCTCCGCTTGGGCACATACACTCGTGCCTTTCACACCAGCACGGTCATTCATTCAGGAACGAATGAAAAGATTGGGCACAATTGTCTCGTCCTGTATCGGGTCACATGCGATTCCACTGACCCTACTCTCGCTCAGGCTTTAAGGTCACTAAGTTCACCGCTCGCGCGATATCACCGTCCATTCTACCAATTCGAAAGAATTCAGATCCGCAAGATATTCTGCGAGCATTAAATTCTCACATTCAATTGATAATACCGATTGCTAATCGCGAAATTGTTCGAGCGGAATGAAAATCATCGAGGGTGCACGGTTGGTCTCTCTCTCTCTCTCTCTCTTAATTTCTCCGTCTCTCTCACACTATCTCCCTCTATTTCCCTTTCCGACACGCTCGCTTGCTCCGAAAACCGTATCCGCGAGGCGGCTTCATTAACTGTTAAACCGTGTTTGAAAACAATGCCCCCGTCTGATTGCTTTCAGCGCAATCACTGTACAATGATGCGTTGGATTAAACAGCACTTTACAGTTGATTCCCTTCGTTAGAATTTCGCTCTCGCTCACCCTAGCTCGATTCGGTTCTTAACGCTAGAGTTTTGGACGTTCGCTCGAGCTCGTGCTACTGCTTTAAGCTGAGTTTTATGCGAAATCATATTAGAAGCGAGAAACGCGCGAAAAATCTCCCGAAAATGAGGGAAATCCATTTGGAGAAAAACGAATGAAATAAGTGTGGAATGCGAGTTGGCGCGCTTTCATTCATGGAATTCTGATAATTTTATGCGGAATTGCATAATGCGCATTTGCATGGACAACCATAGGTTTAATTTGAACGTATTGATGCATCGCTTGGATTACATTTTTCGCGCCGCTCGCTCAGCGGTAAGCCGCGTTTGTAATATTTACTTAATTTTGCAATTAAGCCGCCATTAAAGCCCGGTGACGAAGCCCCTGACGAAGCCCCGGGGCATCCGCCGAGCCATTACTTTTTTCATGCCCTGTTACTCCGCAGGGTACCGTAATATTAATGTCGTAAAGTTAGCCCAATTCTGTCAGAATGCTCGTTTACAGCGGCGTTTTCCCGTGTCATTAATACCAGCCATATCACACCGTCGAGTTAATTAAAAAAACTGCTCGAAATTGGCAAATTGAGGCCGCGGGTAGCCGAGACTTTAGAGATTTCGAGAATTCTTCGAAATGGCTAATTAATTCGTCTCATTGGCACGACTGCCGCTGGAAGGCATGGGTAGCCTGATTAGCGGTGGAAGGAACGAGCGAAATGTAATTCTCTCGGAAAACGACCGGCACATTCTCTGACGGTATCTATCTCTTTGCATGTCGTTTTTGCGGTCGTTCCTAATTGCGTGACGTTCGGGCACCGAAAAAATCGATGACACTCGCGCTCGTGCGAGAGACACCTGGCACTTGGTGAAACACGATAAATCTCGCTTCAACCAGGATCTCCAGGGTAATTCAGTAAATCATTGTGCCCACTTAAAAGCTCACTCGCAGGCTTTATGAATTATTCGCACCGCGAAAAAGAAAGAATACCCCGTGGAACATACCGAGAGCCAAAATCGCGCGTGATTCAGACTGGTGACAATGTCAAGATTCATCCCGCGGGTAAATGAAATTCTCGATCCTAAACAAGCTGATACATTCGGTTCGTGCAGTTTGCCCTCGATTTCGATGCTCGGTATGTATTCGGCATGTATTCGGTACTCTGGTCACTCGCATCCTCGTTTTATGGGACGACCAGCTTGATTTCGGTGGCGCAATTCCGCACCGTGGAAAGCACAGTGATATTAGGACCACGAGAGTTAGCCCAGTTTTATCGGAAGCCTCCGGTGTTACTTTTGCCCGAAGCTCCCGTTTACTGCGGGAGGAACTACGCTCGAGGCCCTCGCCCTCCTCTCTGTCTCTCTGTCCCTCTGTACACGAATACATATTGCCTCCTGGCGGTAGCACTGCAATTAACATCACTCCGGCTTCAAACCCTCCGCCCGATGACGAAGGACGAGACGGACCGAGAAAGAGAGAGAAGGGAGAGTAATAGTTTTCCCAACCCCCCCTTGCCTGCCTCTCGCGCTCTTTCTCTTTCGACTGGCATGTTAACCAACCCCTCTTTTACCCTGCTCGCTTTTAACCCCCTCTCTGTCTCTCTCTCTCTCTCTCACGCGCGCTACCCCTTGAGCAACCCCTCTCTCGATGGTCGTCATGGAAACCGCTCTCTCCATTCTCCTCTATGGTTTCCGTCTTTCTCTCTCTTCATTTTTCTCCCGTTCCATCCCTTTGCGTCGGCCTCGTTCTCTTGCATTTCATTCTCTCTCTCTCGCCCTCGCCGACTCGACACGACTGTCCCGAAAACATTGACCTTACGGTCCAGGTTGCGCGTTCTGGTGTCGGGGTCGAATTTGCTCTGGCCAACCCCCACGCTGACTATCGAGAACGCTCTTCTCCCTACGTTTATGTCTATGCTGACCCTATATGCACGCCTCTATAGGAACACACGCGTGTGTATTTGAGTTCCGGCAGACCGTCATTCAGGCATCCCAGAGGAGATGCCACTAGAGAGCCACTGGAAGAGCCACTGGAAGAGCCACTGGGAGAACGACACGCGCGGGCGGTACACTCTTGGTGCTACCCTCGTACTCCTCTTCGTTGACCGTCTACTCTCTTTCTCCCTCGAAGCCGAGTTCACGGTCGCTATATATCGACCGGAAATTTTTATGTAATTCTCCGCAGCTTTCTCTCGCTTTTCGAGCGGCAAATGGACCTTGGAATATATTTGAGTGGGTTAAATGGGTTAAATTCGTTCCAACGATGGATTCCAGCTGTTTTACCAAGTTTCTTTCTTTCCGACATCGGAGTTTGGGTTGTAGTGGTTGGTTGAATGGGGTTACGTCGAGGAGAACAGTAAAGGGGCTCGAGGGGCGAATAGGGGTGAAATGGAACGCAGTGGGTGGGAACTGCCGAATCGCGAACTGTTTCTTTCGATGGCCCGGAAAACGACACACGCTACTGGAGAAACGGCTCATGAAATTTACAGAGTGCTCGCTTCGCCCCGTTATTCTGACCGTAAAGGATTGATCGTCTTGCGATCCACGGTCCATTGTGAGTCGGTGTTACGAATTCTTGTTCAACGATAGGGAGACTCGACGACTCGACGAATCCAGTATTCCACGATTCGCGTCGGGTCTATTACAACTTCCGATACGTAGAGCGCGCGGTTCAGAGATACCTTATCTCCTAGGAACAGACAAAATATTAGTTTGTCAAATACCATTGGATTCTCAGATACCGATCTCCGGTCCAGCTTTATTCTGGGTCGGTTCGTCGACGTTGGCTTTTGACGAGCGAATTCCTTAATTCCAAAAGTTCCCGAGAACGAAAGAAATTCTACCGAATCTCTCGGGCAAAGCGTTTCGACGTTTGTTTTTCGGTGAGATTGATTAAAGGGAGTTTATCCGCTTTTCTTAGGCGGTAACGCGAGGTTATCGGAGACTAAAGAGAGTGGTGGTCGCGCAAAGTGCAGAGAGTGCAGAGAGTGCAGATAGCCGAGGTCCGACAGTGACCCTCCTGTAATTGCCGAAAGCTCTCGGCCTCTGGGGGCAAAGTTTTCCTTCGGCCAGAGGAAAAAAATCTACCGAGCTGCGTGGACGGAACGGCCTCGGTATAATCTGATTAGCCAAAGTGTATCTGATCGTTTAAGGGCGACCACCGTTTCATCGTCGCGCTATCACCCGAATGGTTCTGTTTACTCTCGTTCTCTCGCTTTGCATACTCGAATGGACCCAGGAGTGTTCCTGAATCCATTAACCGACGGTTCGGGTCGAGTTTACTTAACACCGTTGCTCCCGACAGTCCTGACGCGATGCGACACGACTCTGCCAAGAAAGCAAAAAGCTTTATTAGACCTACGGCCATTCGGTGTGTCGCTAATTTCGTTGCACCCTGCTGCTGCTTCTCGCAACGGGACGATCTCAGATTTCCAGCCACATTACGTTCGTTAGTGGCTGCAATCGAATTCAGCCTGAAAGAACCACCGAGATTCTTTTTCACGTCCGGATGAGAAAAAGAGATTCCTGTCAATTTGTGCACGATAATTATTTTCGACTAACCATTGATTCCTACCAACGAACGACCAGCGATGGTTCTTCCACTCTTGATGGCTACGCGAAGGATGACTCAAAAATTGGCAGCTAATTATCCGGCAAATGGAAATGTACGTCGCGCCGCCGCAGCACAGAGAAAAACGCATCCGCATGGAAATCGGGCGAATTTACATACACGAGGCGCGCGATTTGGCGCGACTGAATCCTTAATCGAGCGGAAACAGATAATGCCTCGATAGAAAGTCACCCTATTAGTTCGGTGAATACCGGCGACCTATTTAGAGAACACCCTGCTCCTCTTAATGGAAGCTGCTGGACGTTTTTCCGCTTTGACTCTCGCCGTTGTGAAGCTTTCTCTCAATTAGACCGATCCAAGAGAGTTATGCGCTCGGAGTTGCGCAATGCACTCAAATGGAAGACACGCGATACGAGCTTTCGATTTTTCTCACAGTACGTAGCATGTTTGTTAAAAGCATCACCAAAGCACATTTTATCTTTATCGCGTCGTTTTTTTCCCTTCTGGCAAAAGATACAATTTCTCGACTGGTCGACGAATAAAATTACAAGAGTCTCGTTCTAATGACCACGAGTGGACGCGATCACGTCCTCCGCGCAGGGTCATCCGGATCTCCGTGAACAAAAGCGAGGTCAAAACCATCGAAAGATCGAACCGGCGGTCTCGTCCCCTCTCGATTTAAATATGCAATTAACCACGAACCGCGCCGAGGTCGGCGCGCGGCGCGGGAAACAGCTATTCGAGGAAGCACGGGGAAACTTCAATTTCGAGGGAAAAAAAAGGTGGGGCCCTCGCTAGTATTATTCTTCCTGATCTTTCAAAGAGTCCATAAATATTTATCGACCAGGGGAGTGAGTCAAATGGAGGCGGTTCCGCGTAAAGTATGATTTTAAAGTAACGAGGATCTCGGTCGCGTGAATCACCAGAGCGGGATAAACAAATGTTTGTTTATTAACTTGCCCGATTTATCTGGTTTCGAGAATCCGGCCGGATCGGACACACGCGCTATACTGTATGTGTGTGTGTGTGTGTGTATATACATTAGCGCCGCATCGGCTCAAACATTTGCCTTTTTTCATCGATCCGCGGTCATTGCATTGGCGAAATATTTAATATCCCTTTATTCACGTTGGTTCATAAAGCAAAATTGAGGATATTTCGACCGACAGCGATATTTCCGCGCGGCGGATAATGCGAAAAAGAATCACCGCGGGCCACTAATAATACAGCTTAATAATGTAGATCATTTGGCTTTGGAATGTGGAGCGGTGAAAATAAAACAAAAAAAATTGAGAATAGCGCACCGATGAACCCTGTGGAAATTTGAAACTGCAGCTGGTGGTGCTGCTGCTTCTGGACTCGAAAATGCGGGGCCGTAATTTCGAGGCTTTCGAAAAGTTTCGCATAAAATCCCATTGCTCCTTGGCGAGAGGAAGGTCGGCCCGACAAGCGAATATTACTGTTTACCCGGAAAACATAATAATCGTCCGTTGTGTCAGTAAACCCGCGGTAAGGGCCGAGTCCTTTTGCTTCGCGAACACTTTGGTTTTAAACGCTCGCACGGGTACACCCGAAAATTATAATAAATTTCTCTCTCTCGCTCTACGTCTCTTTCTCTCTTCTCATTTGTGTTGATTCGGCTCGCAGGTTTTTCCTCGATACTTTGTGTCAAATTTCAAGCTGGCTCTACTGAAAATACATTGTATGTATGATACTATGTAGCATCATGCACAGTGAGAACAGTGTCAAGGAATGCGAGTTGCCAAATGTGTCAGCAGCGCAAAATGTCGCGACAGTGTTAACATAGCGACTGAATAAACAAAGTTTGACGCAACTCTATTCGCTATTTGCTATTCGACATTTGCAGACTGCTAATCGCCAACTCGTCTCGCGGAATCGTCGCTTGGTCCCGTTTTCATTATTAATCCTAGAATTTTTTGGGATAATTTTCGTCCGAGATTCCAATACAATCACGTAAAATTTTAATTCGAGCGTGTGACATGGCGTAAGGTGAAAAATTCTCGGATCTACTAGCTCCATCGAAATTCGCCGGATATTGTAATCCGAAAGGCAGTATTAGCATCTGATTTGCGTGCCTCCGGGAAAAAGTGTTCGAATGGGGAAACAGCGGAACTACGGCCTCGCTAAATTCACGTGTTAGTCAGTGAGCCTTCCCGGCTTGATTTTAAATTCGATCAGTGGCTTGTTCGATCTGTCGGACAATCTGTTCGACCTGACGTTTCGAGACGACGCAACTCTTCCAATTCCACGTTAGTTTCGATTCTCCAGTGACGCGTTCAACTAGAAGCGAAATCACGGATGAATGTAAAAACCGCAACAGTGGAGAAATCCTCAGCGGAGAATGAAAGGAAACTGAGATAAAAATAATGACAGAAGCTATTTTTATACTATGAGAGAAATAGCAAGTGAAACGATATCAAAAGCAGAAGCACGTCTTCCGCAACGTAACCGACGTATGCCAACGCATTCGAATACAATAGTCGAAGGCGATTAGCATTTCGTGCCCCTTGCCACCCGTGACCTCCTCGAGCAAACGGGTGACAACGGCTTCCCGGCCCCAAACCAAATCCCGGCCGACCACCTGGCGAACCCAATGCTCCTCTCCTCAAAGAAAGCAAGAATCGAGCCTTTCCTGACCCAGCTATGCGAGCTTCCACCCCGAATTCCGTGAACAAGCTTCCAGACGAGTTTTCCAGACCGGTCTCCGACGTATTTTCTTCGCGTACATATGTTCTTTTCTCGACAGGCTACAACCGAATTCCACTTTGGATTTCGCGTTCTCTAAAGCATATTCCATTTCCGTCTCTTATTTCGCTCGTTTCTTTTTATCGTCTGCATAGATGGAGTGAGACATTTTGCTAGTAATCTCGACTGAACACACCGAAACACGCGACTCGAAACCGTTTTCCTGTTAAATTTAGCCCGACATATCCTGAGAGAGTTCTTCCTCTTGGTATTATCTTCTCTATAGCGAAGTGGATCGCACAAGTATTGGACTGAAGCTTGAACTGTTGTTCGCGAAATTGAAGAATACTCTATAGTTAAGGAGTAATAATTGTATTGCTAATCCCATCTCGGTTCCGTCGCGGCCATGGTGTACGGCTGTGCGCCGATATAATTCAGTTTCCAAGACAAGGAGCCGAGGGGAAAAAAAAGAAAGGAAAAAGGCCGGAGAAGCGAAGAGCAAAATGAAGGAGGACCGGCCTCGAATTACCGGTGCGCAAAAGGTTAAACTTAATTATAAAACCGGCAATACTACTCCTCCCCCTTTTTTCCTTCTCGAAAAAGTGGCCAGTTATGTATAGCGAATCTGTGAAAAGGATTCACCATAGAAAAATTTCATCCCTCCCATTCTCTCTCACTCTCTCTCTCTCTCTCTCTTTTTCCCCCCATTTCCATCCATCCTTTTCCGGGGCGTCTGTTCTCCGCGAACCAAGAGTTTTAAAGTCGGCAGATGAACTTTCAAGAGTCTTGCCCCCGCAGGCAACATCGCTCTCTCGTTCCTCACCCGAACACTCATGCGCCTGCTCGCAATTTCGCCACGACGACAACCACGAGAATTTTCGTATTTTCTCGCGAATTATGCTAATTACCAGCCACTCTCTTGGTTTCGCGACACCGATCCGCGAGTGGTTTTCGGTACTACACGTTGTTTCGGCCGAAGATGAGATCCTCGAGCGTTAATTTGTCTCGGCCCAGGGAGCCGGGAATTTGTCTCGGATCGGGAGGGAGAGAGAGAGAGAGAGAAAGAGTAAGAAAGCAGGAAAAAGAAGAAGAAGAAGGGTCGATGGTACTACTGGTATGTAGAAGACTGTCGAGGGCTGGTTTCGAGGGGATGCGGAAAGAATCGATTTATCCGAGGTTCTAGGACTCTTGGTGGGCCCTTTGTGAAGAGAGAGGTCGATATGCACGGGAATGACGGGAATAACGGGAATAAATTCTCAGAGAGGATGAATCGCGACCGACTACGATCGATGGTTGAGAGAAAACGAGAGAACGAGAGAGAGAAAACTAGGACCACAACCCTCTAGACGTAGCTGCTGCCAGCTTAAACCGCCCGCGAGGGCTCAATCTGGATAAGGAGCGAAACTTTCCCTAAACGCCGATGGAAAGTTAATGGATGGCCGCGAACTTTATTTTAAACACTTCGCCCTGTATTAAGGACACGGCACGTTATCTTCCCTCCGGCTTCTCTTGGCTGGCTGCTGCGCGCAGAAGAAAGAGTCTTGTTTCGCGAACTCTGCGGACAGAGTATTGCCGGACTGAGCTCCCTATCTTCTGGGTTTCGGAGAGTAGTTGCCTGGTCACTCGGCAGAATTCATTTCTTCCCTCGATCTTCACAGACCAATCTAAATAAGTGCGCTCCGCGTGTCCATGTATGTTTATTATTCGAGTACACACAGGGACTATCCTTGCGAGAACGTGAGAGAGAAGAAACGCGAGGTCGAAGGAATTCCAATTGGAAGATGATCCGATGATCGAAATAACGAGAGTACAAAGCAGGCTCACAAGTGAACCCAAGTGAACGCGTCGAATGAAAAGGGAAGACGATCGTGCGACAGACAGGATCGAGATCGAAAGAGCCGTCACGTACAAATGTAGTAATTAGAAAAATCTCCCGTGGAAATAATCACGGTCTCGAGTGCGAATTAATATCCAGAGAGGAAATTGCAGGAGCATTGTAACGAATGTTGATTGAATTTGTGGCAAAGAAAAGAAGCGGGCATCAGCGCGTGACAGTGCATAGCTGCATATACCTACACCTACCACCGGAAAAAGCAGTGATCGTGCCTCTCAATCGCTATTGTCCTCGATTATTTCAGAGATTATCCGAACGCTGTTCAATTAACAATAAACTATGCGGGATGAGATTATCCGTCATCGGGCTGCGGTAATGCACTTTATATTTCGTTATCGTACAGACTATGAATTATTATTATCGTTCGGCTGATTGGAACATATTGCAAATGGTTCCATTATGCTTTTCTGCTGGCGTAACATTTAGCTTGAAGCCCCGTTCCGCGCTGACGACTTTACCGCGGATATGCTTTGGTATAACTTATTCTCGGTTCGATTAAGATATCGGGATAGTTCGTCGAACTGTTTGCTACCGTACATTCAATTTTCCTAACACTCGTCTCCTGTCGGCTTTGAGTAATCGTTTTAGAACTTACTAGCAGAACAGCTATCTTTTTTACACCGTAATTGAATCCAGCGTATTTTCCCTATGTTTTATCTAGCCCTTGACGAATCATAATTTCCCGATGCGCCAATCTCGAAAGGTAGGTCTGAAAACGCGCGGGATCGGGTGTGTGCATTCGTGCAGAACTCTTGAAGGGTGTCGATGGGGTGAGTGGGCGAGCTCGCGCACCAATGCGATATCTTACTAACGAGCTTGTAATGTGGCTTGGCCAATAATTTCAATTTGCCGGCAGCAAGGTTCCGCAGATCGCGAATCCAGCTAAGGGTAGACTGAAAGGGGTGTTACTCGCGGTGCAGTCGAAACGAGTGCTTTTCTCCATTCGCACCTGTTCGGTTCACCACTCCTCGAGCTCTCTGTGCGCTTTATCAGCCTACTCTTTCCCTTTTAGATTCGCGTTCGATCCTTTCTCATTCATTTTTGCCTCCGGTCTTTATTTTCTCTCGCGCCGCTCCTCTCGCAGTTAACTACAGTGTACGTATGAGCGAGCTAGACGTCAAGTCGCCAACTGAATGTCAAGTTAGCGCCGCTCGCGGTAATTATTGCCGTGCGGCTACGAAGCGTGGCTCGCAAATGAATGAGAGTTCTAATTAGTGGAAAGGACTCGAGGAAGAGGGAGAAGCTGACATTTGTGGAAGAGAGGGAGATGCTGCTCGCGCTTCGAACGCGTGAAACGGCCCGCGATTCGTCTTGCGTCGTCCTCGTTTCGACGGAAGCGGTCTCCCGATCGAACTATCAGACAATAGGCTGCCAATGTGACAAGAACAAGCCACTGTTTGAAGGAAATCCATTGTTGGAATAAAGTGTGACACAGTAAAGACCAGCTCGCGAGGTTGCCCTCAATCGACGATTTAAGGTTTCCTCGCGGATACTACTGCAAACTAACGGCGAAGCCGCATAGCACCCTATAAATAAACCTCGCCACCGAAATCCAGTTAACGATACTAATTATAGATACATTTAATAGAACGTACGCATCTTTCCATAGAGATTTTCCTGAAGATTCTCCCTCTCTCGATCTTCTCGGAGATAAGTATCCAACGCCAGATACAATCTCCAAGCTTACATAGTTGCATCCATAAACTTTCGGATCGAGTTACTCAGTGCTCGCGACTATTCTCATCGTACTTCTCCATATTAGAAAAACCCTCTACGCGTATACGCGTCGACCTCCCTTTTTCCATATACGCGATATCTTCGCATTCGAGTAAGGACATCGGGATTCCTACTCTGAAACCGTCTCACTTCACCAAAGTGTAATATATCAGTCGATGAAATTGGATATTCCCAGTTCTTGTTGCAATCAGCCGCGCAAGCCAGACATCGAATCTAACACGATCGCGAATGTAAACTGTGAGTAGACCGAGTAGCGTACCGCAAAATCAGCTCGGCTACCAATTACAAATAACGCTTCCCACTCGATTGGGGCTCGTGCCGCAAAAAGCCGATGTTCATCCCAAAGGACAATCTAGGTACTGCAAACAAGAGTATCTGGGGATTCCCCCGGAGTCATCGGTCTTCCTGCTCGCGAGAAGATGCCACGTATGGCACAGACGAAAGAAGATTGCGCCGATGTACCGATCAACCAAGTAGCCTGGTCATCGCCACGTCCCCCCCAAGATTGACCACATCGATGGCACCGTAAATAGAAAATGTTGGATCTGGGGTGGTCGAGGAGCGAGGGAGAGACAAAGAAGGATGGAGATGGTTGCTTGGCGCGGCCAATGAAGAGACACCAAATAAGAGAGAAACATGAGAGAATCGGCGGAAAGTAGCAGGAGAAAATGGGTGAGAGGGTAGTTGAGTGAAAGCTCGTGCGAGGGCGAGCAACAGGAGGGGTGGTGAAAATGGTGTGTGTGTGTGTGTGTGTGTGTGGGATGGTGTGCCGCATATGGGGCTCGAACTACGGCTCGAACTGTAGCTCCAGCTATACTACGGCTACGGCTTTAACCTTGACCCTCGCGTGCGCAAAGCCCTGAACCCACCACGCCCAGTCGCTGAACCTCTCCCTCGCTACGATTCTACCCGAGTCCCTAGTCCCCGTAAACGCTTTTATCTTCTCGATATGTGTGAGGCGTGAGCCGTGAGCACCACCCTACTACCCTGCTGTTCTCTCGCTACTCTCCCAGTCGCTGGGAGCATCAGCCAACTTGTACTCCGGAAAACATTGTCGTGGGAGTCATCCCTCTCGAGTACGGAAACTTTTTCTCGCTGGGAGCATGCCGAAAGGTCGCCGTGCAAGTCAGCGGAACAGTCCGCCAGTTTATCGCATCGGTTTCACGCCTCTAGTAAACAGATAATTCCGTTAGTGGCTCGCACTCCCCCCGCCGCCGGTGAAAAGGGCCTGCTAGGGCAGATAAAGTTTTATGTAAACTCGTAATCGCGTTACGACACTTTCGTCGCTTCGAGCGGCCCACGATTTTATTATATTACGACGCCGACAGATTTTTGCGAAGCTGCCCGGAAAAAAGACGCCTCGCGTCGAGGGGATCGCGCGCCAAATGCGAGAGTCGAAAGAAAAAAGGCAGTGGTTTTAATTATTCGGTGGGTGGAAGCGATGAAAGATGCGCCAAATGTTAAATAATTCCCTCGCGTGACTCTCAAAAGCAGAATAGACTAATTAAAATGAGCGGTGCGAGATGTAATCTCGCGGTGTTCGCGATTCAATGGAACATTATGCAAATGCTGTTAATAGCGGCATTACACCGACTCTTCTGAAATAATGATAAATGCCCTTTTTTGCATCCTGCACGGGGGAGATTAAACCGTGAACTGTGGAAATTTTTTTACGCTATCTGCTCAGAAAATTCCAGACTTATCTCACCGATAACTCTATTCTCCTCTTCACTCTTTGGCCTTTTCTCTTCTTTCGCCTCTTCGTTCGCTCTCCCCCAACTAGCCTTAGAAAATTTTCGGTCTTATCGATTTTTTTTTCATAGTTATTTCCACAAGTTCTCTTGTTTCTTTTACGGCTGTTCGACAGTCATTGACGAAGTGTGTCTGGTTTGCTTGCAGATCGCCTCCAGAAAACAGCTGTCCCGGAGAGCGAAGGTCACCAGCCAGGGAATATAATTAGTCTTCCACTTATGGACCGGCAGACCAAGCATGGTTCTATTGGAAGTTGGAACACACGCTGCGACAAGGATCCTCGGACTACGGCCTATGTAGTGGATACTTGGAAAACGGCCTTTGTACGAACACGTGCGCTGGGTCTGCTTGCAGACGGATTATTTCCTTCCTTAACGGAGCCTTTTCCTTCTGGCGAGCGACCATAGTACACACCACGAAAGGGAATATCCTTTTGGGCTGTTCGCTGGGAAAGTCCCAGCAAGGAGAACCGCATTCTTACGACCGCGCTACCTTCCACATTTTCCATGCTCCGCGTGGAAAATTACCTCCACTTAGGGTACGTACAACTACATCTTGATCCTAGACCGTTCCTCTTGCCATTCAAAGCGACTGGCAGTTACTGCCAAACGGGAAAACTATCGAGTTAGGAAGTTGCCAATAGACAATGGCATATGGAATATTATGTAACAGGTGGTGGGCGAACCGCGACTTATCTTTCGAATTGTATGAAAATTCCTCTAATCCTTCTTCGCTTTGCCAGATATCAAGGGAATAATTGATCGTAGGAAACGACTCTCGGAACGAGCTAGGTATAAGTGATTCCGATCTAAGAAGTAATAGTCCCACCACCCGTAACATCTGTTCGATTAATTATTGAACCGTAACAGAGACTTGTACTCTGTTCGTGAGGTTTATGGCTGGACGAATTTCACCGGATCCCGCAGACAATTCATTTTCGCGCTTCCAAGAGCCAATGCTGCTAGCAGAAGGAAGAGAGGAGGAAAAAGAAGAAGGCTGAGACTGCGAAGGCTACCGGAAAAAGGAAGCTGGCAGCAATTCCTGCGGACGTCGGGATGGAAGTAGTACAGGTATTCTTTTTAAGGCAGAACACTTTACTGCTCTGCTCGTTCTTCGCGCTGGTAATGGAGAATCCCCCGGCTGGAACCGTCCGCCTCGAGGAATTAATTCGGAGCTAACGCCAAGACACTCCCCGATATCGAGTCCCTCCGCTCCATCGCGCCCCATCCGAGAGTGTTCGCGTCTACTCGCCACCCTTTCAGTTAGCTTTTTACCACGGTTCGCTGGCTCGCGACTGACTCGCCTCACCCTCGACTCTCTCTCTCTCTCTCTCTCTCTCTCGCCTCTCCCTCGCCTATCTTTCTCGGTGTGATTTCTAATTTCGCTCCTAGCTCCGCGGGTAATGCTTAAATTAATTGCCGCAGGAACGTCACCGTCTTTTCCAAGCCTCTTAATGGTACCCGCTCACCCTGTATCTCGCGCCGCGGCCAACTTTCTATCCAAACTACCGGAGGGCTCCATTTTTCCATGTGATTTAGCCTCTCGGTGAACGATATTATGTGCTGGAACTGCTCGACGGATGCTGTCGAGCAAAAAGCACCAAGAGGCTTTTCTCTTTCTCTTGTTTCGAGTCTCTTCTACTCCCTTTGGAGTCTATGTTGGGGCTTGGGAGATTCTTGGCGCGGTTCCCCGTCCCTGTACAATCCCTTGCTCTCCGACTACTACCCTCTATCCGGCATCTATCCATCCATCCATCTATCTATCTATCTATACATCCCCACGGCTTGAGTTCGCTTGGCGCTCCTGGATGCTGTTCGTACGAGCAAAGCGGACGCACGCGTCTGCGCTTACCAGCGCCAGCCTATCTCCGGTCCATCGCTACTCAGCCAAGCCAATTGATAACCCTCCAAAATTACGTCCGAGCGTCCGAATATCCGCCCTATCACGGACACGTGTATTTCCTCGCACGCTTGCTTTTCCCTGTTCTCCCCCTTTTCGAACCATTCCTCTTGCGCACTCGACGCCGGAAGCTTCTCTGATTCTTACAGATCCTCCAAGAGACCGACCGGAAGCGACACGGAACTTCGGAACAAGCGAGAAGTGCCCGTGGACATAGGACGATGCATCTTATTTGCGGACCGACATCTGTCTATCCACGCGTCGAAATGTAATATAGAAATAATTGTGGAGGATAGTAATAGGAGATTGGAAACCACGAGACGCGTCAGTGAGAACAAGCGAGCAGATCAAAGTAAGAGAGGGTCCGATATAGCGAGAGAAAGAGGAAGCGAAGCCAGGAACAGAAGCGGCAAGGGAAGCTTCAGGGAGAATGAAGAGAGAGAAATTCAAAGATGGCGGTAGTCTCTGGTGCGAGAAGGAAGGAAATCGAGAGATGGAGAGATGGAATAGCGCGCGCGCATAAGAGAGACTGAGAGGGGTAGAGAAAGAAGATCGAAAAGAGAGGGAGAGCGAACGAGCGAGTGGTTCGTACTTCGTAGAGCCGAGTCGAGTTCGGGCATCGGGCATCGAGCATTGAGCATCGGGCAGGGCGAATCGTCCGAACGCGATCCTCGAGTGGCTCAGTCGTGCGCGAACTACTTTCCGTGCGTGGTGTTGTTCCTGTGATTCCTCTCGAATACGGTATTCGTTAGTTTCCTATTGGCTATTAATTACGTATCGGTCGATCGAAAAGTCAACGTTCACAGCTCCGAGCGAATAGTACCCGACGAGATTCTTTCTTTTTCTCGGAATCGCAGCATCCGAGCAGGAACGCGCAGTTCAGTTGAATTGAGTTGGATGCAGTTGGGCCAATCGCGCGATGATCATGCTGTTCTTCCCCGAAGAGAGGGATACGGATCAAGTGAAAGACACAAAGGAAGAAGAGGAATACGAAGAAGAGTTGAGAAGGGTCAGAGTAAACTAGAGATAGTGGAGAGAAGGAGATAGAGTGGTCGAGGCGCGCAAGAGGTGACAGAGCGTGTATTTTCGGCAGCGTTGAGGATCGATCGGTTTCTTCCCGACTATCGTCTCTCGCGCCATGTGACCGGTCAAAGACCACGAGAGAGAAGAGACTCTACTCTCGATCTCCTTTAGACCCGTCGAAGACAAAGTGAGTACGAGAGAATGTTCGATCAAAGGGTAGTCGGTTTCTATCGAATTGACTGGCGATCGACTCGCGTCGCGTCACTTTGAAAAAAGTGCGAGCCTCGCCGAGTGTCGTTTACTTGTCTCGGTTCGGATGTAAAAATAAAAGGAAGTAGACACGCGTCTCAAGGCTACCAGACCACCGCGTACACGTATTGTCTCGTTCAGGAGCGTAAAATCGGCGCAGTCTCCCCTCGTCGTTTATTTTATTTCGCCGATAAATCCGTGCTGCTACTGCTGGTGCTGCTGCTGGCCCTTCCGGTCCGTCTCGGTGCCTTTCCGCTCCAACCCAACCTCGGCCTTTTACCTCTCCCTCTTTCTCCTTTCTGCCGCGGTCAGTTCCGCGCTTATCGCGTTCCGCGTAACCCGCCTCGCGTTTCTTCGAGCAAACGAAGAACAACGTACAAAAGTCAGTCGATTTGCGTCCAACATCGAATCGTTTTGCATTGCCGTGGGAAACTCTGCCACGTTTTTCACAGGGTCATCGTCGCGTTACCGTAAACAGCTAGGTATATATTTTTATGAGGCACGTGTCGCGGCGAGTGCTTCCGCTGTAGGAAACGGTCGGCCCCACTTATGATTCGCTTATTATCGAAACCGTTTCTCCAGCCCGTTAATTTATCCGCGAAATTATTGCAGCGAATCGCCGGTGGTAGACTCTTCGACTAATTGTTAGTCTCTCGTCGTAAAGTAGTGTGATACGAGTGTTAATATTCCGCGGATCAATCCTGCATATTCAATTGTTCGCTAGTGCATTCATGGTCGTGCGCAATATCTCCGAAGAGAAAAACCGTGGATTGGCGAGCAAAACGCACGGGCATGGACACGAACGTGAATATAGCGCGCGCTTCACGCGAGATAACACGCTTATCTCAAAAACGTTCGGGAGCCGAGCAACAACGAGTCGAGTTCCTCCTTCGTCGCTCTACCATTGGCATCACTATTTCCCACCACCGTCACCACTTCTGTTCCAAGCCTTGGAAGCTCGAAACCAATTAACGCTACTTTTACCTAGCAGTGTACAGTATCAGGAGTATATGTATAACTCAAGTGGCCGCGCTAAATTCTCATCCGGGAGACTACATAGTAAGATTACGCAATGGTAAATTTCCATAAACGAGAGGGTAATTTGGCCACATTGCCCTGCGGACGAGAGCAATAATAGGTGGAGAAGTTACTCGCGGGGGCGATACCCTCGGATAGTAGGTCAAACACGCGATGAGTTTCGTGTACTCACCACGGCCGATTCTACCGATTCGCGGCCAAACGACGTTTTCATTCAGAAGAACTTCGATGGAACGTGGAGAGCCACACATGGCACGTGCTACGTCAAGTTTCCGAAAGACACATAAAAGGACGCGACTCTGCGATCTCTTTAACTCTTTTACCGCCCCTTTCATCCATCGCCATTGCCACCCCATGGTTCTTTTTTTGCGAGCGATTTTTTTTCTCTACTCGCTCGTCGTGCTCGTGTCTTTCGTTTAAAGAGGCTCGACCTTAGGAAGCACGCTCTCCTCGAGCTTTAATTACCCGCGCGGTCGTCACGTGTTTACTGACGTGGTCTCTTCGATTATATGACCAACTTAAATGTGCTTGCAATTTCTTCATTCACGCAATCGTAAAACCATCCGTTTGCTTGCTTTGTTGCTCAAAGTATTCTTTGTCAAGATCCTCGAGACGTGTTCTGGATAACGTCGATTAATTTGCAGGGCAGATCGTTAAAACTTCACCGCTGACTATTTTTGCGCTCGTGCTTCTGCAGCCAGACTCTCTTCCATTCGATCTCTCTTCCCTTGGATGCATCGCAGTTCGATCTGCGCTTCTCATTACTGCGTCTCCTGTCTCCTACCTCGTCGGTGCAATATCGCCTGCACGACAATCGCTCCATACACAGGGTGTGTCGCGTGCAGTAGAATCAAGCGCGTCAAACGCATCGAAACATCCATCGACGGACAAAGTGTCGTTGGTGACACTGTGACACCCGATTGGGAGCGCCCGCGTCCTTCCGCGTAATGATCGAAACCAAAAGAACTCGTTGCTAGTCCGATCCAAGGTTAGCAGATTGCACGCGTTGTATAATACCCACGCGGTTCACTGCGGTCTCTTGAATCAGGGCCGTAAAAGCAAGGCATCTGTAGAGTCAGTATGTGTCTCTACGTGTATGCGTATACTCGAGTACACACATACGCATGCACGGTCAGATATTCTATTTTTGTAGAGCCGATTCACGCCGGGCCGGGAACTTGGTGATTTCTGTCCCACGTAAAAGCGCTCTTTCTTCAACGAGTGTCGCTGCTCTTCTGTTTCTTGATTCCCAGCGTTCATCGCTAATTTTCTTCCTGTTCCCCGATGACTATCTCAAGCTTCTCCGGTTTATTACTAGTTTCTCCTGTATACAATGAGGCCAATATCATTTCCTCTTGTTCACGATTCTTAATTGATCATCATTCCGTTTGAATCGGTAATCCCTCTCTGTTCTTTCTATCGTCGCTTCTCTCTGTTCTGAAGTACGTGTCCACGTTGACGGGCTTCGGTTGCATGTCTGTCACACAAGTTTCAGCTCTGCAATTCACAAGAGTCGATTTATTATTTTTTGCCCTCTAACCCTGTTCACACATGTGCAATTTACAAAGAAATATTCCATTAGCCTTTTGCAGTCCCGAATTCGAATTATTTCTAAAGATATTGCACTCGCTACAATTTCATCCGCGATATTCATATAAACCTGCCGCATTGACTGCCCATTGGAATATTGAAATAAAATCAATCGGCGTGATTGCTTACGAACGAAACTCGAACTCGGCAAGAATAACTCTGACCGCAAAGGGTTAATGTATTCGAAGCCGCGCGGAAAGTCACTTGGTAGAGAATTCTGAGTAGAACGTGACTGAGCTTGCTCCTGGCCGATCAAACGACTCGTATCTATCTATCTGTATACAAAAGAGCCAGATGGTTAAATCCGATTTTATGTAGAAGAACGTAAGCAAGAGAATTTTGCCTACGGAGAGCTGAATATCGCAGTTGAGTCGGTTATCGCGACTGAGAAGCCGTTGACAGTATTTGTCAAGTGACCGATAAATTCGTGGTAGGTCTCTCACTCTGAGTCGGACCGTTGTGCCGCTCACAACGTGAATCATTGCTGCCGTGAATCGTCGTGGGACGGAAATCTTGTTTGTCAAAAAAGCCTGCCCTTTGAACGTTTGTAGTACCGATATCTCCATGGAGACTCGGAAAACCGTATACGACCCACTCAAACTGTGAGATCATCCTACATATACATATACCTCACCCATTGCGCCCACTTTCTCGTGTGTGCCTTCACAAAATTCCCCTGCGATTAGATAAAAGTAAATAGGAATTCAGCTTGTCTCGCGTGAAAAAAAAATCCTTCGAACCTACATACATTAGCTGTGTCTTAATTATTCCTACGTCGCGGTTGCTAACAATAGAAATTATTACTTGGTCTTCAGTGTTACGGATATTACAATGAACTGATGTTTTCAGGTGGAGAAGAGGCCTCATCGAAGCGGAAGAAGAAAGAATACTCAAGGTTTCCTGGTCGCTTGGCAGCTGCTGCGTGCCCAAAGTCCCTTATCATTCTCCTGTCCGGTGTAAGATTTTCGGACGACTGGACGGAGAACTGATAAGGGCCCGAGGGTCACAGAAACTTCGTGGGACATTCAAGATCATATCCCACATGCTCTCTGCTACACGAAGCACACCCATCGACACCGAACAACGAGTAGAAATATTCCGAAACAACGAGTGTCTTTAGAAAATAGACTCTTTTATTGTAACAAATAAATAATATCAAAACAGTATTATCCTTACGCGTAGAATACTCTTCATGGCTTATGTCTTTTGCGATTTCATCTGTCTCGAGAAAGACAAGGAAGAAGCAGCAATCTTGCAAATCCTACGATCCAGTGCTTTTCGAAGCAGCGTGATCCAGTTCGTAATTTGGATTAATCCTAATGATCTGCCTAGGTGAAGTAGCGTCTAACTTCCTTTGCGGATTTTGTACGATTAGGATCTGCTTTGCCTCGTCTTTCTCGGTGATGAATTGATTCATATTCATGATTTTGAGAGTCGGAAGGCTTTTTATGAGGGTACTGGATAAGGTCGAAGGAATGGGATCTAAGCGAGGAAGACTCTGACTACAGTCAACTTTCGGGAATATTGGAGGATTTTTCATGAGTGCCGGAGATGGTTTCTTCTTCGGTGCTACCGGCACATCCGACTGTTGAAAAATTGTGCCTGATCTTTTTAGAGTCGTGTTGAGAGTCGTCGTGGCGGTCAGTATGTCCGAATTGACGGAAATGATTTTCGGGCCGAGAACGATGCCACTGCCTAGAATAACGATTAGACTTTGGGATGCGCTCTTACGAGTCTATAGATCGCCAAGATCGTTTGCTCACCTTTCTGCATAGCTTTTGTAACGGGACAATCTTTATGCGCTAGCAGTAATGTTTTTAACTTTGCTACCTCCGCTCGTAAACTCTTTATTTCCATTTGGAGAGCAACGTTGGTTTCATTTACATTCGTAACAGTTCTCTCGAGCTGTTGGATCCATGCTTTCCTCTTTGCTCGTGCTCTCATTGAGCTGGCGCGATTTCGTTCCAAGATATCTCTCTTTTTCGTCACGTCGATCGCTCTTATACGATTTTCCTTTTTCGATCCGCACGATCCGCTCTTAATGTTGTTGTCCAACGGCTTTTCGTTTTCCGGCAACGAATTTTTCGCAAGGACTTGTTTTAATTTCTACAAAATGTAGAGATGAGGAAACCTAGACATTAAAAGCGAGAGTAGCTTTGTAATAATTAAGGTACCATTTTCGCCAAAGAGAGCCTTGATACAGTTGGTTTCTTAGGTTCCAGAGCCGAGGAACATTGCAAAGGTGGCTCGGTCCTTATGACAACTGTCTGCTGTTTTGATCGATCAACAGGCTGATTAATACCAGAGGATTCACCGATCGGGATCGCCGATAGTTGCATTAATTTTCCATCGGCGGTTTTCAAGAGCAGCTGCACCTCCTCGCCATTAATAGACCTGTTCAAACATACGTCACGGCGAATGCACTATTTTGTAAAGAGATTCACAATAAACGTATAGCAAACCCCTTACAATTGCGGCGTTGTTTCTACCGGTAATACTTTCGGCGCAATATTAACCGGATGACTAATAATACTGTCCGACAATATTACGTCTTTGTGAGTCGCGAGCTTCACGCCTTTTATTAAGCTCTGTTCGCTCGTATGGGAAACCGTTGTATCTTTGTCGGTAATCGAGATTCCAGTGGTGCATTCCTGCACCGTGCTCTCCGAGAGAATCTGAGGATTGGCAGAGAGTACGTCGGCTATGTGAGGGAAGATGTGCGGCGTATGGAGCGTGTCATCCGTAATTCCAGCCTAAGCAAATAATTGTGATAGAACAACACACGAATCCTTTTGGCATTTTCGATTTTGGTCTTCGAGAGTACCATACCTCCGGTACCGACAAAGTACCGGTATTTCCGTCTTCCACGGCTCGTCTGAAAGTTTCCTCGAAAGGATTGACATTTTGCAGATCTTGAAACAGACCGACTTCCTCGCAGTTTCTTATAAATCTCGTCGGTGTCGGTGTTTGATCAGCTGTAAGGAAATGTCTCTTGAATTCTCTTCGGGATCTTTTTCGAAGCTAAAACTTGCCGATGCTTGCTCTCACCTACGAATCCGGAATTCTTCGTGCTGTTGCCGAGATTCAACATCATATCGTGTTTCTTCTTGTGTACTAACAGCTGGTCTTCGTTTGTAAAGCTCTGCGATCGGTATACGTTTCGGAGTATAAGAGTACGTACTATAACTATAAGTATTCTAATTACGAGTCTACTGAACGTGTGGGTCACTGATTAGGTGACCTAGCCAGGGTAAACTTTATCACGTACCATATTGCAGCCGGTCGAGGCACAAATATACAGTTTGTCGCTCTCTGCCATACTCTGAACCCTTTTCTCTATTGAGACTTGGCTATCCTGCGGTTTCACAGGTGGTGCAGGGAATGGCAACAACAAACCCACGAGTCAACGATCGACCGTACAACAAGAAACAGCTGACTTTATTCACGACGATCCAGTATTTACCAAATTGTTCATGCATTTCGAGACACTCGCTCTAATACACACAACCCACTCCCGAAGAGAGGATTTACCAATTCGAGTATGTGAATTGTTTCAGGCCACCTTTGATACACCGCTTTATGTCAATTCTTCGCCCATACCTGTGCCAGAGATACGGCCATACTAAACCACGGAATACTTATTCCACAGTGAAATTCCACCCACGGCATGGTACCTAAATCTTCTGCACGCATGCGTTTGGAAGATGTCGATAGTATAGAGATTTCAGTCTCACTTATATAAATTATTTACTACTATGTAGATGCTTTAATAAATAAATAAAATTTTAAGCGAATACAATTATAACTCATTGTACACCCTACAACCACAAATTGCACTGTAAATTAATCAGTATTAAAAGTTACAAATGAATAGTTGGCGAATTGACCAATTGTTTAAATAAGGTATTGATTATTCAAGTATAGGATTGTTAAACAGTCGAAAATTTATAAATGAAGAATATAGGTTGAGTCGACAAGGTTGGTCGCGATACGAAAATACTAACCGAGCTGTAGTTTCCCACCGTTAGGGATCAGAAACCTGACTAAACAGCTGGTTGTACGTCTACGTAGAACAGCTGATCCGAGATATTTCGGCTAACCTAATTTCACTCGAAGCAAACAACACTAACAAAATGTACATTTTATAAGAAAATTATATTCGGTAGAAGCAAAAGACTGGCACAAGTTATTCTTGCATATATTGTTTATAACTCCCGTGAAGTGACAGCAGCTGACAACCAATTTCAATGCTGTGTATCTCTTAAGCACAAACTGATAGGTTGTGTGCATTTATTGTTATAAGTGGTAAAATTAGATTTTCTTTAATAACCGATAGTGCTCAGGTGTTATTTTATTTGGACTCAACAAGATGATGGCTCTGAAAAATCTGGCACGGACGATTTTGACCCGTAAGTTACTGAGATATCGAATTCAATGAACAAGCGATAAGAGTTCACTGTAAAATAGTAAAGTTCTATTGTTCTTAATTGTTTCAGGAGAGATGCTGGCCACAAATTACATGCCAGTAGCGGGGTTGAAATCCGTCGTCCCAACAAAACCTAAAATCGGTAAATGTTGTTTTTATCTAAACGAGAAAATCTATAATGAATATCGCAGTTTTTGCATTATACATAATCACTTTTAGTTCACGAGATGCCTGAAAAACCGAGATTAAGGATAGTTCCCAAAACTCCGGTGCTAACCTACCCAGGAAACGTAAGACCCTTTAAGACACAGAAAAAATTAAAGCTAATGCGTGGTCCTGAACCAATTCATAATTTTCTGATGCACGAACAATATGGCATTATGGCAAGTATATCAACTGAACCTGCTGCATCAACCACTGGAGTATACTACAATGGGTATACTATACAAATTAATAAATAAATGAATAATATCTTGAATTTTAGGCTGAGAGCGGTGGTAGAATGAAGTATGAACATTTTGAAATGATACGTATGAGCCTCATTAGAATGATAGATTTTTCAAGAGCATTTGCGATTTGGCGTGTCGATCCGCCCTGGCAACCACTAACCAAAAAGGTTCGCGGAAAAATGTTACAATTTAACATATTATATCATAATTTTTTATAATGCATCAGGTAACACAATATAACGCAACACGAAATGATTTAGGCTCAAGGTATGCGTATGGGTGGCGGCAAAGGTAGCATTTCTTGTTACGCGACCCCTGTGAAAGCCCGGCGTATCATTATAGAAGTTGCAGGAGTGTGCGAGTATTACGAAGTAATCAGAATTTCTTTACTTAATCTCAAGATCTAGTTAAAAAACAAAATCACAACTTTTACTTGTCGCGATTCCAGGTCGAGCGCGCTTTGCAAAACATTGCGGCCCGATTGCCATTCAAAGCCAGAGCCGTATCGCAAGAGATTTTGGAAGAAGAAAGAAAACGCGAGAAGGAGAAGATGGAAAGTAATCTGAATCCATTCACGTGGAAATACATTATTCAAAATAACATGCTTGGCTATGGAAAGCTGGCCTCTCCTTATGAGAGGCGATGGTTCAATAAATACATGTAAAAAGAAACTTGCTAAATAAATTAAATCTCCTTTCAAAACCGATGCATTTTCTTTGCGTATCACCATTCTAAAAATGTGAAACGAAACGTAAAAACAAGGTGTAAAAATTATAAAGATGTCAGGTACATCAAAATACACGGGTCGGAGATTGGTTACTCGGTTCAGGTTGCTTTATCAGTGAACTTTTATTACCAGCGCTTGCTTACAGTAAATATCAGTCGCGGATCGAATCCGAAAGGAATCGTTATTTAAGTACTGCCTCGTGTCTCCGTTTGGTTCGGCGATGCACAAGTACACACACACATTTACCTGAATCGTCCTTGCCAGGAATATACATATACAGATTGCCATATATACTACCTCCTCCGTTTACCCTTCTTCTTCTTTTTCTTAATTGCTCACTTTTCTTTTATCGGGCAAGGACGCTAACATCGGAGGCACTCGACGCGAAAATGAAAAAAACCGAGGCAAGGCTGATATGTTACAATTACAATATATCTTTATATATATATAATATATATATAATATATCTTTGATGACGGTTTGGTGGTAACAACAGGTAAATACTACATATTGTACATTGAGTAGGCGATAGTCGTATTCTTATTGTTTAAATTAGCGTATCCGATAATCGCGTCCGATGCCAAAAAAAACGGCACGACGACAACGCGATATGACGCGCAATGCTTTCTTTCTTCCTTTCTTTCTTTCTTCCTTTCGTTCGTTCTTTCGTTCTTTCACACGATCCTAACAACAACAGCAGTAGCAGCAACAACAACCCCAACGTTTCAACAATAACGATAACAGCAACGATGGCGAGCGAGGCTTTTAATGCGAATGATCAGAAAGGGAGAGAAGGAGATACATTATGATCGCGCGATGAATCACAAAAGGGAGGGTGGTTCGGCTTTAGAATAACGATAAATACTGAATTGGCATGTATGTATACGCTAATTTGTGCTGTCTCTCTTTCTCTTCTGCTGGTCTCTATGTATTACGCGTATGTAAGTATGTATACATGTATTTACGAGGGGCCGTCAGCACTAATGGAATTGCGGGGCATCGTCGGCTATTGTCGTTCTGTCACCGTCGTTGTCGTCGGCGCGTGCCACCTTACAATAATATGCGCCCTTTATAGTTATTCCATTCCGCGATTTATCACACTTAACGTACTTAGTTAGATAGAGAGTGACACGGTGTCTTCGAGGAATGTTGATCTGTGTCTCTGTGTGTGTAATGGATACGTATGTTACGGATACCGCGATCGGCGCCCGTCTCTCCCAATATCGATGCAATTTCAGTGTAATGTCGTTCCCAATCCACGAGAACTCATGGAACCGTACCAAAATGAGAGAAAAAATGAGGCAAACGGCAATTTTCGAGAGGTTTATCAATTTCTCTTGGATTCGTCGATTGATTCTGCTGACTAACAAATTCACTGAAACTTCGTTGAATTTTTACTCATGGATTTATCGATTTTACTTTATCGCGCTTGATCATCGGAATAAGTACATCGGGACAGACGGACGATTCTGTGATGGCAGTTGTTTTTTTTTTCCAGCGGAAAATGCAAGTTCACCTACAACAAGCCAGCTGATAGCTGCTACGTACGAACCATTATGCAGTGCTACAGTGCCCGTTGGCGGCTACGATTTTTAATTTTCGAACGAAAACCTTCGATATTTTAGTATGTACACACAGACGGTGCTCGAGAGCTGCACGAAATAGTATTCCGAGTAAAAAATAGTAATTGCGAATTTTTCTTCGTCAAGTTCGATCGATTCCAACTTATTTTTTCATTAATTCCAAATGAAGTCAGACGTCTGCGAGGAGGATACGATCTGGCGAGATCTCTACTATTTTCTATTACAAATACTATGCTTCGCGCACTTTGTTTCGCACTCTTTCCTTTTTTTCGCAGTATAAGCGTAAGTGGCTCTCTTCGGAAAGCGATACATACATATTTTTTTTCTTTTTTCTTTACCTGTGCGTCACATCGATTGCGATGTGCTATCGTTTCCCCCTACCTCCCCCCACCCCTCCTACCCAGCCGACAAAACTTTTCATCCTCGTACGATAGGGTATTCGCATAATCATTGGCGCGCATGCACGTCTCACTCGGTTATTCGATATGATTAATTCGTAAAAGTAGTCGTCCACCGAATCTCGCTTTTCCGTCGGAGTGGCAAAAAATACTAGAAAGGACGAACGGGAAAGGATCGTTGAGGGCAGTTCGAAAAGAGAGAGGTACGGAGTATTTATAAGTAATTAATGCAATCCGATATCGTAGATTCTTCAGAAATCAGAAGTATTATCAATCTATGCGATCATGCTTTGTTCGGTGTATTATATTACTTTTGTGTCGAAAGTAATACGATGACCAGAAATGAATTCGAAGCGTTTCAAACTTTCGAATAACTCCTGCACGCGGAATATTGACCAAAGCGATTGGGAAATTCTATAATACTCGGGTTGCTCGTAGCTCGCAGAAGTTAATTAATATCGAATGTTCATCAATACTCGTAACTTCTCCGTCTCGTGAAATCTCGAGGGTAGGTGTGATTGGGCGAAAGGCAACGCAGATCCAGCTTTTCACAGTGATTAATATTACGTAGTACATTACGTATTGTTACGCAAGTAATATAGTCGTTACGCTATAAGACTAGATTCTCGGCGGGATATCTTACGTCGTCTTGGGTGCGCGTCTCTTGTTTCTACAAGAGTTGTTAGACCCCTTTCGAAGCAGACAGCGCACGCATCGTCCCGCGGCGGAAATCGGCGAGGCGGAAAAGAGATGTGGCATCGTTATCGCGTACCTAAACCTAGAAGAGCTTTGTACAAAGAAACGGAGAGAGAAGACGCCTCGTAGAAAAAAGTGATGTGCGTTGACCGGCGCACACGTTCCTCCGGAGCTTCGATTCTGACTTGGAATCTGCCGAAGGATGGTCTACGGATAATAAATATAGGAAGTTACATACGAGCCTCGAGATTGAATTGCGGAGGCGTAAGCGTGCGCTGCCTTACTTCGCACTCTCCGACTTACACTTAATATTTCCTATGTCCCACGCTTGACGTGCTAACACACAGCTTACAGATACATACATACTTATTGTTAGTTTTATTCCGACACGTAGTCCTTAGATGCCTGGGAAATAGCTGATCCTTGGAAAGTTACGGATCCTTGAATTCGTTTCGATTCTACGATCGCTCACCCCTTGCGTTTTCTCTTCTCGCTGCTGAATTTCTTCGGCAATACTCTTGGAAGAAGCTTCTTCTCTTCGAGATTGACATTCAATAGTCTTCTTTCTGTCTTCTGCGAATCTCTCAATACTGCCTCGGGTAAGATACGGGAGTGTACGATTGTTAATGGCACCCTCGCGGTTTACATGTTCACTCGTTCACCGACCGATACAGAGCCGATGAAGAATCGTCTTTCCAACTATAATAATTCCTTCTTCACGAGATTAATTGCTGCTTGTTTCACAGAATTTATCTTGAATTTCCGTCCAATTTTCCGCAGAACAATGGTAAATGCGCTTTTGCTTAGCTCGCAAGCGCATTATAATTGGTAAGCGACCGCATTGATCGATCGGTTTCCGCGAGGAAACTCAGTTGTCCTTGCTCCGTGCTCTTGTTAACGACCAATTGAATTCCCATCCCGCTGAATAGTGCTCTCTCATTATACGTCGGCGTGGTTATGCAGATTAATAATATAAATGTGGCTGTGAGTATTCTGTGCTCGCAGAATTGAGAAGATTGGGAAAGATTGGTATGTATACGAGTAGAAATAATACGCGCAGCTTGCTGTGTTGCATTGTTTCGTTCGACATATTCGAACGATTCGTGTGTACGATTCTGCCCTTTGCTCTTCTACAGCCATATATAAATGTAACTTTAAATCTGTTAAGTTCATAATTAACATGCGCTATCGCGTGTATATATATAATATATATATGTATATGTATGTATATATGTACACAGTCTTACAAAGCAAAATTTACAAACATGACGCGACGCGACGCGACGTACCGGTCGATCTGAATAAATACGTCTCCTCCCGCGAAGATCCTCCGGGAAAGGCAGCGACCCGAGCCATTCGACTTCCTTCCGTTCGAAGATCGATCTCGATCCATACATACACACACACACACACACGCACAGGGTAATGCCACCGGGAAGACTGCTGTCTCGGCAGGCTCAAAGCAAAAACGCCGAAGGGAAAAGATGCTCGGGCAGTAACGGAAGGCGGATCACGAGTGGCAAAGGATAGGGATCTAGACGGTGATGATTCCGACTCGGAAGCTGCGGGACTTAAATCCTCCGACTGCCAGTAACGCCAGAGGGTATGATCGTAAAATTCGCATTTCTGCTACTGTCGAGGTATTCGAGCTATTCCTTCAAACCACTATCGGTTCAGTCAGTGGGAACATCGGTCTGCTGAGATTATGGATTATTTAGGAATAAAATAGGATTGCTGAGTTGGAATGGCATACGATGCACCCAATAATCGCAGTCAGAGGACTAAATTGCATGCTTGTCGATGAGGCTCGCGATCGAGATCGATCTAGCGAGGGAATTGTCCCATACGTCGGCGAAGGTGCTGCGATCCGACTAAAAATGCTTTCGCGCTAGCGGAGGAAGGGTTTTGAGCGAGAGATCGATTAGTGCACGCGTAACTTGCACGGGGCAGTGCGGATCCACACGCCCCGTGGTTCCAACGCAGCCACCCTTAAAGCCTCTGCGTGTGTAGGTAATAATTATGTGTGTAGATGAGCGAAGTCTGATTTCTTGTTATGGCAAGTGAGTGAGTGAGTGAGTGTGTATGTGTTTGTGTATGTGTGTATGCATTTGCGCGTTATTCGCGATGTGCTGCTAGGAAGCTGACTAGATTATAGCCTAGAGTACGAAATCGCGCGCGATTCGCGCCGCGCGCAGGAGCCGCTCCTGGACGACCGAGGGGAATGTTCGCGACGACGGCCAGTGAGGAAGCGAAGAACGAGGGAAGGCAAGCAACCCCCGGTCGGCCAAGCGGCTGGATTATGTCAACGGCTACTCCACAGTTTCGTACCGACCCCGACTGCTCGGTCCTCGCAAGGACCGAACGGCTCCACCTAGGCGTTCGACTCCTTTAGGTTGTCGAAGTACTGCATGATTTGATTGTAATCCATGCCTAGATTCAAGTCGTCCAATGCGACCGACTCCTCTTGCTCCTGGGAAGAAGAGCCCGAGGAGGCGGCGGAGGAGCCTGAGGAAGAATGAGTGGAGGAGGAAGAGGGCGAAGTGGACGGGGGTGAAGAGGAAGAAGAAGCTGCGGTAGGAGTAGTAGAAGCATTTACCGAGGATGTCACTGCAGCCGTGGAGAACGAGGAGAACATCGGATTCCCGACGATCGTCGCCCTTTTCACCTCTCTGGTCCTCGCCTCTTTAGCCTGCTGGTGTCTAGGCTCATCGTGGCTCACCAGCTCCACGAATTCCGTCTCCTCTTCCTCGTTATCCTTTGGACTATCTACCCTAGGTTTACCGTGCGGCTTAATGTGCTGGATGATCTGCTTGCTGTGCCGATGATTCGCGTTGTTGTGGCCACTGTTCGCAGCCCCGATCCCAGTGGCTCCTCCGCCGCCGGCGCTCGAACCTCGGTGTCGATGCTTGCGCGGAGTCTCAGGCAAGCGAACGATCACCCCCGTGTTTCTGTGCGGTGGTACGGGTGGCTTGTAATCCTCGTTGCCGTTGTTGGCGACGGTGCCAACCGCCGGAGTGGTGCTTGTCGCCGTGGCGATCGTCGATGTGGCTGGTGATACACCGTGCGGTGGTAACGGCGGCGGGATGTCATCGTTGCTGCGAGCAAAGTGATCATCTGCCGTTTGCAGATACGAGTACTGAGGGTTTTAGCTAGCATTCGGACCATTAGCGTGTTGGGATGGAACGGATGCGTGGGTCAGCGAATTCATACGTGATCGTGGGAGCAAGCGTGAGGAACTTTCACCCGTGTAGGAACGAAAATAAGAGAATTGCTACGAAATAATTACTCGTTTCGAGTAGTAGTCACGTTCGACGTGACCATCGATGCCGGGGTGGATGCTGAACTGGCCGATACCACGACTGAGGGCTTTGATCCGGATTTCCCTCCGAAGCTGTTGCGTGGTAGTTTGTCTCGTTTGCAGTAGGTCGTCGTATCAATCGGCCCAGACCCGTTCGGACGTTGCACGACGGACGGCAGCTCGATATGATTCGGGTTATCGAAACACGTGCCTAGTTCGTTGCCGTCACCTTCGGGCTCCGCTGCCAGCGGATTACTGGTGACTCGAACCTAATGCAAAACGAGTTTTCCGCATGATATTCGATACTCGGAACGACAACTGACAGTGCTGGGTGAAGATATCGAATTTTTCATTCGGAATGTAATATGATGTCGGATTCGGGAAAAGATTCGAGAGACTAGTGATTCTAAAATGGAAAGCTGAATCTGGGATCTAAGTCATAAGATAGACCAGACTATCAATATGCTAATGAGTAATTTCGAAAAAAACAGGAAATAGACAATAGAATAAATGAGGCGGATACCTGTTGCGGACCACAGGCAGCCCTTTCGAGTGTGGCTCGGCCGAGCCACACCCAATCATGTGCGTTGGTTGTGGATTCCCTCGCGGGTCTTCGACCGGAAGCAAGTTGGTTGGCGGCTGCTCTGGCCCTCGCCGCGCCTGAGAGGACCGGAAGTGCTGCACTAGCCAGGGGTGAATCCGGTGGTTGAGGCTTGAACTTGCTGGCGTAGACCACGCAGGAGACAACGAAGACAACGATCGCGAAGCAGAACGCCGCGAGAAGTACGTACATCCCAATCTCGAGTGGACTCATCCGGGCTCCGCCATGGTGCCGTACTCCAACGGCCCCAATACCTCCTGAAGACATGCCATTAGCTATAGCGGTGAGGTGCTGCCGTGCCTGCACCAAAGGCTCGTGCTCGTGCTCGTGCTTGTGCCAGTTCTTGTCTTTCGGCCCTTTGCACAGAAAACAAAGAGAGAGAAAGAGACGGGGAAAAGTGTGAAACTCTGAGCAGACTCGACTAAAAGACGATCTTCTCAAGCTGCCGATCTTCTCTGACTGCCGTAGACTGGCTGACGCGCTGCGAGGAGAGTTTAACTGAGAAACCGAATAATAAACACGTGCCATGACACAGCGACAGGTGATATGTGTTCGATAGGAAAGAATAACGAAAAAAAAATGAATAGTGCAAACGATTGTCAAATAAACTGAATAAACGGATAAAAGCTCGTGCCAGATAGCATGCATGCTAAAGGAGAATAGGGGTTATTTACCGATGAGAATGTCATGTAAATCGGGTGACATCTCCCCTCTGCTGGTCTTTCTTTCCCGGTGGTGGTGTGAGCCGACGGTCCCTCCGCCGTCGTTTTGCACGAATTCAGGTCGATTCGGCAAGTCGCTCGCGGCGAAATCCACCTCGACGTTTGCCGAGGCACTCGCCAGGGCCGAACTCATTGCCCTCTGGGCACCCTTTCCGGCTCGCCTTCCGTTCAGGCGACAAGCGTCCGCCAGTTGGAGGCTCACGCGCAATAAATCACCGCGACCTTCGCCCACTGCGATTACCCGAGGGTGATGCGAGGCTACCATAGGCGCGAAGGCTACCACCTCGGGGTCGAGACTCTCCACTAACAAGTGGTAGTCTGTCACTGCGATTTCACGCAATGGACTGCGAGTTCCGTCCGAGAACTCGACGTCGATGTCCAAGAGACCCTCCTGGAAGAATTACCAAGTCAATTAGAGGGAATGAACCGGAACAGCGCAATTAATAGGGGGAATTTCCTCAGACATCTATCAGTGGAGCACACGCTTTAAACTGATTGAAATAAGAAGTGATTCGTACTTGATATTGTGCGGTGAGTCGTCTGGTAACCGAAGTCTCCGCGACGTATCCGTTCTCGATCGCGGTGTCGGGGCTGATGGTAAGCTGAAGCCCCGACACGACTCTAACCGATAATCTCGCGACGGAAACTCGGTCGTTGCCAACTCTGACTTCCTTTGCGCCGATTACTCTTCCGGTTATGGGTGAGAGAACCTGCACTTCCGTTCGACCCACTCCTCGCCCCTGGACTATCCGGCCCTGAATGAGGGTCGCGATCCTGGGATCGGAGACGCGTAGCATGCCCATCACCAGGTCCGTGACGCGCAGCCAGGTGCGCCGATTGACGAAATACGAGACCCTTCCGGAATCGTGATCGGTGGCCAAAAATCTCGCGTGTACTTCGATGGGACTCTGCTGAAAGCGGAGTCTGCAATTGGTCGAAGGACTTCGATCGATCGAGTTAATTGCGTCCCAGCCGTGGTCGTTTCCGTGGAACCTCTCTTCTTGCTCGTCCTCCTCGAGAATTACGTCCGCATCCTCGACGTCCATCGACGTGTCCTCCAGCGAGTCTTCCTCTGGTTCTACCGCACTCCTCTTCTTCCCTCTCGCGAGCTGCTCCGCAGACTCCGGTCTATCCGATCTGGGACTAGTGGCGTTTAGACTGCGTTTGCTCTTTGCTCCCGCTGTGTGCTCCTCCGGAACTTTCCAGCCTTTGATCTGACTCAATCGCGTGTCGCCTACCGTCACTTCCAACGGAAATTCCGGCATCCACACAGTGAATTTTGCGAGCCCGGTATACGTGCCGTATTTAACCAGGACCGAGGCATTGCTCGAGCCGCGAATTTCCGAACCGTCAACGTACACGCTGCTGCACGAGGATGATACCTGTAAAGTATAATGATTTGTCGGGATTTTATCCGACGGAAATACCCCGAGCAGACAATAGATTCTTCCGGTGACTAGAATAAAAAGAGCCCTGAGTATTGAGGGGGGAATTCCATTTAAAATTAAAAACGCTTTGTCCCAGATAGCGATTCGTGTCTGTCGCCGTAAATCGCGCTGCAACATTTATCCGGCTAACTCACGAGCCTTCTCGCGCGATTGGTCAGAGTTCTTTTCTCCTCTGCGAAATACCAGGAAGCTCGCAAGGAATTTCTCGACGGTCGCGTTCGCCTTTCCTTTCGTGAGGTCAATTTTCTGCCAGGGTTATTCGCGGGATCGCGCAATTGTGTGTCGTCGGGCGCAATTGGAAGGATCGTGCACGAAATCCGCATACCTTAAGTACACTCTCGTCCTCGGAATGACAGGAAGATTGTAGCGTGACGTCGGCAACGGTACCAGCCTGGCTGACTATAAAGACCTTCATCCCTTGTGATACTTGTCGACCCGTCAGCACCGCGGTGTTCATTACCTCCCAGTTCTGTAACAGAGCCAATGCGATTAAAAGGTAGTGAGGGGGCGTAAGGCTCGCTCCGCTCGATTGCCGCGGCGGTGGTCCAGAAAACTGATTTAACTCCATTAGCGGTCGCTCCCTTGAATTTCGGCCGATAGTTGAGACCGTGGTTACCGGCACTCTTTTTGTTATCCGGGGAACACCACCCTGGAGAACTTGGCTCCGTATAAGCGAATGGTTCGTTCGCGCGCGTGTGTGTGTGTGTGTGTATAGAAGGCCAACGCGCACGCAAACCCGATTCCCGCGTTCATTGGGGCCTGCGGAAATCCCTTTAAAGGGCTTCCAGATTACGAATAGGCCGGGCAATTCGCGGTGGACCATTTTCCGGACTGGCCGAGACGCCAATGCGGCCGGACGGGCTATGGAAGTTATTCTAGCTGCATACACGTACTTGTCTGTGTACTTTCCAGTCCGCCATGCCGGTGGCTGCTGCTCGCATAGCCGCTGGAAAGAGGAGAAAAAGGGAGGCAACAGAGAGGAACAGGAGAGGACGAGGGAACGAGTCCAGCCAGTCCGATGTACCAAGCCATTTCCAAGTTGGCTTCCGTACAGTCTGGCTGGCCTTTGGAAGGAACATCAAACGACTCGGATATTGCAGCGAGGGAATTTAAATCTCTGACCCCGTGGCTCTTCCTCACTCGTAGCCACGGGACCCACACCCATCCTCACCCTCCTACGTCCCTTTGCGTCTCCGCACGCGCGCTTTTCTCTTACGCGAACCTCCGGTATTCTCCGGTATTCGCCAGACATATCCCCGTCGAATTTGTATTCTTCGGATCGATATGGATCGTAATGCCTCCGACGCGCATAATCAGCCCTCTTGCCGAGTTTCGTCGCTTGGAAGAGGATGTGCGTTGAATTTTCGAGAGACTCCTGCTTTCGCCACTGTTCGCCTTGGCAGGAGTGTCGCGCGGCTCGCGCGCCCCACTTTTCCAAATTCCACCCCTAGGTCTGGAGCTTCTTATTGCCATTAACACTTCGCGCAAGCTCTATGACCACGGAATACAGAGTGGCGGTACTTTCACCCTTAGGCGATAAATTAGCACGATGAAATATGCTCGCAATTATTTCTGAGAGCCAGTCGAACCAGTTTCCCGCTGTTCTCGGGGCTTTTTCCGAAAATCCTCCGCTCGCTGCGGGTGGCGCAAGACCGCAGCGAGAGTCTCGACTCTGTGAAGTCGACGCAGCGGGACCCTCGACGGGAAAAGGCCTTAATCTAAACTAAATTCTCCTCGGGCAGTGCGCTGCTCTTTCTTATCTCAAACGAGCAGCGGGATATTTATATCAGAGGGATCGCGCGGACTCGGAAATATTTTCTCCTCTGATTAAATACAGGGCTCCAGGTCCAAGGTAAGGTAAGATAGTGCAGCGGTGCGGTGAAGTCGCTGGTAAGTGGCAAGTGGGATGGGTCGGAGGATGCAGTGAGCGCACGGTGTCAATGTTGGCGTTAAGCGAGATGGACGAGGGTTCCTTGGATTTATGGGTCGTGGCGAGCGAAAGAGAGCAACGTAAAAAGAGAGAGAACCGGCCGGGAAGCGTAGCCTTCCTTCCTTCCTTAATTAAAAACTTCATTCGCCGTCTAGCGTGGGCTACGGCAATTAGAATGCGGATAATCAAGAACCGTATGCGGACTTCCCGACACTTGGCTTCGTAGCCTCAAAGGAATACGTAAGTGAATGGATTAATAATTCAATTTGGAGCATCCACCCGACTGCGTTTTCCCGTCTCACGAATGACATTCCCACGAATTCTAGTCGTGACCCAAAAGATCTCGCGAAGCGCGCAAGTTCCACGGTGTAAAAGGAGTGCTTTGCGAATGGTAGCACGGTTTCTCACGTTTCAAAAAACGACCGGCCGAGTAATGAATCGATTCGATGGACGGTCAGCGGCACAATTCAAAGACCAGCAAGGGATTGGCATCAATGCGATAGGCGGCAGTAGTCTATCGTTAACAAAATGGTACTTCGAATTCTAAACGGTCCTGGTTAAATGCACAGGCCCATTAAAAGAAAGAGTATCGATTACCACTGGTATATCCGACCCGCGAATCCATTTCGAAAATTGTACGGCGCTTGTGGTTCGCGGCACGGAATCGTTGCTTCTATTGCTAGCCTGGCGCGTCTGCTGCTTTCCAATAGTCTCAGCAAGTTCGGATTATGTAGCAAGCCTCCCAGACTCAATTATCCGCTTGATGCTGGGCGCCCGATAGAAATTGCGGTCTTGCTCCCCGAAGGTATTTTCGCCGCAAAATGCGAAACAATCTGCGGAAAACGATCGAAGAATCGACCTTGTGCCGTATCGGTGTTTGCGAGGGGGTAAAATCAACGACGAGAACCAGGTTTCAAGGAGCGAGGCTCATCGGAAGAATGACGCAGGATTGAAAGAACTAGCCTTGGAAAAAGGTTACGAAAAGGTTCGCGGGCGGACCGGGTCGTTTGACTCGATGACACACACACACACACACCGGGAAAGGGCATTACGTCCTTTGTCGAATAGGATAGGGAACCCACGCAGCCTTTTCCGCTTTGTGTACGTCGGAAGAGCGGTGTGAGTGGTGTTCCACACGATTCCGAGTCAAAAGGCAAAGCTCCATTCTCGTAAGGCTCTCGAGGATTCGCGTGGATCGTAAGGATCGTAAGGATCGTAAGGATCGCGTACGCGTGCTATTCGCTCGAGTATGTATACCCATACTCGGCCCACGTAGTACGAGAGGAACCGTATTCTATCGATCGCAGGAGAGTTCCCGTACTTTTCGTCGGCGCTTATCGTCGGAGTTAGCAGATACTTTTCCCCTGGAGGATCTCCGCGCGCGCACACGCCGCGAGACAGACAGACAGACAGAGGAAGAAGGAGCGAGAGAGCGAGAGAGAGAAAGAACGGCAGGAGAAGCGCGTGGAAAAGGTGTGGTCGCGAGGAAAAGGACAGAGATGGCTGGAAAATCGTGCCGCCTCGCCGAGCAGCGATATTGGCTGCCGCTTTTCGCCGAGAGTGCTTCGGGACTGGCCACGTACTCTGCATCGCTCGACGATGCCACTCGATTCTCCTATTTTCAGGTAGTAGCTTGCTCGCTTGCTCGCTCGCTCGACTCGCACGAGTCCGCACCACCTCCACCCGCCGCGCGTCCTGCCGCGAAAAATTCTCGGCACACGTTCGAGCACACAGTTGGTGCGAATGAAAATCCTGGGACACGTATCCACTCCTTTCTTTTTTTACTTTCTTTTTCTACTTTCTGCCCCTCTATCTTTGCCCGGGACTGGCAACTCCATAGGGACGTGAGCTCGCTCGCGAAAACGAGCGAGCAGCCGCTTCCGGGAGCTACTTTTATTTTACCTCACCACCGCGATTGAGAATGCCTGCTCTGCCGGGTGTCTCATCGCTGTAACAGTGTAACGCGTACCGCGCATCCCTCTCCTCGTCGAGTTGACTCGAGCGGAGGTCGTGAAATTCAGGGTCGATTGGACTGGCGATTTATTCCTACGATTTCTCCGAGAAATCTCTCCGACTTTTCTTCCTTCTTTTTCTTCTCCTTCCTGTTATTTTTCTTCGTTTATTCCTTCTGGCGGCAATGGTGGTGGTGGTGGTGGTAGTGGTGGTGGTAGATGCTCGACGGTAACTGTAGAAATAAATTGCCAGTCCAACGAGCACTGGTTTATGAAATTCTCGGGCAATTAATAGGCTGGAATTTATGCGACGCTCGGTGGGTCTTGGCTGGCGCCGTGGGGCACCACGACGCCCCACGGCAGCGACGTCCCGCCGAGAAGTCTCTCGATTAAAAGTTAATCGTCGCAAACACCGGCTTCGAGACGATGCAAATACAGTCGGACGAGCCGCGCAGCGGGTTTTGGTGACTGCACGGATAATAACGCGTTGACTGCAGTGAGGATCAGTGGTGAGTGGCATTTGCCCTCACTTTTTTTTTTTCTCTTACTCTTCCTCACACCCTTCGTTTATCTCTTTCTCTCTCGCAGTCTGTACGTGACACGCCCCGTTAAATCTCTCATGAGCCCCGAATAAAAACAGCTCCTGGATTATCGGGTATACTAACGCTGCCGTCAACTGTACTATGAAACAATCAGCCTGCTGGTAGCTACAAAAATGTTTTCACCAGCGAATTTTTTCGGGTTTACCCATTCGGGACAGGCTCGTATCAGCGACAAGCCAAAAAACATTCTGGAAACAGAGAGCGACCTCAATGGAGAGTTCACCGCGAATTGGCGCTATACTATGGATGGAACGCGTTAATAACGCGTTTGCGGATAGATTACCACTACTCGCCAATGGGAGAGAGATAATGCAGCGTAATCTAGTGTAAAAAAGGGGATCGCGTGGCGAACGGTAATCTAGCACAGTCGAGCTAGAGGAGGGGGTGGTTGGGATAAGGGAGAAAGAGAAGAATGTTACCTTTGAAATCGGTAGAACGGCCTGTATGTCGTCCTTTTGTATCTCCAAGCGTGCTTGGAGCTTCCTTCTCTCGACGTGGTGATGATGATGATGCTGCAACTGGCGCTGCTGCAGTCGCTGAAGCTGCTCGATGCCGCTCAGCTGCGAGCCATTGTCTTCTTCGCCCTCGAAGGCATAGCGTACGCTCCACACGATCCTACCACCGTCCCAATTCCCGTCTATCCCCTCCTCGCTTGCCTCCAGCAGCATCGTCAGGATCTCCTCGGCCGAGCTGCAAAACCCATCGACGATCCTTCTCTGATTTTCAGCTCGCTTTTCGCATACTACACGCTACACCTCTCGGCTACTAGCCTCAGACCATTCCTACTCTGTCTAAAGGCGATTTCTACTTCTGGATGGTCGTACAAAAGAACTTGGACTGCACATCGGCTATGTCTGCCTCCCGATACCAAGGAAAAAGTTCGTCGACTCCTGGCGCCTTGGCAGTTCCTTCGAAACTATCGCTACCACCTCGCAACTTCCATTTCACTCTACGATACTGCCGCAGGCTCCGTATTTCATCGGTATCTCCAGCGCTTCGAACTGGAAATACATTTCCTGATCGGCTTTGCATTCGCGTTTTCGGTGCCCCGACCGATTCTCGCTGCGAAATTCCCCGAGAAATAAAAGTCCAAAAGAGAGAGAGAGAGAGAGAGAAAAAGAGCAGCGCTTAGAATGCTATAAAGAATTTTTCAAGCTCGCCATGCCGTTAGGAATGACAAATTCGAGTCTGCATGAAAGGTAGCTTGGCAGTCCGCCTTCGTGGCGACCATGCTGCGGCAGACTACAAAATCGCAACCGTACAATTACACCAAGTGCATTAGCGAGTCCGGCCCTCTCGGCTTGGTCCGTCGAGTTCTTCCTTTCGAACCGCAGGATAATTTGTCGGAAAACAAAGGGTTATTACTACTACCGGATTTGTGGGCAAGGATTACTGTGTTTCGCGAGTATTGCTGCAAGCAAGTACAAATAGTAGTTGGAAATTGGTCTAGCGAAGTACATACTCCGTCCGCTTGAAAGACAGCCTAAAGAATTGCCCTATAACAAAGAGACAGCGGATAGAGGATAGATTCTATGCGAGCGTGGTCCAGCCTTGGTTAGAAGTATTGTAGAAGGTCAGTCGATCGTAATAGACGACCTTCGGACCGTCTCATTACTGACATAAGAGGGTTGCACCCCAATAGAGAGGTATATATCCAAGGAGACCCAGTACGCACTAGTACCCAGCTGCAGCTGCTTTAACTGTTCTAAAAAAAAAAAAGATTCATTCGCTCTTCTCAGCAGAATCTTCCGGTAGCATAGCGACCTAGCGCCGCTGTTTAGAGTCCTTCCACGGTGAAGGAGGTAGAGGAAGATCCGAGAGGAACCTTCTCCGCGATCTCTTTGCTTTGGAGAGCATATCGCGAGATCTTCCATTTCCAAGGAGCTATTCTCGCGAAGCTGCGTCCCCATGAAAATTCAAGGACCCATTGAAAAGGTACCGGAGGGGAAGGAAGACAAAACAGCCGGCGATTATAAGCGGCAGCTTCGGAACGACCTACGGAATACTTTGCACTACTTAAGACCCGGGAGAAACCTCTTTCAGGAGGCTTTGCATGCGTAATAAAGAAACCTCGGGGGACCTCTCGCCACCTCTCGTCCTTTCGAATTTACACGTCCATCGGAATTTGATGCGAAGGAGAAACCAGTCGTTCCCTGGGGCGAAATGAGCGTGACGCTCGAGAAACACGAGGATTAAAGTCAAAAAACGTCGGATTTTTCTTCATGAAGGCAGAATGCAAAAAAGGTAAAAAGAAAGTGGTGGATAGGATGACGGAGTGCGGTGCAGCAACGGTAGCAGGAAGGCAGAGTGAAATTAACCGAGATTCATAAGGAGGAAAAATTAGTGGCAAACTCGAGCGTTATTCGTAGGGCGATACTAACGCGGGCAAAGCACTGCTTTATCGCGGGCATAGATCTCCGTTGCGTGCAAGGCGTTTCCACGATCAATGATGCACGACCGCTGCAATAAACTACCGATTTCGCCGAAGCAAAAGCCGAAGTTAAAGCCGAAGCCAAAGCCGAAGCTCTTGGAAGTGGTGCAAGGCAAAAGAGAGAATGGCCGAGTCAGCGAGACCGCGAGATAGACAGTGAAAGACAGAACGGAGAAAATCAAACCGGAGCATCGCGAGGTTACTCCCGATAAACAAGTAGCTTCTCCTACCCTCTACGCCGCGATCCAACGCACTGATAATCGACACTATACATTTTTTTCAACCCTAAATCAAGTATAACTATACATACAGTACCAGGTTTACTTTATTTGCCTCAAACCTATACAATTTTCGTAAGAGTATAATTTATTCGAGGTGCAGTGTAAGCATAGATACTTTCGCCTGGCAATTTGAATCGTCCATCCCGGTTAGGGGGTTACAAGTACATATGTGGAACATCAGCAGGTTCCACTCGCTTATGCCAGGCTAACCGTGGCTAGTCTCTCCCACCCGGGCAACATCTCACATTCGCGAGCGAATAAAATCCCCGAGGAATTTATCGGGACAAGGGTTTTCGAGTTGAACCAGAATTCTAAGAGGGTCGCCCCCCCCCCCCCTCTTCTTTTATTGTTTGGCCCCGTCCTCCTTCTCCCGACGCGACTACTGGCGCCGGGATGTGCGAGCCAAAATTTCGAAGTCAAGTAGAGTCGCGCGATAGTGATAGTCGGCATGACCTGGGTCACTGACGAGGCTCTCTCTTATCTCTTTCTCTCTCCCACATACTGCGCGCCAGCCGCGCACAATTTCTAATTATTCCCAGTGACTCCGATACGTCAGTTCTTCTTTCGATTCTCGTCTGCTTATCTTTGATCCCCGCGATCTTCGCTATATAAGACCGCGATCGGTCGAATTCCCAAGTCGAATTGCGAATTATCGTTCGAGCGAGCAAGATGCGCCCGAGCGTGCTATTGATTGGGCTTTCGGTTCTTCTCGCGGTGGCAATCACCGTCGAGGCACATCCCGTTGTCGAAGACGACCCTTCAGCGAAAGATGTCACGGCAATCGAGACTACAGGCGCGGATACCGCGGTGACGAAAAATCCCAGCAGTTCTTCCAGCGAAGAATCTTCGGAGAGCGACGAGAAGAAGCGCGCCAAGAAAGATGTGCAGGGTGATTTGGACGACGAAGAGCTTGTTGAACAACTTCTCTCGCGACACGCCCGCGGTGCGAAGAGGAAGAGCAAGAAAAACGACGATGACGATGACGACGATGACGACGATAACAGCTCGTCCAGCGAGGAAAACAAGAAAAACGATGACGATGATGATGACGATGACGACGATGACGATGACGACGATGATAGGGGAAAGAGAAGAAGGTCCAAGTCGAAGAGGAAGAAGTACAGGGATTGCGATGATAGCGACGAGGACGACGACGACGACGATGACGACGATGACGACGACGACGACGACGATGACAATCACGGCAAGCGCAAGAAGAAAAGGAAAAGCAAGAAGAAGAAAGACGACGACGATTCATCGTCATCCTCCTCCTCCTCTTCCTCATCCTCTTCATCTTCAGAGGAGGACGACGATAAAAGGCGAAGGAGGCGCCAGGTAGCCGAAGGTAACGATTCGAAAAGTAGTTCTTCTTCCGAGGAGAAAACTCAACAGAAGCGCCGACGAGAGATTACCGAGGACAATGAGCCCGTAAGTGCTTCATCCTCCTCGGAGGAGACGAAAGTCAGGAGACGAAGGGAAAAGCTGGCCTCGGTAAGTACATCTTCGTCCGAGGAAAAGACGACAGTCAGGTTGCCACGTCTGGCCGAGGTTCGAGAGGAGCAGAATTCCGATAGCAAGTCGAGTAGCGAGGAAACGCCTCAGGCGAATCAGCCTCGCACCCGTCGGTCCACTACCACCAACGGCAAGAACAAGAAGAAGAAAAGCAAGAAGAGCCATTGCAAGCCGAAGAAGGTAGCACCGACCGAAACTCCGATTCTGGCTGCGGCCCAACCCGCTTAACGTGTACGGCCAATCATCCTGGCAATCATCGGCTCCATCCTCGTTCCAGTAAGCACTACGACGAATAAATTCGATCACGGACTAATCAGGACAAAGGGTCTTTTACATCAGAAGCGTTCTTGTAATGTGGAATAGCAGGAAATGTCGAGAATAACTCTGGAATATATACATATGTATGTATAGATGGTGCGGCGCAAAAGTTCACGGGCTATCTGTCACTGCCAATCATTTCCTTGTTACGTAATGGGAACGGACAGCGTCTCCATCGGCTCTTGCACTGTCCATTAATACATGCGTTTACCACTGCACATACTCGGACTGTGAGTCGCCGGCAGATTAGAGTAAATTTTCTTTAACACGTGCAAAATAATGTAGCGCGGGAGTTATCGGGTGGCGTCCTTCGGAGATATGGAACGCGAAGATGGTGTTGCGTAACAGAGTCGATCTCTGCCGAGTGTTTACTGTACTCGTACTCACTCGTTACAGCGCATGTAATACACGACGAAATTGTCTCGAGAAAACCAACGAGAATTCTTTTCCTATTTTGCTGCTTCAATACTCTTTCGCTACCCCACAATTTTTATTTAAACCAATTCCATGGGGTGGTCGTCGAAAATAACTTGCCCGTAACGCGAGAGCGCGGTTAATTTGCGCCGAATGAAATTGAGCGAGAAATAAATATTCATAGGGAGTGCGTTAAATGTGATTATGCAAAGTTCATCCTGTACAGCGGCCTGCGAAACTAAATAAACTGGAGAAACACTCTAGCGGAAAATGTGGACTAGTTCACGTGCGAGATGGATTTCCCGACACCATAGAACCTTATTATTGCAAAGAATATATACAGTACAAACAGCTAGTAGCAAAGATGAGAGATTGTATGACTCTCCTCTACCTCGTTCCCAAGCAAAATAAATTCTGCGCTGCTTCGGAATACGATTGAAAGAGATCAGAAAATATCGGGGTACATTTGTCGTCGGAGAATCTACAACTTGTCTTCGGTGCATATAGAATCACCTGTTCTTCCAGTTCATCTGGAAGTTGAGTCCCTAGAAAATTGCATCTTACAACGTCTCATCGATTGAGTAATCTTATTGTAAGTGTTCAGCTCGTCGAGTTTCGCGATTTTCATCCAGATGCCATCGATTGTTAAAACTCACTTTGGTACAGCCTGGCGTAGAATAGAATTCATCAAAAAGGTCTTCGAGAAGCTTTAAAACTCTTGGAAAATTGTAGTACCGTAATCGTATCAAGAGACTTTTCCTCGAACTGAAGAAGGTTGAAAAAGCCTCGACAATCTTTCGAAATATACTTTAGCCCTATTTATCTCTAGTTCCATGTTGTTCACCATGACTTACGCGCTCGGAGGTCGAGATGGGTTCTCCTTCCTCATCGCAGTAAAGATTGCCGCGGTGTTCTTCGGGTTGATCTCGCTGTCGACGATCCAATCTGGACTGCTGGACGCGGCATCCAAGATCTTCACTCCGGACTTTACCTTTGCTCTGCAACATTAATGAAACGGGCAGGCCTGCCGTTAATGACGATTCATTCCATTGGCAGTGCGAAAAATCAATAGCCTGGCCGCACAAATATTTTCCGACAAACAGACCGTCCGTTTGATCGTGTCGTTAAGCTCTTTCCCCCGATGCACCCTTGACAAATACTGCACTTTGTATTATGTACGCTTGGCGCGAATTTTAATAGATCTTTCTCGAGCACAATCGAGTCTCGGGGAAAAACACGAGACCCTTGGTTATTCCATCCGATCGATTGGCTAAATCGAATAATAATCGTGTCTTGGGCAGCTCGTGGACGAACGGATCGAACGATAAACGAGGTCAGACATTGAAATAGCACCAATCGTTAACAACGCTCGGTCGAGTCGCGACCACTAACTATCCAGTTATAGGAACAGGATGAATATAATAAAAAAAATTGTTCGACGGGCTGTCATCTGAAATGGACGAGCAATAACACGCCGGAAGTAAGCGCGTCTCGAAAGGAATCAGAACTCGTTGGGTCGCGGTACTCGGTCCGTAGAGTGATGCAGGATTCAAGATCTCGGAATAACGCGAGCAGAGGATGATGCTCGTCAAACTTTCCAGTCTCTTCGTTCTTTCAATTATCGTGATCGATTGGTGAGCGAGCGTTACCTGGAGGAATGGTCGAACGCAACTATCGGATTTCCGTTCGATCGAACGAGATGAAGCTCGATGGAACACGATGGAACACGATGGAATTCGATGAGACAGGATGGAAGCCGCGTTTACGCGAGCACTCTCCATCGTAGATCGAACCAGCTCAGGCCGAGTCGCGCCGTACCGCGAGAAGCACCGGTTCGCTTGTCATTCCAATAATACTCTCGTTCTCGAGACCGCAATATCGTACACCGAGGGTTTTCCTCTTGGCTTCTTGCATCGAGTCGCGAATCGTTTATCTTTCGCTTCTTACTCGCGTGGCTACCAATTCAAATTGAATTTTGTTCGGAGCATCACCGAGAGAATGTCTTTGCAAAGAGGGATTGATGGCTTTTTTCCGCGAGAGCGCTTGAATTTTCTCGCTACCCCGGAGTAGGTATATGCCCGATCACAAAGAGCGTTAACAAAGAGGGCTCGTTCCGTGCGATTGACTTCTCAAAGGTGCAGGCGATCGATCGAATTAGCCTTCGTCCGGTGCCACCAGTGGGTTAAAAGGCCAGGGAGATCTCCGTTGCGATAATATCGCACGTGAGAATATTAAAAAGTTAATGCGAAGGAATTTCGCAGAGTCCGTCAATTAAATTTCCTGTGGAATCGCGGATAAGGCCGGGGCGAGACCCCTCCGAAAAAGCTTCCGCTTCGGCTCGAATAGCTGCGGGATACGGTCTCGTTGTCTTTTATTGAAATAATACTCTCGTTCGGGACTAGTAATATCGTTGTAGCAGACTTTCGGTACTATCGGATCCAAACCTTGCTCTGCCGCTCATGTTCGTTGGTTTACTGCGCGAGATTGAAATTTAAACGATCGCCCGTTCCCTCTTCCAAAGTATTACTCATACTTCCATCATACTTCCACCATACTTTCCCCATACTTTCGCGAACGAGAGTCAAAAGTTCGCGGAGACGGCACATTCGGATGTTAATAACGAAATTCCAGTGAGATAGCCCTCGTCGTAATTAGAATATTTCTGAGCCACTGGGAGGAGAAAAGAAACGCGGCGGAAAAGAGTCGAGAGATAAGCGATTATTTCGGACGACGCGTAACGCTTCCCATGCGTCTTCCGCATTATGAGTAACGCTTTCCAGGAAAGTTTTAATCTTCCTTAACTGCGGCATTAATTCGCGGCCCGCAAACTGCTTCGCGAATCCTTGCCCCTCCCCGCTGCTGACACCAGGGAAGACACATTGGGCTCTGCCAAAAACAGTGGTGGTTGGCAATCAATAGTGCCGAGGCTGTACGGGGTATATAGGATATATAGGGTGTACAGGGTGCATATTACTGAGCGCAGCAATGCCATTCGTTGCCCGATTCGGGTTACAACCCTTTACCCTGGGTTTGTCAGAGCGGCAGCTTCGATCGAAACAACTGGCCAAGCCACTGCCCCGCGTTGCGATACTGGCAGGCAACGACTCGCCAGACGCATATACGCGCGGATTGGCTCGGTTGACTTTTGTTCGCCACTGAATACGTCGACTTGATCGGCTATTCCGAGGGTTTACTTCCGACGCGTACATATGGGTTTGCCGGCCCAACTGGTCAAGACATTCATGCCGTTCGACCGATTCACTCTGCATCCTCCTATTGTGCTAGCCGCAAGAGGTAACACAGGGAGATTCACGGAGGTCTACAAACGGAAGTACTATCTATGGATCGGTATTCTCAGCTCTGACAGTATGTATGTATGTATGTATGTACTCCGTTGAGAACGGGAATTCGAATAGTGGCTTGCTGGCGAGAGAAAAAAGACGAGCAGACGAACACTCGGAAGAATGTCTAACAGTGATTCGTTTGCGCCTCTCTGCCTCTCTACCGCAATGTATTCACGCTCCAATTGCATGACCGGGTCAGGAGGTTGGTCTTACTGGAGGTTACGCGTCGCGACGCGAGTCTTGGCGCCGGATCGCGGCCGTGAGTGCATGCTACTCGGTTCGCAGCATCAACAATACCGTCTCTTGAACGGCGAGCGCCACGAATAGAAGATATCTCTCGTCCCTCGCATCCCTTTTCCGTGCAACAAATCAAACATCGGGTCCCGATGCTCCTCGAATATTTCATGAGCCGCTGTCGCGATCGCGATCAGGAAGAGGAAGACGCGCCGTTGAAAAATCCTCTCGTGCATCCGTGAGAGCTCAACATCGGGAAGGCTCTTTGAATTCCAAGACGATTCCGTCAACGAGAACGACGGAGGTTGGGCTGGCGACGCGCGCTTTCCTCCGTAGAGAAAATGCGAGGCCTCCAGTCTGGAAGCGAAGGAAATTTTTCCGAAGCAACTCGACGCGAATCGATCCTCGAGACGGTACGGCACGTTGCGGAAAGAAAAGAGGAGGATAGGAAAACCTTCTCGAGTGAGTCACGAATTCGAGCGGTAATTGGTGAGTGCCGGTAAACGCGGAGCTCCGCGAAGCGCAAGGAAAAGAACCGGTGACGGAGAAAAGCGAACGACGAGAGGAAGATATATGTATAGTGAGTATAGTGAGATAGAGAAGGTTGAGAGTAAAAGAGAGAGACGGAGCAGCCAGAGGCAATAAGGAGTAGAGGCTCGAACTAACGAGGGAATTTTCATCTCGGTACATACTCTCGCTCGCGCCATGTGCTCGCGTTTCCAGCCGTTAATTACACCAAGTGCCGCGACAATTCGACGCGATGCTCGTCGGTACTCAAGCCGTTTCCGTGTTTTTGTTCGGGCCATCTCCTCCATTTCCTCCTTCTCCGACACTTTTGCTCTCCTCTGCACGCCTCTGCTCAGCCGCGACAAAGCTCGTTCTAATCGGAGGCGGGGAAAAAATCAGATCGATATATCCGTGATACACAAGATCAAGCGAGAGACCAGAAAGCCGAGTAGATTGATATCAGCAGTAACGCGACGAGACTCGACTCGGCCCGACGCGGCTCGACGCCCCGCGTCGTTCCATTTTCCGCTAAATCGAATTACGCGCCGTCTCGAGCTGAATTATCCGGACGAAATGAACCACGGGCGGGAGGTTAATTAAGTTAAGCTCTCGGTTAAGAGTAAATTAGGGTTACAAAGGCCGAGCGCATGCGGTGCGAGTATTAGCCGCGATTCAGGCCGAGGCGAAAAAAGGCCTGTCGCAACAAGGGAGACAGGAATTGGCCACCAGCACGTCGCCGTCATCGTCGTCACACCGGGGACAAGAAACTCTCGGACAAAAGCGAAAGGGGGTTCTTCCCGTTGTGCTCGGTAAATGGACCTGCCTTGGCGCAGGGCGCGTAAAAGCAGAGTAGAGAACAGGGTAGAGAGAGAGAGTAGTGCAACGTTTTGTACCCTGAGCAATTACGAGTTTGGATCAAGTTATTTCCACGCTGCCGTCTAGTTGTACTAGTAGGGCTATACCGTGTCCTCTCCGCTCTGGTCCGGCTGCATTTGCATAGAAATCGCCGACGAGGCATCCGGTAGCCTCGCCATTTTCAGGTTGACAGCCCACCACGCCATACCACGTCGTGCCACGCCATCCGCCACAATTTATTCAATGACCGCGTTGCGATCGATTCCGAAAGCTCCCACACCTGGACGAACCAGGGACATTCCTGTCCATCTACCCTCGTCGCTTCCTCTTTCACTCTTTGCAAGAGTACCCTCTTCCCTCTCCCTCGCGCAACATATCCCATTAGAATCGAAGGGTGCTCGATCCTGCCCGTTCGAGCCCCCTCGATAGTGCCACCGATAATTAAGATCCCGGAGTGAGAGAACCCTTGCCGCGATAAGCGCGGTTTCCACGGACCGCGAGAATCCGGACTACGGCGAGTTTTCCTCGCTCTCGCCACTCTTGCAAATTTTCAATTGTTTACAACCTCTCCGAAGCGACGTCGAGCCTCGGAAAACGGTAAACTGTTTAGCCTCGCGCGCGATATCGCGCGGTTCGCGAACGTGGCTTTGGAATAGCGTTGTGGGCTACCCTGGAAAATGGGGCTTCGTCGCGGCTGAAAAGCTAATATCGCTTCCGCGACGATAAAGTAGATTATGGTAAGAGCGAAGATATTGCCTCGATGCGTTTAAATAGAGCGCATCGGGAGACAGTTCTGCATCGGAGGACGCCACGAAAAATTCCAGTTGCGAACTTCCAGATGACCCGTGAACTCTGCATTTTTGCACGCCAAGGAGACAGATAGGAATTATCTGGGTAAAGAAGTATCGACAAGCTCGATATTCAGGAGCTCGATAACGGGAATAGTGCGGTAAATCGCAAAAAGTTACGTTCCTTTTTGCGCACTTGACAATTCATCCAATTACGAAATTCACGGGGGTTTCTCCTTTTCTTACGGCCGTGCCCGTATTGTCCCAGTTTTTGCTCGCCGAAGGGGACTCACATTCTCAAGGGTGCATTAGAGTAGTTTTCGAGAAACGTCGAGGCGCAAAGGGAAAAAAAAGTACAGTGAGGCCAAAGTGAGTTCCAACAACTCGAGCAACGGCCGCGGCGTCTTTGCGAAATTTAATCGCGTGTTTCGCGACAGCCGGTGGAATCAACAAAAAGGAAGACGAACTTTGCAACTGGTTCGCATTTCCCCGGGTACTTTCTTCAATTACACGAATTAAAGCGAGACCGAGAGCCGAACCGAGGTGAATTTTTGCCTCGCGGTAATTACTTTGCCTGCAAATCTTGCCTCTCGAGAACTTTATCGCGACCTCTGAAACCCCGCCCCTCGAACATCCCTCGTGTTCTACCATTCACCCCGGGTAGATAGCTGGCTGAATGAAATAGCTCCGGAAAGCGAGACAAACTAATCTAGCTCTTGTCGGGAAAAGTGTCGTACCTAAGGTACACCGTGGTTACGAGAGGACCTCTCTCCTGTCTGGGATCCGCCGGCTTGGACGGATGTAGAAAGGCCGGCACGTGAAGTCTGGACCTCGGATAAAGCGGTCCATGGGGCACCAGAAGAGTCAGCCAATCGTCCGCCCTGAGCTCCTTGTAGTCCGCGCGGTTCGGAGCCAAAGGAACCTGACCCAATGGTGTCACCGGTTGTATCTGCACTCGGGGCCTGCAAAATCCTGACCCACCGCCGTTGTCTCCTCCGGAGCCACCCTCCTCGCTGCGCGGCTCGAGCACCGAGTAGGCGACCTGTACCAATCTAGGAAGTGTCTTGGCGACTTTAACTCGTCCGGAGGCGTCGGGTGGTGGCAGAGGAGGCCACCAGTCCGCGGGAATAGTAATTTGCGCGAGACACACTCCGTTTTCTCCGTCCGGACTGCAAGCTGCCGTGAGAGAAACGGGCGACGCAGAGGAGGAGGAAGAGGAGGAAGAGGACGAGGATGAGGACGAAGACGAGGAGGATGTCGACGAGGACGAAGATGCGGAGGAGTAACTCCTTCCGCCGTTTCTTCCCGCTCCATTGCGAGCTGGTGTCGCCAGGCTGGCGTGTAATACCACGCAAACCCTTTGATGTCGAGCTAGCAGTAACTGACGCCTGCCTCCGGCCTCGCTTCCGGCGTGGAAAAGTACTCTCAGCACCGGCGAGTCTCTCGGGACGCTATTACCGACGAGATGAGCCGACATGTCGAGGTGTCGGGCACCAAGCTCCTGGGCGTCAAGGATCGTCGCTGCGGTCAGATTTCGTCTTGTTTCTGGACCGGGCAACGCTTCCAAAGGGTCTGGCACGATATAGCGAGCAGGTACGGTTTGCTTCGTGCTGAACGGCCCGTAAGTCGCTCGTACCGAAACCGGCTCGCTCGTCTGAAACACGGTGAATTTGTCGATCGAGAGGACGGAGCCGGACGATGACGAGGGCATCGCGCCACTCGGCGAGGATCCACCACCACTGCCGCTGCTACCGACGCTACCGGCCAACGATATCGGACCCATCGGCTCCGATCGCGCCGGGTAGTACTGCCGGGGGGTGTGTTTCAGAAAGAAACCGCCGTCTTTGTTCTCGAAGTGTACCTCTACCGACGCCGCCACATCTGCAACAGAAAGGGAATTCAATTTGGTTAGTCGACAAGTTCCTCGATATTCTGGCACGCGCCTTTCAAAATTATATGCACCCTTTATTCCTTCGTCGTATCGACAAGAACTTGATAATTTATTATTCAGCCACCGTTCGCCGCGGGGCGATCCATGTAAAATTCAATGGCTAATAAAAATGTAATGGAGTGTTCGAGCGATACCACCAACCCACTATTCTTTGGACAACCGTTCGCGCGGAGACTTCTCTCTTCGAAGGAAGTCTCTCGCGTAAATCGGCAGGTGCTCGGCCACGCTCGAGATTCATAGGGTCGTTCGGGCTACTCGCTCAGAGATGCTCGAAGAATTTCGCGAGGCAAACTTTCGAACAGTTATGCGCTTGGCCCCAAAGTCCTCGCACAGGTGAAAGAGGAGAGAGCGCTCGTAAATCGGAGAGGCACGAGTCGCACGGGAGAAGCCGCGCCGCGCCGCGCCGCCAGGGCGTCGAGAGATCGTTGAAGGGAGGAAAAAGAAGCAAGAGAGGCGAGTCGGAGTTGGGGCAAGGTGAGGTACGAGGAAAAGAGCCGCGAAGAGCGGCGGTGCCCGATTCGAACATAAATTTCTCAGGAAATCCCCAACTAAGCGCCAGCTGCCCACACACCCTCCCGTAAAATGGAGGAAAACGCGCGGAAAGGTGAGGCCAATTCAACCCCCTCGGCGCTTATCGTTTCGCGCTCCTCATTCCAATGTTTTCGCCTTCTTCCTTGCAGTCTGTTCTACCTTTCCAACAATCATTCTCTCTCGCGTAAAGGGATTCGCCTTGATTATCTCAGCTTTCCAGCAATTATTCGCTGCACTCCCTTTCTGTCCCGTCTTATTTGCTCTTTTATTTACTAGAGAAGAGGTGTATTTGCGGTTCGCACCGATAGAATAGTTCCTAACGGAAAATCCTAGGTAGGGTCTCTTATGCCAGCAGATGGATTCGCTGTCGGGAGTTGGAGTGACGCAGGAGAGAGAGTAAGGATCACGAAGCTTTTGTCAGACTTTATTCGACAACGATATAAGAAGGCTAACAAATAAAAAGTCATCGATCTTGCGGAGGTACTCCGGGCCACCGGTTCGAGACTCCTTCGGCTCTTTTTGACGATCGCTTATCCATTTCGCAGATTGACCGTGCAATATTTACAGGGTCGACGGTCACCGTAGTTATCGACATTTCTCGACGGTCTATTTATACAGAGGCACGTCGAACCACTGGTACTTCTTGGGTTGGCTCTCGTCCAGCTCGTACTCCAAACACCGCTTAGGATAACTGTCAAGGATCATTAGTGCATCCCTTTAGGTCCACGTATGTGACACACGCCGGAAATCAGCGATGAGCTTTGCACATTCAGGCAATTGCTGATTAAGCCAATTCGCGGCGAGAAAAATTACTCGGGCAATAATCTCCATAAGGCGCCGTTCCTTTTTTATTTTTATCGGAGTGGTACTATTTTACTGGAAACAGTTACGACTACTCTTTTTGTGTTAAATTACCCAGTTTCACTCTTGGGTTAAGTATTATTAGCTAACTCCTTAGCCGGTTAACGGGTCAATTGTTACCCAAGAAGCCGAGAATGCTTCGCGAAAGCCTGACACCACAGTTTTCATCCCTAACCGGCCGAAAAATTGTTAAGAGTACTCCAACAGTCTTCTTAGTAAGGATATTAAACTTACAGAGTCGAGCGTTTGCAAGCCACAATGGGATAATCTTCACGGAAGCACTGAGTGTCTAGCACGTTAAAGTAGAAGAATCCAACGCTGCGGCTGCCGCCATCCTCGGCAAGACGTAGACACTGGTAAAATGCCTCGTCGCAGGAACAATGTAGCCTAATATTTTGATAACATGGTCAATATTGAACCCTTTGAAATTTTAAAGCTCCGAGGAAAGCCCGCTGGCTCGCTTGCCGTGCCAAATGGACAAATCTCTGCTCGTCGCGACGAGCAAATAGCACTCTACAAAATATTGCCATTTCTCTCGAAGTAGCAAAACAACGGATCGAAGGTTTTGCAAAGTGTGAAATTCTTGCTACCGCACGATTTTCTAATACATCGAATCGCGAGAGTAAACTAATTCGCGGAACGCGAATTGGGTAGATGGCGTGAGTCTTTCCTTCTCTGTCTCTCTCTCTCTCTCTCTCTCTCTCTCTCGCGCGCGCCTCTCGGTCTCTGATCTTGCCTCTTGCAAAGCTGTTTAATATTCAACGCGGGTGATTCATGCGAGCAGGGTTGAAGCAGGGCTCGGAGCAGGGCTCGGAGCAGGCCACGACACGCCTACGAGTGGCTGCCGTATGTCACACGCGGCCGCGCGTAATTCCACCGCAAACCTAGATATTTCCTTGGCAAAAATGACAGTTCGATCTACTCGGAGACCGCCTACACGAGTCTCGGAATATGTACCGCTAATACGAGCATCCGTGAGTCAGGCAGATTCTTGTAAAAAAACGTAGACAAGATTAAGCTGGATAGAAATTCACTCGGGATGGAAAGTCTTGACTTTTCGCGAGACTCTGATTACAGGAGGTATGTCGCTTCTACGTACGATACTGCCGGATTGCTCCGCGTAATGTCATTAATTCAAATTCCCGAGAACGAAGAGGAGTGGCAATATTGAAAGCCGGTTTTCTGCCGACAGTGAACGTAAACCGTGAAAATTAATCCGATCAAAAGCGTAATTAACGCGAGACTGTTGAGTTAACGACGCGTAGGAAATAAGGCCCCTCGAAAGCGCACTGAGCGCAGCGAGTTCACTCTATTAAAATATTACGAGAGCAATAATCTCGAGAGATGCCACCTAATATGGCCACGAGGAATCGAGAGAGTAGACCGAGTAGACAGAGTGTAGAGAGTGTCGTGAGTAAACGTAAGAACCTCGTATAAAAGCTGGGATTAATCAGTCCGTGGCCGCTCTGTTTCGCCTCGATCACGTCCGGGCACATATCGTGCTGCCTGCAACACGCATCCGTCTCGGCGAATTTCCCGAGATCCTCGGTATTCGTGGCGATGTTACCGCTTCCGCACCACTTGGTTCCTGGTGGAATATCAACCCTGATTCAACTCTGGCTGGACAATGCCGAGGGCCGGCACAATGTCGACCCAACATGCGACGACCTAGCTTTGCCTTTCTGTTTGCCCGCGATGTGCTTCCTGTGCTTCGAAACCAAAACACTCGGAAAAGCAGACCCAGTTTGCGCAAAAACACCGAAATCGCGTTCCCTCGAACGTAGAACCAACCCTCTTGCAATAGAAGAGATTAGCTTGTAACAGGTTCAAAAGGATCTTGTGTTACGATCAAGCGTTATATTCGAGGGTCGTACACTTTATAGGAAATAGAGCGTAAAATCCGATACTCTATCGCGCTATACAGATTACTGGCTCTTTAATCGCACTGTGTCATCCGAATATGGAAAAAATAATAAACCCTTGTATCCTATATTAACTCGATCTTCCCATGTAGTAAAAGAGTAGTTGTCAACAAACGGAAAGCGAGACAAGTTGCGACCGTTCCCGCGAGAGCAAAATCTCTCACCGACTCAACTTTCTAGGTGGTCTCACCTGGAAATATGAGGTTCATCCGGTGGTTGGGTGTCTCCCGCAGGTCGTTGCTGCTGTTCGCATTGTCGTCGGTATAGTGAATCACCCAGCCGCGAATCTGGCAAGCGAGCATTAGCAGCAACGGTAACAGCACCAGCGACAGCCGGTAAGAGCTCTGACAGCAGACGCGGCAGCTCGACGACATATTTTTCGCGAGGGTAAAACACGATGGGGAGCCAAAGAGGATGGCTGAGAGACGTTCGCTGGCCGATGTTGGCGATAGTCCACTCGCGCAAAGGGTGTTGCCCGGGGATAGACCGACGGTCGGATACAGGAAAAAGGGAGGAGGAAAAAAAAAAGAAGAAGAAGAAAGGAGGAAGCTGCGGTGGTTTGCGAGACTACTCGAGAAAAAGACCGAGTGCTCGCTTGTTTTGCGAGCTTATATGAAAAAGCCCTTCTTCTTTCGACCCAGTTTTTTTTCGGGCATCTAATCGCGCCGGGATTGCACGCCTCGCTTACTAAATAGCAGCGCAGCGATAATCATGCTGCGTTTTGCCGCGTCGTGCGCCTTTCGACGATAACGTCATGAGAAAGATAGTATCATCGACGGTATCTGGCGTCGTCGCGTCGAGAGTCTTCCTTTTTGGGCGTTGCAGTTAAATTCGGCTGGGAAAGAGGTCACCCAATTTGTAAATAAGTTCCGGCGGACGCTTCTGGATTAATCGGAGTCACCGGGAAACATGCAGGTTTCCTCCTGAAAAGGGAGCCCTCCTTAACTCCGAGTGCTACTAGCTCTACGATCGAGAATCGCGTTTAGTTTAATTAAATTTTTTTACTCGTACATTTGACGAGGCTCAATTTTTATTTCGATTCACTTTTCCTACCCTCAAGAGGACAGAAGAGATCCTCTTGACGAAGACCCTTGGCATTTGCTGCCACTCGTTACTCGTTGTTACTGGTCTCTCGTTCAGGCAGGATAGCCAATAACCGAAATTATTATCGCTGCGACGTTGACGATGGGCCGCGCGAGCGCATTTTAACGGGCACGTAAATCGCTCGTTAAGGGAAATAATTAATAGCGGTGGGCGTGGGTTAGGAGGGTCACGCGGATCAGAAAGGAGAAAACTTGAGCAACATGTGTCGTTGATGTAGTCGTGCCACCCGGGAATGGAGAGAGGCTTACACAGAGGGTTGTTGCCTATTGAAAAATATCTGATATCGGACGACAACCAAAATATTGTGACTCTGTGATAACAGGAATAATACCTCTGCCGTGACCGGCTGCCACTGAGGGCGACGCGACACGGCATAACGCGGCGAATAAATCGATATTGCCGCATACAATAATGGTAGCGTTGATAGAAAACGAAATACCCCCGCGAGATGGGAATAAACGAATTCCTTACATACTTTATCGAGTGCTCCTTTATATTTCACTATCTGCCCTCGAGACACAATCTATTTCCCTGACGGCATGGGAATCTCTGCTCGTTCCGAGGATATTTGTCCGCCAGCAATAACCAGCGGGTTTCGAACTTGCGTATACACGCGTATAATTATTGGCAAAACCCTTATGTATCTAGAACCATACTCGAGATTAACGTGGCTCGAAACTCGAAGAACATACGGCTGCTCGATATTAGATGCCTCTCCTAGGACTCCTCGTGGATAATGTCCTCTAAAGCGGGGCACAGATCGTGTCTGATATTTCGGGGACCCACCAGACCTCCCTGCCGGCGAGCACAATCGGCAAGCCAAAGTCCGATCGCGGTTATGCGCGCTTGCGATACTCGTGGACCGATTCCAGCCACGCGAAGATACTTCTCCATCCGACCTTCCTCTACCTCCTTTTGCATTCGACTCAGGAATTCCTCGAATGGATCGGGTTGTGGCGGTGACGGCGTACGCTCCACCTCGCGAACCGGCTCGAAACACTCGCAAATACCCTCGAGAATATTTTCGAGGCCGATTGGCTCATAGTCATCGATTACGTCGCAGAATTCGTACCCTTCCGCGCTTCCCTTTTCCATGTCGAACTCCGAGGAGAACTCCTGCATCAGATTCTTTTCGCCTCTTCGAGTTAATGGCTTAATGAAATATTTCATAAGCGAGGGTAAGTCGAAATCGATCAATAGGTAGAGAGACGAAATCGAGTGGAAAATCTAAATTAAACTGACAAACTGTGAGATTCTCAAGGCTCTTCTAATTCCGTTATTTATACGAACCTCGTCTTTCGGAGCTTCGTCTTCGCGATGATCCGCCGGCTTGGTTTCAATTTCGGCTTTATCTCGCGCGAGCGAGTACCCGTCGTGCGCGACATCGATTTCGGAGGCTCTCGCGTCGTCTCCGTAATCCTTCAGGACCTCCGGTGCCGAGGTGGTTGCCAGAGCTCGGAGGGTTCGCGGGCTCCACTGCGATTCGACCCCGCAAATGTCTCCCTTGCCCTCTCCGTCCTAACAATGCTCAATTGAAAATGATAACGCCCAACTCTGAGACCCCAATTTCCGAGGCGTTGCCCGGGAACAACACCTCCGAGAGGGACAGTAATTGTTCTCCTTTGTCAGCCAACCGGACCAATGACCCCGCTATAATTGTCGTCATTTCTATAAACGAGTGTGTGGTCGTTCCGTTTTCAACATTTTGCACTCTAACGAGGTTGCACTTTTCTTGCATCCTCCCTTATCTATTATTAAGTTCGTCAAAGCTTGCGAACAGATTACCCTCGACCAAATAGGGATCGATACTCGAACTAATAATAAACAGGTTTCTGTAATCACTGCGCTCCCCATCTTGTGCCAAAAGGTTTCGCATCGAAACAAACTAGCGACACGTTTTATCGCAATTTTCATCCCAATGACCATGGAAATTCTAAATACGATGAAAAATTGTCGAGCGAGCGTGTAGCTGGCTATAGAAAGGACGACGAGCATAATCTTTCGAGCCGCGGCTCGACCAGGCTGAGCATGTATGTAACATACTATAATCCGCGGGTTCGACGTCGGCCTCTATACCACAATCTCGACAAGCCGCGTGCAAGTTTGCCGGGGCAAGAGAGCTCGCCCCAACCACGGATCCAAGCGAGATTTGCCCAATTCCAGGGCCGCGTGAGCACCGCGCGAGCACCGCGCGAGCACCGCGAAACTGCAGGCGTTGCCTATTCGATGATTATTTTATTCGTCCGGCCCAGCCACGAGTAGCGAGCGAGGGAACGAACGGTCGGTCGCCAGGTACGCAGCCATGTATGTACATAGATATTTACGTACAGAGTACGTAGATGTGTGCGGTATTACGTACTGACCGCTCTATCGATCCAAAGCCCCCGAAACTCGCTCGTTTTTCGTTAATGGCCTCGTCTCGCGGGGCTCAAAAAATTATCACACTGGCCGATCGGTCGCGGCCCTGCTACCGTAACGCGGCATTCGCTTGGCTCATAATGGCCAAGGGAGAGAGTACCACCACACCGTGGTCCTTTTTCCAGGGGCTCTTACGCGAGTCGGCCCTTGAAAAATGTTTTATTCATCGGGAATGGAAAATTCCGAGATACCTCGCGCAAACTGGCGCCTCTTGAGCGATAGCTCTTCGTGCTGGAGGTAGTAGTCGCGCTGCTAGTAGTCGACGAAAGCTCGGAAGTGGCTCCACAGGGACGAAAAAGGTCCTCGCTACTCCTGCTGCAAGGACATCCGCTGCAGTCGAGTTCCGCTAGATAGCCATAGAGATTGAGGAAGGTCCGTAACGGTATCATCGCCGAACCACCTTCGGGTTCCTCCGTGAGCAGCTCGCAGACGTATATCATCGTCTCGAATAGGTTCTGTTGAAGCCCGCCTGGACAATGGATGAATCGGCCTCGATTCCAAAGTGGAAGGTGCAAGCCGCCGGACAATAGACCGATTAATTCGATTCGAGCCTAACAATGATCGATCCAACGCCTCGTTCTCCCCCCCCCCCCCCCCCCAAACCTCCGAGGCTTTCTTATCGCGAGTTCGCACCGAGCTATCGGCTCCTCTAGAGTCTAGACCATCGATTTTCAATCCACAACCGGTGCACCGCAGGAATTTTAGTAATTGGTTTAAGAGGCTACCGACGGATGAAAAAGATGAAAAGGCGGAAAATCACTACTCTAGACTTTGCTCTCGCGAGTTTCGAAATCAACACTCGTACCCACACGAAACATTGATTCCCCTAAAAGTGCTTAAAGGGTCAGACGCAAGGCGGGCGCGGCGCGACGCAGCGGAAAGTTCATCGCCTCGCGAATGCATTAGGCGACTCTGGCGCAGCAGGATAATGACTAATTTAATGCGGTGCTCCAGGCTATATCGGAGCGAAACGCGATCCGCATATTTTTCACCGATTAAAGGCGTACCATGGCGCACTGCCACGAATTATCTCTTATCGAGAGCGTGGAGCCATGTGTGCGGACGCTACATTAAAAGCGCATTAACGCAGGATCACGAAGCAGTTGGAGCGGTGTCGCCAAGTTTGCGAGAATAAATTGACCTTCCTCGCGAAAAATACTGCGAACAGCGTGTTCAGAAGCTTACGAGCCCAATCTATTCTCGGTACAATTTCGCGTCATCGTCGCCACTATTTTCAGCACCGCCGGCGCCGACGCTTACCTTTCCCAAGAATCCACAGGCGATCGCGAGAAATTGGTAAAAATCACAGTCATAGGTAGAGCCACCTCCTACAGTGAGGATTTGGTAGAAGGTAACTTCGCAGAGCGCCATTCCTCGCCAGTCCTCGTAAAGGGCTCGCGAGTAAATCCTTCCTCCATTGCCGAATCTGTTCAACAGGGTCTTGAGGTACGCGGGCGTGATGCCTGAAGGGTGTTCCACCGGAGGATACTCGAGTCTCGCCTAGAGAAATGGTAGCTGACATTCTCCGGTTGGTACGATTTTCTCGTAGCTCCGTGCTATTCGCGCGGTCGCCGTCTAATTATTACGTCAAGTCGTGGCAGTGCCACGCTCGCATTCCGCCGAGCGCCGCTTACGTAAGCCTGAAAATGCAAAGAGCCGCGCAAGCTAGCCCGACACTCTAATAGAAATGCAAAAATACTCTCGAGCGGAGTTCCTGCCAGAAGGATGGCGGGTGAGGATGTCGAGGACGTTAAGGGCTCCCGGAATAATATTTCGCGAAGAGTTTATGCTGCGGCCAAAATTAAAAAGCAGCTGCTTACGGGCGGAATATTTGCCAGCGCTTGATAATATTCACCGTGGCGTAGAGTACCAGAGGGAGAAAGGGCTTGTTCGGGTGACGTGCGTGTATTCAGAGCGCGACAGGAACTCACTGAGATTTGGAAGAATGCAGAGAGACGAGTCGCGATACACCCTACGGCCAATAGACCCGAGAATAGCTATTCTGGTCTGGTCTGGTCTAGGATTGCACTGGGTCAGGGACGGCATTTGTGCCCGGTGCGCAGCATTGTTCCCAACGGGGCCAGAAAAGAGTGCGCTGCGAGATCGACTAGGAAAATAGGAAAATCCGATAGTTCACGGCCGTGGCTCGCCGCATAATTACGTCCGGACCAGGTCATGGACGTCCGGGGAGGAATTCCTCGGGGGTGTCGCTTCGATGTATTGTCTGGTATGTGCTTATAGAAGACAAGAAGGTCGAAGAAGCTAGCTCAACGATTGCAGCCATGGGAGTAGTGGCTCCCAATGTCTCTTTATTCCGTATTGTGCACACGACGCTTCGTATCGACCCGCAACACCGACAGTTCAATCAGCAAGCCCGTCAAATTCCCTTTTCCCTCTGACGGTTTCTCCTAATGTTACACGAGACGCCAATCCCACCCAACTGACCAAATTAATCGATGAGATATTCCAATCAAAGTACAAGCTTTTGCACAATTACCCGGATTGTTCCGATAAAATCCAACGATTCGCAAAGTGGTGCTGATCGTGAGGACAAAAAATAAAATTGCTCGCCGGATCTGGGTAACGCGGTGGTCAACGTGTTAATGTGGAGCACCCGCTCTGCTCGATTAACCGGTCCAGCAGCGTCGGCCCGCACTGGCCCATTAACCGAATCTTTGTGGTGGAGTCTCTCGAGCGCGGAGAGCAAGGTTCACTGCGTCGAATTCGCCAGTGGAGAACTAACCAATCTCGCTGTTTCTCGGCGACGTTCGTCCGAGTCCGAACGACAAGCTCGAGCTGTGCTTAAGCTGCCCGACGTATCTCGACTCCGGTGGATTCAAACGACCGTGGCCGGATCTAATCTCCGAATCTGACTTTTCCCACTGTCCGATTTAATTAGGCGGCAGCAACCAGCCGAGCAAAATATACGGCCGGCAACAAAAGCAATGGGGAATTGCGGTTAATGAAGGGGCCGAGCAAGCAACCAAGCAGGCTTCTCTCGGCGAGAGCAAAAGAACGGCAGAGAACGAGAAAGAGAGACGAGACTGGTCGACGAGAACTCCAGCAGTGAATCCAACTTTAATCAAGCCTTTGTAAGATAATAGAATCGCGGAAAAGACACGTCGGCAATACGCTTCGGCATCGCTCGAATTTCAAATAAGGCGAACCAATGAGATTCCCCGCGAAAAGGATCGTTCCAAGGACTTCGAAGGAAGCGCGCGATTCTCTCCGTTGGTTCTTTCAATTCTGTCCTCGGTACTGAGTGAGTTCGTCGCTCGTAAATAAATGAAATTTCGCTCATAGAATTAAAGCGACTCTTTTTATACGAACCTACTCAGGCTCACGATAATCCCTAGACTCCGCGAAAATTGGTTAAGCCTGGAATATTTACTTTTATGGGAGGCGGCTGATCGTCGGCAAGGGCACGAAAGTAAGCGCAGGTCCATCGAAGAAGATCGTACGGCTGGGTGCGAATCGCTGCCTTCGCGTAAGTCTTAAGAATGTGCGGAAATCCTGGCGGAATCTTTATCTGCTCGGCGCAATAAATGCCTTCCATGTTCGATGACAAGCGATGACAGCTGGGAAAAGTCGACAGGCGACGAGAGCGCAGTCTGTCGAAAGGAAATTCCGGAAAAATTTTTGACGTTGACCGATTCGATTCCGAAAAAGCCATCCGCGGATTCTGCGAGATTTTCTGTCGCGGTTGTCGAGCCTTGATGGGAAATCGAATTTTTTGTTCCACGTTCCCGCTTACCGCTCTCTCTTCCTCTTTCTTCTCCTTTCTCTGTCGAAGGCTTTGACGCGCGTCTCGATATAAGTCTCTTCGCTGGTTTATCGCGGTCACCGTAGTGAATTGGCCCGATCAGCGGGGCCCTTTCAGACCAGTTTTTTCCCCCTTCCTCTGAAAGCCGCCCCGGATGCTTAACCGCGCGCGGCGAGCGCGAAAAGAAGCCGCATTTAAGAGAGCACTCCAGTATGTGGGGTGTATGCGAACGCATGGGAGAAAAAGAGAGAAATAGCTAAGCGAATTTCGCTCTTTCAAAGAGATAAGCTCGCTGGCCCAGACCGTGGTGGTTCCTTTATCCGTGTACAATTCTTGTAATACCCTTGGAGACTCCACCGAGCTTCACTGTCCACTCTCGGCCCGATCGTGGACCCGTCGATTCTATCTCTTCCTCGACCACCGGCACCATCACAATCACGACGACGCCGATGCAATTCCTTCTCGACGAAAGAGCCTTCCATTCGGCTAGCAGCCAGGAAAATATCGGAACTTTTCCACCGGGCAAACATTAGCTCGGCCAATATTTAACGCGTAAACAGAACCTATTGATTCTGATAAAACGCGAGTGTTTAGCTCGACCGATCGAGTTACTCGGGACTTTCCGCGCGACGAGGTCAGAAATGTTGCGACGTCCTTCGGGTCGTGGATCTTTGTGGATCCAGAGGATCCACCCGTTCACCGAGGAATCGCTCGTTCACCTCGATCTGACTATTAATTTCGCGGCAAGCCTCGCACTCCACGTCGACGGGCGAAATCGAGATTGGAAGCAGAGGCGAAGAATTTTCGAGGAATTTATTGCAATTGGACTCGCTGCGGCAAGGTGCAGTGACGATTCTGAATAAATCGATAAAAAAGAAAACCCAGAGACACGGGTCAAAGGCGACGAGGGTCGAACAAATTTTTAATGGAAATCGCTAATCAAAACTACCATCTATCCGGAGGATATCCTGCTCTGGAGGATCGAGAGCCGCGCGGAAAGTGTTCTCTGATTCGAGCGGTGCACTCCGCGCTGGGGGGAGACGATTGATTTTATTCTCGCGCTCCATCCCTTGCTCGATCTCTCTGTTATTAGGCCATCATTGCATCCGCCATTCCATTTGACCGTACGGATTGACGGGGAAAGAGAGAAAGAGACCGCGGTTGAAGGAAGGGTCGTCGCGTATACACTTTCGACGCTCGACAGGATCTCTCGTTTGGATGCATAATGAGTCGCCCTCGCATTCGGCTCTCCAAGGGGAACTCTCATACCCCGCTTCGGGACCTGCGCACGCCCTTCTTCTCTTCTCTGCTCTCTTCCTACATTTCTCCCTCACACCCTTTTTCCCTCTCGGCCTCTTTTCCACCGCTCCTGCTCCATGGCTACTCCTACCTAATGGCCGGGAGTAGTTTCCGATCGATCGATCGCGAGGAGTGCTCTTCAGGCGACGTCGAGGGTGCGGAAAGAGGAGGCCTCGCGAGCCTCGCGAGCCTCGCGCGACTTTTCCAAAGAGACGGGAATAACCAAAAAGGATGAGAGGGTGAGGAAAAAGAAGAATGGATGGTTTTAGTCGCCCGAATGAGCCCTGGTCCTGAGTCTCGCCGCCGCTTTTTCACTTGGCACGAATATCGAGACGGCTGACTGACAATGAGAATCGTGCAGAGTTCGATGGATCTGGCGGGTCCGGAAGCAATTGCAGAATTCCCCGGGAATGGTCTTAGTGGTACGCAGGAGGCACCTGCCACTCGCGGCAGGCAATCCTCGGCAAAGTTATAGTGCATTGGATTCGTGGAACGATCGTTGCCGGAAATCAACGAGGATTGTTTCCCTTTTTCTCCCTTCGGGATTGAGTGGAAGCGGTTCGGCGAACGGGGCAAGAAAACGGGATGATGGAGCGGCGGCCAAGTGCGAAATGGGTCAGAATTGGCAAAGAGGTAGCAGGCCGCGCGAGAAAATGGGAAAATTCGCTTTTGCCACGGACGAATTGGATTTTTCGAGAGATTATCGCAAGGCGTTGCTCTTTTCCCTCTTGCACATCATTAAGCCATTAGGGAGGCAAACGCGACGAGTATTGTGCACTTTTGTTAGTAGCGAGTATGCTCGAGCATAATTCTCGACCCACTCATTGATGGAGGAATCCTTGGCGAATGGTTGAGAGGTTCTCGTGCAGACGGCAAAAAATCAATTGCGCCGGCACAGAGCGAGAGCGAAACAGAGAGAAACAAGGAAAACGAGAGAAAAGAGAAATGGAGGTAAAAAACGGTGTAAATACACACCGGGTGATAAACGCCAGCAAATTATGACGGGCTGGGAATTAAGAGCCGCGTCGAACGGCTAAAAGAGCCAGAGTACTTCCCAAGTGCATTTTTTTCCCTTTTCTTTCGACTTGCCCCTACCGACAATTATCCCAGTTATCTTACCGAGCAAAAGTTCTCGAGGCATAAGTCACTGGAGCATCACGCTCGCACCTAGTTCTTATCGTCGAACACGTCGTCGCACACAAAAGTATCCTGCTGCCCGACAATCCCAGGAGAGAAAAAAGCTCGTGCATCGCAAAAGAAATCGCAGAAACGGCCTTAGCGGGCATTCCACTGTGGCGGAAGAGCCGCTCAAACAAACCACTGAGCGAGTCAACTATCGAATGCTGCACGCTACCAGAGAATTAACTCTTCCCTCGAATCAATATACACAGCCGAGCTTGTGAAACTTATCGCTGATGGAGCACTGAATTCGCCAGGGAATTGTCGGAGAATCGCCGAGGAAGAACAATTCTAATCAACCTGTGGAATTCCAAGGGACATTGGCTGCGTGCAACAAACAATTTCAAATCCACTAGCAAAGAGAGAATAAATATTTTGTACTCGTGTGCAGTGAAATAAAAATCTACCAAAGTACGTACCGATATAGTGGTAAATGTGACCCACTATCTTATAAAGTCCAATAAAAATCGTAACCCGAGGAGATATTCTGCAAGGGTTCGCTCGATTGGATGTGCGAATCTCGTAACAACAGTTGTTTCAATTATCGTAATGGGACCGCCCATCCTCCGTGGAGGCAGAGAAGCAGCGTCGAGGAGACACGAGGGGTGAGGAGAGCCGAGGGAGTTGGTCAGTAAGTTGCCGGTCACTTCCGGCGAGTTGCCAGCACGTATGGGAGGAATACGTCATTAGGAAGGTGCGAGCCGCGTAACCTCAGGTTCCGTCCGAGGAGTCTCGTTCTCCGAAGCTCCCAGGGATAATGTATGTCCGCATGCCAGTTACGTGACTCGAGAACAAAAATACGTTGATGCGACCGACTATTTTCCCGCACGACCTTATCTCCTGGCTACGTTCTCACTCAGTAAAGGAAACGCGCCCTTTTTCCAAACACAAAGAAAACTCGAGCTGTCAAACGGAAAAACTAAATTGCTCGCTAATAGGATTCCGTGTTTCGCGCTAATGCGCTTTAATGTTCAACTCGAATAAAATGATAAGCAGGGTTTTGAGCGTAAGCATTGAGTAGTGCGGATTTAACTTTACAGGATGGAAATGTTTACGGTGCTAGGGCGAAAGCCGCAATAGCGCTCCGAAGGATTTAATCGATTATGGAAAATGCAAAGTCGGAGGTAGCGAAAGGCGCGGAGGATAACTAGCCTGACCGGAGGAAACTCGAGCATGCGTTGGCAAAGGATTAAGGAGGAAGCACGGTACGTAGGTAGGGAAATTATGCAGTAACTATGTTGCTAGGAAATGCGGGCGGCGCTAGTAATTCTACTTGAAGGTACATAATGATACAAGAGGCGACGGGGCGCGGTACGGTGCGGTTCGAAGCGGCTCGGGGCGGCTTGGGCGGTTCCGGGGCTCGTCAAAGTAAGCCGAGGGGCTAAAGGGGACTTAACCCTCGAGCGCATAATTCATAACACATTAGAGTCGGTACCCGCGCGTGATCTTGATGCACACACTACTCGCGTAATACATCCGACTAAGTGCCGGCCAAAAACTTTCCACCGAAATTCCTATCGCATTGCAACTTAGTTTCTCCTCTCTCGACAACTCCCGTCCGGAAAATGTTGAAATTAAGTTCTCCGCTGGCAGTGTGTGACGGGACTGTCGAATTCATTTTAAATTATTTCGCGAATACATACGTTCAAACTGACAGATGGGACATGTTAAAATTGCTGAATTAAATGTTCCTGTCGTTGAAAACGTTGAACATTTTTCCGCGTACGTGATTAAGGTTCCTAAGTGGTTCGCGTTAAAATTTCACGATGCATTAGAATAATGTTAAATTTGACGTTTAATCGACGCGTCGAGTTCTGATCATTAATTTCGAATAGTACGAGTGCATAAATGAAGGTAATGTGTGACACCCGGAAAACGAAGAGCTGACTCTCATCCTCAATTTCTACTGGTGAGGAATTCCGAATTCATCCGAGCAGGAGAGAATCGCGCTATAATGGAGCTCTGTTCGCCTTGTACCCTTCAGAATGGAACACTTTTCTTGAAGCCTCTTCGCGGCTGGTATGCGGCGCGCGAGAATAACGTTAATGTTTTATAACTGAGAAGCGAGTTGGCGAGCTTGCAGAAGTTGCTGCCAAGCGAGCGAACGCGTGGATGGTCCTCGAGAACTCCTCGAGAAAATTTCAACCGCGAGTGTCCGAGTACTTGCACATACCACGGCCGCAATATCGGGCATCCATTTCGCGCGAGCCAGCCTAAAAAGCGGCTCGGGCAAAAATTTGTCAGAAATTCGCCGCGGCTCGCCGAACAAATTACAACCTACTTATCGAGGCCGACAAGAGTCGGCGAATGGTATACGATCAAAGCGAGCCGCGACGCGACACGTAAAATCAAATGAAACTTTCCAATCCGTCTCTCGACAAACCGAAAACGATTGGCCCTCTCGTCCAACGAGAATAATTCCGGATCGAACGAAATCGGCGACGGGTCTGGCGGATCCAATAACTGCGAGTTGCACAATGGCCAGCTATGAATTCTACAGTGTTTCGAGTACACTCAACGAGAAAGAAATCGAATGGATTCCAGAGTAGTAAAAAGTTTTAGGATGAAAAAGGTGGGAAATAAAAGAAGAAGATCTTGAAGAAAAATAAGACATTTCACCGACAGAGTCTGCGGGAATCGCGAACAGGCCCGACGCGATAATTACGCTCGAATTCATGGGAGGATAGACGCTCGACGAGAAGGAAATGGTCGATGGTAGGAAGTCAAGCGGAATCCCGGCGCGGAGCAGCGTCCCGTGGAGCCGCGACGTGCCGATTAGATCGCGCCTTACAGAGAAAAGCTCCCAAACGAGCCGGCAAAGTCCGGGCCGACGTTGTCGTTGGCTCGATCGTCGGGAGAAGAAAAAAGGCAAAGGAAAGCACACGGCCGGTCGAATCGAGAAGAGTCGAGGCTGGAGTATCGATTAGGTTGGTGTAGGTAGAGCGAGTCGAAGTCACCGAGATACCAAGAGGCGAGGAAGAGAAGAGGAAGAGGAAGAGGCAGAGGTGAGTGGAGGCGGTGGCTGCGACGCCGGCGAGGATCGATCGTCGTCGCTGGCCCCAGCCGAAACAAATAAAACCGTAACGGATGTCTCGCCCTGACCAGGTTCGAGACCGGCCTTTTCCACGCTGCGATTTTTCCGCCGTCAGGACTGCAACCGAACTCTCGAACCCATTCGCGAGCGAAAAAAATTTTTTCCGCATCAAATATATTCCAATTTATTCTGGGTGTTGGGTCCTATGGGCAATGTCATTTTTCCCATCACTGTACTGACATTCCGACAATTTGTTGAACCGACGTTTACGGCGATGTTCACGGCGATTCTAATGCTAATAGAAAAACATTGTGGGAACTCGTCACGTTCCTCGGCATGTGGTACGTGATCGAGGAAGCATCGGCGATACATCTAACAGGTTAATTACCAGGTGTGTCGACAAAAAGTGCACACATTGCTCAGCCTGCGCAGTGCGCACTGGTGCGCACCCATGCGCGTAAACACGAAGCGCACGCGCGTGACTAAAGCCTCCGGATAGTCTGGCCTCGGGAGACGTAGTGCACGCAATAGCCCAAGAGCCCATCTTATCGGCGATGAACTACTCGAGAGCCCGTAAAAACTCCGGAAACCCCTGCGATTTTTCAGCCGTGGCAGCTATTCGCCGCGAGCTGCTCCCGATAACGAGCCCTTTAAACGAGCTCCGGATATTCTGGAAAGCCACCGGGTCTCGAAGTCAACCCATCAATTTCAGAAACTAATAAAACTTGAGAAGAAACGACTCCGCGTCTTGACCGATGATTGGCTTCACCCACCGCGAGCGAACATAATCAAAGGAAACGCGAGACTACCCGATGAGATAAGCAAACAAACCCGCAGAGTCAGGAGTAAAAACGTCAATGCTCATATACCCCACTCAATATTTCTGCGATCCTCATTAAATCAAATTAAACGTTTACGTTTGCATCCAATATTAATCAAGAGTCAGTTTTTTGCCGGCTTCCGTTATTAACTTACAACAAAACGCCAACGTTTCTCCTATCTGGACTACCAATCTGCAAGGAAAAACTCGGTAAATTTAAGAGCCAATCGATATCTTCCGCACCGTTGCCATGTAATAAGGGATCCTATGACGAAGCTTTCCCCACGGCATGTCAGTCAAAAGATTTCAACGATTCAAAGCTGCGAGCGCATTTCCCGATCCCCTGCTCCGCATCCCGCGTGAGTTCGCCATTCGTCTATCCCGGCATATTACCCGCGGTAGAATGTGGCAGAAATGGCAGAAATAGCAGCAATATTGCAGCAAAGAGGTCCAACAGACAGAGAGAGGGAGAGAGCATGATCGATCAACGAGTCCCAGGAAAAGAGAGACAGGGAGAAAAGCAACGACGACACAAGCCGGATACGATGCCAGGTTGTACGGGCGAATGCCCGTTTCACGCTAAGTTTGCCAGATCGGCTTGGCAAATGCTACGAGATACAACGAAATACAGACAAGTGCCGGTAAGCGCTGTGTCGCGCAATCGATGAGATTTTACGACGTCCTCAACGATCCCTTTCAATTGTTTTCACCAGTAAGCCAACAATAAGTCAGAAGAGAGTGGATCGTGGGGCCATTCACCCCTAGGTTCACCACTGATAATCCTACGTGGATCTTGGCTGAGGTCTAGCTGCTCGAGTAATTGCTCCATCAGCTTTCTTCGAGCGGCAGTCAAGCAGAGAGGGGTGGGCAAGATATGGCGAAGGGATGGTAGAGAAGCGCTTCGTTGTTGGCAGGCCGATTCAAGTGCCGATCAGCACGCACAAAGCTTGTAAAGTCAAACTCGGTGCGGAGCGGCGAGCATTCCGGGAGTTCTCGCGTTGAGTTCCCGGTTGGTTAAACGAGCAAAGTTTCGCGTTGGGCCGGTAGCCTAACGCGAACCTTGCGCCCCTGTGCATTGCTGGACGATTTGTATTACAACCATGGGTGGAAGCGTAGGCCAAAATCTAGATGCACTCGAGAGATCAAGGATACAATTGCAAATAGCGCAGTGTTAAGACGAGGGATTGGGAAGAAATTCTTTTATGAAAATAATGTCGACCGCGGACACGCAAAGTGCTTTCATCGCATCGAACTAAACTATGCCTTCCATTATCATCGGATACCAATTAATCCGCGGAACCGGACGAAATTTCATTCGGCGTGGCCGCCTCGCGAACACTGCCGAGTGGCAGCCCGGTGATTTATTTTTATTCCAAAGTTAATCACCGGGGGCTGTCAGCTATTTTCATTAGGGGCGCGCGATGTTCGCGTAAGTAGGCCGCTTCGGTGGACTCGGCATTGGCCAGCGAGCGCGTTATTAAAGCGACGCGAACAAATGTCCTTTTTCCCTTGGACAAACCCTATTAGCGCTTCATGAAAAAAGGGGCGAATCGATGCATTTTCCAAATTTCCCACCGATCACTTTTATCGGCGAATTACCGGTAATTGGCAGTCGTCGTTACCCCTTTGGAATACGAAGCGTATACTTTGACAAATGTCAGAAATTATTGCTAGCTTTGTAGAACGCTAGAAAGTGTGGTATTTCTATGGAAAGTTAAACTCGAAAAGAATCCGTCTGGCAGCTGCCCTCTTAACGGAGTCACGCACCAAAATAAAATAGCAAAGTTAGAGGGATTCATTGGCAGGGGACGGGCGGTGCTGTGAAACCGCGACGGGCATACCTAAGAATTTCGCAAGCACTTTTGCGAGCGAGCGACTCGCTTCTCCCCACAACTTTGTGCGGCGCGGTACCGTCTCGTGAAATATGGAAAAGTTATTTTAGCGGCTGCGGGTGTAACTTCCGCGAAAGAGAGCGGCCGAGTAGTAGCAATTTTTCGTTGTTCCGCTTTACGATCCTAGCACTCTCGTACGTGGAATGCGTGCAATTCTCTTGTGCATCCGTCTATCGTACTCGCGGTAGCTAGTACTCATGCGTTAACACGCGTTCACACGCGTTTCCTCGCGTAAATGCACAACTCTGAATACCTACGGCCTGCAACAATCAGAATTGGCCTCGTCTTACAGAATAGGGCCTGAATGCAGTTAAAATGATAGCCTCACGATTCTATGGCCGTTTAGGGGCTCGGGAACCATGTTGAAACCATGGTACGTTGTACGCTGCTACAGGAAGGAAATAGGTCGACAGTAACGCATTGGTGGGATATCTGGCCCTCACTGCTATCCATTCTCTCCTAGTACAACGTTTAATTCTCAATTTTCAGAACGTATCAAAATCAATTAGAATGACCCGAAGCGTGTGGTAGAAATGAAAAAAGAAAGCCAAAGTTCTAGCAGAGAGTAAAAAATAATTCAATATTCCATGTTCCATACGCGCAGAAATGAGTAGCGAGTACTCATCCACAAAGACTCCTTTTAGCGAGGTTAATAGCACTTTGAATTCATAGTCACTACGATCCATTACTCGCCATTCTTCCACCGAAATCCCATAGTGGACGTTACTGGTGAATTTTCACCCCATACGCTCGCCTGATCCTGTCTCTTTTAGTCGCCAAGAAGAATGAACCAGTGATTCCTGAGAGAAAAATTCTCAGGAAAATATATCGCGGAAATAAGCGCGAAATCGAATCACCACGCAAACCATTTGAGTGCAGTGCGGTTATGCCGTCTAATCGGCTCGACGGATCTATCGATGCTCCGAACCAGTCCAATCTATTCCGTAAGACCGTGCATTGCCGATCGATCGATGCCACGTTCGAAGCGTTCTAACCCACTATCTGCGAAAACTCACCCCCCGAGGATTCACCGAAGAAAACACCCTATTCCGTTAGAATTGCTATTGGCTCATTAATGACTTTGATATCACGCCGACTAAACGGAATGGAATTTCCACTCCGAACCTGGTAATTCGAGAAAGGAATCGCTAAAAATAAGATCTTCATTGTTAGAATTTCCGAGCCATCGTAGAGTCTGTTATAATCAGTCGATAGTTGAAAAGGAAAAAAGTGGAGGACTCGAAGCGAAAGAGAGATTCGAGGGAGTTGAACGCTTCATAGAAGTCAGCACTAATTGCTGTCGAAACGGAGCCTAATTGATGGACAGACGCTTCATCAGCGGCTTGAGGAAGTCGGAGGAAGTAGCAAGTATGCACCGGGCAACATCTTGCGGATTCGGCTTCGACTCGGCTTCGACTCGGTGTAAAGGAAGCCGAAGTATCTCTCCGCTCGATGAGAACGATGTAGAGGATGTTCTCTGGATGTTCCACGAGACCCTAGATTTCCTCTTGCTGCTTCAGCAAATCGTGCTTCGCGAGCACATCCGGGTGCAGCTCGTCGGTCTTCACGACATCCGTTCTCTCGTTTTCTCACTCTCTCTTTTATTCTCCTTCGGGTTTCGAGCAGCCATAAGTCAGTTCCCGCTGAATACCAGCTCTTTTTCGGGGTCGAGTGCCATCTTCTGGATGGGAAGAGTTCCGTTATCGTCGTTCTACAAGGCCGACATCGTCGACTCATACCCTCCTCTCCACCGTCTTCCCTCACCGGGTGCAACTCCTCGCTTAGGTAGTCTTTACGATAGTTAGGCTACTCCTCCTCCCCGGAAAATAATGTCGTGCGAAAGGAAACGCTCCGTGATTCGGCTCGCGTCGCGCATTGACTCTCTCTCTCTCTCTCTCTTCTCGTCTCTCTTTCCGTCTCGCCTCCTCGCTTCCTGTCTGACGCATCTCAAGTTCATGCCGACGACCCTCAGTCTACCCGGCTCGAGAGCCCGAATTAAATCCTCTCGTTGCATCGTACAGTTGGCTAATGCAACGCGAAACTTTTATAAACGCAATCTTGAGGGAAAATTGCGAATAACGTGGATGCGGAATTATACTCTTAATCGAATTGCTATAAGCAAGGTTGGCGAAATTGACTCGATTCATCTTTTATCGCGAGTTTAAATATCGTTCCTGTTGAAAGCACAGTTCTATTAACCAGCTGACTGACCGATCGTTTACCATCGGCTGCGTTACCTTCGTCGAGCAAACCGCCCTGTAATTACGCTTTTTATTATTTACGTTGCGAATCGTCTAATGGCCAGACTCCATTTACGCTAATTAATAGTGCGCCGCCAAGGCCAAAGAGCGTCGGAAGAGGCGCGTCTCTGGTAGAACCGTTTCAACGTCAGAAAACGAACCGAGGTAACATATTTTCTAAAATTGCATTTACGCTAAACTGACCCAAAATTTCAAGAAACTCTGCCACGTGCACTTGATAAGGGAACTTGCAAAGCAGCACTGTGAATCTCTTGTAGCAGTGCACCGACGATACGATTAATATCCGTAATAGAAAACGATCATTCCGGATGCCGGGGAAAGGTGAATTGGAGCGATTCAATGTGGAAGCAAAAGAGGCGACTTGCCAGTGGCACGGTGTATGTACACAGATGTATACGCGACGCGGCAAAGGCAAGTTTTTCTTGTGCCCGGAGCCAGCAAGCCGATTAATGGTAGATGCAGTAGCAACCTCATGCGCTTTATTTCCGGCGTCTTTTCACCTTTCTCCTTTTAGGCGCCATGGAGCCGCGCTCGGCACGGCGCGGTGCTTCGGGCTTCGCGAAATCAATACCGGGTGCCGGCCTCGCAATTTATTCACCTCCACGCAAACGCAACAGATGTGGACTAACAGTCTGCGGCCGAAGCAATATGTTCTCTCTCTCTCTCTTCCCGAGGGAGCGAGACAGACAGAAGAGCAAACGCGGGCTATGAAAAAGGGGGGGAGAGAGAGAGCGAGAGAGAGAGAGGGAATAGGGTTCGGCCGGTCCGCCCGGAAGACGAATGGAGCCAACACTTCCATGTAGTACCTGTGGCCAACGTGCACAAGTGGATCAGAGAAGTCGAATAGCTCTGGGTGCAGGAGCTGCTTGTGGTGGTGCACGGGGCCGACCTAACGAGGCCTCGTTGAGGCTTCATTTAATTTTCGAGCCGCAGCAGCCTTTTGGCTTGAAAGCTCGCAATCATCCCCGCGATATCCTGACACGACTCTCTCTTCTTCTGACTAGCGTGTCTCCTTGGTATTGCCATTGCTTCGGTTGCAGCCGCCGCAACAGCCACACTCCGATACGATGATGGACGTGACCTGCACCAGCAGCTAGCGAAAACGCGTTTCTCTACCTTCCGGTTTCTCCCACACCCGTGGAAACCGCCCGATATTTATGTCGGAGGCGAAGCCGACCGCCACTGAAACTACCCTAGCTGCTGTGGCACAAGTTTCAGCGGTAACGAACTACCGGAATTCCGGCAGGAGATTATCTCGGGCAAACCATCGCGTAAGATCGTCTAGAGAGCGAGAGAACGTTTTTGTCGCTGGGAAGGTCGCGCGCGAGAAGGGAAAGACTTGCAGTTCTGGGATGGAAATATTCGGTGGCAATGCTATTACCACCGAGGACTATTAATCTCAGTAGTTGGTTATCGGACTGGTCGAGAGGGTATTTTTAGCTCGACGACCAACGCCTGGGAAAGGGAGCGTTGTTCCATTAGCTCTGGAATTCTACGCTATTTAATGCGCTTGCTTGACCCTCTGGAACGATCTTAATCAGTGTCCAGACGCGAAAGCTTTCGGTCGACAGACTCGACAGTCAAGTATGAAGGAGTGTGCGACCAACGGATATCTATTGGCTTCGCTGAATACAGCCTGAGATAGGCGATCTGGCAGTTTCCAAATCTAATTGAAATCGATCCATTTTTGCAAGAATACTCTCAGAGTTATTCATACATCAGGTCAGATTCAAAAATCAGTAATTAAAATGAAATCACGGGTTTTCATTTTTGTTCTGACACGAGAAAAAAAGATGAAAAAATAAATCGAGTGGGTAAATCTTTAATTCAACTGAAAAACAGTCAGTTCTCCCATACGTGACATACCGGGTGGAGTTCGAAAAGTCGGGGGATATTGGACGTCGCGACGTTCCAGTGACGCTTTCGTCAGGTTTTCGGACAGGAATCCAAGGCACATGGCCAGCCTCCGCGGAAGCCGTACCTCGTGGAATGCGGAACGTAATATCAACCGATAGGTTGGGTGGCCTCTAAAGCCTCGATGCCGAGCAACAACCCGCTACTCGACGCCGCCGCCGCCGGATCGACGCTGAATCGACGTTGGCCAGATGGGAAAATGAGATGGAATAGCGCGCAGCGCAATAACCCTTCGCAATTGTGTGTGTGTGTGTGTCGCGAAATTCTCCGAGCTTCTCTCTAAAACCGTGGTGCATTCCACGAGTCGGTCCTATCTTCCAATACTATTGTACTATCGTCCCTCTTTCAGAGTTATTGTGCGTACCCGAATAATTGTTTCTCCGGGAGCGTAATTTTGCTGCAGTTCGCGCATCAACTCTCATAAGTAGGCCATCCGTCTTAACGAGATCTCCTCGAGAAGTCGAATTTCATTGTGAGAGGATGCAAAAGCGTCTGCCTGACAATTCGTAAGCCCGTCGCTTGCCCTCGACGAACGCGTTCTCCGGGCGAAATTCTTGGTGAATTGCACGAATTGCGCAAATTGCACTTCTTGGAAGCTCGATAAATTCGTGAAACTAGCGGCTGGAACCAACTACTCTTGCAGACTATTATCCAACTGGGCATTATTATGTTCGCTATTGCCAATTAATCGAATCTGTATCAGGGACTCAATTTTTCGAAACACTACTGCCGACTTTCTCTAATTATAGCATATACCCATCGAGTCGGACGGCTCCTCCATTCTCGCGCCAAAGAACCATTGCGAATTTATCCAAGCGTATTCTCGTTAAGCGACTTACCTCCACATCGCGATTTTACCCTCAAACGGCCAAGTCTTTTTTTATCTTCGCTTATTCAAGAGAAAGGGAGAGAGCAGTCAGACGAACGAAAGTCTGAGCGTCGAAGAAAATTCTCCAATTATTCCGCTCAAACAAGGCGCGTGTATCAGGCGCCTTGCAAGGAGGCAAGCACGCGTGCCTTATCCGTGCCCGCGGCCGCGAAGCATGTAAACTGTAAGCGAATCGGGCCAGTGACCAGTCTTAACGAGGCTCCGTTCGACGTTGATCTAATTTTCTAGACGCGCAGGCATCTAGAAAAGCTTGTGTGCCTTAGCCATCGTCGTCGTCGTCGTCGTCGTCGTCATCCTAGAGAGATCATTAAGGAGCTCGAGGGAAGAGACGAGGCTTTGCCGGAGGGTGACACGAATGAACGAAGAAGGAAGTGGAGCTTGGAAGAACGGGAAGGCAGCATGGTGGCAGTCTTACGTCTTACCCGAAGCAAAACCGGCTTCATACTGCAGAAACCGGGCGGATCAGCGCAATTTAAGAGCCGCAGTCTACGCTCGTGCGGAGACTTAATCCACCCGATGTACGGAATGCACAATGACGCAAAACCTTCCCCCCTCTTGCTCCCACCTACAGAGGCACGCTGACTAATGCCAGGATCCTTCTTGGTACTACGATTCTCGTGTACTGCAAAAAATCATTCGCAACACGCCGGTGATGCTCTGCAGTTCGCGGAACTTGTCCCGTGGTTATGTTTACTCCTACCAATACGAAGTAGAGCCAGGCAAAAGTAAATAAGCGCCAGCTGTATTCGTTACGCGTACCACGCTTTTATTGCTATTGGCTTAATCGTAGAGAGAAATAACCGTGGCATTGGAGACAATTGAACGAACTGTCTCTGGCCGAATTTCGAAGGAACTTCCTTTTAACTCCTTTTTTCTCGCGTGTAAGATACGTGCGCCAGCGTAGCCCGTCTCCACTGCACACACACTGCTATCGATAAACTAGCCGAACGGTTCGACTGAAAAAGTTAATTGGAAAGGCGACTACAGGCTACCCGGGTTGTTACCGCGGAAAAATACCTTGGCAGGCAGAGATTAACCCCCCACAGTCGAGACTGGCCAAGTCTCTGGGTTACCGCGGACTTTAAATTAAAATCGCGCAAGTTCCGCGAAAGTGTTGCCCGCAGCCTGGCGCCAGGAACCCCGAGGCAACTATGCGACCTCTCTCACCAGTTCGTTTCGCCGCGAAAATAGCTGAAAGCGACAACTTGGCGACAACAACAGCAGCAGCAGTAGCAGCAGCAGCAGCAGCAACAGCAGCGGCAAGCTACTACATTCGCTTATACACGTTATTCGTTGGTCACCCCACGTCCAATTTCAATCACCGTCGAGAGCTTTTGTTGCAGCTGCCGGGAACACGTTCTACCCACATGGCTATTCTTCAAAGGAATGACCAGTCGACCTTCTACCAAAGACGTCGTACAATTGATTCTAGTGGATCCTTATGGCCCTCAAACCCGAGGGAGATCTTTAAAAATATCCAATATAGAGTGAAGCCACCCTCCAACATCTTGACCCGAGACTACTCTTAACCCTATGCTCTCCAATATTCCTCCTCTAAGAGGACGCAAGATCTTAGAGGCGTACGTATTCTTGAAGAAAATACCTCCGGAACTATCCGTGAATAAAATTCGATTTTCAATATCCTTTAAATGGATCAATTATTTTTCACCCTATATCACTTGAGTATTCCACGACACAAATATGTTCGTGCCGAGAATCTTGCTGCGCAAAGGGTTAAATATCTGATCCGTCTATCTAGCAGATACGAGTTTATCCCGTGGGACTGAAGCTCGGTCTATCCCACTTGAATTCTGATTCCCCAGTAGTATCTCTGAGGGCAAGGGCCACTGAATCATCAGCGACACCAACCCTCCAATATAGGAATAGTACATAGTTCGTTCGAACAACATATCGGAGAAACTGCGGCGATATAGTCGATTCCCAAGGCTTTGGCCTGAATTATAAATTGCAGCAGGGCGGAAGATTCCCGCGCGAGAATCTAGAAGTAGAGAATCTAGGGTGGAGGGTGGAGACGTCCGATCGCGAAGCAGGTATTGGACAGACGTCAGACTGAATATGCGGATGCACAAAGCGGCAGTGAGCAACTGGAGAAACTGGAACGGGAATCAAGAAGGGTGACGACACGCTGGCGTCACGGTGGTAGTCAGGGCGTTACGTTACACGTTACATACACAGACCGGCATAGTTTCGAAGCGCATTACACGCCTGTACCATCCGCTTACGGACTAGCCGCCGCTCGAGGAACCAATTACCAATGCGGTAAATAATCCTCCTGCCCCTGTACTTACCCCGGCTCATTGCTTAGTCGGCTTCCCTCCCTCGTTTGTCAGAGGCCCCAGGAGCCTCTTGGCGAAAAAACAAGCGAGCAAAAAAAGCCGAAAGGGTGCGTTCGGTTATGCAGGAACGATTATCCATGCAATATGCATACGCACAAACAGACTCGGGAGAAAGAAAGTCGCGCTTGTCAAAGGCTCGATCAAATTACCGAGCTCTTGTGGGCGAAATTAATTTTATTGCACACCTCATGAAAGCAGGACGACGGTAAAATTAATTTAACTCCGCAGTGGGGCTTGCCCCTGATTCGTTTGACTGCGAGTAAAAAAAGACAGAAGAGGAAGTGGAATAAGCAATCGGGGAACCGATAGTCCGATGGCACCAACTCTGCCTCATTCCGCGGCCTGCATTCCGCGCTTCTATTTATTATCGAGCAGTGCATTTGAAGTCAGCAAAATTAAAACACCTCCGGGCCGCTTTAAATCCCAGCAGATTCTCTTTAAGAGTGGCATCCAATTATCGAACAGTCGCGAAATGACCGGCTCAGGGTACCGTTGGATCGTAAAAGCGAACCGAGAATATTCGCTATCCTCTCGCTATCCTCTCACTATCCTCTCTCTTTCGCGATTACCATCCTCTTATCCCCAAGCCCTCTCTGCGGCTTTGCTTTTCCGCATCTTTCACTCGACACTCTTCTGTGTATGCGGAAGTTGACGCACGCGAGCTCCGCCTTCAACTCGACTCTAGGTGTTTCCAAGATTCCGTTGGATTCTACTCTAAACTCTAGAGGCGGAAGGAAATGTACGAGAGGATCGTGACTATCCATGAACAATCTCGATAATTGCGCTGCGAGCTACAATGGGACCAATGATATCGAAGGATGCCCAAGAAGAGCAACGTCGAATCAGGATGTAACGAGCGGCTGGGAAAACTAGGCTGGAAATTGTCTTGTGCGCGCGCGGTTGGCGAGCTTTGCCGTTGAGCGGCTTGCAACTGGATCCCCGATCGACGGTGTCTCCAGTTTTAATTTCCGCTTGCCGATGAAGATATTGAGTATCGATCTCCCTTGTCCCGCTCGCGAGGGGCGTTCCTCTTTGCAAACTATTCGCAGCCCCCCCCTTTCGCCGTAACTTTATCTTGGCTTCGTCTTGTAAACTTCAAAGGCTGTGCTTCGAGCGTGCGCGAAATCATACGACGGTGGCAGCCCGCGGTAATTCGACCAAGGAACTAATGCTGCGGTAATTCTTCGGGAAAGTGAAGGAAAAAAAAAAGAAGAGAGAATGGGAGCGAGGGAAAAGAGCGTCGACCTGCCACCAGCGAATTTCCCAGTGCGCGCAACTCGTTGGATTCGCGAGCAAAGTTTCACGAGAGACCCTTTCGCAAATCTCTCTTGGACTTTCGAGCATGTCCATAAATCGGCGAGCCGAATTTCGGAGGGGATTTGTTTGGATTACTCGTAATTTCGGACTTTCGCCGAGAGGAATTCCTGGAGTGCGAGCACTACTCTCTGGATTCAATTGAATTCCAGAGCGTCGATTCGAAGTGGGGCATTTTTCCCCAGAAGCTATAACGAGATTTTGCACCAGTGACAACTACTACGAAGGACTGGGAGAACGGAAACAGGCGACTAGGAGCCGCCGCCTGTCCTGTTTCCACTCCCCAATACAAAGCACTTTGCGCGGTAGACATTATGCATTCCGCAAGTTCGCAACTGGCAGAGTCGTCTGGCGGCTTTGCACCCTTTAACAAATGATGCTGCGACTTATGCCCCTACAAATGCGCCTCCGCGATACGACCACTCGACGTTCAATGTGCAGAAGCGCGCATTCCAACCACCGTCCTCAACTGCGATTCTACAATACCTGCCAAGATATCAGCGAGATATTTCTGCCTTGAAACTCCGCGCGAACAAGTTCACTCTCCCACTTTCCATCGTGAACTCTCCGAAGAAATAGCCCGCTCAAGAGGAATTTTCTCAACCCCATGGAAATGATTTCGCCGCCATACATCGAGTTCCGACCTAAGTACTTCTCGAACTCGGATTCCCTTGTCGAATGCGCGGCGCTCTTGCCGCGGAGCGTATTAAAAAAGTTTTTCGCGCTCGTCCTCTCTCAAACGCCCGGACGGCCCAGTCCTCTATCAATTTCCGCACTCTCGCCATTAAAAAGTTCCGCAAAGCGTTTCGAGGACACCGAACGCGGCTCGCGTCGCGTCGCGTCGCTCGAATCCGAATTCCGAATTACGAGAGCGCTACCTGCCGAGTGGCGATCTCGAGGCGATCTCCAGTCGCTCTCTAGGCGGCCTCTCCAGCCGCTCTTCAGTCGCTCTTCAACCGTTCTTCAGGCACATACGTCCGAGCTCGAGAAAGAAGAGGCGCGACTGGCAGCAAAAGGGTAGTAGACTAGTAGGCGTCCGACGCGCGCGTTTTACCCGGTAATCGTGTGATCGTTGGCAGCGCGAAATGAAAGAGGAAAGGAGGAAAGGAGAGAAGGCAAGAAGCTGCCGCAGGAAAAAGTCAGTTCCGCTGCGAGGAACACAGAGAAGAGGAGGTCTGAGTGGCTGGCGACGTCGGTCTCTCTCGTTGCTCTCTCTCTCTCTCTCTCTCTCTTGGCATGCTATAGTGCCACTCGGTTCGCTAGCACCCCCGCACCAGAGACAAGGAGTGGCAAGGGCCTAGTCTCGAGTAGCCCGCGGAACATGAGCGACAACGCTATATCCCATTTTCTACCTCTTTTCCCCTGTTTTTTCTTTCTTCTCTTTTTCTCTTCTAAGTTGCACCTAGTCCCTTCTAGTCCCTGCTAGTCCCTCCACCTCTCGATTCGTTCCTACTGGCTGCACTCGAGAGAGCTGGGACCTACGTCTTCCAGCTAGGACCACCTCTCGCGATCGTTAATAAGCGCCCCGTCAAAAGAACAATTCACGGCACCCTGTCCGCCCTTCCATTTCGCCTTCACCCTCCTACCTTTTCCTCTTTCACCCCGGCCGCTCGGCCAGCCCCGATTTCCATTACGCTCGGTGGCCATCGAGTAGAGCGGCCGATCGATCGTTGGCCGACATTGATGAAATCAATAGCCGCGGCTCTTCGCGGGTAGAAATAGCTCAACGATCGAAGCGACTTCCACGAGACTTTACCCTGTGCTTCGTCTATGGACGATGGATCCCTCGGCACGAGAGGAATCCCATCTTCGAGAAAACCCAAACAAATTGCAGAGTCAATTTGCAGACTCACAGCCACTGTACTAGCGGAATGTATTGCCAGGGCACGATCTCGAGGTTTAGCCCCAGCCCCTAGAGGCTCGTACATATCTCACATGGGAATGATGTAACGCGTTACGAGCGCACTCCCCCTCGAAAACAGTATTTTCGCGGTAGTTGACGTTTACGCGATCGTTCTCCTCTCGCGAGTACTCGGAGCATCGTGCCCTCATTAGTCGGCCACGAGCTTTCCTCCAAATTTACCGATTAGGCCGACGAGGGAACGGCAGATAAATTGCGAGACTCGTCGTCGCGGCAATTCCTGCCACGTGTGTGTACTCGTAATATGGAAATAAGAAGCCACGAAGAGTGAGACGCCTTTCTACACACGCGTTCTTCTTTGTTGCTTCGTTCCGCAGCCGATCGATCCTACGACTTTCACAATATCCGCGCTCTATATATCCGCAGACTTCGCCTGATTAATGGGCTCTTGGAAAGAAAAACTCCGACAGGCTCGCGCTCGCGCTCCGTCTCTCTTTGGCTTGTTACGACCGCATCATCGGGAAGAGCCGTGCGCCACTGACTCAACCGCCTCGCGAATATCTATCTTTACATCTACCTCTCCTTCCCTCGGCCACTCGACTTCAATCGAGAGGCAAGAGAACGCCGAGCGCACTTTTTTGCCCAATCCCTTTAGACTCGCAACGGCGACTCGTTACTCTCTCCAGAGGATCCACCGGCTCGGAAACTCCTGCACTCCCAGCCGCAAACTTCCCCCATGGTACATAGAATTAACTTTCACAATTGGAAGTTACGCAAGTTGGGCCGAGCGATAATCGCGAGGTAATTCATCGCGTTATTGTTTTAGCCGCCTGCTCGGCACGGTGGCTCGCGACTCCCGAGATATTCTTGAGAGGCTTTGGTCCCCGGCAAACTTTGCCGCGAGTCTCGAAGAGTTAGGTAGACTTTGAATCGGTCCTTTATCGTAGAATTCATTGCGGAGAAACCTTGTGTATGAATATTCTACATCCTGCGAAACATAGCCAACTGCAGTTTAACCCTTCCCCGAAAGTCTCGAGAGAGACTCGAACACGATATCACGGATAAAATGCCAGGCACCATGCTGGTTTTCGTCTAGCAAATTTCAGCGAAATTATCGTATAATTTTTGTTACGAAAGTGAAAAAGGAAAAAGATGCATGAAGGAAATTAGGTACTTTCGATGCGTCAGCTCTTGAAATTAATACCCTGTGAAAGGGTTGCGCTTCTCTTAAGCTCTCACATTTGCCAGCGCGACCCCAATAAAGCTTACGATGGTCTTCACCAAGTAACCCGAGCCCAAAGATGCAAATACATGTAGGGTATAGCTGGTGCATCTTCCTCTCTTCCAAGATGCAAGCTCGTAATTGGAATTAGGCTCAACGCGGTGAAGCCAGTAATCGAGTTGTTAGCGAGGCTCTCGATATAACTGCATTGTTATTAATAATTAACAGGTCAGGGGATCAATCGGGCGAAAGATGATCTCGATCAAGGCCACGATTTCACGGCGGAGGTTCGCGAGCCAAACAAAAGCCAATGGTGAGCATGGAACTTGGTAGACAAAGCGAGACGTATAGTGCGACGCGAACATCGCGACAGAAGTTGCACCACAAGTTTAGGAACCACGGTAACGAGGTAATATACACACAGTACACGTCTATGGAGCCGTGAGGCCATGGAGCCTGTAATTCGTATCAGCAGCACACTGATGCTCTAGAAGCGCAACGCGCCGCGTAACTCGGTTATACCGAGTACACCGAAGAACAGTACCGTGCCGTGCCACACCGTTGCCTCGTGTGTACACAGAACAGTACAGCTGCTAGCGATACTGTTCTCGAAACTGCTCTCGATCCGCGCCATTGACCCCATGTCATCGTCCTGCATCCTGTCCTACGACTCTGTCGCCCTATTTCCTTCCCATCCACTGATAAGTCAACTTACAACGGTGTAATTCTATCCGGTTGTAAATTGCATTTCTCCCGGACAAATTTGACATACCGCAGCTTAGCAGGATTTAGGATTGTCACAAGATGGCTATGGTTAAGAGCGAGAGGGCAAGCTGACAACGATATAGCACAATTTTGTGTGACAAATCTAATTAGACGAAAGGTGGTTTAGGTCGGTGAAAACCGAGGATGGAACGCTGAATCGTGTGCAGTGGGTGGACATGAGCCGACCACAGGTTCCGATTGCAGCTGCATCGCGCAGCTCTTCCGAGCGACGTACGCGCGTCAAATTCAGCCTGGCGCCGAATACATACCGGATGCGATCGGTAGCGCGGCGTAACGGGCAACGGGGATAAATGTGGCTGGATCGCGATCGCAATTGTGATTCACGTAGAGCGATAAGCCGCGTGCGCGACATTAACACGCGCCAGTGGAACGCGGTATGTATTACCGAAGCTTCCGCTTCCAGCGGGAGATAGAATGAGAGGAGGAAGAGAGACGGGATCGAGGTTCCAATTTTTCGAACGTGCAATCGAGAATTTAACTGGAAAATTTGAAAGCAGGATCTGTCATCGGCACCCGCTTGCGGCCGTCAGTCGACCAATAACGCGAGGAACACAATCCTCCCCGCAGCAAACTTTTGCGTCTCCCGCGAGCGACTCCCTTGCATTCCGCTGCGGGGGAAAATAGCTCGATTTCATCGATGCCGACCGCGAGCGCATTCCAATTGATTCGCGCGCTGGATAGGAGAAAACCAGCCGATATGCCGAGGTGCAAAATACGCTCGAAAACTTATCGATGCCGACATAAAAGTCGGGATGAAATGGGCTTGTAATAGTCGTTCGTTTATCGCGAAATATGTTACTGGCTCAATTACCGGGTAGCACGATCATCCATTTGCTTCGATGAATTTTTATCGATTATTAGTAAAATTTGATTACATCGATTCTGTTGGATAATCCTTAGTAACCGTATGTACATATATTTGCCATGTTTTCCGAGGGGTAAATACAATTTATTTCCCACAGATTTTCTACTTTAGTTGAATGGACCGTGTAGAGTGGAATTCTGGTCACTAGTGCCAGGTGCACTTCCTCCATCGAACGACTGGAATGTAACAGAATGCTCCTACGCTCCTAGTATTTGGAAGAGGCACTCAGGAAAGCGATGCTGCGGCGGACAATCCCCATAGCAAGGCTTTCTCGCACGAGCCGAACTTCTCGTGTTCGCAGGTCGCGTTCTGACCGCGAATTTGCCAGAGACGATTGTAGGAGATCTCGTGATTTCGAGGGATCCAGGGAGTTCCGAAGAGGAGAAATTTATGCCGGCGGCCAGCTCGTTTCGCCAATAATAGCCCATAGTCGATCGTTGTCCCCAGTACGACCCAGATTCATTTCGTAGCAACCTGCTCGCCGACCTGCAGATCTGCAGAATCGTTTCTCTCCGTTCCTCTCATTGTCTTTCTTTGTTCCCTCGTTCCAGTGGTATTCGCCTCTACTACTGCAACTGACTCGCTGGTGTCGCGATCGATTCCGATGCATAAGACGTTTTAGCCTAAGTCCATGGATAGAATGTGTTTCAATGGAAGGAGCGAACCGAGTGTCGTCGTTTGCATGCGCCCCGAGACGCCCCGCGGCTCGACCTATATTCTTCCGGCAAGCAGTGGCTGCTTTGTACTTTCCAGCAAACGAGAAACCACCTCTCTTTCGAACTAGCTCTGCCCCTGTCTGTCGCTTCTCTGCTCTTTGGTCTCTAAACACTTCGGTCGGATAAGAACTTGCTCCCAGTGCGGGTAATCCTAATTTCGAGGATTAGCTGCTCTCGGCATCTCGAGACGTCGCAGAGCCTCGCATCGCTACCAGACTTATTGTTAGTTCAAGAACCTCCATAGAGGCCACCGAGGTCTTTTTGTGCATTGAGATGCCCGACGATGTAATTGAATCGGAATACGATGAATTTGAGTCTCCAGAGACTATCCTCGAGGTGTCTTACGTTCCTTCCTTCCACGTGGCTCGTGCTCATTGAGCTAAACGAAGTGAAAAAGTCACGGGAGAATTTCCATTTCCTTATCGAGCGCGTCCTCTAAACCCAGAAAAGAGCGATCTGAGCTACCGTCCAACCAATTAAGAAACAACTCCTAACGATGGGCTCAAACATTCCAGTTATGCTTCCAGCGTCAAAGGCTAACCCAGATACCAGGAAAACTAGCTCTCAAACTTCCCATATTTAAACCTGCCAAGCTTTGGCGAGGAAGACCGGAGGATTCCAGATAAAAGTAGGAAATCGGCGCGAGTTTTACATACCACGTATGACGCAGAATTTAGTCGAACAAAAGGTCAATGCACGTATCCTAGTCGACTCGGTGGCGGGGTTTACGTAAAACTCTATAAGGGCCCAGAGGGATGGTGTCTGAAAGAGTCTGAATAGCCCGAGGTGCTGGAGCGTTCTCCGAAGAAAAGGGACTCTCCAAGGAGCTGCCGGTTGTTCTAACGCGTTGAAAGAGAGTAACGCCGCTCGAATTTCGCATCGCGTTCGTTTCAGATTCGGTAAGGGCACAACCCAGACCCACGAAGCCCCGAAATTCGCGCGGTGCGTCGCTCTTTCCGCCCAGGGGCCGGCTTCATCGATCCTGGCCATCGAAACTTCATCGCACGAATGATCATGCCCGGTTGGCCAACCCCTTTTTTCCCGACCGCCACCGCGAATACCTCCGACCCAGGATATACTGGCGAACGGCGCGGCTAGGCGCACAGCGCTCCGATAATCAGTTTATTCTTCGCAATCCCATTTCGCGGCCGAGCACACCGCGCACCAAACGCACCTAATGCGCGACTGTCGGATCTCGCGAAATCGCTATTCCACTCGCAGCGCCTCTCTTACTCGGCTGTTACCGACTTTTAACCCGCGATTCCTATCGGCAGTGTTATTACGCTCGAGTAACTCGCGAGTGCGCAATCCGAGAACGACAGCACACGTTGCCAATTACGATCGATTATTATTTATCGGGCGCACTACTGTGTGCACTTGCGATCGACGATAAGGTGCGAGGGCACGCGCGACCGGGGGCGCGAGAACAAAAGCAGGTAGGCATTCGTGCGAATGACCAGAGAGTGAGCGAGACCCAGGGTCGAGGCCAAATAAAACGAAAAAGAGGCCAAAGAGCTAGCCAGCTATTATATTTGACTTTCGGCTTGCTTGCTAGCTACGCGAGATACTGGCGAATTCATCGGCAGAGAGAGAAAGAGAGAGAGAGAGAGAGAGAGAGAGAGAGAGAGAGAGAGAGGGTGAAAATCGCTACGCTATGCACGATGCAAAGAGTTCCACCGGTCAAAGCCCTGGCAGGTATGCGCGGGGGTGCCATCCGCGATCTTCCGCGTCCAAATGAAATATGAAAAGAGGACACGTTTCCCCCGGATTCACAAATAAAAAAGGGCGGAATACGGGGAAAGCAAAAGCGGGGGACTGCAGGTAGGTATATAATAACGAAAAAAAAGAGAACGCCTGCAGCTGCAGTATGCGGAACAGGCGGGAAGAACGGTGGTAGGATGGGTGGGTGGATTTCGCGTGGCAGCAGGGCTAGCCGCGAGCAAAAAGAACCACGACAAAAGCGCAGAGGAGCGTAGAACCGAGGAACACCTGCTCCGCTCACTCACTAGCTTGCTCCTCAACGACGAGAGCTACACGCGCTTCCCTCCCGCGTATCTTGGGTGTTTTCTCGACAAGGCTGCTACCGAAGCTCGACCTAACGGATCAGCCCTACCTTTCTACCTGCCTAAGACCCACGCCTCTCCCTTCGATTCCATCTCTCCTTCGTCGGCTCTTACCACTGGCTCGTTAGGAGGGTCGATGTAGATACCGAGGGAGCTACCGTCACTGTTCGACTAACTTGCCAAAACTACGCAGTACGCATCGCGGAATACCAATCCATACTTTGATAGCAAGAATGACTGACTCTCTTACGAAACAAGTATCTAAATCGAAAAGCTACCGTTAACGTAGATAATCCAATATAAAGACAAATATCCAGTGATCACGCTCCACCGTTCGCTTTCCGGTTATCTATTATTCGAGCGAACAGTCGTCGATTCGTTTTAGCGGGTTTACTCATTGATCAGTTGGGAGATAGGTAGCTAAAAGGGTACTTTAAGTGTAGCGAAGCTATCGGTCTTTGATTAGAGAGTAATTGAAGCTAATATATCATGGTCCATTCAAAGTGTTATAGTTGGCTTAAGAGAAGGTCTCTCTCGACGAGTACGTATTGTATTAAGAGCCGGCGACCCTGACCACGAACGCACCCCTAGATCGGTCGATCGAGCCTCTTCCAAGGCTCCCCCCCCTTCCAACTCTCTCGCTCACTGTTTCATTCCCTTATTCTCTTGTGCCCCCCCCCCCTCACTCTCCCTCTTTCCCTGATATCTTCGTCGCACTCCGATCTCGTGAGCTCGAGCAGGAATCCTAGCTCGTAAACTCATTCCCGTGAAACTTAGCCGCGACTGACGCTCGCTCGCTCACTCGCGACGAATGTCCCGCGACTCCGCGTGTGACTATACGACTACACGGCTCGAAAAGTTCGCTGGGATGCAAGGGATGCCTCGAGAGACAGGCAGAGAAGCGAGAAATCCTCACGGAAATGCGGAGTCGAGTCGCGCGAATTCGAGACTGACGTCGGGTAGATATATGCGTGCATATATGTAGAATGTAGTAGGCAGGTACGTATGCGGGAGAAGCCCCGTGTCAGAGGCGACGAAGCGAAGAAACGCGAGCGGAGCTTAGAGATAGGGAAGGGCCCAATTATTCGGAGCACTTTAAACTTGGACGCACGACTATTACTTGAGAACGACGGGCTGCGAGGAACAATGAAAGAAGAGAAGAAGACGCCACGCCTTCGCAAAGTCAAGTTCCGAGCCAAGACCAACGACTTCACCGGGATAACATGACCAACAAAGATAACGAATTACGGAATACTTCTAAACAGGAGCTTCGTAATTCATCTGGCTAGCTCTTCGCTCGGATACCGGGGCCAAGGCGACGCGATACACCGGTGCAGCGCGGAACGCTCCAAGTAGATCTTTGTTAAACTTTAAGCTCAGAGAGACTCTCTCTCTCTCTCTCTCTTTCGCGCGCGAATTTTATTTGACACCTGATGAATGTGCCCGCGGCGCGTAAGGGTAATGAGAATTCCTAGATCGCGTTGGAGTCAAGTATGACGTATTGCCTTGCGAATAATGAAACAGCGGCGAGGTGTGCCAAAAACATGTACACCGAGCTGAGCAGGGAGCTTCCAGGACAGAGCGAAAGAATGAGAGGGAAACAGACCGTCTCCCAGGAAACGCCGGGCCGTGCATCCACTGGAAAACCAGTGGAAAACGAGTTCGCTCGCCAGAATGAAAAACGATACGTATTTCCGAGCGGAATAAAAATTCTTGACGGATTAAGCTCGCCTTGTGCCTACTGGCGCCAAGAGACTTCTTCTCCCTCTCTTTCTACCGCTCCTCGGTCCTGTTGCCCCTCCCTACAATCCCTATATTCTCAATAAAATCACTGATTATTTGTTCACAGATCGCGGTATACACCGAAATACTACGAGAAAGATAGAGTACTCGCGAGCACGAGGAACGAAACGTGCGAAATAATGGGTCTCTTCAGCGATGAATAATGCTCCGCACTACATACATATTGGAAGCAAAGAAGTATGAGATGTGGATGCGGCTTTCGCAATTGGTTCGCGTTAGAAAAGATTCGCCAAGCGGAGTGGATGAATGGCAAGCAATATCGGAGAAACAAGGAGAAAGAAAAGTCGCGGGAACGCGATTAACGAGAGGGTACTATGGAGAAAAGAAAGCGATATTTTCCGGCGCTCTCAAGCGCGAGAGGCGGCTTATCATCGCACGCTCGTGTGGTCTCCACTGCAGTGAGAGACCGAGGAAAGTCGCGTATCCGCTTCGCTCGTCTTCGAGTGCTGAAAATGAACTTGAATGATACTCTAACGTTCAAGTAGAAAATTCATTCCCGCGAGTTGGATTCAATGACGTTCAATACGTTGAAGCTTGGGAAAGCGTTTCCATTGGGAACTTTGCTTGCGGAAACGCGAGCCTTAAATCGAGCCTTGGTTTCTTTTCTAAAGAAATTCGCGCTTCCCTGACGCGTTAAACAACCACGATGCTACCGTAAGTCGCGGCAAATTAAGCCGCGCACTTTCTTCGGGCTTCACGGGATTCTCGGGCTCTCGAACGTTTGTCGAGAAGAAGCCTGCTTTTCGGATCCGCGATCACAGGGTTTAACGACTGGTAGACTATTAATAGGCTATAGTAGAGCGGCAATCTCGAGTTGGCGATCGCGGCACGCGATTCAACACAACTGTTTTCTTCCTCTACTGTATGCAATTGCACTGCAAACACAACTGCCTGCGTGGGTTACCTGCATTTATTCATAGAGCTTTGGCAAAAATAACTCGACTTTTTGTATGTCACTCCAACTTTTTTAACTCCCACTCACGAGTAGTGTCGATTCAGAGGAAGCTCGGCTATTTTTAAATGATTCGTTCCATGGATAAGACGGTCTCATCCAGTTTATTTGATTCCTGCGCTAATTCCAGTGCTAAGATAAGAGTGCTTCACAAAATTTGGTTGTTTTTGTTCCTTCTTTGTCAACTTTCTCCCCGATTGATCAAGACCGGTGAAACTCACTCGCACGAGCCCCTTTTTCGCGGCAAACCTTTTTAAATCAGGCGCCGACCTCGCGGAAAGGGACCGGGCAAACTTAACACGAAACGGGCATTACGAGCCGATCCCATTTACAGATTCCCCGGGAGAAAGCGGGGAAGTCACGCGCACACGGTCACTCTCCCAGTCAAATATTTCACGCAATCTCGATCGATCCATTCCGCGCGAACCCGGTACGTAATTACTCTAGTGCAACCGACGCGAATAGAATTGGGGGAAGAGAAATTGCACAGCTAGAAAACTGTCGCGGTTGGATAACAATAAGGGATGAAGGCTTCTGGTTTTTTCGACTTCAGGATCGCATTGCGCGTCGCATCGATAATGTTCCGCAGTCATTGCTCGATGGGAGAAACCGGATCACCGGGCAAGACCGGCCGCTTCGTCAAAAGAGCGGAAGAGCAAAAAGAACACGGTCGGAAGAGGAGTGGGAGGACGAACACAAGGAAGAAAACGGAGAAGGGTTCCTTCGCGGGACGAGAAAGACTACGCGACGTCCAGCTGGGACATAGCGGAGACAGGAGGTAGGATGTAAGCGGCAAGAAGCAACGCAGAAATCGAGGAGCCCAGAAGGAAGAAAGAGAGTTTTGTCCGAGGAAGGACAAGAGTTTGAACAAGGGAGACAAAGAAGGACTGGAAGAGAAACAGAGAATGAAGAAGCGGTTCCCTTGTCCCCCTCGGTAGTATACTCGTCACAGGGAACGCCAGCCATCTGGCATTACACCGTGATTCCTTGGTGCTGGTGCAGACCGGCAAGCGTGCCCTCGGTGGCGCCTGCCCTACGACCTTACCCCTCTTCCCGTGTCCCTTTCCCACCCAAATCTCCTCGAAAATACATCCTCGAGAGAACTGCGTTTAACCAAACAGCAACGAGAAATCTATGAGCGTACATGCTCGCTAGATTCACTGTCTTAGCCATAAATCTACGATGTGGCACGAGAATGTACGTGTATTTCGCATTCTCCTGCGATTTAGTCTTGAACAACTGTTCGGCTACTCAGGGTTCGTCTATTCATTTGAGAGTGAGTATTCCCGAGAGCAAACTCGAGACTCGGAAATTGTGTAGGAGCGAGAAAACGGTAGTAGTGGCTTTCCACCCACCGCACCGGCTCAGCTCCAATGAATCGAGTGCCGCAGCCGAGCTCGTGAGATCCGACACACACTCGCTTTCGGCGGCGTGCCGCACGTGCCTCCCGTGCATACGTAATACGTATTGACAGTGGAGCAACACTGACAGCGCGGCGGTCATCGTGGCGTTGTCATGACGCGTCGCGGCGTGGCGCGGCGCGGCGCGGTGCGGTGCCACGCGTGGTTCATACTCTCCCGTCTCTCCGAGAGGTACGATCGTGCTGCCGAAATGCAGAGACAAGCGAACGTGTATCCAGCAAAAACGACAAAACGACGAGAAAACGACGAGAAACCGAAGGGAAAAGGAAGAAGATTGTGAGAATGAGAGATGAAACTCACCGGCAATGGCGACGAAGAGGAAGATTATCCACGTATCCATGAGTCTGCCGGCGAGGCGAAGTTGATAGCGGTTGGCTGCTAGCGCGAGCTTATCCATCACGCCTGGGGATGATGCATCGTTGACAGAAGACGAGAGATGGAGTCGTCACAATCCCGCGGGACGTCCGCTGCTCCAAATTCTCCGAAGACTCTCCTTTGCACCTTCTTCTTTCTTTTCTTCTTCTCCTTCTCCTTCCTCCGACGATGATGCACCCACCTTTCGGTCCTGAACACCTTGACTAAAGTAATATCGCACTACCGCAAAAGTCCTCGTCCTTGTCGCGATCTCGCACACTCTCCGAGACGAGCACGGAGTTCTCGTGTGCTCGGCACTCTCCTGCGAGCGAGCGAGAGCTATGTTTCGCTCACACCGTTACTACTGCTATTGTTACTATCGCCGTTGCTCTCTCGCATCTTTCACGAGGAGTAGCGTTCACGAGAGCGTAGAGAAGCCACGGGGCGCCTCGTTCGCTACAATCGCTACCGATAGCGGCCGCAGCGGCGGTATCTCGTGAAAGCGATGCGACCACGACGACCACGTACGCAACGCAGACCCCGCGCGACAGGAGAAGAGGATGCGCGCGCGCGCTCACTCGCGCACACACCAGCCAACCAACCAGCCTGCCCACCCGCTCACTCGACGCTCACTCGCGCGCGCTCGAGAGATCCCGCACGCGGCTCTCCGGTTCTCGCTTCTCTTTCTTTCGCCCCTTCCTTCTCTTTTCCTCTGCCCCTCTCACGCTCTTTAGATCCAGAGAGACCTCCCTCCTCCGACGACTTCTCCTTCTCCTTTTCGTTCTCCTGCTGCTGCTGCTGCTGCTGATGCTGGTGATGCTGCTGCTGCTGCTGCCGCTGCCGCTGCTGCTGCTGTTGCGATGATACGACGATGTCTCCTTCCCTCGAAGACTTTTTCGGGTCTGCCGACGGCGGCAGGCGTCTCTCTCGGATCTCCTAGACACACGTCCGTACGACAGCGTGCGTGCGTACGTGCGTGCGTACTTAGGTGCGCGTAGTTGTCACAGAGCAAACGCAATGGAATGAGAGTACGAAAAAGAAAGAGCAGCGCGGATCGGCCGCGTGCACCTCGTGTACACGATGTACACGGTGTATGTGTCACCCTCCCCCCTGTCCGGGCGAGCTTTGTCTAAAGGAGAGAAGTCAACAATTAACAATAAAACAGTCGAATTGAATGGGTTGCCATCGATTGTGATCGACGTGAATTTGATGCTGAGACCAACAGGAGTCTGCTGGCCAGAGTGCGATCTTTGAAGATCAGCGGCCAAGACGCTGAGACGATGACAGTGAGGATGACGTTGAAGACAATGAAGATGAAGACGATGACTGGCTACGATGACGACGTTGGCGATGTCGAAGTGTCGTGCTCCCGGCGTCGCGTTGCTCGGAGTATTGACCGACTCGACTCGACTCGACGTACACGGACACGGTGCGCCAAGCGCGCTCAGAGGCCAAGCGCCGCGGCGCGCCGTCAGACGGGAGATGCGGAGGGGGTGCCTGCCCTGTGTCGACTGCCATATAGTTGCTCCCCCTGGCTGGCTCTGCGCGCGCAAGCCCACTCCTCAGCTCGTGGCACCGCTCCGCCGAATGACCTGTACCCACAAACCATGCGAATTAAACCCTCGCCTCGCTCCCTTGCTTGCTTGCCTGCCTGCCTGCCTGCCTGCCTGCCTGCCAGCTTTTCTCTCTCTTTTTCCTTCCCTTTCTCACCACCCCTTGATCATCCTACCGTCTTCGCGAACAACCCTCACCATGCTTTCTCCTCTCATTTCTCCACTCTCTCCTGCGTACTGCCTCGCCGTGCTACTGGTGGCTCCCAGTCCACTCGGTTTTTTCCTTGCGTCGTTCCTGCGCCTTCGATTATCGCGCGCGTTCCAGGTCCGATGCGCGCCTGGCAAGGACACTCGGCGAGTCAGCCCGACCAACGCGTCGGCCCCGTGCTACACCGCGTTGGATAATTGCGGACTCTCGGCAAAGGGCGCGCGCAACGTTAAAATAACAACGGAGGAGCTTTGGCTCTGATTAGCGGTGGATGCCACCAGAGGATATTAATGAGCGAGAATTGCAATCGCTTTGGTAAAGCCGAGAGTAGAAGCAGAGTTGGGATCCCGAGTTTGAGTGACAATTAGGGGAGGACGAAAGCGTAGTGGTGCAGACGTTCCAGGCCGCTAATAGGGCTTAGGGCAGTGCGCGCGGATTTGGCAGAGGCGATCACCGCCCGTAATCCCGCCATCGCGTTACGAAGAATGGGATAAATGGTTTCGAGAGAGACCGTAAAGGGAGAAAGCGATATTGCCGTTTCCGCGTCCGTAGGTAGATTTACAACCACGTTTTCTCCAATTTCTCTTATTGTCGCCATCCATCTAATACCGCGTGTCTAAAATTCTCCATTGTAATTGCCCTTTACCAGTTGGAAATTCGGTCGGAAAAGTTGGCAAGTAACCGTGATCCCGAGCTATAGACCGAATAGCGATAAGCGTAGCATTCTACGTCAATGGGGGATGCGAAACCCTGACGGAACTGAGTCACTAAACGATCATAGAAATCGATGATCCCCCTCGAAATATTTTCCACCCTTGCCTCGGCACACGCTCGTGCCCCGTTCCTCCAGTCGAATAAATTTGATTTCGCGATTGTACTCGGACCGTGTCGCGCTAACACATACACGTGGGATATACTGTACCACGGTGCGCAGGGCAACTTTGCTTTCTCTGCCTCCGTTCTCTCCGGGGATAAATAAAGTTCAAGCAAATCGCTGCGGACAAAGTTTGCTTACTTGTAATAAAGGATTTCGGAGCCGCAGAGAAATAACGGGGGTTTTTTCCCTGAAAAAACTTGGATATTTTTAAAAGGAGATTTACCGCGGGCGAGCAGTGGTAACAGCCGGCTGGTTACCGCGGTACACCGCTCTCGGAAAAACTCCTCGCGCATCTACTGCCCGGTAGAAATAACACCGCAAGATTTCGAGCTACCTCACCCAGCGGAGGAAGCTTTTATCGAATGCGCGAGTCGCCCGCTAGAAGCGCAAACACGCGCTAAATCAAAGCTTTAATTATTAAGAGCTCGCATTGCGAATCTCTGGGTCAGAAAACGTCGGAAAAGTTGCTCTACACCCATTCTGACTTGTCGCACAAAGTACCACTCTCTTTGTAAGTGTGTATACTGTGCAGTACTTTGAGTCCGGCTTTCCGCCCAACGGTTGCGACACTTCGATTTACGGCGAGAGATACGCTCATTTCCGCAAAGGAAGATACAAGGGCAACGATAGAAGAAGAAAAAGGACCGGAGCCAGCGTGTACTCCATCAGTCGACACACAGAAATCCACCGATGTACTTACTCTATAGTCTGTCTATACGTACTTACGTATGTTGTGTAAGTCTGGTCCAGTCGCGCATGAGGATCGATACCCAATACTCGCAAACTCCGAAAAAGGATTGGATCCCAAGAGTAGCAACCATTTGCGACATTTCAAAGAGATCTCACAGGTGGATGGAGCGTATCTATGTAGTTACGTATCTACGTGCTGACAGATTACGCGACACGAGAATTATTCTTAACGCAGCCGAGTGCAATCAATCGTCGCAAATTCCGTCGACACGTTTCGAAATCAGTTCGATGAACTCTTTCGATGAGATTCCTCTGGCACTCCGTATTCTGCCATCGCGAAGGTTTTCCTCTTCATTCCCTACTTCCAAAAAGACATCCACCAGCAGGTTTTCCCGCGTGAAGATGAAAAAATGGCAAAAATTTGGTCACGCGAATTTGAATGTGAAATGCGAATAATCCGAAATGGCATGTTTCGCACGCGACCCTCTTGCGCCGATGAAGAGCGATGTTGGTTTCGCTGGTGGTGTACGTGTGCGTCGATGCAGGCCAATGCACGCAGCAGGGTACTTTTGTTTAAGCGAGCCATTTATTAACGAATAGCGCAACCTGCCACCAGAAGCGTTGTGCACTTGACAGTTAAATTCTGATAGCAATAGCGCCAACATCAATGGGGGGATACCACGAGAACGATCCCTTTGATCGGTGCACCTCCCATTTGGCCGATTCTCCGCTATAATCAAGGGCAAACGGAATGCAAACAGGCTGCATTAGAAAGCACAAATTTGTAGAACAGCCTTGCCCCCTGAAATGGATCTTTAGTGTGCTCTATCGGAAACAAACCTCGGGCCACCCAATGATTCGCAAGATCAACACTGGTGCTAAGGAAAACAGAGGGGAATGAAACCGCGCGACGAGGTTGATAAAAAATTCTCTTCGCTGGCCTCATCCTTTTCTAGTCATTATTCCGAATGGTACTCTTTGGGAACTATTTCTCCGCAAGAGCATAATCGTAGAGTGCGATTCAGCAAAAAAACTCCCTATATTATCGTTCGCAGCTGCGGACGATGCAGACTATTCGATCGCGTTTTACAACCGCGTGCTGCGGTCGTCGAATCGCGGGGGATGCTGCGGTTTAGTTGGATGTACCCGACGTAACAGTGTACTATTCCGATCTTAATCCACCGGATTGATCGTTTTCCAGCTATTATTCTAAAGCGGCGATCGAGGACACCCGCAACACTACTTTTCGCGAGAAAGAAAAGCTTCAAAGGCGAATTCAGAAAGGAGTAAAGAGGTGGAAAAACTCAATTCGAAAGCGATCGTTCGAAACTCGCTTAAACTATGGTAACAGTTTCGATTCGGTAGCGCGAGAACGGAACTTTGCATAATGGATCTACTGGCTATCTAGCGCAGCTGCACCGCGATTCGACCGGAATCCGGAGCCGAATGCCATAATGGCTCGATTTACATTAATGGTCCAGTCGGCCGTACCAATGGATGGGTTTCGACCCTGGAAGCGAGCGCGCGCCCGCGTTTCGATCCGAACCGCGTTCGGCCAACGCAATTTATTAATAAATCCTGACGAGCAATTCTCTATCGCTATAACTCTCTCTCTCTTTCTCTTGTCTCTCTCCATCGCCTCATATCGCTCGACGCGAAGAGAAATTGACTTACGAAACGATGCGAGCAGCAGTTTACGCGCCGCGGAACGCGGCAAAGCGTACGTGCATCCAACTGCACCCAACTGCCAGCCAAGTACACCCAGTTTCACTCGGAAGACGAGAAACGCTGGGGCGAGTTTAAAACCCTGCAAAATTAGCGCACCGACTCCTACCGACTCCTACCACCACTGTGACGCGTGTACGGACTGAGACGGTATAATCAGCGACAATTAAAACGATCCGACCCTGGTAAGGATTTTCCCCGAGTAAAAGGGAGACGAAGCAACGCCACAACCCGCTTAACAACATTTAAGCCATCAGACCGACCTAAATTGATTGCTTTGCAATTGCTTCCTTAGTCCAACGTGTCTTTAAAGATATGTACGTAAGTACATATGTACTCGGCGAATTGAGTGTTTTCACGAAAGGCAGATTTAAAATTATAGTTGGTTTCTCTAATGATCAACCTACCAAAGAGCCTAGAGTTTCAAAGGAAAAGAATTTCACAAGGGAGGGATGCGTAAGCGAGTGGAAATAACGATGCAACATATTGTGCCTCTCATTCGTGGATATCGTATAATCAGAACAACCAATTAGTTCCACAAATCGCGAATCCACCGACTGGAGTGGATTCATCGATATCGCATTGGCAAATATTATTAAAGAGAGGATGATAATATAGCGTTACATAAAGTTCGCGTGAGTGCAGCGGTGCAATAAATTTCCAGGGCAATTGATTATTTCCTTTGAGGAATCTCGCAAAACCTTGGCGCAGTTTTGCGTTATGTCACATCAGCCAATTACCAGGGAAATTGGCCCGTTTGTCAACATAATTAAGGGTCTCTTCTTGTTTCTGCGATCGAGGGATTCGATACGGTAATTTTTGTTTTTTATCGACGTTTCATTAGCAGTTTCGCCCTAAAACACAAGTTCCGGACAAAGGGCCGGGGCATTTTTAAACACGTGTTATAATTTATTATCAATCGTGTGTACTTGATACAGTGACCTGCACAATTAATGATAACCCTCACGCATATATGTACGCAACGCGCGAGCGCAGGTTCTCAACAAAAAAATATATATATGCACATTCGCAGACATCCTTTCACTCTGATCAGACGCATCCTCTATGCGCACATATTTGTATACATATTTTTGTCCTTTATGCGTATGGATGTGTGTGTATGTATGTATACAACGTGACGCACTTACGCCAGTGGTTTCTCGTAAATAAGTGTATAACTATCGTCGGAGAAGAATTTGTTCGTTTTCAAAATATATATATATATTTATACATATATACTTTTGCAGCTATCTATAGGACAAGAACGGTGGCAACTGTCGTATCTCGATCCCGTAAATCTTATTGTTAGTACAATACTCCGTTGGATATCTCATAAACCGGATAGTTCATTGTTGCCTGTGCTTCGTCGTGTCGTGAGATATCTGTCGTTTGACAAAAGCTTCCCGTAGTTTTTGCGAAGGAAGCGAAATACACACACGAACATTTTTTTTGCTCTCGTTTTTTCTGATGTGCTGCGATGCTCATGCGCGATTATAGACTAACGTAAGATTAGAAGACAGTGGAAAACGGACCGATCGCGCGAAAGATCGACATCTCCCAAAAACTCTACCTCAACGAACCGACGATCAAACGAATCAAACGATCCTGTCAGCATTTCTCTCTGCGAATAATTGAAATTCCCAATGATAGGTGAATTCGACTTTATCTGCAATATTGCGAGTGCATTAAAGTAGTTTCGAAAGATGAAATTTCTGGCAATTTCGCACCATTGGTCGATTTAATTATTTATAAGGAAAAAATGGCTCTCTAAGTTTATCTTGATCTCTCGGCGATCTTTATCGCAAAACGATCCCGTTCACGGGTGTAAATCGATGGGAAAAGTCGCGCTTTCGTGGCTGACTTCGATGGCACTCTCACAACCTCGGCACTCACTATAAATCTTTTCGTATTCTGCGTATCACAATAGTTCAAGATATATTGACTATTTTGCGGGTAGCCGCCGTTTAAGGTTCTAAAGACGTGCGCGATTGAGATTTACTGTCTCTATGGCTTTCAGATTTCCAATTATTACCTGCCTCTCTCTCTCTTGTTCTTATTCAACAATTTCTGACGATGTCTCTCTTATGGACGGCGATGTATATCGTTAGCACTTTGTTACGCTTGATTACTGCGACGTGCGAGTGTTTGAGGAACACTGAGCCCTAAACTCGTGCGAATATACCCGCGACTTTCCAATCGACTGCGAATTTTTATGTAAAAGGGGCTGTGGAAGACGTACATGTAGAAATCAGGAAAATTATACCATATTCAAGAATTATTGATAAAAGGTCAAAATTGTAAAACGAAGGTGAGAAGATCGTCTTAGGAATTCTCGTGATTTTAAATCGATAATCGATTATACATTTGCATAAGGATCCGCAGTTCTCTTATCAGCCAAGATAGTCTCCTCCTTTTGCGATTCCTAGTGTTAGGATTATGATTGTGGTAAAATTTATCGTCGGAATTGTATTGACGAGGTGAACAAATTTATGAAATTGATCGTGGTTAGTGATATCTGGAGTAATTTGTAACAAATTATTGACACGATCAATTCCATAGACTTTGGGACAGAATCTAACTACTTTGAAGGGGATTTGTAGAATTAGGAGTGCTTCCCACCATCGTGGCATGGTTCCAGGTCCTCTCGTTAGCGCATTCCACTCGAAGTTACTCTCGTCTCAAGGCAAATATGTTTCATCGTTCGAATTATTAATCAGGTCGAGTCACGAGATTTCTCCCAGGTTCCTATCGCTTTGTACAACGTCACGACGACATCCTAGCTAGGTGGAATTGCCAATCGTATTTCACGGAGAATTTTTCTGACGGATCTGCCGATGCGATTGAACAGCTATTATTCTGGAAAGAAACGAAATTGACGGACGAGCGCCGGTTCGCGGAAGGAATTCGGTATTGCCACTGTCAAAGTGATTTCGTCAAAAAATTGCCCTCGGTTCGAATTTGTAGCGTTCACTGGTAATTACCGATAAAGAGAAGCGTTAGTACTCGTGGTACGAAATATTCGACGAAAGAAAATGAACGCGACAATCTAAAACTCCGAGGGGGAAGTTTCGCAATTCGAAGAATGCAAACCTGTGCTTCTGCATATATGAACCTCATTTTACCAATGGAATTTGCGAACTGTGTGCGAGAGGAAGCATTTACGAGGCGGTAAAACGCTGGCGAACGAGTCTTCTTCCTTTTTTTTTTCCCCCTGTGGAAGACAATGCGATCATATCCACGGATACGTTAAATGCAGCTTGCAGTTTGCGGCTTGCCAATGCGGCCCGTTTCACACGCCGCGGTGCTCACATTCAAAAACACTTATGTAGGCCATGGCATTATGCTTTTAGCGCGTAGAGAGGCAAAACATAATCGAGTATCTTCCGACTCCGCGAAGGAAAGAGAAACGGCGATTCTCCTTGCTGCGAAACTCGATGCGCGATGCCACGGCGAACGAAAAATTGTGCGGGATTCGTTTGTCGTAAATGAAGTACAGGGTACTTTGTGCGAAGAGATGTGCGATTGTGGTGCGAGTGAAACTTCTGAAAAGACGTCACACGTCCTTAATAACGCCTGTCAACTGTGGAATTCGCGACAGGAAAAGAATGCATGCTAGTGTTCCATTAGAGACAAATTGATTTCGCTTGTCTTCGCTACATGGCGAATGCATAGAAAACTTCATTTATTACGCGTAGAATTTGCAGTCCTTCTCGAGAATCGCAATTATAATTATCGTCGGATATTCGCGAGGTGGTTTTTTTCTTTTTTTCTTCCCCAGTTCACAGGTCAATTAAAAATTGTGTCCTCTCGCGAAGCGAGCGAGACAATGGCGACATTAATATGAGTATCTTAAAAAGGATAAATAAGCTTAAAACTACAGCTTATAGTAGCTGTTCCGAATGAAGCCGAGTATGAGCAGTACAGTCATTTCATGACTAACAATTAAGTTCTATATAGTCGTACGAACTAAACAACCGAATGAATGAAGCTACGAATACGATGGATCCATCTCGTGCCTTCGAGAAAGTTCTGGGATCCAATTGTTCGGGTACTAAACGTTGCTGTGAACTTTACCCCTCGAAATCCAACAATTTACCTAATACAATAGACTTCGACTCCTCACTGTGAGCTTGTACTTGAAATATTCATGAACTCGCGGATGCAATTAAGTCTAAGGAAGAGCAGTCGTTTGGCGGAATACTATCTATAACACTTTGACTATCCTCTCGTAAACGCAAGAATACCGAGAGAACGATATTCCAACGTTATTCCAACTTTATTGGAATACTAGACGGGTAGTCAATGTGTTAAAAGACTTTTCTTGCAACTTGTATTAAGAGAATTGAACGGTCGACGGAACTCTCAGACTCGAAATTGTCAAGGCAGGAAAAATCGATCAGTTCTCGTGCTTCTGGTTACCAACAGCTTCTTTGGAGCACTGTGGACCAACAGTTAAGACAACTAGAACTGGAAGCTAAATCTTTCGAGTAATCGAGGTCCTGTTGAACCTCGAGAGGATACAGGTTTACAGCTCAACGACGAGTAATTCGTTCGGTAAAATTGCTTCGCGGAAGCACTCGAAATTTCTAGCTCCATTGAAGTCAGCCCTTGCAGGATCCTTCAATACATTGCATACACACCCGATTGCACTCTCTTTGTTTAGCGTGCCTTGTCGAACAGCAAATTCTGTGCACTCTGAGTCTTTTCCGTAAACAAACTTGGATCGATACACAAAATGGAAAAAAGCGCCAAATGGATAAGAGATAAGTAGACGTTACTTAAAACATTGCGCGTCAGATTAAATGGAATCGAATCTTCGACCAGTCGTTGGACATAGATTAAATAAAAAGGAAAAGAACAACGCGAATGGACTTCCGTAAATGTGCGTATTTAAGGATAAAAGCGCTCAATTCCATGTTGTTTTCTCGAGGGTAGAAAATTCATGTGCACGTGTACGCACGTGTAAACGTACAGACGCTCAAAATTGAAAAAAGTTGGTTCAAGCGTCAGAGCAGCTGATATTGGCCTTTGCTTTGGTGTGCCAGCTTTCGGCACACTTTTTTTCTTGTACGCTTATCGCATTAGTGGCACGGAGCCAATTAACGACCCGAATAGTCAAGGATACTGTAGTGGAAATAACATAGGGCAAAAAGGGGGGCTGGAAGAAAATGATTTTCAGGGGGTAATTTGCAGGTTTTCGCGTGACGCACGACTCGGCGTCCAATGTTTTTCTTTCTTTTTTTCTTTTTTCTCGACTCGGAGATGTGCTCGTCGTTACGGCGAAGTTAGACCTCGCAAGCTGGGATTATCGTATGATTGTAAACCGACGCGGTGAACCTGAGGGTACTTGCGTGACATTTTTGTGACATTTGTGACACTTATAAAACATTGCACTTCCCCGATCGCCTTCGTTTCCTCCGATTTTTCTCCAATTCGGCCGGAGGCTGATTTCGGATAATGCGAACGACCTGCGGACAGAATGACGCGGGATCTCGATTGAACCCCTTAGAAATACCGAGCTCAGGCGACAAGCCAACGCAAAGCAACAATCAATACAATCTCTTTTTCTCTATGCGTTCAAGCCTGCTACATATTTATCAAAGCTATTTCCCAGTAGGAAAGCCATACCTCGTGAAATGCTGCATCTACATTTAACGGCGGATCTTTGGCAGAAGTTTCTATGTAAGGGATACCCAGCCGATGTGCCAATTCTCTCCCCTGTTCCTCCGTGACTTTTCTCAGATGTACCAAGTCAACCTTATTGGCCACCAGCAGCATAGGATATACGTCTCGGTCTTTTACTCTCAGTATTTGCGTATAAAAATTCACAATGTTCTCGTAGGACTGTTTGTCAGTGACCGAGTATACTAAGAGGAATCCATCGCCCTTGCGCATGTACTGTTCGCGCATGGCACTGAACTCCTCTTGTCCAGCTGTGTCTAACACTGTCGTAGAGAATAACACAGCATAAAAAGTTGTTCTTTCTCAAATTTCCAGCAGAATTATACTCCGGCTACCGTCCGTACTCACCATCCAAGATGCACAGTTGTTTGTCAACCTCGGTATGCTGGATATAACTGTCCTCTATGGTGGGATCATAGTCGGTAACAAATAATTTCTGAAAGAATTGAATGGTGAGGGCACTCTTTCCGACTCCTCCATCGCCAACCACGACCAACTTGAAGGTCATAAGGTTGTCATTATTGGGACGTCGTGTCATGCCGCCGCGGATTCTCCCACCCCCTCCCCCACTGTTCTGCCTGCGTCTGCCTATCCTGCCAACTCTTCGAAAGTGTTTTCTGGCAGTGGGTTCGCTCCACGAATTGACAACTGTCTCTCGCTCTCACTCTCTCTCTTTCTGTCCAGTCAGGCCACCCTGAAAGGGTACATGATGTCAATGCGGTCCGAATAAACAACCGCCGAGGGCTACTTTATGCCCGAATCATCATCAGAGCCAAACTCCTCTCCCTTTGTTTCCTTTTCGCGACGTAGATGTTTGACAGAAACTTGATAGATCGAACGCGAGGAGAACGTAGCGTCGGTGATCTATCGGGTGTGTCAATTGCACTTAATGGCAGCGAAAACCGATGCCAAATACCCGGCCCTCGACGGCTCTCTCGATTAGACGATCGTTATATCCTCTCGAATCGTTGACTCTACCTCGGGAATTCTTCCACGCTCAAAGAATCCTTACCTTACATGATCTGCCACTCTTGGTTCGCGTCTTTCCAGCTGTCGGACTATCTTACTCTGCGCAACATTCGTTCGCTTGACGCTAGCTGTGTGAGCTCACGGTGTGTTTGTGTTGGATTACGCTTTTACGTTTACGCTCATACGACGCGAGCGTCCGTTGTCTTACGCTTCTATGGCCATGCGCGCGACGCGCTGCTCACCCCTTGCCCCGTTACACCCTTTGCCCAGCGGATTGCGTGAACCATGCTCCGCTGGGGACTCAATCTTCAGGTGTACCAACGTGGCCTCGCAAGGGATGACATTCGCAGATGAATGGATGCCACAAGATCAATTCTATTTCATTCGATTCTCATATTGCTTTAAGATACTCGCATGCGAAATTAAAATTAATAACTTGGGAGATTGATTAGAACCACCTGGTAGCGATTGGTTTTTAGAAATGTATTTAGCTTCCACTACTGGCAATACTGATTAATTCTCAAGGCCAATTTCAAGTGGATCTGTCTGTTTTCGAGCGAGTGTGGACACTGTGGATGCGCGTGTGTTTGTCGTATTTACGATTCTGCCCGGTTTCTCTTTCTACCACTTAATGTAATAATTAAATGATACTTCAAAAATCATATATGCCTTGCATTCTTTCTAAGTACCGACGTACACAAGTTTGACTGATCAATCAGCAGTAATAAGGAAAAACACGTTGTATACAGTGTTTGTTTACGTGCTATTTCTTTACTGTTTTCTTGCAGTGCATTAAGTGCACTTCTGATATTCGCGATTAATTAAATTCAGAATCGTATAAACTAACTGCTGATTGGTATAGTTTTCTGTGATATACTGTATTTCCTGCAATTTAACGACTCTCGGTACTAGTGAGGTTAACTTCCGACAATGTGTTGACCCTGTCTGTATATACGAAAAAAATTCATATGCGATCCTATCGCTACGTTTCGTATTGTCCCAATATTCTAAGTGTAAAAATAACATGTGTACCTATCTGCATGGTATATCTTAGATTCAGAGGTGTCACGTAACTTGGATCAGTGAACATGGATGCGGATTTGTACGATGAGTTTGGAAATTACATTGGGCCAGACTTGGCATCGGAGAGTGAGGATGAGAATGAGTATGGCAATGTTGGAGATGATGCGGATGACAGAGAAAGGTCAGACGAGGAGATGGAAGAGGATAAAGATGAATCGAGAGAACAAGAACAATCGTCTATGGCCGTTGTCTTACACGAAGACAAAAGATATTATCCTAGTGCCTTAGAAGTTTATGGCCCTGAAGTAATTAATACTCTACGTACACGAATCGTACATAACATTTTTTGGTGTCTCCCCTCATTGTGATTTGTTTTTTCTAAATTCCAGGTTGAGACTCTGGTTCAAGAGGAAGATGCACAGCCATTGGACAAGCCATTGATAGCACCCACGAGAAAACCAAAGTTCCAAATAAAGCAACAGCAGCTACCAGAAACAACGTATAGTATCGAATTCTTAGCAGATATGATGGATGCGCCTCATCTCATACGTAACGTGGTTCTACTTGGTCATTTGCACCATGGCAAGACTACGCTGGTAGACTGTTTGGTACGACAAACACATCCGTATCTTCACAGTGTGACAGACGAGAAACCTCTAAGGTAATTATTCGATACTTGTATCGTTAAGTCGTCGCGATCTTGAAATGCAAATTCTCTCGAAAAAACGAATTTCAGGTACACGGACACGTTATTCACGGAACAGCAACGTGGAGTGTCGACGAAAGCCACTCCAGTGACCCTCCTTCTACAGGACGTCAAATCCAAGTCATATTTATTGAACATATTCGACACGCCAGGACACGTGAATTTTTCGGACGAAGCCACCGCTGCCATTCGTCTCTCCGACGGAGCGATTCTCGTCGTCGACGCGGCTGAGGGAGTAATGCTCAATACCGAGCGCTTATTGAAGCACGCTTTGCAAGAGAAACTCGCCCTAACAGTTTGCATAAACAAAATCGATCGCCTGATCCTTGAATTGAAACTTCCCCCACTCGACGCGTACTATAAATTGCGTCATATAATCGAAGAGATCAATGGACTGATCGCACTATATTCTGACGCGGAAAATCCTTCTTTCGTTTCGCCGGCGATTGGAAACGTTTGTTTCGCCAGCTCCGAGTATAACGTTTGCTTTACTCTCAAATCATTCGCAGTTCTCTACGCGAAATCCTATCCCTCTCTTAATCCGAACGAATTTGCGAAAAGATTGTGGGGCGACATATACTTTAACTCGAAAACGCGGAAATTTACGAAAAAACCTCCCCACAACACGGCACAGCGTAGTTTCATAGAGTTTATCTTGGAACCGCTGTATAAGATATTTGCGCAAGTAGTTGGTGATGTGGATACGACTCTACCCGATGGTTAGTTTAACAAACGTAAAATTATAAAATAGATCACATTATGATCGGTGAAGTCTCATGAGAGACTTATAGGTAACTATGCTTAATTCCTTAGTACTCGACGAATTGGGTATCAGACTGACATCCGAGGAAATGAAAATGAATATCAGACCCTTACTGAGGCTCGTGTGTACACGCTTTCTCGGAGACATGTGCGGATTCGTAGATATGTGTGTCGCTCATGTGCCGAGTCCTCAAGCACACGCACCGACAAAGGTTCAGCACGTGTACACGGGACCGACAGACACGCCACTCGCACAAGACATGATGAATTGCGATCCTGACGTTAGTGTCACGTATTCAATGCTGCGCAAGAGTCTTAAAACTAGAGAATTCCATGGTCGCACCCCTCAACAGTTCGCCTGTCATTCATTGTTAATCAGTAGACAAATAATAATACTTTCTTTGAGCCTCCCCTCCCTTTAAACAATTAAGTTTTCCGAATTGAAATCCGATTCCTAAAATTGGTTTATTAAGTCTTTTGCGCGGTATGATATTGAATTATCGTTAGTATCATCACTTTGAATTGATATACAAAGTAGCGTGTACCTAATTTTTTTTAGGGCAGACTAATGATCCACAGCACGAAAATGTATCCCACAGAGGATTGTACATTGTTCGTTGTCCTGGGTAGAGTGATGTCAGGTACTCTCGAAGCGGGTCAAAGGGTTCGCGTGTTGGGTGAAGCATACTCTCGAACGGACGAGGAAGATTCTCGTGTGTTGACCGTTGGCAGACTATGGATAAGCGAAGCACGATATTCCATCGAATTAAATCGCGTACCCGCAGGGAACTGGGTTCTCATAGAAGGCATCGACCGACCTATAGTAAAGACTAGCACGATCACCGACTTGAATAACACTGAGGAGCTACACATCTTCCGACCACTCAAATTCAACACGCAGAGTGTTATTAAGATTGCGGTCGAGCCAGTGAACCCGTCTGAACTGCCGAAGATGTTGGATGGCTTGCGGAAAGTTAACAAGAGCTATCCTCTGCTCGGCACGCGAGTGGAAGAGAGTGGGGAACACGTTGTTTTGGGTACAGGCGAATTATATCTCGACTGTGCGATGCACGACCTTCGTCGAATGTATTCTGAAATAGACATAAAGGTTGCCGATCCAGTGGTCTCCTTCGCTGAAACTGTTGTGGAAACGAGTTCTCTCAAGTGTTTCGCCGAGACTCCAAATAAGCGCAATAAACTAACAATGATCGCGGAGCCTCTTGAAAGAGGACTCGCAGAGGACATCGAAGCCGAACACGTGAAAATTACGTGGAACAAGTAAGTTTAAAAAGAGTGAGAAAAATAGAAGAAAATTATTGTGAAATTTTATAATGAACAATTTTTCAGAAAACGACTCGGGGAATTTTTCCAAACGAAATACGATTGGGATTTGCTGGCTGCGAGAAGTATATGGGCTTTCGGGCCAGATGCAACGGGTCCAAATATTCTAGTAGACGATACTCTACCGTCGGAAGTCGACAAAACTTTGTTAAACAGTGCGCGTGATGCAATTATCCAAGGTTTCCAGTGGGGCACTCGAGAAGGTCCTCTATGCGAGGAACCAATTCGCAATGTGAAATTTAAAATCTTGGACGCAGTTATTGCACAGGAACCATTGCACCGAGGAGGTACGTATATTTCTTTAACGATTCGACCGCAGGAGCCTGACTAATGAAGCACGTTGACCTTTAGGCGGGCAAATAATTCCAACCGCGAGAAGGGTTGCCTATTCCGCGTTTCTTATGGCGACACCTCGGCTGATGGAGCCATATCTATTCGTCGAAGTACAAGCACCTGCTGACTGCGTGTCAGCTGTTTACACGGTTCTCGCTAAGAGGCGAGGTCACGTGACCCAGGATGCACCAGTACCCGGCAGTCCTTTGTACACCATCAAAGCGTTCATTCCAGCTATCGACAGTTTCGGCTTTGAGACTGACCTGCGAACGCACACGCAAGGTCAAGCGTTTTGCCTGTCGGTCTTTCATCACTGGCAAATCGTTCCTGGTGATCCTTTGGATAAGAGCATCACCATCAGACCGCTCGAACCACAACCCGCCACGCACTTGGCTCGCGAATTTATGCTGAAGACTAGGAGGCGGAAAGGTCTTTCGGAAGACGTTTCTATCAATAAATTCTTCGACGATCCTATGTTGCTGGAATTGGCGAGACAAGATGTACTCTTGAATTATCCTCTCTAATTTCACTATCGGATGTTAATTTTGTAATTATGACTTAAGTGTAAGGAATAGGATTAAATAAATGAATTTCGTACGAATGATAATGGCTGAGTTTTTTTTATCGTGTATCCTATTATCCCATATTCCCGATCATAATTCGGATTTGTAATAAATCCGGAATTATTAAAAAAAAATGATTTCCAAATGGGAGGTGTCAATTAAAATGATTAAAATATTCGAAGAAAAATATCGGTGTGTTATGCGTAAAGAATACGTCCGAGAGATGAACAATTCGGAACTGAACAAAAATCAGGAGCATCCGGGTCAAGTTGAAGAATTCGTGATGAAGTAAATATTATTTTCATAGGTAGTATAATTAAGTTGGTAGTAAACCACGCAGTCTTCTTATTACGAACGATGAAACAGCGTTTAGTTTCCCTTTTAACACGCATCGAATTAGAATTGGGGCGATCTAGTCGCAGTAGCACGTTAACTGGTTTGTCAATTATGTAACAACCATGTGTAGAACTTATTTTTAGTGTCGCATAAAAATTTCGTATTTCAAAAGAAAGGTAAACTCAGAGTTTTTGGCCGAAAATTAGCTCTCCTCGGTGATTCACAAGGAAGACATACAAGTCAGAGACGGCGGGTCCAATGCTGTCTGCGCACGCAACAACCAGGAGGGGCTACTTCTGCGCAGTATTCGGTAGGCGGAGGGAAAGGCGGTATTCAGCCGCCATTTTACGAGTCCGAATAGTGCCCATTCGTCCGCCCATAAGATCCCATCGACCACAGATTTCCTCTGGCAGAGCGGCCAGAAAACCGGGTTCGCTCGAACATATGCGGCTTCTCGCTTCCTCCAAAAGTCGAAGCAGAGTCGAAAACGAGTCGAAAACCAGCCACTACGTCGGCAACGATCGATCACTCGGGGTCCCCGGGGTTCCCCTCTTGCTCTCGCCGCTTGCATTACTGTTTATGACTCTATATACACCATACCAGCCAGCTCTTTCTCTCCCACTTTCTCATTTGGTCCGAGTAAGCTTTTAACGGGATTGCGCTTTATGCCGCCACGAAGGCTGACCCAACGTTTGCGGTTTTATGATGATCTCGGGACCCCAAGCTGTAATCCCGCTTCGGTCGGAATGTGCAGGATTTTATTCTGGAAGATACGCTTCGCGTTAATGTTAAGCGTACGGTATGTTTTTTGCCTCGAAGCGAAACTCTGTCTAAATTACGGCGATGTAGAAATGAGAAATAAGACACTATCGCGATTTGAACCAGCACTGATTCGAATAGAGCGACTCGCAGACTAAAATAGATTCAAAGAGAGATCGTCGATGGGTGGCAGACACGTTCTCTCAATGAAATTTCCGCCAGGTTAGAAAGATCTCGTTATACTTCGGATAATGCGTGAGAGATACATGTTCCAAATCTGGTAGCGCCGTACCAAACCCGCGAAACGTTATAAACTCGTAGATCCTTAACCGAATGGTATTCGATTATCGCGATCCGGTGAAGTTAAGAGACACAACGGCAAAGTTTTACGTACAATTGCGATCATGGTACAATGAGGACGCACAAGCCGCGATTCTCGGGCAGCGAGTCGCAGCGTGACAGCGCGACAACCAGATAGCGTTCTATAAATAACCGGATAATTTACATTTCTTATGAGATGCTACGACGGCAAGAAGTGCGGACGGGCACAGAAAGCCGTCTTTTTGCTACTGTCGGTACTCGCTTCTATTATCCACGTATGATGCATCGAAAAACTTGTTTATTCCACCTATCCAGTACTCGCATGTCGATTCGCTATTGTACTTTAGCGAATCGTATCCTCGAGTAAATATGTCTGCTGCGATTGCATTCGCCCAACAATGAATCACAAAACAGATAGCGAAACAATCAAGAATCTAATCTACTCCAAACATTACCGCAAGCGGATTGGCTCGAAGAAACAGATAGATCGACTCGCATTCGGATTGAATCGCTTTGGTGCGAGAGTATTGCAAATGACAGTGAGGTCAGAATGACCGCTTTCATTTCTGGAGGACCCACCGGGCAAGTCCGTCTCGTCATCCTCGTCGCTCTCAAGCCGTTTAATCGCAATAGACTTCGTTGCAAGAGAGCTCACATCCCTACTCAAAGCAGTTCGATCGCTTTCGACCAGCTTATACTGGATCCAACCTGTCGATCCGCCGATTCTGCCCGCTCCTCTACCACCGTGATTACCCATACTCGGTTCTGGCGTCCTGATCAGTCTCCGATCGCAAGTTTTCTACGCCTAGACCGCTGAATCCTCGGATCGGGATCGAAGAGACCGGATGCGGGTTCGAAGACCTTGTCAATGAAAGAAAGGGGGGCTCCACTCCCCGAGAGAGCGGAAAAGGCGAGAAAGGAAAGCTCGGTTCGAATGGTGTGCGTCCGCACGCGCGCGCAGGGTGGAGGGTCGAGGGTGGAAGCAGGGTTTCGAGCTTCGCGACGCTCGTGGACGCTCGGCGCCGTTCGTACGGCTCCGCGGTCGCGAGGCGGGGTTTAGGCGGGGTCGATACGCGCCGCGACAGCCGCCGTGCCGCTACGATTACTGGCGCGTCTTCTTCGTGTGCCGTTTACTACGTGCAGCGTCGTTCTAATCGTGTCGTATCGAAACCTGACGGGCGCAGTGGCCGCAGCTCGGCGCCACCGCCGCACTTACACATACACGGAGAGTATGGGCATATAGACGCACGCCTGCTTCTCCCTTTTGCTCTTTCGTATCTCGCCTACCAACTACCGTCGCTCTCTACCACAGGCGTTGCCGACCTACGATATCAGCGCGCATCCAAAGAGAAATAGGCGTAGATAGACGAACAGAGAGATGAAGAAGTGGTAGTCGCGCGGATCTACTGCATCGAGTCAAGTCACATCGGTCGGATAGAGCGGTCTGTAGAGCTATCTATCTATCGCAGGGTGCCGAGTCGCGTTATCCCTACAGTACGATATCCCTTCTCCCTTGGAAGGTCCCCCTCACGCGCGTCCACCTTGCATCCCCTTGGAGCGTACACGCGAGGGGGTGGACCGCAGAGTAAGCAAGACGGAGAGATCTCGGCCGAGGGAGGAAAAGAGAAGAATCGCGATTCCAAGAGAAAGAAAGACGGAGACCGAGAGAATACTGGCAGGAGCGTGTGCGCACGCCCTTCGGCCGGGCGGTCGATCGACGAAGACGACGGGGACTGCCTCGACTATCACGAGTACGACGACTACGAGGACTATACGTGGAGCGTGCGAGGGTGACTGTGCGCGCAGGACTGCGGAACGGCAGCCTGGAGGAGACGTGACACGGGGAAGGTAACGAGAACACGCCGTGGCGTACCGCGAGTCAGACAACACCGAAGGACGCTTCGCGAGGGGGAGGTCGATAGGGAAAGTGAGAGCGACGGCACCGAGATAGAGACGGAAACCGAGAAATACCTACATACAAAGATAGATAGAGAAGGAGAGAGGGGAGAGAAGGAGAAAGAGAGCGTGAGCGAGAGAGCGAAAAGAGTCGAGTAGAGGGGGATCAGCGACACCGTGAGCGAAGAGGCTCGAGGAAAAGAGTCGAAAAGAGCAGAAAGGAGGAAAGGTAGGAAGCGGCGGCGGGTGCAAGGGGTAAGCCACACGAAATCGGGTCGAAATTGTCGGACATGTGCGCGGCGCTGCGCTCGGGCCGGGGACGTGACGGTACGTAGCTGGCGGCATGCGAGTTATCAGGATTGCTCGCGGTCACGGGTTCGCGAGGGGCCTAGTGGCAGTGACGGTGGTGGCTGCTATCGGCAGCACGCGCGTGTGCGAGAGTGAGGGAGAGAGACAACAGTGGTGAAACGGAAAAGGAGAGGAGTAGCAGTGGCGGCAGTAGCAGCAGCAGCAGCAGCAGCAGCAGTAGTAGTGAGAGACGACGACGAGCGGACGAGCGGACAGACGAGCAGCCGAGTAGCGGCGTTGCCACCTCTCGGCTTCGGGCTCGAGCTCGGGCGCACTGTTCCGAGAGTCGAGGACCGAGCGATACGGCAACCGAGAACCGAGAAGACCGTCGTTGCCACGTCCGCGGCGCGCGCGCGAGCGAGTGAGCGAGCGAGCGAGAACCACCACGGAACACGGCCAGCGGAGGAAGCGGAGCCAGCCGGCCGACACCGAGACCGAGGCTCCTCGCGACGCGACACGGCCACCGTCCATCGCCTATCGCGCGCTGGTAAGCATCCACACCTAACCCGCTCGCCCTCATAGCCTACTCGATGCCAAGCTATGCGACTCCACGACGACTCCACGACAACTCTACAACTCTGCGACGACTTTACGCCATCCAAGTACGCTCTCTCGCTCTCGCACGCGGATAATTTACCGCGCACCGAGTGCTCGCGATTCCGATACACTCGCTCTCAGATACTGGAGAAACGAACCTTCTCGTCCTCCGGAGAGACTGATTGCCGAGATAATATGTACCCCGTGCAAGCTGATCTCGCAGCACCCATTGGCACCCCGTGCTCACTCCTCTTATCACGCCGGCATCCGCGGCCTCGCCAAATTTGAAAGTATCATCGGGAGCCGTCTCACCGATGCTCGTCGCTTCTTCTTTCGCTTTTTCTCTCCCTTTCTCTGTCTCTCTTTGTCCGCGCCTCATTCCGCTGCAGAGCGCGACGCGAGTCCGAGCACGAGAGTGTACGTGCCGCGAATAGAATATGCCCTAGTATTGCCGTCTTTTTTCCTCCGATGAAAAATGATCTTCGTTCGCCTAGCACTAGTATGCGCACGGAAGATTCTCTCGGTGCAACGCGACTTTCCGCGTCGTTTGTTCGAGCCGAGGTTGACAAGCTGGGTTGCCAATTGAGAATCGTTGGTTATCCGCGAATTAGAGATGTGTGCGCTCACGGGCACAGGTGGTCGGCGTTCGGCGGTCGACGGTCGGCTTTCCTTCCACACCAAGTTCATTAGCCATGCGCATGACAGCCGCCACTACACCACCAACAGTGCCACCAATATTACCACCAATATTACCATCGACACTCTTCTCGGGGACGATCTTTTTTGCGCGAGCTCTAAAAACCCAGTTTTTCCGCTCAGGCATCGTCGCGTGACTGGCTGTTTTCACTGCCAAGTGCCGGAGGGTCTCTCCTCGGAGCATCGCTAGCGTTCGCCTAATGTTCTCCTCACAGCAGCGAACGTGATCGTAATCGACGATCGATGCGCATCGCGATAATCTCCTTCGGGCAACGAGCGCGCCATACCTATCGACGGGATTGGTACTGGATCTTCCAGGAGAATCGCTTTCCATCTAGGGTGATTTAACGAGTCTGCTCGCGCGAGGCAACCGGATCTCGAGGGTAAATTACCGGTGCATCCGCGCACACGTGCACCGGCGAGTCTCCGCGCGCCACACCACACCACACCGCACCACACCGCGCTGATTGCCATGCGCATAATTCGCTCGACGAGGATTCGAAGGAAAAAGAATCGTAGTATCGACTTGGCGGGATGAGGGTGGAACGCACGGAAGAGAAAGCATCCCCTTTAAGAGATAGACCTTAAAGAATCGGATCACACTCCACTTTCCCCCACCCTTCGGATATCAGTGCATATTTCGTTATTCGATCCGACTTTCGAATCCATCGCGAGTCCGCGAGCGCTCGGTTTCAAAAGCACACTCTCACAACTTGCACACTGCGAAGGTGTGCACACCGCCAGTAGATGTTCCAGTCGGTCGGACAAAAGCGACCGGAAGAGTCTCACGTGGCCGGCATCGGTGCATTGGTTATCATTTCCGGAATGATACGCGAGAAACGCGTTGGACGCAGTGTCGCGAATATGACACGTTGTTAGCCTCTTCCAGTAAGAGGAAATAATGAGGGAATAATGAGGGAATAATGAGGGAAGGGTCAAGACCGAGTGACTTTGACAGTGCGATTGTTGCACTCTCGCCAGAGGCAATTAAGGAAATACTGTTGATTGGATTTCCTGGCACGGTCTCCTCGGGAGATTAACAATGAGTTGGCACAGCTGTTTCAGCGCTGAATAGCAAGATGGAGGCAAAGGAGAGGGAGAAGCCGCTGGTCAAAGAGTTGAACGAACATATCGTCTGTCCTCTCTGCAGAGGCTACCTCGTGGATGCCACGACGCTCGCGGAGTGTCTGCATTCCTGTTAGTATATTCCCCCAGCATTAAATCAAAATCCTCCCAAAACGTTCTCCCGAGCCCGCTGCGTCGCTTTCGCATCGATCCATCCGACTAATACGCCTCGAAAATGCATGCACCGCGATCGTTCACTCCCATTCCCTATGCCACCGCGCTCTATTTATTTACGTTCTCGTCTCATCCGCGACCACGTGTGCCAATCCATCCTTTACATATATGTGTATTTCCACCGGCTTTCCATCGACTTTTCACCCGCACTATCTCTTATTATTCTCATTTTAGCTTCGATTTCCTTGGCTATTTTCACCGCATGAATCACGAGTACAACTACGTATCTAATTCCGACGACGTTCTTATTATGGGCCAGTCGATTAAACGGTCTTCTCTTTAGCGATCGGAGTGCTTCGCGAAGCTTGCCTTATTGAACTATAAGTCGGGGAAAAGAGAAACGTAGTGCAAACGGTAAAAGATCACTATCGGTCCTCGCCATGGCGCTAATGTGCTAACGATTCTCCGCATACGCAGGATACTTAGGAAGCTTTCGAAACTTGTTAACGTAACACTGACCCATACTAGGAATCGTCTTTGCGCTAGTCTTTTTCTTTGTCTCCCGTGTAAGAAAGCCTCGCGATTAGAATTTCAACGATGATGAGTCAGGTGTAAGTTTGCGATGGCCGTTCAGTTTGCAGAGGTTGCATAGTACGACGTTTGAGCAGCGGTGCACGAGCTTGTCCAGTCTGCAATGTCGCAACAACTCCGCCCTTACTGCCGGATCCACGGCTCCAGAGATTGGTCTATCTATTGGTACCGGGTCTCTTCCGGTCGGAGCTCGAACGACGACGCCACTTCCGACTGGTCAATCCCCAATGTCCCGCTCTCACCCCGCCTCTCGGAGCTCTCGACCTCACCTTGGACGATTTCGTTAGCCTGAGCCTCTGCGAGCTCCACGAAACGGAAGACAAGCAAACGGAGGCGATCGAGACCGCTGATACATCGGTGCAACCGACGGAAATCGATGAGAGTAATGAGGATACGAGGACGAACAGTGGTAGCAAGAGCACGCGGTATTTGAAATGCCCGGCCGCGGTAACTGTGCGCCACCTTGTGCGCTTGTTAATGCTGAAGAGGGGCTGGGAAGAAGCGAACGCCGGTCAAGCTGTCGCCAATAAGATAGAGATGCTCTACGAGGAAAACGAGGATCAGCAGGCGGACGAAACGAAGATGAAGCCCCTCGACCTTTCTTGGACCCTTCTGGACCTCGCCTGTATATTCGGATGGAAAAGAGTGAGTCCGATTCTTATACAATTTTGTTTTAAGTCGAACGATGCACGCGTTTAAATCTTTTGCAAACGTTCAATCGGATTACTTATAAAAGGCTTACGTAACGCGATTGAGCGGTGTTCTCCGCGATTCAGAACTTTCTGTTGCCCCGGCGACAAGGTTGATGCCACGGGCGGGTCGGTAACTTTTCTCATTGCAGGAAGCACCAATGAAACTGTTTTACCGCGTTCTGCGGAAAGAGGAGGGTTCGTCGCTTCCCAAAGTGGCTCCTTACAACGACGACGCGATCAAAGATCCCGCGACGATCGAGAACATCCAGAGGCCACCAACGCCACCGCCAAGTCCAAAACCCAACGAAGCATGCGAGATGGAAAATCGGCGTGCCGCTCTGGAGAACACGACCGAGACCACTCGCACTTTGGACTCGAATCTGGAGCGGGAGAAGGAGACCAAGGCAAAGAAGCCACGGTGCGAAGTGACGCCAGTGATGAGAGCGCCGGATCCAGTGAACCACTCGACGGAGAGCTCGAAAAGCAAGGAACTCGTGAGGCTCGAGCACCGGAAACGCAGAAAGCGAAGGAACAAGCGCGTCATCGCGGAGATAACGACCACTCCACGGGAGGACCTGCTCAAATTGAAAGTCAGGTTGACGCCATGCCCGCCGAGGATCACCTCGACCGCTGCTAGCGGTCAAGCCAAGGAGAAACTATTGCAAATGCGAGCCGTCAGGCGAGAAAAGCTGAAAGCGACCGCGGTGGGTCAACAACGATCGACCGGTTCGATGGTACGCGACGACAGCGTAGCTACGAAAGAAGCCACCGAGACCGAGGAGACGATCGAGGAGATCATCGACAGTATCCCCGATGAAGTAGTCAGAATCGCACAAAACATAAGCACTCAAGCAGAGGAGTCGAGTTCCACGGTGGATCGAACCGATCAGCGAACCACGATCCAAACCTGTCGAACTTTAGCGACTTCGTCGAACATCGCCTCCGCGAACGACGAGCCAGCCGAGTCCGAAGTAGCAAAGTGTGTCGAGCCGCCACCGAAACCCGACAGTCCGAAGAAGGACGAAGAGATCCTGCGAAGATTGGGCTTGGTCGCCGTAACCGAGGCGAACGACAATCTCCGGGAAAAGGCGAAGCAGCGAGCACAGAGTAACAACGAGAAGAGTGAGAATCTCGATCGAGAAAAGTTGGAGAAACAGCTGCGCGAAAGTAAAGCGAATCGCGTGCGAAGTCTCCTAGCGGAGAAGCAGATGCGCGATGCTCTCAAAAGTATAATGTCGAAGACGAAGGAAGAGCGAACTTCGCCAATGCCAGCGAATCCAGCTCCAACTCCTAGTCCGAATCCGACACCAACGCCAACACCGACGCCAAACGCTACTTCAAACCCACACCCTACCCCACATCCTAATCCACATCCTAATCCACATCCCAATCCACATCCGAATCCCAAGAAGAAAGGACCACCGCCTCTGGCACCCCTCCGAGTGGCCAAACCCTCTGGGTTCGCCACTGCCAGCGCCATTTTGGAACCCAATAACTCCAAGTACGAAAGCCCTCTGGATCTAAGCAGCGCCGGTACCATTCACGACAACGTACTCGACCTCTCGGCCAGTCTTCCCACCGGTGGAGCTTTCTCCTCGTCAGCTTCTTCCTCGTCGACAACCTCCTTGTGCGCTGCGCTTCCGGTTTCCAGACCGCCGCCGCGGCCACCGATCCCCGTGGCGAGCTTTCTTCGCAAGGCGAAAGAGCCCGACCAACGCCGAGGTCAAGAATCGAATCTGAGAACCCTCTCGGATGCAGCGGTGTCGCTGCTCAGCGGATGTATCGGCGACAAGTCCGTGGTGGACCCTCTGGTACTCAGCTCTGCGAACCTCGCTAGCAAGGTTGCTCTCCGCATTCCTCAGCCGCACCAAAGAATCTCCGGTTTCGGGATGAAGATCAAGCCGAATCTTGGCATTCGGCACATACCAAATCCGCAGGCGGTCGTTGCCTCGCAGTACAGGAATCAAAGGGCCAGTTACTTTAGCAGCGCCTCGCAACAGCCGCCGTAAAATCGAATTCCAAAGAATTCTTACCAGCAACCGTCTTTCTATTTACCCCAATTTCTCTGAATCTATTCCTTCTTTCACCTCACGGAAAAACTGCGATTCCTAAACGACCAACCCAAAGGCTGTACGTTACCGTTTTCCTACCTGCCATCCGGCGAATGTTATTAAGGATGGCGAAAATACCTTTTCACGAATGTAAGTTTAGTTGGAGACCTGCAGCGGTTCACTATGATTTTTTACATAGATGGAAATTATAAATGGTCAGTTTTTATATTCTTAATAGTTTCTCTTTCATTGTTCGAGTTGTTCTTTTTACTTTAAAAGCGAGAATGGACTAGTCGACCAATCGAACGGTATTGAGACCGCTGCCAAGTGTTACACTTACAATTAGATTCCTCTCGAACGTTCTCGCCCGAACAATTACGATACTCGACCCGTGTGTTTCTAATGTGTGTATGCGTTTCAACGATCAATTATCATTTTGCAGATCGTGTTTTTCGTACGTCGGAGTCGCCGAGCGACCCGAGAAAAAGTTTTTGGATTTTGACGAGATACTATAAGTTAGATGGAAGGTACGAGTATTAAGGTGAGCACGTATAGTCGCAGTCATTTCTACCAGCGACTTTATCCTCGCAATTTGCCAATTTCCTTCTATCATCATTTTTCTTCTCGATCCTCATTCTCGCAAATTACCGAAGACTGTTGACTCAATTGTACAAATGACCACGACTATATCGCGCAAACCAGTGGAGAAATGAGACGCGACCGACGAAGAAATTCACAAATTCGCGTCGCACCTCCTGTCTTAGAATCTTAGCGAAATACGTATTTCATAGAGATGCCAAAGAATGTGGGAGAACGTGTGCAATGTCTTAGTGCAATTTAATTATTGTCTAGCGTAAGGAAGTATATTGTGGTCCGTTTATCGACTGGAATCGTTGCAGAAGGTAGGTCCTAGTCTTACACGATGGGGAACATGCAATTCGCGGCGGTGCACTCTCAGCGAAAAATCTGAGCACGATGCTGCGTGAGATAATATATATATATATATATACTCACTGATATCGGATATAAGTGGATATTCGAGTCGTCGATCGGACGTTTTTTATATATTTCTCAGTGAAGGAGGCTATGCAAAATGTTTCCGACCGAAGCCCGGTTAACCCAAGCGATCCGATGAGATCAATAATTATTACTAATCTGTATCCCTGATATTTGCAGGTTTATAAGGCGTTTTAACCCTTTGGGTATCGATCCCTAGTAAGATAAGTATTTTTGTTATACGAAACACTATTAAGATAAGCGTTCTGTTATTTCACTAGTTCACCTGGGTTAGATTTTTGCAAAGTTTATATTTTTTAGTTCACGACGCACGAGCGAGTGATTTAAGTTTTTCTTCGTGTTAGAAATAAATCAAACTATTATCTAAAGATAATCCAGTCTTTTTCATGAAAACGTTCTGATCCTGACTGATTAAGGGTTAAGATGAGAAATTATCGAGCTCGAAGGGTTAAAACGAAGCGCTTTCGGGATTTGGATGGAAGAAAGTGACGCGAAAGAAGAAACGACTAATTTATCCTAGTTGTAACCATTTTTTGGTGTATCAAAATTTGTAAGCCTGTTGAATATGTATATTCTTACCGAGGAGAGACGAGGCAATAAAGACTTCGCACCGGAAGGAAGCCTGAAACGTTTTGCAACCTGCTCGAACGATCAGCCTGCTCCGGGCTATTTTTAAATCGTATTATAATAATTGTCGCGCTGCTTCTGGATTTCGTGACGCTAGAAAAAGAACGACAGTCGATGTCGTACGAGCAGAGGTTGCGTGGAATGACGCGACATTTATTCTCGGTCGAGGTGGGTATAATTGCACCTGGAAAAAAAGAATCGGCTTCCTCGAATCTTGAAAATACACCGATCGAAAAACGACAGAGCTGAAGAGTCATCGCGATAGAACAGGCAAAGTTTCTTATTGTCGTGGAAAAAAAGAGTTAACGAACCTCATGCCAAAGTGAAGTGCATGTAGCATCAGGAACAGCATATCTTTACCGAAAAAAAAAAAAACTCTGTCTGGATAGAATCTAGTTTCTACCGGTGACTTTGTGTCCTGAATCCAAGGACACCGCGAAATTACGAGACGTCAATTACTCCTCACAGTGATCCGTCAGAGTCAGTGATCCCACTGAAAATCAAAAACTGCCAATTTAACGAGAGCAAAGTAGGACCACGCTGTTCGCAAACAAGAGGGACCCAATTTTTAGACGTTATTTTTCTACGGAAATGTGTTGTTGAAGAGTGATTTTTTTAATTGCCGACAGAAATGGACAAAGAATTAAGAAACGTAATCGTCCTCTAAAAATTCCTATCATTTTCCTTAAAATTCATTTCCGATAAGACACAGATAGAAGAGTCCGAGTAACACATAGTTAGTATAGGTGGCTCGAGGCGTTTCATTGTGAGAACCAGTAGATCCACCCAAGAAAATATAATCCTAGGGTAACGAGCAATAGATTGCCAAAGAATAACACTCTAATTTCCAAGGAAATTTTTAAGAGAGTTTTACCATGGCGAACGATTATATCGATACCATTTGATTTCGAGTTCGATCTCAGATGCATCAGTCTTTCTTGCCAAACGCCAAGAAGAGCAACGACCTTTCTGTCACTCGACTACCTACCGCTACCCACGATATCCGTACCCAATACCCACGTACTCGTAATCATACTTGCTGTTTCAATCTATTGTCCTCACTACTGATACTACTACGTACTATAAAGCAGTATTCAACAGGATAGAAGATACCAGTCGCGATTGTAACAACCGAGCTGCGGATCTTAATGCGAGTACATTTGCAATAGTACATCCGCTACTCAAATACAATTCTCGAGACGATTGTCACAATGTTCTCGGAGATTTTTCCAAGCAGCTTTGTCTCGTGTTACTCGCATCAAGATGCACAGGTTGGACGTATAAGGCTCACATAAGCTTCTGCGAATCTTCCATAGCGTCTCCATAGTCTCACTTGTCAGCCGATCATTCCGATCTTCGAATCCTTCAGTTTCTCCTCGAACCCGCAATTTCTATTTACGCGCAAGAGTTTTTATAGTCACTTTTGAAGAAACGGTCCTAAAATAGAGGGGGTCTTTTTATATCGAAATTAAGGCGAAAGATATCTCCGTGAGAATCTGACGAAGTCGCGAGGATGTTGAGGCTATAAATAGTTACATTATACTACTACTAGGTATAAAGTGCGTGATTGATCGTTCGAGTGATTTTCCGTGATCGTCGAGCCTCAAATTATAAGTACCTTTTCCCTGTATTCCTTTGCCCATCTTTTTAACGAAATGTTTGTTATCGCGTATCGAATAGCGTGTTTAGCCTGTTTCTTCGTTGCGTTGGTACTCTTTTTTGAGAGTCACGTTGCAATTAATATTGTACGATCATTGCTCGTCAATAAATCGTGATAAGTATAACCTGTGACTATTTTTCATCCAATTTACCCAATTCCAATTTATACCACGAAGAAGTATCGTAAGTATTCAGTATGTTTATCTTCTCTCTTCGATTCGGTTAATACCTGCTCACAGATTTCCATGTTTTGGAGTCATCGAATAAAATATTTTAGAAATCGTCTTATGGAGATTCACAAATAGGATTTGAACGTTGTTGCTCCCCATTGAGGGGCACGATCCTATCAGAGGGTTATTGGATTGCGGAGGCGCGTATGCGTTAACCCAATTTCGACTCGCCATTTTCGCGTTCAGGCTAGAGTAGACTGACCCCTCGTGCAAGTCTTCCGCTTGGGGCTTGATGCGCAATAGCACGACATTTCATTTTCGAACTAATGATTCAACGAACTATCAGTTTCATGTAAAATCCATAATAAAGTGGGACGCACAACGAAATTCACTCAAGATTTGTGCCTTTACCACAAAATCTTGGATACTTGCGAGTGAAGCCTTGCTTCAAAACGGTGACCAACCATCTTCAAAGTTGAGTTCATGAGCTTTCGGATCGTTTGTTCAAGAAATAGCGCGACGAAAATTTACATATTGGCTAAGGGGGTAAAATCGAGAGAAGGATCGAAGAAATGTGCAGAAGAGCGTGAAGAAGCATCGAAGGCCCTAAATAAGGATGCTCCTCGTTCCACGACCACAACCAAGTAAGAGAGGGAAGAATCAGTGGAGAGTACCAGGGGTCCAGGTCGGGTAAGAGAGAGAGAGAAAGGGAGAGAGTTTCGAAGCTTTCGGAGGGTGAGTTTTATCGGATGCTCCCGTTTGCTGGAAGGCCGAGTGCCCAAAGAAGAATCAAGGGGGGTACAACGAAGGACGTCTTGAACGCAAGGAAGGCACACCACTCGAAGGGAGACCCGAGGAGACCCGAGGAGAACCAGGCTTGCGGCCGCGGGCCACGGAAACTCGAGCTGCGATTGGCTGCAACCTCCCTCGGGGAAGTGCGTCGGGGGCCCGGATCCTGAAGAGGGGTGAGCTCGTTGCTACAGCGAGAGCAAGCACGGTTCCACTACACGAGGCAAGGAAAACGTCGCGTCTATTATTCGAAGCCCGCTTTCCGAATGGGAATAGGTGTCGCGTTGCTCCGCATCGTGTGTGATCGGCTCACCGACCGATCGACGTCCCCCTTCCTCGAAGGGCAGTCGACCGAAGGAGAAAAAGAGAAGAAGAGGAGAATTTGTCTCTCTTCCTCTGCACCGCTGCTATGCCACCAATTTCGTGCGCACCCTTCATCCCCGTGCCGCACCTCATCCGGCCGGCTACGTACTAATGCCGACACCCCTTCGATCCCTCCCTCCATGGGCTTCTCGTTCCATTACGATTTGCCTGTCCTTGCCACCCTCGGCACCCTCGCCACCCTTCGCACCCTTACTACCCACTCGCCGTCTCTCTTCCTCCTCTCTCGCCTCCAGCCCACTGCAGAGCCGTAAACGCCCGATTACCGAACCCTGCGCGTACCCTATTCAACAGCCAGGAGAGAAACCAAGTCTCTTCGCTCTCTTTCTTCCCAGTGCGTCGTTCGAGAGCGAGAAAGAGAAGAGGGTAAAAGATAGGACAGCGAGGCAGAACCGGAGGAAGATTAACCGAGGGTCCGCGCCAAATGGAAACAAGGAGAATTCTGATTCGGAAAGGGAGAGAAAGGGAGTGAACGAGGAGAGAGATGGGCCGAGGTAAATAGCAGCGTACCAGAACCGTGAGAGCGAGAGAGAAAGAGAGAATGGGGTACGCTCGGCTGGAATAGATGAAACGAGAGAGCAAACGGAGACGGATGAAGAAGAGGAAGGAGATGGATGAGAAGGTTGGTATTCGCACGCACACCAAGACCGCGGTTACGAGTACAGGTTCGTGGCATGGCACGCCGAGCACATAGACACACCGAACCCATAGCAAACGCAGACACGCAAACGTACACGGGGACTGGAGCGCACCCTCCTGCCGCCGAATGTAGTGGAGAATGAATAATGTACGGTCGCGCACGGTGCGGATGGCAGGCAGGAGTAAGGGCAGGAGTAAGGGCAGGAGTAAAGGCAGAAAGAAGTAAGGACGGGAGGGGCTCCGGGGAATGTAAGCGGTGGCCTCGCTCCTGTGCGGTCCCCTCCGCTCGAGGTGCGCTCGAGATACGCTCGAGATACGCTCGAGATACGCTCGAGGTACACCAGAGGTGTATGCTCCTTCCTGCTCCTTCCTGTTCGATCCTGCCCGTTTATCGAAACGTGCCTGCGACTACCGCCACCACTGTCACCCCTTCTTGCTCCCCTCTGGTCCATCGGAGGATCCTCGCTGTAAACCCACTCCCAAGTATGTACCGATGGATTAGGAGATCCTATCGATCGACCGAGCCATGAAATCTATCGAATCCAAATGCCACGCAGATGAGCGTCGACGGGGCTAATGAGTATTCACGGAGTAATTATTCCTGGGTACCCGAGGAAGGAGAGACTGTGTTGGCTCCTGGACAAGTATCTAGGATCGTGATCACGACTCCGAGAGACAGAGGACTAGTCTCTCCTATAGGAGGTAGCGGGCGATTTAGAGAGGAAGCACGAGCACGAGCACGAGCATGGTGATCGATCGGCTTCTAATCGTAAGAAGGCAAGCACCTCGTGGGTGTCTTTGCTTTCTACTTGGGCCAAGTTGGCGGATCAGGGTTCTCGGGAGAGGCGCAGGTAGTAGGCAGTAGTAAAACGTAATCGGCCCCCCGCGGCTCCCTACCGGCACACGTGGAAGCTTTCCCAAAAGCATATATCGACCGATAACGCGGCGCAGGCTCCCTGGCCTCTTCTCGTTCCCTCTTTCTCGCTCCTCCGAACGGTGCTGCACCAATACATAGGACGGTCGCCGAGGGCCGCCCACGCGTCACGTCGCGTCGCCCACGCCGAGGCTCCCTCGGAAGCGCGTGAAACGAGGAAAGCGACGGAAGAGACGCAGAACGGAGAATAGAGTGAGACGGGTGCAGCTGGTGAAAGAGAAGAGAAAGGGCCGAAGAACGAGAGATCAAGCTGCCGACCCTCGTCTAGCGGCGTCTCATTCGCTCGCTCGCTCGTGTTCGCCCAGCGAGGAAGGGCCCTCCCGGTGGGGGAAGCCCTCGAAGGGATCCACCGCGCTTCAGAGAAAACCTCGGCTTGCGATCCGCGATCTCCTCGCGCCTCTCTACCACACTGGAGGGGAAAGGACGCCTGCGAATATCTATGTACATGTATTTTTCTCCACGGCCGGGGCCGCCGCATCCTCCGCAACTTCGACGCGCCCAAGTAGAAGGGGGAAGACAGTTCGCGAAGTACCGCCGTAGAGTGTTAGGATTGGAAGCCCGATCAACGTGGTGGGAGAATGCCGCTGCTTAGCTTATAGCTGACTGGCGTAATTAAAAACGCCCGCAATTATTCTTTCCCTTTATGCTGCCAGGATTCCAACTATAAACTTTGCTAGCAGACGCGAGATGATCGTTTCTGAGGTTCAAGAAGAAGCGAATGCTTTCTTGAGCAGACCGAACGATGGCAATCGAATTGCATCTGTTACTTGCGATTTTGGTAGGATAAACTTTCCGTGTATGAGGGTTCAAGATGAGATCTTTGAATATCGAGCTAGCTATTCTGTATTTCCGCCATTTTGGTACCAGCGAGCTGGAACCCTTGGTCTTTCGGAAAACCGTACTGGAAATCGGTCCTGACAAATCGTAGATACGAATACCAAAGATATGGAAATTCCGAATCTAACTATGATACGCTACCAGCTCAATTTGACAATTTAATATTCTTCGCAATTACACCGAAGATCTATATAATTGTTCCACGAAAATTCGCGGTCACCATTAGAACAAAATCTACTTTGCGTTCAGCTTCGACAGAAACGGTAATGGCATTACTACAAAATTTGAATCATGAATTTTTCTCGTAAAGAAGTTTAGTGGTGAAGTACAAATTACGCGACTCATATGCTTCCGTCTCGGGTTCCGACCGTTATAGGGTTTCCCCTAAAGTACTTCGGATCCCAAATTGGTCTCCCAGACCGCAAAATCGCGCGTCCAACAACAGTATCCTTCATTTTTATGGAAAAAACGTCGCTGGCAAAAGTAAACTGGCGTCGGTGGTTTGAGATTATTCGATGGCGCAAGCGCGTACCGCGGCCGCAAATAGCGGACGGCTGCACGTCACGGAGATCTCTACGGTGTAGTACTTGCACACGAAGACTCGCATACGGCTACTTCGACGTACGCGAACGTAAACGGAACCTTATGCCACGTTTTCGAATGCATTGCTACCTACTGGCTCCTATCATTCGTATGCACGTATTTCCAAGCGCTATTCCCCGGCTTCGACGAGGTTCGAATAAAAATGGGGTGGTTTTGCAAAGCGCGGAAACACGATGCTGCCTGGGAGAAGCTTTAATAGGAAATATGATCCGGTCGAACTGCGGAGCGATGAATTTTCCCCCGAAGCTTTTCGCTTCCGCGTTGCTGGCTGGACTCTAAAGCTCTTGAAATCCGATCGACTGGGAAGATATTAAGAAATAACTATGTACCCAGCAACGTGCATAGGCTTGAGCCGGCAACGCGTTCGCGACACTATGGCGATCTTACGGAGGGACATAGTTGCGCTTGGGATTTCGGGGTGAATCAAAATGGCGCAAGTACCGGAGGAACCGAGGGACTCCCGAATCCGCTTTGTTCGGACACATCAGAGGCAAGGGCAATAAATGTGAATAGCGACGGGTCGGTTGGTGACCAACTGAGGTCATGTTCCTGTGTTCTTTATCTGATTCATTGTGCCGAATTGGTACGTTGCCGAGCCGTCCTAATAACCAATTATGTTCGGCGACCGAAGGCATTAAAAGCACGATTCGGTCGATTGGCTTGCCCATGGTCAGTTACGCGTCCGGCCGGACAGGTATTAAGTACCTCGTCCGCTCTGTGTTTTTTTCTGTTTTCGCACTGAACTGCCTTTACGATTCTCGCACAATACGATTAATCCAGAGGACTTTTACGGTGTTTGCTTCGAGCGCTCGTGCTAAACAGCGGTCCGTTTGAGAATCTTCTCGGAAGCGGAGGGACCGAGATTTTTCGAATACCGTGGTTCGTGGGCGGTTGTTTGGTCGCAGCACTCGGGTATAATGGCTGTGACGATGATTTTGGAAGCTTCGCCACGCCCAGTCAGAGGAATTCAAAGGGGGCACCCGATCGGATCACAGCTTCGCGAGAGTGAATAGAGACGCCGAGGGGCCAAGCAATTTTCGGAACAGGTCCACGTGTCTCATTTGCGATCAACATTCCTATCGAATCTATCCTCTCCCCACGCGAATTCGTCGTCGATTCTTTTGTACGATACTCGGCTTGCCCTAACAACGAAGGACCATCGAGACCCGAAGCAGGTTTTCGAAAGTAAACGGGTTTAGCGTGCGCTCATTGAAATCGGTAAGGAAAGCTACTACGTACGATGTACAAGTAAGTACCGTAGCTGGGGTGCAGCTTTCCGCTGGCCTCACACTCTAATTGGAGGTTGAGACAGGAAGTCCAAGTACGAGGACAAAGTGGAAGAAGGCAAAGAGGAAGAGAAGGAGGAAAGAGAGAGAGAGCGCGCAGAAGGGCGAGGGAAGGCAGGAGCACGGGAGAATCGAATCCAGGGGGTCGTTCGAAGCCACGAGGAGGGAACGGCTTCACTGGAAGCCAAAGAAAGAGGGTAAGACCCGGAGGACAGAAGAGGGGCTAAACGCCGAAGGGTGAGGCGAGCAGTGCACGAATAGAGAGGGGATCCCGAAACCCGACTGGTAACGCTCGGATCCGCACACCGTGCGCTCGAAAAGGGGGAGAAAATCGTGAGCCGAGAGAGCTCGCTCTCTAATACATTCTCTCCGAAGCAGCGTACCACCCGGTAAAGAAAGGTGGGGTGGCCAAAAGCGCATAGGAGTGGAGAGAAAAACGACACGCACGGAACGGTCGGCACGGCACGGCACGGCGAAAACAGCACGGCCAGCGTCCGCTCGAGCAAAGCAACCGAGCGGACCTCATACACATCGAGGCATCGAGAACAACCTCGGAGCCACCGGAGAAAGAGACCTCGAGAGGGACGATGAAACTACCAAAAGAGAAAAAGAGCGGCGGAGAGAAGGATACCACGACAGGAGGATAGAAAGAGAGGGGGGAGAACAGAGGCTCTCCAGCACAGTGTGCGGGAGCGAGAGTAACAGAGAGCACGGGTAAAGGCATAAGAGTAAGAGGAGAAAAGTGGAGAGGAGGGAGAGGAGAGAAGCTGTAGCTATTGGAATGAACGACGAGCAGGCAGGCAGGCAGGCAGGCATAGCGAGTGGCAGCGCCTGGAGGACAGAGAACGATGAACGGAAGAGGGGTGGCAGTGCCGGCAGCAACGGCCAGAAAGGGGAGAGCGGGCCAAGGGACGGCTGGCCGGAGGCCGGAGCCCGAGAAGGGGGCCGAGGGACGCAGGAGTGCGAGCGAGAGGCAACGATCTCGCCGGGAAGCGGGGTGAGGAGGACACAGTTGGGAGGGAGGGGGGAAAGGGCATCCCACTCGGGGTGTACGGTTTAGTTTGGCGTGAGACGCCGCACCGATCGGCTGTGTGCAACGTCAGTTCGTATCGCGCTCGATGCCACTGCATCGTCGAATCCTAGTTCACGAGGTAGCCGTGCGCTAGTACGCGGCGCCTTTGTACGGCAGGCGCATTCGCGAGGGAACAAGAGGAAGAGATCGTGGCGAAAAGAGAAGTGTGAGCGAGTGAGTGTGTGACACGGAGAGAAGAAACCGTCTTCTGGTCTTTCCTACACGGTCCTGGTGTTCCCAAGGCCCGTAGAAACACGAGACGACGAGAGAGGAAGAACGGAGAGAATCCTGATTAAGGACGACGACGGCGAGGGTGTTGTGGCGGTGGGCTGGCGCGACGGTGAAAGTAAATCGTGGTCGGTGGATCGCGCTCGAATGCCCGGAAAGGTGACCGTACCTCGCGAAAACGCGCAGAGCTCGGGCACGCGACGTCGCTGCCTGGCCACCCTGCAAACCGCTAGATCGAGAGCCCCTCTTCGAGGATCCTCTTCGTCGACAAGCGACTCTGCCGAGTCCAGTGAGTCCTTCTCCACCTCCGTCTCTGGCTTCGTGTCTGCCTTCGTCTCGGCCTCCGCCTCCTCCTCGGCGAGCGACAGCGAGAGCTTGCCGAGTACGAAACCGCGCGCCCCCCACAGGATTGCCGGAGCACGAACCACCGCGGATCCCACTCTGTACGTAGTACGACGGGATATCAAGCATGCTCTACTATCATAGAGGATAGCATTAGCCGTTCGTCGCTGCGAGACTCGCACACGTATTCGCGCACTACGCGTGTAGTCGCGCCTACCAACTCGCACACCGCCACGCTAGCATACCACCACGAGAGACTCGCATACGACTCGCATGCTCTCCCACGTAAGTACACACGCACGCACACCCTTGCTTGCTTGCTTGCTCGCTCGCTCGCTCGCTTGCTTATTCGCTCGCTCGCTCACTCGCTTACCAGCGCGCATACGCTATCGTTCGCGTTTGCGTTTACTCCTCTACCCACTCACAACCCGATCGCGTACCCTTCCCTCAACTTTTAGACCGCCCCCGGCCCCCGACCCGCAGCTATTCGTTCGCCCTCTCGGTTCTCCTTCCGTCCTATCCTTGTCTCCGTTCTCATCCTGAGCCTTGCGCTTGCATCCATGGCATCGTGAGAAGAGTTCAGAAGAGCCGGCGCCGGCTCTCGGCGAGCGGCGCTAGCGATCAGCCAAGACTCGCACCACCGGGAGAAACCCATGGTGAAACCTATGGTGAACCAAAGGAAAAAGGAAGAGAGCCGCGAAGGGCGGTTTCCTCCATCTTTTTTCGCCCTCTTCCCTTGCCCTTTGCTCCCCTCGTCGTGCTCCCTCTTCCCCCTTGCTCAACGGAGAGCCCCGCCGCTCTATTTCATTCTTTTGCGCTTCTGCCCCCACACTGCGCTCCCAGAACGGCCTATCCTACTCTAACGTGCCGCGCTCTCTCCCTCTCCCATTCTCTCCGTCCTTCCGCCGCGCTGCTGCTTCGTACGCACACTTGTATTTATACGTTTTCTCGTTTCGCGCTGCCTCGTTTTTCGTACCCGACGATATCGCTAGGTATTCGCTCACGAACCTACACCCATCCCAGAAGAAACGCATACCTAACCGGGATGAGTCTGTATTCGCGATGCGCTATTCGAAATTACCGAGAGAGCCGGATGATGAGTCCCTGTTTATTTCGACTGCACGAACCGCGTACTGTTTGGGATCCACCGGTGGGATATGTAGAGTCCCTCGGATCCAGCTGCATATAGGAATTACTGAAAATTCCAGCTTCTTTTCAACACTCTACAGTTAAATTGGGAACCTTATCGACTTGTGACAACGTAAATCGGATTTTTCCAAAGGGAGAAATATTGTATAAAGCTCGTTTTGCCTCGCTTGTCGTACCGAATCGTGCATCTAACATACCACAGACGCAGTGCATGTCAAACACAAATTAGCAGCTGGCACGATAAGAGACTTTCCCTCCGTACATTTGCTCAGAATTGCATGTCCGAAAAAGCCGATGCCCGATCGAATGGCTTTCCTTCGCGGCGTCTACGGACGGTCGCTAAGGTTACTGGAAACGGAAAGCATGCTCTGTCGCCTAGGGTCGCCGGTCGACAGACCTCACAGAGACCCTGGTGCACACGCGCGCACTCTCTTTTTCACAATCAGGCTACCGGCATAGAAGAAGGACGCTCCGAGGGATCGCAGAACAGCTGGGGGCCTAATCTCTGACTCGGACTCGTATAGTACGCGATAAGACGTTAAAGGAAACGAGAGCCGGATGGTCCTAACGCACTACAGTTCCGTCTCGACGGGACTCGCGGATCACTCGAACACATATTAATTTAGCCTCCACGACGGTCGCGGAAGATAATCGCCGGATCGAGTTTCGCATTCGGCGAGAGAGAGAAAGCCAATGACTCGAGTGCCAAGTAAAATACGAAGATCGCAACTTATAGGATTAATTAGTCCAGTAACACCACAGGATAATTACGCGAACCGCACACATAATTGCGATTATTGTATTAAATATGATAGCTCATTAGAATAGACTTCCTGCGGCATTCGTGATTGCTGTAAGTTTGAGGCCGTATCAGGAACAGACAAAACCATTGAAAGAATTCACTTTCCCAATAAAGTAGAAAAAATCATCTGCTATTTCGAATTTGGTGTGACTCGATTCGTCTCGTAACTTGTAACTATCGCCACTTGCGATGCCCCTTGAGAATTTCGCTCCTTCGTTCCGGACCAGTACGATATAAATAGACGAAGTGTACTAGACACACTGCGGGACGGAGGTGTGTCCGTACCCGAGAAGTCGCTCCTCGAGAACAAAATAATACTGAAAATTGCTCGAGGATCGTGCGCGAAATCTTGCTCAATATCGCCAAGAACCATCAATCTCAAACCTTATCTCGGTCAACTAGCGATCGTACTGGCAGTAACTTTGCCATTGTCAACTTGATTTAGGTGCATTAAGTGCGACGTAACGTCGGAGGCACGTCGCGTCATTTAACTCTGGCACGAAAGGAATAATTGCGAGAGATAAGGATGATCCCACCGACCAGCTGCTTCGAAAAATATCGTCGTAACGTCTTCATCAACCAATTAAACTCTTCACTTGTCGAAGGGTCATTGCTATCGGGGAATAGCCCGGCTTCCTAATTGGCGCTAAACGAATAGATTCCCACTCGATTATCGCAATACAGCGTATTGACTTCTGCCAGAAGCAGAGTGGAGCGGAAACTTCTGGATTTTGATATTCCTCTAATTTACGCGTCTTTACGTTCGAAGCACGTCGATTTATTGAAAAGCGGAGGAATAAGTAGGTACTTGCGTACTAACGATAAGTCTAAACCTGCCTCGTACCTAGGTTGAACGATCTCGACCAACAAGCAAGGGACTCAGTTCCATTGTTAATGAGAGCGTTCGCGGTATAGGTAGGGATTAACGAATCAATTACCGAGGACGTAAAGTCAGCATTTGCGAAGAGAAATCCCGAGGATATCGCGGTGTAAGCCGGAGAGAGCTATTGCCAGCCTGCAAAATAGCGCGATATTCGATCAATAACTCGGATAGCAGCAGGTATCCGAGGGGTACAACGTGCACACACGTGCTGCGAGATTGCAAGAGGAAAAGAGAGGAGACGAGAACCGTTTGGCGGTTTGACCGGCCAGCGGAAAAACGAAACGGAAAGGAGACAATTTATTTTCAACGGGGAGGACTAGGATAAAACGAGCGCACCCGTATGTATACCTACGGGTGGTTCGAGACTGAGAGAGTCTTCTGGAGGGGGGCAGAGAGCACCGGGCAACGGGATTCTAGCTACCTGAGAAACCTTCGGGAAAGTGGGCTAAACATCGTGACACCAGCTATAACCGTCTCTATGCCGCCTCGCGATTCCCTTGCGAATTTTTCTCCGTTACCATCGACACGATCTTCTCACCCTCCTCTTGCAGCAATTCATCCAAGTAGTTTAACTGGGGAAATTATGTCTATCTTCTGGGTGATTGGTGAAAAATCTTTAGGCTATAACAAACTTCTAAGCTCTGTATTATGGCGACCGCCAGATGTAGAAGGACCCAGACGTATTTTTAAGATTTCTGAGAAAAGCGGAAGATCGTTAAGATACGACACCCGGCGATGTTATAAAGGTGACGAAAGCTATATGTAACAGGAATAATTCCTAGGAGTGACAACGTTGTAAGTGGCGCGATCCCAGCCGTGTGAAATGGCGAAGGCTAACGAACAATGCACCGATGAATCTCGATTACCGAAACTCTCCAATTAAACCAGTCGCTTCTGCTTATTGTTGCAGGTACTATAACGAGCACTTTCCCCCGATAATTAAGAAAATGGCAGGGGTCGGCAAAAGGACGTATCTTCGCGACGTGAATCCATACCTCATATGCCCCTTATGTAGAGGGTATCTCATAGATGCGACTACCGTCGTGGAATGTTTACACTCCTGTAAGTACATACATAGCCAGAAATATTAGGACTACCGATCAGTTCGCAGCAATTGCTCTCAATTCGGAATTCTGTGCATTTTATTATGTCTTTTCTCGCGTAGTTTGCAGAAGTTGCATCCTGAAACACCTCAACGCGGAAGCCCATTGTCCTTCGTGTAAGCATGTGCTTAACAAAGCGAAACCGAACATTAAGTGAGTTTATCTCTCAGTAAGAATCGAATAAAACGACGCTCCTCGCGGCACACGAGATTTTCAAGATCTAATGGATATTCATTCTAGGGCGGATAAAGCGTTGCAAGATATCGTTTACAAATTGGTTCCTGGCCTCTATCATAAAGAAATGCGGAAACGAAGGGAATTCTATAAGAAGCATCCTGAGCATGGTAAGGTCACGACGTGAGAAAATCAAGATTTTATTTATACCAAAAGAAATATTTTACTTAAATTTCTGGCTAAATGTTTTCACAGCGGATTCTGCCACTCCAGAACAACGTGGCGAAGACGTAAGCGGGAGATTAATTTTTGCACCGGAAGACGCAGTGAGTTTGAGCCTGGAATATTTGCCACCGGGTGCAGACCCTTTGACCATCTTATCCAGTACAAACGACGAGTCGACCCATTCGAACACACCCAACGGCAGCAGCATTAGTAGTAACAATCAAAATATCGCGAGTAGCCGACGGTATCTTCAGTGTCCGGCTTTGGTAGCTATAGCGCATTTGAAGAAGTTTTTAGCTTTAAAGTACGGCGTTGACATGACACGATATAGCATTGAAATTTGCCACCGACGTGCTCCGCTGCCAGAGCACTGGACTCTTATGGACGTGGCATACATTTATGCCTGGAAAAGGGTATGTCGATCGTCAAATGTTCCATTCTCCAACTAATATAATTTAATTAAAGTCTACTGCAGTATATTACTCACTGTATTATACGATAAAAAATGTTTTTCAGAATGCACCAATGAGATTTTTCTACCGCGTGACCTTAGAGGAACAAAGACTGGAAGCACCACCTCACGAAAGACCGTCTACGCCTGGTCTTGGTGCGAGCTTACCACCGAGCGATGCTCCTGTCGACGCGAAGGCAAACGAGACGAACGCCACTCCCGATCCGAGGGATTCTCCTCAACACGGAGAGGTCCCACGGTTAGAAACGGAGACTGAGATTCCAAAAGCAGAAAGGAGCCCGTCGACTGAGACAAAACATCCTGCAGAGAAGATCGTCGATAGTGTAAAGAAGAATAGTGTTGAGGAATCACATTCGACTAGTGCAGAAACAACATTGGTAACAACGTCTCCTTCGACAGTCGTCACTGCATGTACCAGTACTACAACCACAACAACAGCAACGAATACAGTTACCACTCCTGTAACTGCGACATCTCCGAAACAAATCAAAACGCCAATTAAAATTCTTAAGAACCCTGATGGGAGATACGAGGTATTGAGGAGCCCACCCGATGGTTGGACTCCACCGAAGGAACCAAGCAGTGCTCCATTGACAGAGTCGAAAGCTTCAGGCCCCGAGTTCAGTGTCGTTAGTATAGGCAATGGACAGAATTCGAATGGTGTGAAAATAACTTTGAAGCAGTGTTCACCTTCGAATATCAGCCCAAATAAGCCGAAAGTGATAAGTAATGTGTTGCTACACTGTGGTCAAATGGAAAAGGATACGACTGGTGCTCTGATGCTTCAGCAGCTGCAGCGGGAGAGAGAGAAGCAGCAGATTGATAAGCAGGAGAAACAGAAGCGCAGAGTCACCTTTATGGAGGCAGTCACGCCTGAGAAACCAATTAACAATGCGCCGAAATCTCCAGTGATTAATAAAAGGCCAGGCGAGCAAGAGAAGAAGCAGTTCTTGCAAGGTTTCCAATTGACTGCAAAAGAATCTGGACCTGATACTGCTGTGACTAATTCAACTCCCAAGACAAACTCTTTGGAAACTAGTGTCACCGCTGAAACAAATGATTCCTCGCCGAAAAGTAGTGTTCAGCAGAAACAAGAAGAAGGAGCACCGAAGACTGAACCAACCACTAACGTGGAAGACACAAAGAAAAAGAATACCGGAGAGAATACTGTATCGAGTTTACCTGTAAGTACAGTGAACAGTACCAGTAAACGTGTTGGATTAGTCGCCAATGTGACGATGAACAAAAATGCGCAGGTGAACGTCAACAAATGCAACGATTCAGCATTAAGTTATTCAAAGAGTGCTAATACTACGGTTAATGCGAGTGCCAGTAATAATGCAACGAAGATGGATGTGTATACATTTTCTAATGATCCGCCAGTGCCAGTGCCAGCAGGAGCAGTGAAGCGAAAGTGTCCACCTGGTCTACCGATATTTGATATAAAGCGGAGAAAACAGCAACAGTCACAAGTTCCAACGCCAAAGAAGCAGACCCCTGCTTCTCAGAATAATACAAAGTCACCACGAAAGCAAACTACAGAAAACTTCACACCTACGAAAAAGCCTGCCAACGTCGTCGCCGATCCTGGTCCTAGTCGCATACTTCCTCCATCGAATGCAAATGCAACAATGAACGCAAATGTGAATGTAAAACCACCAATTGGTCCAATGCTTTCCAACGATACACGAAATCTTTTGGATGGCTGTGGGTTAAATATTCCAGCGAGTCTCAGTATAACGCTAACCGCTCCAAAATCTCCGGGGAATAATGGAGGTCTCGTCGAGTCGAACGAGTCGAAGGATAATAGGAAAGGAACACTGGGAAAAGTGAGTCCGAGCATTACCTTAAACGACCGGTCAGTCGATCCGCGAGTATTAAAGGCGCTAAAAGCTGGACAAATAAGAATGCCTGCTCCGGCAAAACCTTTGCGGCAAACGAAACAGTCTGACCGCGAGACAACTCCTCAAAGACAAACGAATCCAGGAAAAAGGAAGAGAGAGCAAGAATCACGGGATATTTTGGATCTGAGCGGCACAAAGAAGATGGACATACATCCTCTGAGAATACCACAACCAGTTGCAAAGCTAAAACCGAAACCACCAACGAGAGATATGCCGGGTATTTCGGATCAAGGCCAAGTGGTTACGTTAATGGGTGGACACAGGTATTACAGAGCTCCACCTGGATCTTTAACACCTGCAGCGCATCGTGTCAGTGATTGTCCTATTCCCTCACCCACGCCTACCAGAACACCAGTGTATGCGCCTGGCCTTTCAAACTCTCTTGGCAGTCCTCGCTCGAATACAAATCTCTCATCAGTTTTTCCAAGCTTGCAAAGCCTTTATGCTCTGAGTCAAGCACCCAATCTTCAGCAGTTTCAAATGGATGCAAGACTAAGATTATCACGACCAAACGAAGGGAATATTTCGGCCAGTGGAAACAGTGAAAGTCGAAACACGAGTAACAATACCACACCTGGAAAGAGTCATTTGGCTGCTCAGTGTGCGCCAGTAAAACCGGCTCGTTCGTCAGTTGCCCCTTTAGCAGTGCCAATAGCGAAGCAACCATCGAACGATAGATCAACATCCAATACTTTGAATCGACCCCCTTTTGCTAGTGAAACAAAACTACCACCACCTTTTCGTGGCAACGATCCTCTTGATACCTCTAACGTTGGGCAGCAGTTATCCGTCCAAACGAAATGTTCGCCTACCATGGAGATACCCAATAGATATTCCCCACGAAATACAGCTAATAGCAGCACCAATTGCAGCAGCAACGATGCACACACGTCTCCTGCAGAGACTGTTCGAGATTCGAATACAGAGCAAAGTAACGAGGTCAGAAAGGAGGTCGAGGACTCCTCGAGGCAACAACACCATCGTGAGGCAGCCAGTCCACGAGTATCATCCACTGCATCGCCTTCACCTCCACCAGGTGACGCGACAACGAGTACTCACACCGAGGAGAACAATAGCAATCAAAGTGATAACAATATTACTAATACATCCAATGGAAATGAGAGCGATGCATCCGCAGTTTCCAGCGAAAAGAGTACCACAGCAGCAGAAGTGTCGAGTACCAACAATAAGTCACCCGCCAGTCCAGATTCCAGTTCCGTAGCTATTGAAAGTCTTGCTAGCAAAAGCTGTTCCACTGGCGAACAAGATCTTTCTTCTCCAACGCAAACAGATACCGTAAGATCCACAGTAGTATCCACAAAATTAGAGAATCCTGTGTCAGGAGATTCGCAGAATGAGGAAGAAAAAAATCTCCCATTTAAGGGTGCGAATGCAAAGCAATTGACTTCAGAAATGTTTCAGAAGAGACTTTTGGCTGCGTTTCCTTCGAACGAATGGGCAAATAATCCAATAGCTGCTGAACATCTTGGAAACTTTCTCAAGAGCCTGAATGCCTCTATGAAATCTGACGTTAACAGTAAGGTGGAAAACAATAGTGTAGAAAAATTGGATAGTCAAGCAGTGTGTACCGATAGTACGCAAGTAAATAATGAAGCCTCATCCAAGCCTCAGACAGACGTTGCTGAATAATTGTCATTTTTGAGAGGATTTTATTGGATCGAATGAAACAATCGATTTCAACTGAAGATATCAGCAAACACTGCCACGTACAAATGTGATTTTACCAAGTGACTCTTATCGTGAATGCCTATTTACTTTTAAATAGACTCTAGTGATGATAACTCGCAGGAATCTATGGATGCGTACCAAGAAATACAGGGATAATAATGCAGTACCACGTATGGTACGCTGGAGATCTTATTTTTCCAAATTTTCTAGGAATACATCTTTCACGAGAATAACGTATACGTAATTGCCTTTGGCTAACAGTTGATAAAGTTCCAATGTCATTCTTAGATTCGCAATACGATCACTCCTGTGAAGAAGGAAATCCCTCGCGATGTACCACGTGCTACGTTAGCTTGAGTTACGCGGATAAAATTGTTCCTATCTGGCGCTAATTTTATTGTAGACAACTTAAAATTAATTCGGAAATTCGAAGCGAAATTCGAATGGACGTGTACTTTGGGGTAAAAATTAAGATTCAGTTGTGAATTACTCGATGATTATTGCATTGAATTTCGACCAGTCCCATGGTGGCATTAATGTTTGTTAGTTTATAAAAATCAACCCAAGTTTTTATCAATATGTTTCGTCTATCTTCAATGAGGCATTTGTGTTAGTCCTGCATGAGAGGGACTGAATACAAGAGACATAAAAGAGAGAGACAGGGAGAGAGAGAGAGAGAGAGAGTGAGAAAGAGAAATGAAAGTGTGTCTCATGCCATAAAAATTCTGCTTCAAGCAATTGTTAGTACTTCATTTCTTTTGCGTTACGTTTTACTTATGAGTTACTCTATGATATGTACACGTTGTATAATAATTGTTACGGTTATGCGCCTTTAGCGAGATTGTATTATATTTCATGTATTATTTAGCGATTTGTATATATTTCTAATTATTATATAATAATTATCCGGTTCGCGCGAGCGGGTTGACCGCTGAATCCTATTACTTCGTAAGCTCGAAGCCATTTTCATCGAAAGCACACGAGGAATCGAAATCGAATAATTTTCACCGTTTTCGAATACGAATACATTCGATGTATTTGTGTACTATGCGAGCAATGAGTTTCAATATTGAAAAACCGATATGTAATGACGAGGAAATACATGATTATATACTTATGGATGAAGCTGGATACATTTCGATTATTCCATGATTCGCTCGATATACGACGCATAATATGCAAAATGCAATAATTTCAAAACTTATGATTATTTCGAGTGAAAGTCTCATTTCACTATTATGAGAATGCTGGCAGGCATATTCAAATTATATTAAACGCCAAGTATTGAACAATTGAAGCCAATATGTTGTCGAAAAGTAAATTCTAGAATCTAATCGACCGTTAAATTGTTCTAAAGATCACTTACCAATATGGCTGTTGTTCCTTCTCTGGCTCTTTCTAGAATCCTTCTCATCTCGGAGGTCGGCTAATTGCTTCACTGCGGGGCTGACACCTGCTCTGCTGTCCTAAATGGGTGAAATTTTTGAATCTGTAACAGAATATGATAGATTAGATGCGAAATTCGAGCGATAAGAGCAATATTTCCGAAACTCACCATTCCTACTTTGGAATGATCGAGATCGAAGTTTCGGCATTACGCGATATCTCATATTTTACACGATGTTTCATGAATTAAAGTATAACACGATGTTATGCTACGCGTACAACGTAATTCTACACACTTTTGGACCACTGACTCCGATATTTTTACAACAAAATCACAATTTTTGCACAACGAAACGGGGCTTCCCTTTCACGCGCGATGGGTGCCTCCTCCGGGACTGACGATTTGAATTTCTTACTTTCTAATTCCGCTCGCGCCATCGCGTTCCCCAAAACCGACGCTATCGCTGATTCGTCCAATCTAGTGACCTCTAGAATATTGACCAATCAGAGCAAAGTCATTTTCTAGCACCGATTAATTTATTAATTTGAAATCTTAGCAATGTTTTAGAAGAAAGTGGAGGACTTAAAAAATAATAAAAAGACAATAGCTTTTTAATGAGTATGTATTCGGTATTAATAAAACGCTCAGAAAGATATTAATGTTCTAAGAAAGATGGGTTGGTAAGAGAGAAAATACCCTATGATGACTGTACGGAAACACTGGAAACACACATTGACCAACATTAACCATGTTCCCTGTGCCATCGGAAGAATGAAAGGTTATCCCCGTCCCATCGAAACACTTACGTTGGATAAAAATAATTAGGATTTTCTTCAACGGATCCTACGAACAATGAGTGCAAAAGAAAACTCACTGGCCCCTGCAAAGGGCGCAACTATTGGTAACTTAAAACCTTATGGGAAAATTGTTCTGACTCTCCAAAATTGTTTGCTGCCCGAGGAGAAGCTGAATTCGACCCCGTCGCATTTAGATGGATTAGACGCCGAGACCGAAACAGATCTACGTATATTAGGATGCGAATTAATACAGACAGCAGGCATCCTGTTGAAATTGCCACAGGTAGGCATAACTTTACATGTCATTAATCTTATGTTTTGCACGCGATACGTAACCTTTATAACGTGTTCCTTATTTGATTCCCATAGAGAGAGAACATTGAGTAACAGTCAGAGTTGCGATTGTCTGGGCGAGAAATGGGAAAGAAACATTTCACAAGGTATTATGCGTGTGTTATGCCAGTTTTCTTTGTTGCTTTTCGCAGGTTGCAATGGCTACGGGGCAAGTAATATTTCAACGGTTTTACTACAGTAAATCATTAGTTAGACATAATATGGAAACAACAGCAATGGGTTGTATTTGTCTCGCTAGTAAAATAGAGGAAGCACCAAGAAGGATTAGGGACGTAATTAATGTTTTCAATCACATTAAGCAAGTGTCCAGTCAAAAGTAAGAAACGCAATTATCGATCCTTATTTTTGTATACGCAGTACGACCAGTGATCTAAGCGCAATATTTTCTCTGATCTTTCAGACCAATACAACCCGTGATTCTTGACCAGAATTATGTAGCCCTAAAAAACCAAGTAATCAAGTCTGAGAGAAGAGTATTAAAAGAGTTAGGATTCTGCGTTCACGTGAAGCATCCACACAAGATAATAGTGATGTACTTACAAGTACTTGGGTACGAGAAGAACCGAGCCCTGATGCAGCAGTGTTGGAATTACATGAACGATTCCTTGAGGTCCGACGTATTCTTGAGGCATCAGCCAGAAACCGTAGCGTGTGCCTGTGTCTATCTAGGAGCGAGACACCTGCAATTACCTCTACCCACGACGCCTGCCTGGTTCTCATTGTTCAAAGTGAACGAATCGGCAATTCGAGATGTTTGCAGGCGCATATTGAGACTCTATTCTCGACCGCGCGTAAAACCGGAGCAATTGGAGAAACGAGTAGAAGAACTTCGTCGACAGTACGAGGAAGCGAGAACGAAAGCAAGAGGAGGAGACGTAGATGGGCATACTCCAAGTCCGCCGCTCCCAAAACATCACAATGCCTGGGGTGGATTTATAAGTCGTAGTGGTACGCACGCAGCTCCGGAGAGAACAAAATCGCCTAGGCGCTCCAAGTCGCCCAGTACTTCACCCTCGAGGGGGGAAGGAACAAAACATTCCAAAAGGAAGAAACATACCAGCAGAAGTAGATCTCGTAGTCACAGTCACGGGAGATCCCGGAAACCTAAGAAAGCACAACGAAGAAGATCCGGAAGTCACAAATCTTCTCGTAGTCGATATCGATCTCGGAGTAGATCACGGGATAGGGACACTGAGAAATCAAGTAAACATCGGAGTAAACATCGACGGCATTGATATGGCTACTGAGAAGATGTGTATTTCTCCCGTTATCCGAAATACACTGCGATTCCACGCCCTAGCTGTAGTAGCCGTTCTATAAATAATAGAAAATTGAGAGGCCTTTCTTACCTCCCTTTAATCATATTTGATTTGTGTGAAACAATTGGTTTTGAATATTCCATGTGATAGTTTGAGTCATTTCGCTTCGTAATATATACATTGTATATCGTTATATTCGCATGAAGCAAAATACTCTTCTCAGTTGGAATATTTGGGATGACAATTTTACGATTTCTTTGTATATAATCTGTCTCTGAATCATGAAAAAATGCCACGATAATTTGTCAAGTAAAACAGTGCAGATTTCCCGTTAATCAGCTTTTTTGTTTATTGGGCGATGTTCTTTCTATCAGTATACAATTATTTTGCAACAGCGATGCAGAAAGCTGAATGATTATTATTCTTAACTGTAATTGGGAAACCAAAATGTAGGAGAAAAAGTTTAGAAGTGGATTAAACTGTTATTTTTTAAATCTGCACAATCAAATAACTTGTGTTAAAAACGAACTAAAATTGTTTCGTCGTGCACTTTAGAATCTTACATTTCCGAATCTTTTATAATGGCGACATACCTCAATGAGAATGGTACACAGATGCAGTAACACTACGAAACAGAGTACATAAAAAGGTGTGTATTTAATACAAAACACAACTTAAAAATAAAGTTTTATATTCATGTATCATGGCGTATTATAGAGGCAAATCCAGCGGGTACAACTCTTTTCTTTTCAGTAAGAAGTATAGGTGAGAAATCTAAGGTGGTAAGTTGCGGAAGAATGTGCATTATGTATCCCCTATAATTTGAAAAATTCTCGATAGGATTTCCATGCAGCGTTAGAGTTTTGAGTTTCTCAAGCTTTTTGAGTTTCATTATGTCAGTGATATTTGACAAATTGTTTCCGTGAAAGTAGAGTATTTTTAAGTTTGAAAAAAGTGAGATTTCGTCTCCGATATTGCCTATTTGATTGAACGAAAGATCGATCCAACTGAGGCATGCGTAACTGTCGAGAGTCCTTTTTGCCAAATCCAATAATCCATCCATCGAAGTAAATAAATTATTGCTCAACCACAGAGAACTCGTCATGAATCGATCTTCCGAAGTTCGAATTGGCGCCCTTCCAGTTCGTGTTGTTTGCGCCCGTTTAACTTCCAGTTCTCTTAGAAAAAAGAGAAAAATTTTTAAACTAATCGATTTGTTTAATTATTCTATAATTTAAGAAGAGATATTTTTCATCAATTCTAGTTGAATGTACCTCTTAAATCAGTTGCTTTTTGAAATGATAGATCGAGGGGAGGAGCCACCTGCATTCTTTGTAGTTCGTTTCGCCGGTAGTCAGAAGATTGGTCGCTCTTACGAATAGTTTCTGAATCCATTCCAAATTTCCGAAGAAAGTGCCGCAGCCCTCAAAAAACGACGATTCAGATCTGCGAGAGCATCAGCAAAGCTTCCGTTCTTCGATTCTCGGTAAGGCGAACACTCACATTTAAGAAATATCATGGAAAGATCAAGCTTCCTATTTGAATTTTCCAATCTTTCGTGGAAATGACCCACTGCCATTTCTCAACATATTTTGCTTGCCAAATAAATTGACTATCTGACTGTTAATATAGGCAATCTTACATTATTGATTTAGTTATATGTATCTATATGTAAAACTTATATGCGAGTAACCATTACATTCACGATGTAGAAATTCTAGAAGCTGAATACAGTATATCACAGAGAACCGTGTATAGCGACAGTAATTCCAATCGTTCGATCAATTGCGATCAATATATACATGAATCGAGAAAAGTTATGAACCTGAATTTTGTAATAAGAACTTAAGGAAGCATTTTGGTTCAGGAAATTTGCATTTCACGCAATTGCAATTTTTCACAGTTTAGTGGTGACCGACACGATAGCATTGTGCTTTCGAATTTGTACGTTGCATTGCGGTACAGATTCTAGATGCATTTTCGAACACTTTCTTATGCTCGCGTACCCGCTGCGCCTGAAATCGTAGGAGCACTAGGGTATTCAAGTTCAGAATCGTGCACGCTTGCGTTTTCCGCGGGCTCAGGACCGTTGTCAGGCGAATTTTGTTTGTAATCTCAACGGCAGAGTTGAAAAGAGTCTCAGCGGAATATGCAATACTGTTGCATATCCCGCAAACAAACGAGATATCTTCGGTCTGTAGTGCGAGAGTAAACGAAGAAAATCGATTTGATCAAAAGATCGGAGAAAACCTGAATATTATCACTGAAAAGCGTCGTATTTTTGTGTTTGGAGGAAAATGCCACGCACCAAGCATCCTCGAAAACCGAAGGTAGAACGGCAGTCTGCTAATGAGACGGATTTATTAGTGAAGGATTTCGAACGACAAGCCGAATTACGCATCATGAAAATGGAAGGAGAAGCGAAAATGGCAATTAGAAGTTTGGAAACTTTCGTAGACGTAACTCTCTCACGACTACCTTCTTACATTCGTCAAATGACACTGGGTGAGTTACTCGCTTCCGACGAATCCTCTGAGAAGGAGAATTGCAATGAAGTTTCATCGTCCGTCGACGATTTCTCCTTGCGGTCTGCACCGACTACGACCAAGGGTAAGAAAGCCTCTAAGAGAATCACAGCAACTTCCGACGACGGCTATGTCACCGAAGGTATTACCAACGGGATGCACACGTCGAAGAAGACTATGACGAGCGAAACTTCAAGGAGACGAACACGCAGTACTTCACGAAATGGAAAAGCTAAGCTTAGCGAAATCTCAAACCCACCGGCCACACTCAAAGTACCTTCTACAAGAGGCAGAAGACGCCCTACGGCAGCTGACAATTTTAAAACACCAATACCAGTCAACCCAAAGAATACTGAGTATGGACTAGTAACGCCAAAAGTGAAGCCTAATACTCCAATGAGTGTACTGAGAAGACCTCGTCAAGGTGAAATGGTACTCAGCATGCAAGGAAGTCCACTACTAGTATCGACAATCATCGGAGACGAGACTGCTAATATTAATGTACCTTTGAAGGATGGGAATGTTATATCTTTATTGCCCAACAGTGGGCTACGTGCGTCAGTCATTCCAGCTTTAGACCCCGAAACTATGAAGCAGCTGGCAACTCTTAAGAGCCACATTGAGACTGTAATGAGTACTGTTAACTAATGTATTTCAACTTCTTTACAATATGTATTTATTTTTTTGCTCCAAATCAGTTATGTACACCAAAGTCTGAGGAATTACTCTTTTATGATTCTTCCATTGGGAATGAAATATTTTATCTATATTAAGGTAACGTTACATTGAGCGTTTCAACTTAATCATAAAGATTTGAATTTGTTACGTATTATTTATCTGATAATTATACTATAAGTTGTTTAATTCAATGACTGACAATATAGACAGGTAAATCAAGTTCATACTATGAAGGGGAAACTGAGTAACAGTCGTTATTAGATATATTGTATAGCATAGATAGACTTTTCTTTGGAATGTATTATTTTTTACGTGTTTGTATTAACAATTGCGACATCTATTTTATAGAAAAAATTAATAAAAGTTCAATAATCTTCGGTCCTTTTATTAAACTTTTTATGCATCCTTGATATACTATATTTATTTAAGTTTCCTATGATTCTGTTCAGTTGCGAGAGTATATATCAGTGGATATGTATTTTTTAAAGGGACTCTGAAAAGAGCGCTCTTTGTGGGCGTAAAAAAATTACGTGTACAATTACCGCGCATGCCGTGTATATAAGCTATTGCACCTGTAATTGCACATGCGCATTTAAGAAGAGAAATGTTGAGCAACTCGATCCCTTTAACATTCCTGCGTTCTGTGGTATTATAACTGTGATTTTATATTGTGTCCTCTTATGCACAAATACCCTAACATTTAATTTTCCGATGAAAATCCGATTGGTGTAGATACCTCATAATTCACCTCGAATCAATCCAAATTTCAAGATAACGCCGTTGGCAGTGATACTGTATTATGTGGTAAGCAAAGTTCATAAGGAATTCATGAAAAGTGAAGTCGTTAAAATGCCAATGATCCTGACCTCAAGTTCATTAACACAACCCTTGTCTTTCACATAAGTGCTAGAAAAAAGAACTGTAAGAAATACACTCGACATATCTCTCCGATAATGCACTATATCTCCGGATAGAATTGGACTACGAATCACTCGACCGAACAACGAACATCTCAGTTTCGTCTTTCTACTGAACGAAACATTATTGATGCATTGCCAATTCGTCGTATCGCACTTCTGCGATATAATGTAACCTGCAACGAATTAAAAACAACGTCTGCAAAGAACATGATTCCCTCGCATTGTACATAAGAGTATTGTCGACGCACAACCAGTCGTGCTTCAAAACAATTATTTACATAAAAGCACAAAGATGGTGCGCGTAATAACGGTGCACAACTTTCTGGGACAGAATGTTACTCAGATTGAGGAACCTACCGCAACATGCACAGCGACTGCATTTGGAAAAGAGATGCTACTTTTAGCACTATCTACTCACTGTGTCGAAGTATGGGAATTAATGCCCTCGGATGTGAAACTACACACAGTGTTTCCTACCGTAGACATGATAAATCAAATGGTACACTGTGCCAAAGGAGACTATGTCGTAACATTGGAATCAAAGTATCCTAGAGATGCTGCGAGCAATAATCATTCTAACAAAGCTAGTGTAAGCAGTAGTTTCGTTAGAGTTTACGTTAATTGGGCTGTTGTCAAAGACCAAAGTCAACCCATGCGTGCCAGGATCGCTGGAAGAGTAACGCCAAGCTTGAACAGGCCTTTGAATAGCTTAGAAATGATAGAACTGCCTCTAAGCGTACAACCAACGTTAGTAGCCTGTTGCCAGAGCACTGGCAATCTCTTGGTAGCCTGTGGAAATACCGCTATACTTCACGAGTTCAAAGTAGAAACGCAACAGTTGTCTAAAATGAAGTTCATAGATTTTGAAGCTAGACCATGGTCCTTAGGATTTACTTTTTCTCCTACGCAAATGGAGATCGTAGAAGATTTCATATCGATAATGGATAAATCAAACTTGTGTGTCTTTAGACTTACTAACACAATGTACGAAGACATAGATCAACTTAGCTCATTAACATCCACAAATTCTTCGTCAGTGGACAAGACTTCGATATCGACAGACTCTTCTCTCGTGGACAACTGTAGTAGTCTGGGCAACATGGACGAAATATCGTTTCAAGGAAATAACACAAGGCGCAGATCTTCTTCGCAGGATCTTCATTATAGTATTATAGACAGCAGTGATTCGAAGCATAAAAGCAGGAAGACTAAAGGTGCAAAAACTAATATATGGCACAAGTTGGAGACAGGAGAGATTAGCAAACTAAAGTCTAATAATAATAAGACATATATAGATCTTGATCAATTAACATACAATGAAAGAGAAGAAGTGCAAAGATTAATTGCTCAAGAGATTATTGACGTTAGTTCCCAACCATTGACTATTAACTTGCCATCTATAAGTTTGGAAAGGGCAGGACCAGGTCATGCTTTAAGTCCTTTCATGCTAAATTCGCCCGATATGAGAATCATTATAAAGACCACGTCTCCTGATTTGGGTTGGTCCGAAAACTATACAATTAAAAATCTGTTAAGCCTTAAGATTGTACCGGCTAATAATAATGTCAAGATAGAGGAAAATTCAGAATTGTTCAATGGTATGTTACTAAAGCCGCTTTACTTGAGAAAAGAATGCAATAATTCTTGTCTCAAGAAATCAATGTTGAAATCGGATAAATATGTATATCTACATGGTATAAGTTGCTTTATATGCACGATGCAAGAAGGATATCTCTATCATTTTTCTGCTACCACATCTGACCCAGTGGATGCTACGTGCATTACCACTTACCCTTTCACCGCACCTGTTAATCATGTAGCATTAGAGCCTACGGCTCTCCACGCCCTTACCGAAGCTGGTCTTGAGTCTTATACCTTGCGTATATCTCACCACGTTGCAAGATCATCCAACGAGGCAGGCAACTACAAAATCACCTGCCCTAGCATTTGCGAACCAGTTTCTTTGATTGGCTTGAGACCCTTCTTGGGGATACAAAAGTTATTACAGACTAAAAATTACTTGATCCTACTAGCTAGAGCCGAAAGTTCCTGGACACTGTATTCCTTGAATCTGCCTAAGCTGGAGAATGTATATTTCGACATTCTGAATGCAGCTAGGAGCCACAAAACTTCAAGCCCAAGTACCTATCGACACTTATTGGGAGAAGCACACGCCTTAATACGTTTAGCAAAGGATACAACATATAATGCGGACATAGAGGAAGCCGACGAGACGACAAATAAAAATGGCTTGAAATTAAAGAATTTATATAATCAGAGCTGTGCTCTATTAGCAGATTATTATATAAGATCGGAATCTGAGTCGGATTGGGATCTATGCATTCCATATTACAAAATGTCAGGGCTGAAACCATCGGAAGTTCTCTCGCGCAAATCTTGCCAAGAGGCACCTGGTCTCCTAACATTGCTCACCGATACCCTTTTGACGATGAAAAGTGGATCAGAAGCCGATGCTTTGTTCCAAGGGTTCAACGTAGCTGAAATCATTGGTAAATTAAAGAAAGGTGATTTACTCAAGCTTATATTTGGGAGTCCTGTGTTGCGAGAATACGCTACGGACAAGTTAATAAGTCTCTTATTAACATACGAATCGGATGAGCTAGTGAAACTAGCCCTGGTACTTTTGTACATTCAAGCAGAGAAGCATGAACAAGTTGAAAAGCTACTGGAGCCAGTCTCTTCGCAATGCATTAAGAGAGTAATTATTGAGCATTGGGATCTTTTGTTTGATATGACTGCAATGAGGAAGAGAAGTCCAATGATCCCTACGTTTTCGGATTTCGCCGGAATCCTGATGCGACAGAAAAATTCGACGTTCGCAGAAATTCTTATACATCTGATCGAAGAAGATGGTGTTGTCACATTGCATCAGATTATACAAGTATTCTTGGAGTATTTGCCGTCGAGAGTTGGAAGAGATGGGCACAATGCTGCGACTACGTTGCAAGTCTTCATTGAAAAGTACCTTCAGGACTGCTTCAGTACAAAATTAATCACCGATGGATCTACTATAAGCAAAGCTCAAATACGATCCGATTTTGCTTTGGTCGAAGCGTTCAAGTTACTAGTAAGATCCTATTTGGGTAAATTAACGCAATCAAAAGTGTACAAAATTGAGAGCAAAGAATCCACTGAGAATGGTTACGATAATTTCTTGTTCTCGAAGTTTAGACCGCACTACTTATATATCATGCCTCCTTACACGGAAGACTATCAGAAAGTGTTGAATACTAATAACTTAAACGACATAGGGTATAACGATAAGACTGATACGGAGAAAAAAATCCCAATGGAATTGTTCAAACTGCAGTGTATATTAGCCTGTGATTTTGTACCAGTCGAATGCTTGCACGAAGTCAGACAATTTCTCGAAAGTCAGGAGATCGATGGTAGTCTATCACTGAAAACCTTGTGCATTCAAGACACGGAAGAAGTAACGGCGATGCTGATGGAAGAATGCCCACAAGTTGTAATGCAGTACGCTAAGGTACTTAAAGAGAATAATTCAGTATCCTCCAAGAAATTCCTAGAAAGTAGAAATAGCAGAACTAAATGACTGTACTGATTTCTTAGGATGTTTATACGAAGGATTCCGAATGGAAATATCTAATCGAATTGACCCAAAGTAAAATTTCCGCATCGGTCAATCGGCAGGAATTGCACTCCTTGTACACTCGGATTATGAAAGGTAAATGAAGGAAATATTATCGCAAGCTGCGCTTAATTCTGCAGCATTTTCTAACATTTGAGAATGTTTCAGAGATTTTGAGCTATCTACCACACGCATTACCCTTAAAGAGTTTGCACCGTGTTCTGCCAAAGGATGACATCGTCGCATTTCAAAAGTGCATCGAAATGTGCAATCAGATTATGCGCGCTGACCACGTTAAGTCTCTCATCATGGAAGCTGGACAGCAAATGCTAACAACTTTCAAATTATGAGTGAAATAAGTAGTTAGCCTATTGGGGCGTTTGAAAGCGAATAAGTTCTTTCGAGGTTCGCGTGGATCGATAGATGCCTCGCAAGTGTCGAGGCAGAGAAACTCATTCGAGAACAATAAGCGACTCTTCATGTGATATATTTTGCCGAAACTTTTGATCGTTCAAATTTGACTATTAGCACCTGTTGCGCGATTCTCGCCCGCGCAATAAATCGTTCCTTTCCTGCTTCGTATTAGGGAAAGAGGGTTCCTTACGCACGATCGACGGTGTTTTTTATTAACTCATATATTCTCAACGCTTGGCGATTACTTTTTGAAATAATTAAAACTGTTTCATATTTCTCGGTATATCTTTTCTAATAACTTATTTATGAATGTTCTCGTGCAGTGGATTCGGATATTAGTAAGTTCGTTTCGAAAAGGATTTGACCAAAGCAATTTATTCGATAAGCCTTTATGAACTTTCTATCGTTGTTTGAGACTAATACTTCTATCGAAAGCTACTTACCGGTTCGGACTTATTAACGTGTACACACAATAATAATTGTATGCACAATTTTCTAGATCTCTCGATAATGTCTAGTCATTTGTACGGAATTTCCAATGGTGCACAAATCTTTATTGAATCGATTTACGTAGTCTCATTGTCAGTACACTTTCGTTCTAGCGGTGCACAAATTTTTATCCTAGAATTTCATGACGGAAATATCAAAAAAATCATGACAAATACTATAGACTAAAGTAACTCCGCTATAATCAATTGTTGAAGCGTTCTATATAGATATATTATACTGTGTCTAAATGTATGTTACCAATCCCCTAGCATCCCAGATAGTTATAGATCGTAAAAGTTTATATGGAACCAAGTATACAGGACAATTTTGCAGTGTGATATACGAGATTAACCCAACCCAACCCAACCGTATTTACTTTCACCTTTATAGACTGAGGGGAGAAGATTTGGATTTCGATAGCTATGGGTTGGATGGCATGTATTTAGTGAGATGCATTTTGCTAAGATACCTACTTTTAATTCTATTCGTTGATGATTCTATGGTGTAGTATTTTCGTCGATTTCAAAATGTTACGAAATGGGTAACTTTTAATGTGCCTTTAGGACTAATTTTTCTTTGTTACAAATCTAATATAATTATGTTAGGAGTGTTTTATGATATTAATATTTATAAACAATTATAGTTCAAGATAATATATATGTGACTCATGCATACATACACACAAAGGTCTCCATTTATTTCAAACACTCGTACGACGACGATTTAAAATTTAAAATTTAAATAATCGTACACCTCTTTAACGTATATTGCATCACCTGCATCTTTATTAATTCCGTGACATATCTATTATATACATTCTGTTTATATAGGCTTTATGTAATTTTGTATAATGCGAAAAGATAAAAACTACCGCGTCTTTCCCAAGAATAGCAATTAGTAAACCCCATATAATGCTATTAAAACAGAAGGCTAATACAAACGTTTCCTTTAAGAAGATACATAGTTTCGCTTAAATCATTAGAAAATCATTTTCTAACTTATATAATTAACTACGCTACATCGTTATAACAATGTTATGCCGTTCGATCGATTTACGGTCTCGTTCATATGCTCCCCCCCGTAGTTCCTTCCTTTTTGCCAGTATTAGGAAAAACCATTACAATATCTCGAACTCTTGATTTAATCTCTCTAAGTCTCTGTAAGAAAAGGATTGCGCTTACCTAGTTGTCTCTTGTTTAATGAGAAAAACCGCAGACTCCAAGAGTCAGTAGAGCTCACCTGTTTTCTATAGCTTCGTTCAATTGGTACTTGTGCATCAAAGAAACGACCAACTTGAGCGTTGACCAAATTGTGGTGGACATTGCTTTCGGAGGAACATGCTCACCCTGAGCACCTCGGCCAGCCGCTTGTTGATTTAAGGCAGTTAAAAGATGTTCGGCTGCTTCCTTGTATGCTCCAAGATTAACGCACGATATTCCAAGGTTGTATCGGGCTCTAATGAAACCTGGCGATAATTCTAAGGCACGATGGTATGCATTTACAGCTTCCTCTGACCGTTCTCCATTGGCCAAAGTGGCTCCCAATCGATTCCATAATCTAGAATCCTGTGTTGATCAAATGCACTTTAGTCAATTCTCTTTTAGTTTCTATAGAATCACCCTCTTATTATACTCACATTGGGACGCGCTTGTAAGGCTGCTTGAAAACAGTCGCAAGCTTTGTCATACTCGCTGGACAAGTTGAAAAGTACACCTAAACCGCATTGTACATCTGCGTCTATTTCGTCGCGAGGATTCAGTCTTGCCGCTTGTATGTAAAGATCTTTTACTTCGTTGTGCACGTCACTGGAAAAAAAATTGGGAAATATAATTGAGAAATATTATTGCTTATTATTTTCTTGTCAATCTCTCGATCGGTACTTACTCGAATAGAATAGACGAAACGCTGGACGCCGACTGCGGCTCGACGCTGGGTTTTGTAGCTGTGAGATGTTTGTACTTCTCGTTTTTCAATAACCATTCCTTTAACGTTAGGCACGCTTGATTCTGATAGGATTCGTTTGTGTAGGAAACGGCTAATGCCATAAGCGCAGTACCGTTTGTAGGATCGATACTAAGGCAGCGTTTTAAAGCAGAAATAGCCAGAGGATCCTGTTCATTTTCCGCTTGAGTTTTACCAAGTAACAACCATGCTTCGGAATTATTTTCGTCCTGTTGCACTGCCGCTTCGAAGCACAATACCGCACCGGGTAAATCTCCGATATCCAATCGTCGTTTACCCTCTTCGAATGCGTTCGGAAGATCTTTCATTGGATTTGTTTCGTGGAATTCGTAATCTTTAAATGGATCGTAATAGGTATTGTATTCCGACAACCACGGGTGTTTTGAAGATAATTGGTCGGAAGGCGATATTTTGTCCCATTCGTCCTGAAGCTTCGTCCAAAATGATGATTCGTAATTGTTCACCTCTAAGGAGATGAGGATTATGTTGGAGAAATGATTTTTCTAAGATCACGTTTTCTATTAAGATATTGTAGTTAGTGTAAAAATCAAGCACCTACACTGACCTGGAGAGGCAGGACTTTCCTTTTGGAATTCTTCTATCCAGCTTCCGGCAACGGCTAATTCTTCTTCAACTTTATTTAAAACCTCCTCTTGATCGGTGGTTTTATTAGTGCCTTCGTTTTCAGCCTTTTCGGGATTAGAATTAAACTCTTCTATCCATTCTTCGCTTGTGCTTTCGGTTTGTGGCAGTGGTTCTTCTTGCTGGTCTAAAGGTATACTACTGTCCTGTCTCATATACTGCATGAACTTGGAGTGTGCAAAGTTTGGATTACTTTCTTCGTTTCCTGGGTTTAAGCCATGCCTATCTTGTAACGTATCTATACTTTGTTCTATGTATTCTTCCGTCCACGTCGGCATGTTTTCCTGCGCTACTGACGGACTCCATATATTGCTCGAGTGTTGTTCCTATTTATTGGATAATTTTGTTAAACGACTACTCCCATACCAGATAAAATGGAATGTATTCTCAAAGAATCTGTGAAAGTAATAATGAATTACGCTAAAGTGATTTTTAGATTCCAAGTACTGATTTGCCCAAGTGGAATCTAGGCCAGCCAATTCTTGCGCTACTCCTGGGGCTGCTACGGGCGGATGGATAGTTTGATCAATTTCCCGCATTTCCTGAAGGATATTGTCCATCCTAAATGTTTGTGGGCACGGAGTTGTTTCTTCTAGAAATTGTTTCACCAATTGATCGGAATTGGTCGTCTCGATAGGATCCAAATGGCTAAAAGGACGGTGTATTCCTTCTTCTTTGTATGCATGGTCCCTGACAAAGTGTGATGTCAAACGCATCAGGGAACTTGGCCCTCCGCAATCGCCTTCCACTAGTTCACGGAGTGCCATCTTGTTTGTTTTCTAAAATTCTATTACAAGATATGTCTTTGCTAAATTAAAAGTATACGGTCGAATCATCCAAGTTTTACAAAGCTCCATAAAGTGTCACCTGACAGCAAGCTGCTGTGGAGATTACTGTGCAGTCTACTGTCACAATTTATGATACAATAAATTGATAGATAGATTAATCTCATTAGGAGCGATGGCCATTTTAATTATCAAACCTATTAGTCTGGCATTAATCTCTTACTCTTTATTAGCGTTAAATTTCAACGTTAAAGAATCGTTGTTGTGTTTGATATATAGAATTACAATGTAGCACAGTACCTTGACATCAATGGATATCTCCGTGTTTCACTTACAAAGAACTTATGTTTATTATTAGACGCAGGGAGCTTGATAATTTACAAACCTTTTTCTCAGTAAAAAATTTGCTTGTTTCCGTGGGCACCGTTCTTAATCGGACACAAAATATCTATCAGCAACGCGCACTATACTCGGGTTCGTGCATTTTTTTGGGGGAAACGAGTGCCTGCAATTTGTAGGAGCTCCAATTGCAGCGGATCACTTGTATGCATAGAATTATCATAACAAATTGTTAAGTCAACGTCAAATAAACGTTCATATGGAACATGTCGGGAGACGTTCCGCAAGAGTTATTAATGTAGAGTGTCAAGTCATCAACATGATATCAAAACGGCCATAACCTTGGTACTTTTTTACGGGATATACTGCATTATCCATATTAATGATACGGTCAAAATGCATCAGAATTAACTATGACGCAGAATCGATAGTTGAACTTTAACTATGAACATTCTCAAATTCCGGAATCGCTACTCGCAGTAAATCTTTCTACAATATATACTTGATCACTCGGGACAATATGGAAGCAATCAATATACTGATTAATATAATAAATCTATTAGATTCTCGAAGATAATTTGTTGATTGTAGAATGCTAATGCAACTTCGAGTGGTGGTGTCGAGCACAGAGTATTCGTCCAAAGATGAAACTGGATGAAACTTCTCTATCGGAAGTATTGGAATTCGGAACCCTGCTCGTCTCAGAATACGACCCTCAGATAATTAGAATTATAATTCTACTTGTGGTATTAGTACTATTGAAAACCGCTAGATGACAGGAGAAACTAATTCTCAAATCTTACAAATACACTTGGTAGTCTTCGGTGTTTCGTTTCAGTATCACATGGTCCAATGAGTTGTTTGAGTTAGTAGTTGTAAACAGAATCGGCAATGACAGTGATTGAAAGCATGTGCTTTCGTTATAGGTTATAATATACACGTAACCACTCACTCACCAGCATGAAAATAGAAAACTAGTTCTTATAGAAGCTTCGATAATTTCTTTTTTTATATATCTCTCAACTCAAAATTGTGATACATCTATTTAGTGGAAGAAAGGAATTATATTTCAAAATGAGCTGTCAAAGGGGCAACGCAGTACGCTCAAGGCCACAAAAATACCAGAATGGAACAGTTTTTAAAAACACCCTTCACGACAAGACTCAGAAAACAAAGTTTCTGAATAGTTTACACGTTGCAAATGTATGCGAAAGATGTAAGAAAATAATAGAGTGGAAAATCAAATATAAGAAGTACAAGCCACTGAAAGCACCGGCTACTTGTACCAAATGTCAACAAAAGACAGTGAAACACACGTATCACATTATGTGTTTGCCATGCGCTAAGAAGTTTGAAGTATGCGCAAAGTGTGGGCAGAATGGCGAAATTATAGACGATAAACCCTCTAAAGAAGAGTCACTGAAATTAGACGCAGAATTACAGGCTCTCTTGAAGAGCTTGCCAGAACGAAAGCGTAGAACATTCATGCGCTACATGAATAGAAATGGTAATCGAGGCAGCCAAGGTCATTTCTACTATAATTAAATTGTAAATATTAAGATATATGTAAATATGATGCTTGATTTCAGATGAAACTAAAAATAAAAAGGCTAAGAAGAAGAAAAATGTTGAAAAGGGTGCAGCTGAAGAGTTAGTTGAAAAAGATGAAAGCGAAAATAATACAAATGTAGCAGAAGAACAGATTACTAGAGATAGCTTATTACAAAAGTTGAAATCCTTGGCTCTGAGCAGCGAAGAAAATGATGATATCTTTGGTAGTGATTTCTCTGATTCGTGTCAAGACAGCGATGATGGGGATGCAGATGGCGACGAGGGAGATTGTGATAAAAATAAAAATTGAAATTTATGAATATGTAATAAATTTTTATACCTATAAAAAATGATCCCATTACCAGTTCCATACTCGTAATTTCTTATAAAGCATACAGTCAAACCTTACGTAATGGTTTATTTTGAAAAAAAATCTTAAAAAAATTTATAGATCAGTTTCAAAATTAAGCGGGATGGGGCACGCAATGCGAATTCCAGATGTCACTCTAACCGTGTTTTCATTGGATCTGCTTCAACCAATCAGAACGTCGGATTTCAAACTACCTAGAAAAACTAGTCCGCCGGTCGCCATGTTGCTCGCCGCGAAGTTTTGTGCCGCAACACCTCCGCATCGGTGTTCGAAAGTTTTCGCGATAAAAGTGGCAAAAAGTAGTGTTTCGGGTCGCGAGTGGTATTAAAAGTGCTGTGAGGACCCAGTGTACTTGGGAGATATGAATTCAAGGCGGCGAACATCGTGAAAGAGTAATTATCCTTCAATTTCTACATTGGCTCGGCAGTAGGACTGACGTCACCCCTGGAACTTTCTTCCCGGTAAGTGTTATTCAGTCCATCAAAACTATTCTCCGATTGTTTATAAGTTCCGCAATGTTTCAATTTGAATCCTAGCCTGTACGACACAAAATGTATTAGCTGTAATGTCGATCATGTATCTCGTTTGTGATGTGGCGCGAAATCGATTCGGCGGTTCTGTTTTAGCCACTGGTACTATACGTATCTCTTACCGACCGTAGAAAGCTTGCCTTTCAGAGATCAATACATTTGATTTGCTGAAATTCGAGAGAACTTCTCATCAAAGGTTTTATGATGTGTGACACTTTGTTTTTCATAGGATTTTTGTGTAATTAATTTCGAATCGTAATCTGGTTAAAGAATTGTAATATTTACCAGATATTTAAATAAATTAAAAAATAGAATATTTTTACTACGAGCCAATAATTATAATAATTTAACTGTGAAGTTGGTCAAAAGTAGCTTCAGTGATATGTTTTAATTTTTCTAGCATTTGTTTGGAAAAGTAGTACTTTAAATTTTAAACACTATTTCAGAAGAGTTTAGCTACACATACGGTATCGGATATTAATTAATACGTTGCGATGATACTGTACGCATGAATATGCAAGATTCCCGATACTTCATTCATACAAACTCGGAATATTGTTGTCCCATGTAGTAGACTTGTACAGTTTCATGAGACGCAAATGATGCAGACAGTTTTCCCACAAATGGTGGGGCCATAAAACTTGGTAATTCCAGTTGGTAATTCATAGCCTGGTGTATCGTCGTTATACTGGAACAGCGGCATCGGAAACACGCGTACTCGAGAGTCTATTAGAGCTAGGGGCTATTATGCAATATACCCGTGCAATTTTTTAAGTCCCTTTTTGTTCTTTTCCTCGGAAAGACATTTTCAAAACCCAAGTAGACATTATACAAATTAGATAACGATGTTAGAAACTTTATCGCGTTTTTGTGTCCATTTAAGTAAAATAGTAAATCAATAAATCGATTAAAATCAAATGATAATTCTGTTTGAACTCACTATATTGACAGAATGTCTGGATCTTTTTTTCACGTTTTCCAAACTATGTATAATCCTTTCGAGTCTGTTAGTTCGAAATCTTTTTTCACTCATATTTCGAGTTTGGAAAACAAAAAAAAGACGTATAGGAATTGAATCAGGTGAATACATCGAATGTGGAAGGGTTTCAAGTTTCAATTCCACCAAACCTTTCTGATCGATTGCACGCGAGAGAGCGGACGCATTGTCGCGGTGTAACAACACTTTTTTCCTTGACCATTTTCGGACGTTTTTTTCTGAATTGCTGCTTTCATCTTGTCCAAGAGTGATCTGCCAGAACGATACTACCGATTTTATCCGCAATTTTCGGTGCCGTAGTCGTTTCTGTACATCCGGAACGCGGTTCATCACTTGTGTGTGCGCGCAACCATGCTCGATTTTCGAGAACGAAAAGCTCACGGTAGAGAATGAAGGCGATAGATCCACCGAAAATAATATTCAACTTTGATTTGATTTCCATTGCGGTTTTTTTTCTAAATTCGAGAATTTGATAACCACTAGCGTCTGGTTTTTGTTTGGTATCGGAAACACAATGACCCGAGCGCTTGGTCAATCCGGATTATTTGACACATATACAGGGTGATCTTCTCTCCAGTGGACTTAACTTAATTTCTCTGTAGATTCAAACTCAAATGCTATGAACAAAAATTTTACAAACTCATCGAGATAATAAGTTCGGATTGGATAAAGGCTGTTTCTTATCAGGGCCCATTTCTGAATCCCTCATAAGTTTTTTCGTATGGCCCATTCCCTTTTCACGTCATCGATCGAGTCGAACACCTGATACTTTTGGCCAATGGGTGCATTAACCACCAGTGGAGATAAGACTAAAGTAGAGTGGGGGGCTTGATCGCCAATCAGGTTTATATATTTCTGACACTGGTTAAAGTACAATAGTATTCAATAAACCAATATTTTGTAAATAATTTTTTATTGATCTTTCGTTGTTCTTGAAGATTTTTTTAAGAATATACATAGCCTCTTAAACTGTTAGTCATTCATTTTTTTCAATCTCCGTTACTTTGAGATATATTCCGTTTTTCGGGGACATTGTTACAGATTTTGGATCCGGCTCATACGGGATTTCGGTTTGTTCGCAAACATCAACGATAAAGTTGCGAATGATCTGTACCAGTCCAACTTTCGTTTGAAATATTCCAAATCGCTTCCCTGTTGACAAATTTGATTTTAGTAAGAAAAAAAATGCTAAGAAAAATCATTTTAGTATTGTCATAAATATAGATAATATTAGAAATTTTGCTTAATGAACAATACATTGAATAAAATCGTCCTAATTGATCAAGATGCCAAATACGGCTGAATAATTGGAAATATTTATTCAAATGCAGCATGAATATATTCTTTACGACATATCAAATACCTTTCAGATATTTAGATCTACGTATTAATGTACTTACAATTAGAATACTTTTGCTCTAACTGCTTCGAAAGCGACTGTAAAGTGTTCGGTAAGTAGAGCACAAACTAATCTAAATTGATACGTGCCTATACAGTTCCTCGGCCCCTCGCCGAATGGCAAAAAATACATTGGATCTCTGTGGGCCATAGCACTGCCGGAAAACCTCTCGGGGTCGAATACTTCAGGATTCGGATAAATATCTGGATCGTGGTGTAATCCCTGGATTGGAATCCACACTTTCTGTCCCTTGGGAATCGAAATATTCAGTCTTTCAAAAGTGTAGTCGCACGTCGACTTTCGCGTTAAAACTGGAATCACTGGATATTTTCTTAAGGTTTCTAGTCAAAACACAAACAGTAGAATTAAAAATTATAGTCTATTTCAACTTGTATTCGAAGCTTCAATACCAACCTTTGAATATCGCATCGAGATATTTCATTTCCTGTATGTTCTCGTAATGCAAATTACCGTTACTTTTTGTGTACGTCTCAATGATTTCTTGGCGGAGCTTGTTCTGCATTACGTGGTTCTGAGCCAATTCGTAAAGTGCGTGGCTCATTGTCGATGAGGACGTTTCAAAGCCAGCAATAAAGAAGACGAAAGCTTGAGAGGCTATTATATTGTCTGTCAGTTCTAAAAGATTTTTTCTATAAGTATTGGAGTTTACTCTTCTGAACAAATAGGGCCAATTCCAAATACAAACATTATTTAAAAAAATCATTATATGCAATCTTCTTCCAAGCACATACATTTTTCGAACAAAATATGGTGTATATGTATTTTGGAATTGAGCCCAAATGTAAATGTGTCATGTCCATTAACTACCGATCTCAATATTCTCCGGATGAGTATAAAGCTCCATTAGCGTATTAACGAAGTCGTGTCGTACAATATTGTTTTCCTTTCGATACTTTATGCCATCCATAGTTAAGTGTATGAAAAATTGATCAACCTCACTGTCAGGAAACAAATAGCCGATTAAGTCTCCAAGACCTGGCCAGAAATGCTGAAGTCGAAGTCTAATGACTTTAGTACTATTTGGTTGGAAGACTCGTTTGCCCATTCGCCGAAATTCACAGTCTTCGTCCTTGAGTGCTTTCGCGTCTAGGCCGAAAACACAGGTGCCAATTACGTCGATGGTATATCTCGCAGTCAGATCGTGAATTTCCATTGGCTTGTCCTGTAGCTTTTTTATATAAGGCTCAAGTCCCTTCGAACACTCCACTATCATCAAAAACATATCTCTAAGCCTGCCTGTCGTAAATGTTGGCGAAAACTTCGATCTCAGTATTCGCCATCTCTCTGGCTCGAGCAAAAAGAGGCTCGAATCTAATGGGTCCGCCTGAAATAAAAGAAAAATTATCGTGTCTAGTTGGAAATCTGATTTTCGTATTAAAGCCGTACGTGTAGCAATTTATTTTCCAATGATTTAACGATTTAAACAACTTCTACCAAAAATAATACCCTATTACTTTGTCAATGTACCTTTTCGTTCGATACGAAGCCACGATCGGAGAACTTATGAAAGTCCCGAATAAGAACACTCTTGATTATTTCCGAATGATTTGCAATGAGTATCGGCTCAGTGAAGGTATATATTCCGATCACTGGCTCATTTTTATATTTCGTGTAAAGTTCAATAATGTACTGGGAAAGGCTCATTAGCCTGAATGCTGTCCGTCCAGAGTTTCCTAGCAGTGGTATGGGTTGTGGACCGTGCACACCGCGCTTTTCCCAAAAACTATACTTCGACGCGATGTAACGGTAGAGAAGAATAAGCGCGGCAGCGAAAGCTATGCCGATTTCAAGATATCCTACCATCTTGGTAGATTATGTCACTGTAATTGTCACTGTAATTCAAAATTAATGATATTACAAATACTTTTACAACATATAATTTTATTAATATTACTTTTATCAGATTACTTGTAAAAACACTTTTTCTACGGCAAATTATTTGATATTTCAAATTTTTAATAAGGTGCACAACTTATATTTAATACGGATTAAAAGTTTGTGAATTAATCACTGTTGGAAGTTTTAATTGTACGTACCACGAGCTGTTCTGTGGTTACTGGTCACTTTCATATCCACATTACTTGTAATATTTGAAAAAATTGTAGCTATTGAGTTGGGTGCAATACGTTCGAATAGAGGGATCGCAAGATCGAGAGTGATTATGAGCACTTACAGTATACGAACAAATGTAAAAACTGAAATTGACATGGATATGTCGGTAATTATTCAAATGCCAATTTCTGTCGGCTCTTTATGAGATTTTTGCAATTCAAAACCCTGATATATTCGTTTAACATTTTGAAGAACTTCTTATCACTGGACGCCAGATTCTCGATAACGCGAAAGAAATTTTAACACATTTTAACATACGAATATGCACGAATCCATAATAATTCAAGGAAAGAATAAAATTAAAAAATTGCTAAAAATATTCGAAAAGTTTTGTGTCAGTACTTTCTTTCCACCCAGTAGAATGACGATGTAACAGAGGGTTTACCGTCCGAATTCAGGCGCGAGTTAGCATAGCGCGAAACAGTCGTAGGTGGATGCCATACTTCGTTTCGCTTCCGAAACGAATTTTCACCGATGGTCGCCAGTGGGATAAATTTGGATCAACCATCTCGGACGAAACACGCCGGTGTTCCGCGTTTTCGCAGTAGTTTCACGCCGAGGATTCTTCCATGCGCCAGATATATGTACTAGACTCCACGAGAATACCGCCGCGCCCTTTTTCATTTTCGTCGATCTTTCTACCTTCTCGAATCGACACCTAAATAGTGTGTAACAGTGTACTATGATTCCGCTAGTTAGGAATCTCGTAACAATCTTCAAATTACATATCGCTTTTTCAGTTAAAAAGTGACTCAATTCAAATATCCCGATATGCAATTTATTCCATTTCTAAGATTATGAAAAAATGGAACAATTTATGAAGTCAACGTTTTAATTCAAACAATAGAAATAAGAAAATTCGCTTCTCCCGAAGAACATACTTTTTTTGGATTGCGTCTCCTTTAAACTGAAGATGCAAATACAATATTCTGTCGTTATTGAACAATGCTGCATGATAGTGTGAAATACAATATAAGTGAAACAAAATCATAATGTGGCATTGGTGATCAGAGAAACTGGATCGTAACATTTCATATTGTGCACGGTGGATTTACAGTGTGTTTTTGACGTTCTTCAGACGTTCGTGCGTGAAAACAATTATAAATTCACGATAGCAGGTGCATTTGCAACAACTGACTTAAAATTCAATTACGGAATTCGGAAGCTGTTTAATAATGTGTGTTCCAGCATGTGGAAAGTTTCGCGTAATCGATAGTACGTGACGCTAGATTGTATTTCAATACCAATAACAGTTGCGTGTGTTAGTTAGAGACTCTTCTTTCGTATCCACGTATGGATTCATATGCGGGTGGAATTATACTGGTGGATAAAATTTATTTTTTTCATGTACTTACACTGAATTAAAACAGATTCTGTCGGATTACTTATAAATGTACGATCACAGCTTACCATTCACTGCTTACGTTCCGGCATGACTTTCTTCTCTACTCTTCGTTGCAGTTGTTAAAACCAACTACCAAATGTTCTTCAACATAATAATATTCATATAAGAAATAGATTCATTTTTTCGTGAGAATATCAGGTTTTCATTATTCAAGCGCAGATTTACATTTATAAATTTCCACTTACACGTGACCCTTTTAAGATTATGATATTGTGCGTCGATACGAGTGAGATACGATTTTAAGAGGCATCAAATTCAAGAGATGCACACGGCATGGGGATATGCATTCGCTTATCTAGGAGATATACTGCGTACACGCGATATGCATGCGGTCGTTAGCGACGCTTGAGGAGCCGGCGAAGAAACGAACCTGGAGCCTGGAAAAGGATCTTCTGATATTGAGACACAGAAGCTTTGGATATACACATGTGTATATGCATGTGTAAGCTTCCGGTAGACTAGTGGTTTAAGTAGACTAGGCGGTCGTGTGTGTGGCGCAAGGGAAAATGCCACGCTCGCGACAGGAAATATTCGACCCCCTGGGTGAAGCCGAGAGGCCCTCGAAATGCATGAAATGCCTGCGTCTACTTTGGAAATTTAGCAGATGCGTCTTTTCTCATGTTACTCTGGTTTCCCTCGTGGTTGCCTACTGTTTGATTGGCGCCTATGCTTTTGAGGCTCTTGAAGCTCAACACGAGATGGACGTACGTATCCAGCATTATTGTTAAATTACACATTATAACAACCCTCTAATTATATTCAGTAATGATTATGAATCTAATTTTTATTTTACTAAAATGATGAATAAATAATTGTAAATTGATAGTCGTAGATTCGAAGATCATTTTTATTATGCAAATAATCATGGGATATATTTCTCCCTAATTTGCGGTTCAAAGGAGCTTTGACGTGGCCATTTAATCTGTTTGTTTTACCGAGTTTAAACGAAGCGAATCACCTTCCCGTAATGTTTCTCAGAATATCAGCCTCGCGTGAACGTATCCACGAATAGACATTCCCGTACGAATAAACACTTATCCCGTTGCTGACACATTCTTTCGTTTCTGGTACTGCTTCGAATGCTATTGTATATCAATGAGTTCTCGTGATATGAATGAATTAAATACAGTGCATTAAAGAATTAGCATAACGTGCCGTGAATGCAATTACTTAATCGTGAATTGTATCATTTATGATGATAATTAGAATTATGAATGGTATCAACTGTCCAGTTGCCGTCATTAATTATTATCTGCGAATCTTATTATTCTGGTTACCTATATGCGCATATACATATGGTAATTGGTTACAATCGACCGAAATAATATGTGAAATAATATGCAACATGTGGCTCGTGAACGACTAAGTGACAGGCTAATGAAGCAAATCTATGCGATAATCAAGACCGTCAGTTAGACGGATTCATGGTTCAGGATTTAACTAAACTGCTAACTTGAAAATGACATGTCGTGATGGCTTACGCGTAATTATTTTGATACAAATTAAAGTAAAGACGGTTTTTTAATATTTTCATTAATATAATTGGTAGTAAAAAAACATACAACAAATTAATTCTGATCGATACCTTTTTCTAACTTATATCGCGTTTTTCCTCAAACATTATTTTTCTATTCGCGTAAGTCGAGGTACTGCTGTACATGTGTCATACAAACAAAAAGATGCGAAAAGTTAGGAAATGTTGTGCCCCGCGAAAAACATATGCTTTGTGTTATTCGACGGAATTAGAGCGTGCGATCGCGAGTTTAAGCAGATATGTATTTGTTCTTGGCCGGTTGCCATGGCGCCGCTGCTGAAAGGCATTCAGCTCCGAAGTATCGGCCGAAACAATTGTTGATGACAAATACGTGACTGGTTTTGCAGATAAAAGGAGGCATTAAGAATATAAGGGAAAATGTGTCGGAGCAGCTTTGGAAGATCACCAAGGAAGTGGACGTCCTGATCCGCGAGAACTGGACGGATAAAGCTTTGCGTGAACTCAAGGTATTCTATGTGTATATGGAGTTGTATCGTAACTGTCAATGTGGACGTATAAAAGGAACGATTCCTGGAGATTTCCGATGTTGAATGTACTCGAGATTCACTGCCAGTCTTTAAATAAACGTCATAAATCTGTTGAAAGAGATTAGGAATATATCTTGGAGAACAGGTTCCATTTTGAATAAATTTCAAAGCCAATGACAATGGATAGTAAGTATTACAGCTGAATCAAATAGTCCCATTCAATTTGAAGTAAACACAGTAACCTGTCATTAGTGAAAGATCTTAAAGAAGTCATTTTGATTCTCTAGCTAGTCCCAGTATTAATGCAAACTTTGAAGTAGACTACCCAATTACAAAATCTTGGCAACTTTGGATTTCATTTTCTCCGAGTGCTTTTACGCACAAACTGAAACTGGTTTTGTAGATTCTCCAGTTTAACCTAGAGTCATACAGAATTATACTGTAATCTCTAGTATTCGCATTGCAAATCTTCATTTGTAAGTTTCATCCGTGCGTGCACATCCGCGCCTTTGTATCGTAAAATATTCGCACCGGCGAGAATCCAAAGGTATAATTTTGTGTTTCCGTCGTAATGTGTTCAACTGACGCATTCATATCGAATATTCATCTGATAACAGTCACCGAGAAGCATTGAGTTAACTGATAAAAAAATGAATAAAAAGTGAGGAGCCTTTTTTAAAGGATTTCAATTAAAATAAAATGAAAGTTTTCACTGTATTTTTTTACCGAGATTCAACCCCTTTTCGAGTTGTAATGCTAGTCCGAAAGCTTCCCACGCTCGTTCCAAGCTTTCGTTTAATTCCAGGATAAATTCATCAAGATTGAACTTTGCAAGTTTGGCTAACCGCCATAGAGCAGTAGTCAGGCGTTATTTACATTAGTATACCTTGTTTACGATACACGAAAAGTTCTGCTAGCGGGAGAACTGGCGTCTTTACGTGGCCCTGCAGTGGCTTGTTCATCTCTTTTTCTCGATTGAAAGAAAATAGACTTCCACATGGCTGCTGAGGGTCTCTAAACTTCTTAAAACTTTGGATACTCTCTTTTTACTCGCTGAAATAGAATGCTGCTTGGGATTGCTTACGATAATTCTGGCGAACAATAGACATTGATCCAGGACGAATTTAATGGCAATACTATACTTTCAGGGGGGTTTCAATACACCTTTTAGGAGCTCCCAAAGTAAATAAGTAAAGGTACTTATCGAATTTTAAGCCGGAAATCGAACGTGTTCCGAATGTCGACATTCGCCAAAGATCCATAAAAATTTGACAAATTCCAATTTCACACATATTTCGAAATAAAAAACTGTTGTTATAATATTTTTTTAATTGAAGACCCTAATATTTGCTATACTTTCTAACAGGCGTTTGAAAGTAGTCTAATCTGGATGATGGAGAAGGAAGGTTGGGACGGTAGCGAAGAGCAGAACAATATTCAATGGACGTTCGCCGGTGCTCTCTTTTACTCTATTATAGTCATCACGACTATAGGTGAGTCTAAAGCTATCGCCACTCCGGCGTAACAACAGAGACTGATCCTAAGCTCCATTCACAAAGTAATGAAGGGAATGTAAAAAAAGAAATTCCAATGGCAGAGCCTTCTGTGTTTCCGTTTATTCATTACCGTGCAGAGGGTGGTGCCATATCTTTCAGGAAATAAGTTTCCAAGGCCATGTGCACTTTGTCACAAAGCATTATGAATCTAATATGAAGAAAAATATAAGTGATATCAATTAACAATAATGCACGAACCTAATATTTTCTCAGTAGCAAAAGTCCATGGCTTTAACATATCCGCTTGCTTTGCGTTTCTCTTATTTTGTGTTGCGCGCTTTCAGAGTTCATTTTAAGAAAGCATGCACACCCCTCCACCTTCCTTTTACTTTTTAGTCGGAAGAGGATCTCTCCTCGCAAGTCGCGCTAGTCCAAGCAAATCCCAAGAGGGTATTACTGCATAATAGATTTCATGGAAGAGCCCGATAGTAAGGGAGGTTTATGTTTCCGTTGACTATAATATTAATGTGCGCGCGATACTTAAATATCGGCTGCATTCGCTGGTGAGTAGTGGTCTTGGCGGGAACTGTCGAGTTCAGCGGCTCGTATTTCGCGGAATAAAGTCGGCCCCAAAACACGTAGATAAAGAGTCTACGCTGTACGTAGTACGTGCTTACCTATAACAGCAGCTATCGTCCTCCTCTTCATCCACCTCCGCGGGGGGAATTTATAATCATCCCTCGCGGATTTTCATAAATTTTCACAATCTTCCGTAAAGCTCCTGGTCACTTCCAAACTTATGCTTGGGTTCCTCCTTCGCCTGGAATACTTCAGGTTAACGTTCTAGCTGGCTCTACGAATACTCGTTTTGCCGTGACTACATGTATAAAAGTGCTACTAGAGAGATTCAGAAATTTGGAAAGCTAGAATTATTTTTAAAGGAATTCTCAATTCAATTGTATATTTTATTACAGTTCTACGGGATGAAAGTAGAAACAATGCACGTGAATTCTTCAAATAATAACGAAGAGATATTGTAACGATGTATTAAATAACTTCACGATATTGTTCATTTAATCGTATTAAATAATGCACAATCCTTGTGTGTAGAATTGAATTCCGACGAGATTTTCTGCACAATCTAATCCTTTAATCGCAAACCACTATTGTCTGAGAGCATTAACAAAACAATTCACGAAATGCATGTAGCATTCCCATTATCAGTGCTATTATACGGGAAATATTCCTCTTGAGCGCGTTGGACCAAGACTGCGCGCAAATAGTAGTATCCATAAATGATTCATTAGATCGTAGCGGTCGTAAGATCTTTGGTATTCCTCCCGATATTCAGACCGTTCGGCAGGATTCAGGGTGAATCTGATTGCTCCTTAGCGGCCGTTTGATTTTTGCTCGAGGATCGCGCCTCGAAGTCGAAGGATGCTGCCGCTTCGTATGGGTTCCCATAATGGTTTGGGTCGTCGTTATTGGTCTCCTCGCGCGGGAACTGGTAATTTCCGTGGGGATTTCGGTGCCCGGAATAGAAATTTCCTTGCGGTCGCCGATTGCCCTGGTAATTCGGCAAGAAGCTTACCGGCCCGTATTTATTGGGCTGACCCTGAAGGATATTGCCGTTACTTCTCCCGTACTAAATATCAGTGCGACGAGTAAATGCAAATAAATAGCTTCCGATCGATACCTTAGTCATTTTTACTCCTTTCAAACTTTTTTTTAAAATTTGCTACAAACTTCATATTTAATGGTAATACTAGGATTAGTAAAAATAATCAAATGTCAATAATACTGTCAAGCCAAATCAGAAACTAGTCATTGCGTACTGCAGGACGTTATAAACTTACCGGCCGAAATGACTGGTGACCACTTCCGAAGCCTGGCGATACCAAGCCTGGATATTTCCTGCTGTTGAAGCAACAGTATTTCTTGTCTCTTGAGCAGCTGCCCTGTAGAAAAGAAAATCGCAAAATTCCTATTAATCTAGGAAATCGAGAAATATCCGACACACATGGTAGAAAAGCTATCCTTAAACTGGCGGTACAACCCAAACAGGATTCAATCTAGATGAAAAAAAATCGGTCGAAAATGTTGGACCAAATACAATTTTTTGGCACCAAACTTTATTTTCAAACGGATCGAGATTGAAAATTAGTTACGAGTAAACATTCATGATGCGATATTGCTTTTTGGACTCAATTTGAAAACAAAGTGTGAGATCGTGAGAAAAATACCACCTTTGATTTTCAATTGATTCTTTCACCTAGATTGAGTTTCTGTGTTGTATCATCAATTTTGAGACACCCTGTATGTCGGCCTTCAACGTACGAATTTCAGTCCGGTGGATGGGCAGTTGAAACTGTATCTGCATTTGCATGTATCGTAGTCACGGTAACGTGGGTCGTCTCTAATCCAGGATGGTAGGAAGCCAGAATTCGAAATGCCTTCATCGATGTGCCCATGTTCGTGTTCGTGCCCGTGTCCCGGGTAATGTGGCCTGCGAAATCGCATCAGAAACTCTCAGAATTGATTTTTTCCAGGAGCTTCGTTACTATAATACTTTTGCAATAAAATACACTCGGTGATTCCTGCGAGTTTTCGCGCCAGGCAAATTTGCAAGGTTTTTCCGTAAACGTTCTATTGGAAAACTGTAAATGAGTACATGTAGTTTTCTTTTAATTAAGAATTTCAGAATAATTCTGTTCGATTTATTTTACTTTAAAACTTTGCTTTAAAACGTTCAGTATTGAGAAATTTTTCGTCTATACTGCGATGCTGATTTTGATTTCTAATACTGAGAAATATAGTTTGGACAAAATTAATATTTGGATCGCGTTCACAGTATTCCTCTAGATATGTTAACTCGCACCCCGCTAGTACAATGCTACTATTGTTCGAGCAATTTCGCGTGGCAGTCTACCTGTGTACAACACCCGTAGGTCCACCTGGTCCAACGAGCACGCCTTTGTCACCGTGATATCCAGGTGCGATGGGTCTACTATTCGGACCGTAGGGACCTGTATTTTCTGGCCGAAATCCTAGTGGCCCATTGCCGTCAAAATCGTCAAAATCTTCATGGTCGGGGTTTTCGTGAATCTGATATCTACGTCACAGATATATTAAAAAAATAATACTTTATAAGGTCAATATCTTCGAGTAGATCATAAAACAGAATTGATACCACAATTTATTTATAAATCGTAATACTCATTGGATAAAGCATCCCTTGTAGTCCTGGGCACATACCCCATGGTTATCTGAGAGAATTCTACCCTACTTTCTATGTATACCATGAATGAGACTTAAATTTAACGCGAATTTATTTCACCCATATTGTACGGTACATCATATTTCATATTTCCTCAATATTGATATATTACAAGAATGTAATGCATAAAATACACTAAAATATAAACAGTTCTTGACTTTAAAAGAATTGAATAACTTGGTAAGTAATTGTGAGAAGGAATGTAGAGTCTTGTCCACCACCTTGGTGCACTGTTTCGTTCTTCTTTTTTGCCATCGTCTTTCCAAGCCCACTGATCACTTTCGCCCGTTACCGCGACGATAACGATGCAACAGAAGAGAAGAAACTTCTCCATAATTGGGTCCCAGATGAACGCGGTCACTTATTCGACTTTTTACGAAGCAAACTCTTCGGAAACACTGACTCGACGCTGTCTGAGATGTAGCCCGAAAATGGTATGACCACCAAATGGTAGTGAAAGTCACCTACTGCCTTTATATATGCATCGTAGGAAGGTGAACGGACTGGGTCCGCTGAGAGATTCCTCTGAAGGATGCCGATCTTGGGAGTATGCTTGTTGAGTATTATTTCATACCTTTTTTCTACAGGTTTTTAAATCTTCTTTAAAAACCTTGAACTGATTACGTACAGCCTATTATTTATGAGACTTAGATCGTCGAAATACAGGGCCTTTAATGTAATTAATAAATTGGATCAAGTTTCTTGAAAAATCAGCATTATACAATTTGAAAAATTGACAATATTATCATGGGAATTACTTTGAATTCGATTTGTTCGAATTTTCTTTTACGATTTACTTATGCGACTTGATTTTCGCGGAGTACAGCTACACGAGGTTCGGCGCAGGCGAATTCGTTTCCGTTTCTGAGATTATTGCTACGAGTATTCGAGCAACCGGAAACTTCGTTCCATGCGGGACGAAATTCTATCGGAAGTTTTTTGCCCTGTAGTCTGTCTCACCAAAGAAATTTATGGCGGACCGATTTTAGCCACTTCTCTACTCCCCTTCTTGACTTCCGATGAAAAGGATAACAAACAAGCTTTGCTACCGTTTCAAGGAACTCAAATTAGATTTGATTTAATTTTTACTTTTTACTTATAAATGATATTTAATTAAATTTTTCGTAGATTCCTCAAATCGGATAAAATTTTAATTAAAAGAATTCATATAACTCACTGTTACCGAATTAATCTCATCGGTAAAACATTTCAACGGAAATTCGATTTCGTAATATCTCGGTTAAACGAGCTCCAACAAGCTGTAAGGTCTCGAGGAAAAAAACCGGTTGTAAGATAGCTTCATCAATAGCGAAGAACCAAGAGTTTCATTGCCACTTTTCTGGCCAGCCTGAGGTCAGTCACCCAGTTCCCTCGGCTTTTTGTCCGTCTAGTAGTTGTAAAGGTGGTGAGGAAGTGTTCACTGACCCCTCGCGATGAGATTTGTCAAAGCCACGGCTGACGTAAGTAGTAGACGAACGGATATAAATACGTCGGGTGAATCATGTCCAGCCGATGGAACCAATTCCATCTTTTTCCCAATGTTCACTGTTCAATCTGGAAAAACCCGCGTCTTCGAACGAGGCGAATACCTATTAGGAGTATGTATTCCCTGGCCTCATTCTTATGACAAAACTACGAGGCTGAATTACGCGAGTACTTTCCAATCAGTCATGGCTAAACAATACAATTGGCTAAGTTCAGTTTACCTAACAACCTTGTTGAAAGTTAGTAACAAGATAGACACAGTATTAATGATAAAATTTAAAACATTTAAATTATATGCTGATTCGTAATTAAATCGTGATATCCAAATTTATAACAAGACTCGGTGTGTCGGATTTATCAGTATTTCATTTATTAGCAATATTTGTACTTTAATGGGTGAAAATTCACAATTTAAATCTTGAACACCAAGGTTCGTCAAATTAATTACCATCTGTTGCAAGCTGGAATTCAGTAGGTTTATTCCGAACAACTTCAAACATTTATAATTAACTATAATTAACTATTAATTACCGTACTCAGTGTCAGTTTAATTTGATCTTCGAGTAGGGAGAAAGAAATTCATGCAACAACGATTGCTCTTTAAAATTTAACTCATCCCACTATATACGATTTGCATAGAATGATACGATTAAGCCTAATTTCGGATAACCATTTTTTCCGCGGATATCTGATGGACACCGTTTACTACCATCTGCGACCTGCTTTAACTTCATTCTAATTGCACTTTTGGCTGCGAAATAAACCGCAGGTCTCATTAATATTACATCACGCAAGTAACGGTACGCGGTGCGGTAAATGCTTTATGTATGAGGAAATATTATTTACATTAAATTTCTTCACGGTAATCGCGGGGAAAGTATTCATAAATAATGCATCGTCGATTCTATTAGTTTAGTATATGATGGTTAATAGCTACTCGTAGAAACGAATAGACTCTTACGTAAAAGTAATGTTCCAACTCTCCCAGATAAACGATTCTAATTTTTTAAAATATATATAATTGTAATCAGATACATGGATGACAATAAACGATAAGTATCTGTCTTGTTAATGAACGGTTAAAATAACATCATTTTACAAAGCTTCGTACAACAGATTTAGTTTTAGAATTGAATTCCAACGAAAAGTTTCCCATTGGGAAAATTACAATCTGTTTGACTATCAAGCACAAAACGGCTGTTACACGACGCACAATTGCATTGTTCGTCGAAAGCGATTGTAACCCAGGCATCCTTTTGTATCCATCTCATTGATCCTGATTCTCATCCGGCGGATACGCGTCTACGCAACATACCCGTCTACCTTTCTCCTTTTGTCTTCGATAATGCGACCAATTTGATTCGTCGCAATCGCTCCGTTGCAAAATGCCGTTGCCTTTGATCGAATAATTGCTTTAAGAATTTGCAGAAAAAGATTTATCGAAAAAGTGCTTCCATTAACTTTTAATTATTCTTGAGCAATAATTTCTATTATCATCGTGAAGTATTACATCTAGTATCTAGTTTAACACGTACTTTTATAGTAAATTGGATTTCCCAACGTAGAATAAAAATTAGAGTTTGACCTATGCAGGGATCGAAGGAATGTTGTATACATACGAGGAAAGATTATGTCAAAAGTGATTCAGCGAAGGAATCTGGTGACATAAATCGGAATGGTAGCTCGACGACCTTGACCCAGAGTCTAGAATAAGTGTAGAAAAGAACGAGGAGAAGGAGGAGGATCTCAAGGCCAAGGTGAAAGTCTTCACTGGTTGAAGCCACGATTGACCTTGAGCGATAGGCTTCTATCCTACAAGATTACCATTCCAGCTAGAATATCTCAACTTTTACCACGCACTACGTAAAATTGTCTTCATATTCATTGCCCTATTTTTATAGGAATTTGTTGAATTTCCGAGAAAAATTGATTATTTTTTGTAAAGTGCTGTTTCGTCGTCGAGTACACGGAGAAGGTCGAATTAATGCTCACGTAGAGTGCATAACTCTTAATAAATCGTCTCATCTGTCCGTGTCTTGATGCTGGCTTTGTTTCGAAGGAAAAATATTCGCCCATTCAGCCGTTTTGTCTTGCGCATTATTCTGTGAGAAGCTGAGAACTCGTTAGGATAATGGTGTTGGTGTTCATGAGACAAATTTTTGCTTGAAACCTAAATGGAGACTAATTTTCCCTCATTATTTGTGAACGATAGTTTACTTTTTAGTTTAACTTTAGGACTATTGCAATGAATTGTAGATATTAACTGAAAATTCGTAATATTTTTCATTTTTTTTAAATATCTTTTAAACCGATTCTATCTATCAATATCGGCTCGTTAGCTCGTGTCTATAATTACGATTACAGTACATCTCAATAATTATACAATTGCCAGCATTAACTATGCAGTTACCAATGATGGTAATTACTAATTAGCATCAATTGCACTGTAACTAATGATGGAGGCATTGTCATCATGAAAATGATAAATAAATTGTTAAATTAGTATGTGCACGATTAATTCCTCATGATTTTCGACTTATTAGATGAACACATATGTTTAGAAATGATTGTTGTCTTGATTTGGGAGCTTTGTATTTCAGGCTACGGGCACATCGCGCCAAAAACGAAGAACGGAAAGGTCGTAACCATTTTTTATGCCATCCTTGGAATACCACTGATGCTCTTGTGCCTTTCAAATATTGGCGACGTGATGGCCTCGAGTTTTAGGTAATTATTTGATTGGAGGCCATTGCACGATGATCAACGAACACATGAGTAGCGCAAACTTAGCTCAACTAGTTGAATCAAATTAATTGAACTCAATTTCTCAAGTTACATTTGCTATGTAAATGTAATTAATCAAGATATAAATAGACTTTAATTAAGCTTCGTTAAATTAGTTATTGTTAATTGCAAACTAAATTTGTTTTGCAAACTGTTTACAACGCGATAGGTGATAATTCCACTGAAATTGCAATTTTTCACCGTTTTACCATATTATTGGCGAGAGATTTAGTAACGTGAAAATATCCAACAACTTATTGAATACATTTTTAACGTGGCAGACACCGCCTATCGGATTTAAAACTGATTTAAAACTGATCCACATCGGTGAAACATTTAGAGAGTACAGTAAACGAAGAAAGTTTTTATGGATAGTATCCGATATAGCGAGTGGACCGTAAATATTGAGATTCATTCGGATTATTAATTTTACGTTGAAGTTGACGTCTTCACGATAAATATTTATCATTATGCAAAGTTCGAAATCCGATTGTTATCCGGATCCACTACTCTGCTTCCCAGATTTTCAACATTAATAAATTTGTTAATAACTACGCTTATATTTTATATGCTTACTTCATTTAGATTCTTATATTGGAAAGTTTGTTGCTACGTGTGTACGAAGCCGCCAAAAAAACGTCGAGTACGCGGAACATTCGGCAGATCGTATTCCGTCCGGCAGCCAGGGTAATTATTGTATTACATAAGGTCTACTGAAATGAACAAGCTTTAACAAGTTTCAGTTTGAATCAATTCGATCAATTTGATCAAAATCTATGTATTTTAAGGCGATATGGTGGAGCCAGAAGTAGTATTCGGCCGCCAATGCGAATTAGTCAGAGATCGGCCGATTCGGCACTTGGCTTATCCGAAAGTATTACGCGATCATCTTATTCCGATACGGATTGCAGGTGAGTTACATACGAAACAGTTTCAATCTTAAAATAAATTGATACACACTACACTGCTACAAAAAAATTCTATAATTAGTTCACTTCGAATTATCTTAACAATATAGAGATATTTCTATTTCATCCGTTTAAATGGCCTATTACGTCTGCGTTATATCACCCGTATATCACCAGTACAAATCCTGATTGTATCCTGCACGCATTACAGTACTTTGCTTTTCAACATACATATATTATATTAAGCTCCGGCCTTTGTGAACCTCCAGATACAACACTCGACGATACGACGGCATGGAATTCAAGAAATCCACATTATATCAACCGCCCAATGTAATACCAGTCCCGTTCAAATCTGCAACAATGCCTAGGTATACGGATGTGTCTGTGAACACTTTGAAAACACCCAGAGGTATTTTATGTATTTTATGGAACAGATAAGGAACAGCTTATTATAAAATTATTGGTTTTCTTAAAGAAAGAACATTAAACAGATAAAAATGATAAGAATTATTGTATATAAGATAATGAAAACACAGTCCGCATTAAATCTCAATTGCACAAGCATCTCCACGAGAGGTTCGCGTAAATAAAGCAAATCATGTGGATTTTCCCTAAGATACAGAATCAGGGGAAGTCAAAGCCTGATGTATCGTGATCTGTCCTCGTTAGCTGAACTATCTCAGAGGTACGATTCTCGTTGGTCTATAGTACACACATCCTGAACCTCGAACCTGGAATTTCTAACTAAACTCCACAAGGAGACAGAGAACTTGAGCGTTCCACAAAGTAATTTCACTCACTTACTTTATTCTATTGTACATAACGAACTTGTACTCCAGAGTACTTGATCTAAATTATTATATCTTGATATCAATTTCTCTATTGCCAATGTTGACTGCCATCGGTAATGGCCATATAACTTATTCACGTGTACAGGATATCCCACGTGATTCGGACATCATGAATATTTCCCTCATGCTAACAGCAGTATGACGTTCATTACAAAATCGTTCATTATTCGTCTACACAAATGCTATTGAAATCAGTGGATGCCATTTGGGCCATTTTGAAAATTCTAGAAATATTATTTTGAGACACAAATTCTAGTTTTTTAGTGTTTGTCATTTCGAACTGATAATGTTTCTTTTTAGCATCTTGCAATTTTCAAAAATGTTTAGATGCTCATGTCGGATGGAACACCCTGTATAATATTACGTATTATGATTTTGATATTGTCTGTCATTTAGCTAGTCCACGCATGACCACACAATCACTCGACAGGAGATTACTGGTTAATCCACAGGAAGCGGATCGCTCACCCGTGTTGTGCAACAAATATGCCTTGGATGACTTAGAGGATGATCTGCAAAGATGGCAACCAGTCGGCAATAGACATCAGAGTATGCATATATATGGCAGATATTTTGTCTATTTAGACGCAAAGATGAGAATATATCTTCATTAGCAGCTCTAATATAGAAAAATTGATCTTTGGAAGTGCCGGAATTAAAACGAGAACCTCGGAATCGGATAGAAAGAAGGCTCTCACTTTATCTTCGTTACACTACTGATTTTCCTCCTTTCACCACCGATAAATTTCAAAACGCAACCAATTGAACAGGACTTTTTTCTCGAAAGAATTTCTCATTTTTATTTTGATGCAATCTGGATCTACTTTTATTAATTTTTAAGTTGTTTAGGAGAAGCATGAAAAAAATTGCTTCAAATAGTTTGTGGGGCTGAGCTGAATAAGAAAATCGAAAAGTGTTGCTTGTAACGATATTTATAGTGCGCCACGAAGAGAAACTGGCAGAGAATGCAGTTGGAGTTGAAGACGTTGCTGAACCGCGAAGTCAATTTGGAAGAAGGTCCTTGCCAAGGAGGTGTCTGTCAGTCGAGGGTACGACCAGTAGTTACAGAACGAACTTACCGCAAGACAGACAATCGTCAGTTTACATGGAAATGGAGCACATGAGAAGACACCAATCTAGTAGGAGCAGGCGCACAAGGAGCAATTATCCTGTTGGTGAGCGATCTATCAACATACGTATCTAATTGATTCGTTCCACTGGATTTTATATGACATATTTAACATATTTTGAAGCATTTGTACTAGAATATTCTATACCTGAGGTGTATTTCTGCTTTTGTATTGTTGATGCCACGCGATATTACTGATCGGTTTCACAGTGCACCGTCAGGTCTATGCGGAGGACTTTGAGTTGGACTACGAGTATTATACCTCTAACGATGAACAGGATCGAGAGCCAATCAAACCTGTGCCAATTTGGCTCTGCGTGTTCTTGGTTGTTAGTTACATATTTGGCGGAGCTTTCCTTTTCAGCGAGTGGGAAAAATGGCCATTTCTCGACTCTGCATACTTCTGCTTTATTACTCTCACAACGATTGGTGAGTGGAGATGATATTTTTTACGCCAGGAATCGCTGTTGGATTTTCCAAGCCGATTAAACCGCTTTGATATTAATAAAAGATCTGATTAACTGCAGTATGTTTCTTTCGACGTTTTCCCGGAAAAACTAATAAGCTTAATCGCATTCGCTTTTTAAATTGTTTCTGCATTATATTATGATAGCTGAAAGCAAATTAAAATGTTGATTAGAAGTGAATGAAAGGCGAAGAGGAGTCTCTTTCTTTTTGAGGTTTTGGCGACTTTGTGCCAGCATACAAATTGGACGCGCATAAAGGCATTGCTCTGTGTTCGCTCTACCTATTATTTGGGATCGCCCTTCTGGCGATGAGCTTTAACCTGGTCCAAGAAGAGGTGATCAACAACGTGAAGAGCGTGGCGAAGAGGCTCGGCATCATCAAAGAGAGCGATGACGAGGAGGAAGTCGATGAGTACGACGAATACGATGCCGAATACGAGGATGAGCTCGACGAGAACGAGATCGAACGTTGCTGACAGACCAATGATTCTCAACGTCGTGTGTCGCGTTCGCTCGTACCCGAATGAACGATTTCTGACCCACGACACATTTGCTGGAAGATCACTGCCTCCCAATTCGCTGCTGCTGCTGTTTCTTTAAGAGGGATGTGTCAATCGGAAGAATCGACTGTTTCTTGAGAAGCTGCTGTCTTTTGGCTTAAACGGACAAGCCAATAACCCAGTGTGAATGTTTTGCTATGAAGTTTAGTGGAAAATGAGATTTATTATCAATTTCGGATGTCGAAGTTGAAGCTATATAGATAAGTGTCTTTGTAGATGTAATAGTGAATGATTAAATTGAAATGCTTCAGAAACATATAACATGTGGTTCACATATGGATTCTTTCATATTGAGTAAAGCTCACGTGGGTAAGTCGATGTCCGTACAGGATCTTTCTCATGTGGTAAAAAATATCACAGAGCTTGGATCGAGGACGTAAAAATAGCAGAATAGATTCATATCAACGTATGGGCAATATGACCTTCTTCTCGAGTTATATCCTATTTTATGTTACGAGAACTGTGTTAACGCTCGATACTAAACCTACCGAGATTCTATATTCTATAATACATTTAGGTACATACGATGGGCAGGAAATTAAAGTTGACAATGCTAGAAACAAAAAATAGAAAGATATAGTAGTTATTTGACATTATGAGAAATCGCCATAAATTTTCTACAATTATGGGAACATGACGTTAATAATTTTAAAGGAACATTTCTCAAATTCATCATTTTCACGGGTCGTTCTAGTATTAAAGGGAGTGCTTGAAATTACTACTCCTGGTTTATATACAAGAGTAAATACGACTCCTAATATAGTGCTTGGCTCCTTCAAAACGCTCGAGTACTGCACGGATTTGGAGGTAGCTTTGTTCAACACACTAACGAAGTGTTTCAAGACTGTCAACAGGAAGCAGTATTAGACATATATACGGTTATATGAATATTTTTCTTGCTTTTCTCCTATCAAATTACTTCCTTAATATATTCCTCATATTTGAAGATATTCTTCCTGTCTCTCAAGTGGTAATCAAGAGAATTCTACGATCTTTATATAATACAGTTTTAACTCATTTTTCTCAACGTAATTGACAGCACTGTTACGTGACGGCCGTGACTGTCATTAATCATAGTTAATTTTGACTTTCGTGTTTCATACCTGCTCTTTTGTTCCGTAAATATAACTGTTGTGGCTTGGAGGGATGAGCGGTGGTACTCTGCAGCCACTATGTATTTCTCTAGATAGTTGGATTTCAAGTCGTATTATTGATCCGGCTTCTCTTTCGAAAAGGATTCTATGCATTGCAGTGGAAATCTTGCAGGAAGTATCGTTGAATCTTTTAACAAGTTTGGCGATCAGGAACGTAGTATTCGCGTCCTCAGTTAAAAAGTGCCCCAGCTCAAAAAGTTTTTTTTTGTCAGGCAAATATAATGCAGGTTTTATACGTTATTTTATTTAACAAATAAAGATTGAACCAAATAATTTTATTGCTTCGAATTTTTAATATTATAAAATTTCTTTTATTCAAGTTGTAACAACTGAACTCTAATTGGATTAAATTATGGAAATTCACCATTTTTCCAATTGTGTTCAGGTATGATGGAAACACGATTGTTTACTTATATAGATAAATCAATCTCCCTTTGCGACATGTACATTCGCGCATTCTACAAGGATTATAACCGTTCGTACAAGCGAGGTGGTGATAATCCCACATGAAAATCGTTTTATGAAAGGATTTTCTTTCACGAATAGATACTGTTAGAACTTTTTTCAGTGGATGTACATATATTGAATTTTAGTAGTTGAAATTTAGTAATATATTCACTTGTATAGTCGCGAAAAGACCACTCAATGCTGAGAAGAATCTTGCCTAGACGCGAAATTGATACTGGAGTCAGTTGCTGCGAGCAGTAGCCGAGATTGAAGTACTTAGAAACTCTGATCACGTTGAATTCCGCTCAACAGGACTGAAACTGGTGTCTTTTGAACCATCTCTAACGATACGAATTTCGCTCGAATCTCAACTGTTAGACAAGTTTTACGTTCCTTTGTAAGTACTGACTTCTTCTGGAAGCATTCGATGACGTACAAACACGAACGATTGTTCTAACGAAGCCACTCCGATTTACTAATGATAGCATTGCACAAGTTTTCTTGTATTTCTTTCTCAAATCGAAAGCTATCAGGTTTATACCGTAGTTACAAATTGTGGTCGTTATGGTCGAGGAGAAGAAAATTCTATCTCTCATTTTTCACAAGTGCACGAAGTCTACTTGCTTCCTTGCGAATAATCAAATATTTCAGTTTATTTCACAGAGTCATCAGTTATCAATAAAATATCTGAAAAGAAATATGTTTAAATAAAGTTCGTTTTTCTTCTAAAATTGATTGTAAAAATTTGTTTATTCGACCAGTACCATTTCAGGAGTCCCTTTGTAACGGGTGTCCACAAAGTCGCGTCTCAATCCGAGTAAGACGGAGGAAAGACTAAACTGTTGTATTTATAGCAACGCGCTATTTTCAGTTAGTGTGTCGAGCGAGGTAGTGTGAAATCAGTTAGGACGGAGCCTCGAGACGAAACGGCTCGTGCCTCGGTTCGTTTTCACACAATTAACCGCGCGATCTTGATCTACGAGCCACCTTAAACGCGCACTCGATTCTTCGATCTCGAGGACTCTTTGAATCCTTTAAATCGCGAAACTCCTTCTCCAGATAAGAACCAATCGTGCTTTTTTCATTCCTTTTCAATTGTGATACAAGTGATTGGTAACGGCAAGCGACCCATTGTTCGCACAGTGAACCTTTCCGCAACACAATATCCCTAAGAGTGCAACTAAACTTCAATGGGGCTTTGAAAGTTTTCGATATTAATCGTTAATTGGAAAAATTCAGATTCGACGAAGACTGATCGATAAGTGTAGCGATGGTTTGATTTTCTTGGAATAACAGATGATTCCGCGACCGATTGCCAAAGTGACCACTCGAACTAAAGTAGAATTTTTATTATCGAATTATAACTCACGTTACAGGCTGTTTAAATTGAGAGACTCAAGTATCGACACTTTTCGAATAAGTTATTGCTTCTAGACGACTTTGAAAATATTAAATGCTGCACAAGGCAGCTCGCGATACTTAAAACAAACCGCGTTACAAACAAATGTAAACCCGAAGATCTTTCGTTAAAAGCAGAATAATGGAAAACGATCGGAAAGAATTTTACAGATAATGAGTGATAATTAATGAGAGTAATGGAACTAAATATTGAATAAGAATATTACGTAGAATATTATTATATTATGTTAATTCGACTCTTAAAACAATACTTTCGCGGAACTTGTTAGCAAGAGAACTGAAAGTTGAAAGAAGATTAAAGGGCGGTTTCATGAGTGAAGGAAGATGATCTACAAGAAGAAACGATGCTGTCTTGTAAAGTTAGAAGGAAGGCCGATGGTGTCCCAACACGTGGCGTACTGTCGTAATCGTGTGTCTAGTACTGCGAGACATGTAGACATATGTATGTAGTAGGTATCTATGTATAGATATCATAAGTGCAAAACTGTTAAAGCGTGGAAGCGGATAAAGCAGACTTGGGCCGCTGGCAATTGGAATCTCGCTCTCTTCAAAGATATTCGTTTCCGGAAATGAATTCTAATCTAGAGAATACTAATTAAAATTCTTTTACATATGAGTGTGGTATCCAATTTGTCTACGTGAAAGAATTAAATCTATGAAAAATAATTCGAAAATCCAGAATGACATCATCATTAGATCTATTCGATCAGGAAAAATAGCACATTTTTCCTAATTCAATTGCAAACAGTTTCGCAAGAGATTTTGTTGAGCGGCCAAGTAGATCGAGCTTCCACGAGACACGTTTTCCATTCTTTGCGAATCGCGATGGTGTCAATACCAGACGAGGTTGACATAATGCTTTCTTCGGAAGAGCCACGATGCGGAGTTTCCTATTAAATTCACCACCGTAATTTTCTGTTACACTGACCTGGAATGCCAATCTTATACAGTGCGGAATTTTTTCATGCCCCTACTTTAATATTCCAGTGAGTATACATTTATAAACGATTACTTTAGATCGGTTTCAAGACATTACTGCAGTAATTGAAAAGCATTGTAAACGATCGTACCCATAGTGGAAGTTACAAAGATTGGAAAGTAATTAAATTGGAATTCTATAGAGGGGCCGGAGCTCTATACGTAATATTGAAATTCCAGGGGCCTCTGCCATATCATAAATAAACTGTTTTTAATATAAATCAAACTATGCTAAAGTTTGGTACACGCTTAATAGTGTTATTGATTTGTTGATCGGTTGGTTTTAATAGAATATTACCCTAGGAAGTTTAATCGCGGTAGTTGGATTAAACAAGAAATTTCAATCCTCCCCATAAAAAGAAAACTATTGATTCAGGAATTGGGATTGATTCTTGTCGGATTTTTTTGGCCGTTACGACGATGATAGGTGTTTCAAAATTTTCCAAATGGTTGAGTTTTAGGTATGCTCATATCGAATATGTCAAGAATGTCCGATAAAATTTGCAGAGCATGCCATTCTTGACGCAGCTATTTTTCTTCCCACTTCATTACGAAATAATCGATGTTTTATCTTGTTCATTAAAAATATTTGCTGGAAATATTTTAATTCAGCACGTAGATTATATTCACTTTAAAGGAATCATTCAATAAATAAGTGACATATTTCTTACTACGCGTTAAAAAACATTTGATTAATTGCGTTAATTGAACTAACAAAGGAACGTTCTCTACCAGAATCGCGGAAACGAATGACAAAGGATGATAATAAGTTCAGTATATTCCAAGCTGAAGAAAAGCATTCAAGAGCGAATCGCGAGCCACCACCGGCTTTCATCCTGCAAAAACTTGGAGAAAATTCGCTCAAGAAAGAACGAATTTTCTAGTCGAAATAGAGGAGACTTCCAGAAAGAGGGACAGAACATTAACCGGAAGATCTAGCGGAAGAAAATATCCTGACAGGAAGAACGTCAGGATGATGTTGGAACTAATTAAAGAAAAGAGACCTTTTGTTTGTGGTGGGGTTCTAAACTTTAAGCTCGGTAGCACTCATTACCCAGTGAAGTTGGATTTCCCCCGAAGGCACAAGCTGGAAAAAGGATCCAGCGAAAAAATTCCCCACGTCCTGTGAGGTTCGGACAGGAAATTTTCGGGGGGGTGGGGAAAAGATCGCGGATGAGAGATGGAGAGTGAGCGTGATACGGTGCACCCGTCATCCGGTGCAAACTGGCAGCGTGGAAGTTATCGCGGTCGCAGTGGAAGACGAAGGAAACGAAGGCGGAAGCCTTGGAGCGAGAGGATAGCCGATTGGACTAGAGCGCTGATAGCTTTCCTCTTCAGTAACGTTGGCATTGTATGCCTCGTGGTCGGATATACTATAGCAGGCGCTTTCCTCTTTACCCATATCGAGGGCAGGAATAGCCTCGACATCGCGGCTGATGTCGTCAGGCTTAGGAATCTGACGGCTACTGCTCTTTGGGAACTGACCAAAAAGGTGAGACGTTCAACTACGAACATCCAATAAACCCTATTCTCTATTAACGCGGATTATTCGTTTCGCGCGAAAAAAAGCCTCATAAAATAAGAACAGATTTATAGAGAAATTTTACGTAAGTAATATGTCAAATTTATTCACTTCTATTATGCCTCTCTTTTAACAGTCACTCAATTAGTTCTCCTAATTCGCTTTTCACTCGAAATTCTCGGTCGACTTAACAAACTGTACCGATAACAATGAACCCTGTCAAAGCTGGGTCCCATTATTTAGGAATCAACTGACAACATATTACATATGCCACTGGTCAATAGTACAAATTTAGTTCCGCTTGGATCGTAATCCTCCTGTGTGGACAGAGCAAATTCGGAATTAATTAACCAGTTTCTTCATATCCTACGGATGACCCCTCAATTATTACAATTATCTATATATCAATCAGAAAACAGATCAAATGAATCGAGTTTCAATTATTATCATTTTCTTACTAGCATAGTTAACATATTTCATTAGAGAATTCATTATGCTAGCTAATTAATGTCATTCGACAGTAAATTGGAATAAAAATGGAATGGATAAATACCAACGTTTACCTTAAACTTTACTTAGAACAAATGACGCATAAGCTAGAAGTCTCTATCTTCACGAGTTCACTATTATCTGGGAAAGTTACGCTACTCGAAGAGTTTATAGCCCTCGCAGAATCCCAATGAAAGTTTGCCTTTGTTAAATGGTATAGGTATCAAATACCGTGATACCCTCTGCGGTATGCGGATCGCGAACTATCATTTGGAACTTCGAGTTCGAGTATAGTGTGCTTCAGCCTCGTTGCAACTCGCCCTATTTGATTAGTTGTATGTGTAGTTGATCAACAATGCTCCAAGCCGCTAAGCTAATCATGTTATCTATACTGTATATGTGGTTAAATGCTTCTCTCTACGATTAGACACTCCTTTGCCGTACTCGCGAATTATTCCGCATGATAATAATTGGAACAAATTATCCATCGATTATCTTAATCAATGTAGCATCAAGAATTTCCTGTATCTTATGTTATAATATGTTTTTTTGCAACATCGATGATATATTACTTAATATTGCTATTTATGTGGAATTTAGAAAAACACTTGGAAATTGATTAAATCGCTAATGTTATGATACAATTGGTTTGCAGGAGAATATCTTCTCGGAAAAAATTTGGAAAGCAAAAGTACGGGCAATTCTTGAGAATTACCAAAAGAAGATGGTTGCAGCTGTAAAAAACGGATACGATGGAATGGACGAAAATAAGAAGTGGAGCTTTGCTGGCGCTTTCCTCTATTCTCTCACCGTAATCACCACGATTGGTGAGTATAACTATCGGAGTAGTGTTAATAGTTGTCAGACTAGTGTAAGATAAAGAAAAGAAGAAGAATTTTACTTTACTATAACATTTATACATAGAATATTTGTCTACTTAAATTATTCGATCTAGTTAATGAGATATATTTATTAACTGTTGCGAGAGGATTTCAAAATCTGTAGTAACTTATAACAATTATTGAGACACTTTGAATCTAAACTTTGGTTTAAACTTCGTGCAGTTTAGCCGGATTGGGCGAGATTCGTGAAATAGTTGGCCCGGCTGAAGCACTCGTTGGGTTAAATGGAAGTAGTCATCCATATATCTTTCGCGAAACATTTAATGCTTTGCTTCTCCCCATCTGGAGCACTAATTACTCGATTAAATGAGTCTGTCCACACATGGTGATAAGTCGACGCGAGGGTAACAAAAGCGTTAAGATTTACGGTAGCAAGAAATTACAGCAGATTTCTGTTTACTTGGCGCAGACGTTCGTCTATTAAATTTATGTGTCTAGACTTCTCGAGGACCTCGTTACCAAATAAATAGATTTAACCATTACTTCATATCACTAAAAAAGATCTAGACAATGAACCTGTAGTCAATTAACATTATTAAACTAATTACAAGTACCATAATTTCTTGCTTTTTTACGATAACTTTACTCGTTTTCAAATATTACAAGGAATTTCGATCATTCTTTTACAGTTTTTTTTTTCAATTTCATTGGGAAATCTGTTTTCAAGTTTCAAAGCGAAATGAAACACTCAAAGTGTTTAGAGGGAGCATTAGAATGCAAAGGGTGGAAAAAGTTTTCGGTTACGTGTGGAGCTGTTTCGATCTTGCAACTCGCATTCGCGAGATTACAACGTGGCATCCAATTACGATTGACCTTTTAATCAATTTTTACGAGGATTGCATTGTCCATCCGTGCGCAACTTGCAGCACTCGTTTCGGTGAAAACAAAAAAAACCAACAGTGAATTTGGCTGGCGGTGTTCGCGTATCCGTAGAAACAGACATCTCGAAACTGGCATTTTTTCATGCAAATATTTTGTATATTTTTGCGAGCAGGATGCGACGAGAGAGTCGAGTAGTAACGTTTTATCCCGGAGAAAAAAGGCCGACGGTGCAAGGTGAACAAATTGAAAAAAATTTGTCGCGCAACCTCAAAAATGTTCGTGTAGGCGCGCCTAAACAATGAAATGTATACAGAGTGATTGAAGAAAGGGCTCATAACTCGCAAAAGCAGACAATACTCGTCAAACAAAGAAAACGAGTTACAATAGGTATTGATCGAAAAATCAATGTTTCCGAAGTTATAAACAATTATTTATTTTTTCATAAATATTTTCAATTCGTCCAAATTATTTTTTAAGCGACATTTATTCCAACTTGTTTCCTTTAGTTCGCGAGTACTATCTACCTTGAAAGTTATGAACCCATTTTTATCAGCCTGTATATTCGACTTGGTGAAATTCTCTTAGGACAGGCCACAACAAGCGGGCCAAGAATGAAATATACATATGTATATGCATATATATATGGTTTCGTCAGTTCTCTATTTTCTATACACTCACCGCGACCTAACCCAGATCCGGAAATGATATGCCGGAGGATAAGGCTACGCAAATAAAACGGGGGGTAAATAAAATTTCCAAAAAGTTTAACCTTCCGGACTCGTCAGACTTTCCTTTGTTATTCGCGAAATTTTCTAGTTTAGCGCCTGGTCTTTATTAGACCAGTCGTCAATGAACCGGAGGATCGTGCTGTTAAGTCTCTAATGCGTAAATAGCGGATTTTCGATATAATCGGATTTCAATTCATTCATTTGTTATGCTGTCCCTTTTTCGCTAATTGTTCGTCATTGGGGATATTCATTAGTTTGCACCACTCGTTAATCGAACGGTGTTATTCTATAACAAGATATTTATCGAATTTGTAAATATTATAAAATTATCATTATATTCTAAACTTTCGATTTAGTTGAATTGAATGGATTCGATTGAATTTAAATGTATTATTAATAAGGAATAATCGAAATGCTTTTAGGAAGACAGATTGTTTACTAGAAATCAGTAAATGCTGCTATCGACATAAACGCATTGAAGGAATTATGCTGGGAGCTGAATACGCTTAAGCCGTGAAAATGTAAAGTTTAGCGTATCTTAATAGAAGAAAGAGATATCGATCCACTTTGCGGGTTCTTTAAGCCACGCAACTTTTATCCGGCCATTTACCCGGTGCATTAGCATAAATCCAGAGGATAATTTGGAATACTTCTCTACCTGTACACAAATGCGGAAGAGTTTTACTGTCAAAATTGACCTAGTTCGTACATATTTGCGTGCAGGTGCAGTTATTTTTAGAGGAAGAATACCGTGGACTATATATCCAAATTATCTAAGTATAGACAGCGTTGTTGTTCTCATCGTACAAATCCATTATCTGGTATTTGCAATTGAAAGAACTTCTTGTCAGTCTTAAGAAACTCTCAAATCACTTACAATTTATTTATAATACTATTCACACATATTTTTCACTGAATTTATAATTTTTAGTCAAAGTTTAGTGTGGCGAGATTTTTACGCTTAGAAAAAGTATCAGTTTCAATTATAAAAAGTATGACTTTAATTTCGCCGGGAATAAAACTGATTGGCATCGCCACTAAAATCTCCAATTGGTATTGAGTCGAATGGTGTTATAGAAGAGCGTCGTTTTGAAGAATTTTAATCGAATGCGAAAGTTAGCTTGCGAACTGGCGAGCCGACACTCTCGTCAACCCTAAGTGGGTTTTGACGACCGCTTTCAGAAACTTCAGAACTGGCAGGATAGTTACGATCCTACTTTTTTTGATGGGACAAGTTAAAAATTTACGTTCGCTGTCGAAAACAGCCAGTCAATATAATTAGTGAAAACATCAGTACTTTACTGCTCGAAGGTTTATATCGCTCAAGTTACAAATTTCATCTAGATGTTTTTCGTAATAAATAATTCTCTGTCTGAATTGACTGATCAATGATGACGATCGACAAATTATTCCCATAGGAATAAGCCAGTTGAATCCATTAAAACGCGGAATACCGTTAATATGGAATTTCGTTGAAATCGAATATCTGAGAGTACAGTTGAATCTATAGCACAATTAAAGTAACTCAAACATATTTGAATTTGAATTTGAATTTGAATTTGAATTTGAATTTGAATTTGAATTGAATTTGAGTTTCACAGAATTCAAACTGTGAATACCAAGATGAATATTTCAGAAGGACCAATTAAGTAAGTGCCTCATCAAAATAGCTAATTTGATGTGATCGACAACTTTATAGATTCGAATGTCCTCGATGAGCAACCGCTGAGCGGTTTGTATCTCGAAAATTACGTTCAGATATCGTGGAGAGGGTGCGAATAGTACGGTCGGGAATTCGTTAGGCCGGAAATTAATTAACGGCCCACCAGTCGATCGGTTGGCGGCCTGAGATTAACGAAGCCACTTGGGAGATCGTTGATCTTAATTGGTGCGAGCAGTAGGATGCTCTCACTTTGAGGATTAATTATTCTATGGCCAACACGAATGGCTGTTTAGTGCCGGTTTTGTTCGCCTGTTGTACCATCAAACGTTCGTGTTATAATCGTGTTAAGTGGCACATATATTGCTAGTTCTGTGGTTACTTGCAGTTACCCAATAACTAATAACACTCCATCTGTTCGACCTGGTCAAAATAATGTAGAAATGTTCAAAAACAGTTCTTCGTTTTTGCCCAAAAATATACTTTTCGTGTCGGGCCTTTTTTTTAACTGAGGGTGCAATATACAGAGGGAGAACTCAATTACTCCTCTCAAGTAACTTGGAAGTATTCTAGGTCTGTCGTGGTTATATTCAAGGTTCTGCATTTGCGAGGTCAGAAACTTGTGAACTCAATAACTTACGAAGGCAAAAGCTTTGGCGGAGTGCGAAACTTGGATTTTGATGAAACTTCGTGGGTAACGATCTCTCGTCGTTAGCAATTCCCTTATTAAGTGTACACGAGAACTCTACGTTTCTTTGTCGAACACAAACCGAAATATAGAAGACAAATAGATAATCGTAAAGAAACTCTTTCTTTGAAATTGATTTTTTTATTCCTGTAATGTACGGTATTAAGGAAGGCGTGATAGGTACATCTAGAAACATTCATAGCCGAAATCAATTTCGTATGTAGACACGTAACGCTGGGAGGAATTACAGATGCATCGAAATCTAACTACCCGAGCCACGTAGAACGTACTCGAAAAATGCGGTCAACGACGCTGAATCGGAAATTGTTTGACTGATATCTAGTAAGCTTCGTGGATTATTGAACGGAGGTTAGTCGGTCAAGTGTCGGGATTAACCCTGACTCACTAATGCCATTCTGTGGCTCGTTCATGGATGGCCAGATCCGAACTGCATTTCCATTGCTAGTGTTATACGGCAGCCAGCAGAAATCCGGGCTAATAACAATCTGGAAATATATAAAAACTTGAAGAGTACTCGACGATTGTAGGTCGTACGTTCTCTTAACTTGTTGCAATATATGATGTGCAGAAAAAGTACGCATGATTAATTGTAAATACAGCATGAGAATGTTATTTAAGTGATTTTCCATATAAAGTGAAAAATATGACAATAATAGATTGAAGCTAATCTGTAAATTATCTGGTATTTTAATTTAACCATTAAAATAATTTACACGAATTTGAAACTGGGATCTTTGCGAAATATGTCACAATGCATTTTAGTAAAAGGTTGTAGAGAAAAAGAATCGCAAAAAATCCTTACAACTTAAGGTAAACCGTACATGTAATTTTACTTGGGGGAAATTGCGGAAGTCGTCTGGCTCCTGCGAGAATGTCACTCAAATACTTGACTCCATAAATGACTAGTATTTGCTTAAAAAGGGTCCGCTAGTGCTCTTGGTACAATGTTACAAATGGAAAGCTCATTGCAGTGAATGGGCAAAAACTCATCGTTCCTCGGTTCTTGATTAAATTTCGAACTAAATTACGTCTACTGAAGATGTCTCATACGTTTATAATCATATCCTGCCTAATCTCCTTTAGCTTCTTATGTTTACACTTACTTACAATTACAAGGATTGGAAACACCAATTAAAAATTTTTAATTGTAAAATAATATCTGTCTTTAATAATAAAATATAATAATAGTATTATCTGCTTCTCAAATAATACGCAGAAAGATCTACATTAGCCCAATTGGAACACAGAGTCGCCTCTTTATCTTAATAGAACTTTTGGTAACTTCGTTAGTTTTAAGAAAATCTCAACTAAAGTCGTGCTAGGAGTTTTGTCCTTCGACAACTTGCTTCTACTATTTAAAACTCAATATTCCCCTTTTCTAAACGATCTACAAAGATCTCGAAATAATTATGTGAAACGACTTCTAAAATAATTTAGAGAGCCTCGTAAAAATAATGCGATTCTTATGAGAAGGGAGATTGCAAACGCTTAAAAAGAGGCGGGAAAAGTCTGAAATAAAAATCTTCCAAGAAGCTCGAAATGCTGACAGTGCAACAGTAATAAAATAATCGGTTGTTGAGAGGGTGAAATTCGGTCTGTTTGAGAAAGGTGGGAAGATAGCAGGTAAATGGGTCGTGAGCGAACGGAGGAGAGAGGATTAACAGCAGGAACTTTTGGCGTGGTACAGAGAAGGAAAGCTGATCTAGCTGAACTGGTAGACAGATATAGATAGACGGAGACAGTGCGAGAGAGATGACGAGGCGTGGAACGATATAGTAACAGTGTGTGCGACCTTTTAATTAATTCCAGGGGCCTCTCGTAGCCGAGCCTGGATAGCGCTACTCCTGCTGCACGCTGGAGATGAGACACCGCTACCCACTTTATCTCGGCCGTGATTACAGGGCCAGCAGCATCAGACTGCAAGGGGTACGGCTAGTCGACAGTACTTGGATCGATTCGCTACTTTACTGAGCTGTTGGTAGCTTTAGCTTACCGATTCTCGAGTGTCTTAAAATTCACGAATTCGACTGTCCTCTCGAAACGGCCGCTCCCTAACCGCACACTTTACACCCCCTTTCCATGAGAATACGAGAGAGAGAGGGACTCTGAACTCCTAAATTGCTAAGCAGTTTTGGCCAACGGGACGAGTTGCCATTTTGTTCGGGGTTTTATCATTACGGAAGGTCTCTGTCGAGAGGGTCAAAAGGGAGTGGGTGCAAGCGAAATTGGTAGAAGTGCACTGGCCACTCATCGAGTATTCGCCGGCTGGCCTTAACTATAGAGAACAGGAAAATTGATTCTTCAGGAGAATTTATATTAACGATCTTCTTTTAAAGTGGAATTATTTCTTCAATTCGTTTTGCCATACGGGCATACATCTAAAAATGTTGGATTTAGATTTCTCTTCTATTGGGAAGAACTTTTAACAGATTCGACGATATATTTCTCAAACTGAACTGCTGCTATCATCCAGTTGATACCAACCATTACCGATAAGAAGGTTGCATGTCCAATATTTTCTGATGTGCTTCTCGGATCTCAATTTTTATGATGAAGCTTCATGGATAGGGAACACCGGCTGTTACAATTTATGTGGTGAATGCTGAACATCGCGCATATTATCGAATGGCCTATCTAATGATCTCCATTTGTTTAACTTATTGTTAGTGAAATTACAACTTTAAAATTGCAATAACAGGCTAACATTCAGAAAACTTTGAGACATAGGAATCTTGATACATGGTCTAATTTACATATAATCGATATTTCCACTCCAAAGATCGTTTTAGTTTCGAGTTAATATTCTTCGACATCGATGAAGGATATCATTCAAGCCTATGGATTATAATTTCTCGTAGCTTTTTGCTTCATGCTGCTTTTATTTTTTTAACTCTCAGTTCTTCTGTAGGTTTCTTCCCCTACAGTCTGATTCCCTGAATTTTTTCTTGCAGTTCTCTTCCGTTGGAATTTTCGCAATTCCTAACCTTCCAACCTTTTCTTGCTGTCATCATTTCCTCCACTTCCTTTTTTCATTTCTTTCTCGTTTCTAACGTGTCTCAAGTTTAATTTGATCTACATATAAATACATAAATTGTAGTAAATATTTTCTTCTGGATTTATTAAAATTTCCTTCGCGAAAATATCTCATTTATTCGTTCCACTTCTGATTCAGGTATCGTGGGAAAATGCGTTATACGCCAATATTCTTTTCGCGGATCCAATATAATATTGCGTTTGGGCAATTTTGTGGAAAAGTCAATGCAACGAGTGCATGCGAAATTATTAAATGTAAATAAAGAGAATAAATTAAAAAAACATTGCGTATGAGCAGTTTGCCAAAACCAATGTTATAAATCATTCCGGATCGAAGTTACGCTATTTAAATCACACAGTAAATAACCAGATTTTAAATTGAAGCTTATTTTCTGCTTTCCCTTTTGAATTAACAAGTTCGAGCATTTGTCATTGTAAGCATACCCACGAGCATTACGGACCAACGACAGTAATATCGCAATACATAATGAAATTTAGGTCAACGATTGTTCAAAATTGCGGCAAAGTTGTGATAATGTTCGAAACAAAAATATTCGATATAATATATTGTTGTACTATAATACTTGATTAAATACAAAAAAAACAGAGTTGAAATACTTGCGATAAATACCATAGATAGTCTGATGTAGTTTCCATTTGAATGCAGTGATTACCTACTGTACTTTGATATAGTACACCGCGAAAACATGAAGTTTCGCCGGGTGTTAACCCAATCGATCTCTCTAACGCACTAGTCGCTGAATATCCCGATTCGTACATACATGTATTGTCAGCACGAGTTTCAATCTCGTTGGTAATTCTATTAAGTGCTTCTGCGGTCGGTAAGTGCTTATTTTTTCTCATAATCCGTTTGATAGCTATTTACCAGCAGTACAGTTGCTCTATTACTGTGAGAGGAAAAACGCGGGATGATAAGTAGCTTAACGTGATATAACTTCAAATAAACGAAATGGAACAGATGCTAAACTGTTTCCACTAAATGAATTTTTGTGTAATTAATTTAATACTTGTCTTTCAAATCTATGTCGCATAACATTTTTAATGGAACAATAATGGCGCCTCACAATTAATTATAAAGAATGCGCACTTAACGAACGATATTGTCGAAATCCATTATTGATTCGTCCCGATTTTTAGAGCTTAATGAACCCTCCCATTAAATTGGTTTCCCGTTGAAATCTGAGTTTTGTGAAAAAAATCGTCCCTCTTCAGCGAGTCCGCCAATCGATCCTAGGTTGTATTCGATTATACGCGGCACAGTTGTCGGACAAATAGCGGATCGGTGAGAAGTCGCGAATATCACTGGAATCGGGTGAAACTTGGCAGAGAATTATTGGCGATCACCCAAACGCTCCACTATGCTGCAATGCTGCTGCGTTTCGCAGTTACATTCCGTGCCAGTTCTATCACTGGATCCCTCGATTATTGCTACTAATTGGTTTTTCCGATACTACTCACGTTTTTCTCATTTTATTTTATAGCATAGCTTTGTGCGGCTTTCGCGCCAATCGACATCGGATAAAATGCGATTAACTTTATAATTTCGATGATAAGAGTCTGCCATGTTCCGATAAATTTTCTAATTAATATAGACTTGATAACGAGCCTAACTTTTCTTTAATTTGCATAGAAAGTCTTATGGGCATGTCAAGTAAAACATTCAAGGAAGTCTTTGAAACTTAACTGCATCGCTGAGTGAGTAAGCAATGGAGACGGTTGATTAATGATTTAGTATACTACTTCGAGCTTGCTGTTCTACTTCAACGCGAAGATATTAACCACAAAAAGGCATCTGTTAAAAAGATTTCGATTATCTAATATTCTTTTTAATAACAACGTATATGTTATAATTTCACTGGCAACAGAATGGCAAATAGAATTATAATTCAAATTAAACTTTCAGTATTTTACTTGAATTGCTTTTACCTCGTTTTTTCGAATTTTAAATCAATATTCAGACGCGAAGGATAATCCGTGCTGTCATCAGTTCCGTAAAATCTCGGAGAAAAGAATAAAATGGGTTTTAAACATGAACGAAAGGTGTTTAAAATTCTGTCGAAAAACGTTATTGTCACCAAGAAGAATCTAGTTCGTCCGAAAGCAAACAGAGTTTATTGTTACGCAACGCGCTCGAGCAGTTTACCTATGCTCTCTTGTACCAACAACAAACTGCCTTGTGTCATTTTAACGACACTTCTTTTGTAATATTATACTTTCGAATAAATTTCGCCCGGTTTCAAAATGAGTTAACGAACTTTTCGCGTTGCGAACTACTCTCATTACGCACGCTGTACTAGCTGGTCTGATAAAATTTATTTTTAGACTTTAGTGTTTCGGATTTTAATAAAATTTCGAGAGGAACTCCAAAATTGGGGAATAACACTGATTGCGGAAAAACTGCCGATTATGTTGGCAAAAATAATATGAAAATGTTGGAATAGAAACTGCCAATTAAAATTTTTCTAAAGACTTTATTTTTTAATATCTGAAAATTGATACGGAAATTCCTTCGGAATGATTCAATTATGAATTTAAAAGTATCAATTTTTTTAAAAGAAATTGTATTAGTTATTGTAAAAGTAGTTACCAATCTACTTTAGTGTGAAAAAGTGGAATTGTTTCATAGATGCCCCAATGGTTTCCGAACTTCGCATGCAATTCTGATAATAATTTACTACTATGTACTTTTTAGTCAATCAACAACTAGATTGAAGCTTTACACGGTCGTTTGATTAATAATTGGATTCGCACATCAGCCAAAATGACCCGGGAAATCGCAGGACTTTAGGGTAATATCTGCCAAATGTAGGCACACTTCCGTGTTTATACGAACAATATTATTAGCAAATTATCAATCTCGTTTAACGATAGGACACATTACGCCACCATTGACCTAATTGCAGAATGTCCATCCGATTACAGGATTTATGTGCTCCGTTTGTAACGATTTAACGCGTCACCGATGCTTTATTCCAATTGACCGATTGTTAGATTTTAGCTGCACCCCCTAATGTAAATTATTAGCAAGAGAGTTTTCGGGATTATTGTGTCAATTATTGCGAGGGATAATGGAGAGAATTTGCAAACGAATTGTTTTTAGAATTCACTAAAGTAGCGATCTAAAAAATCAGAGTCAGTTTTAAAAACTGGTGCTTAATCCGAACAATTAAAAAAGCAAACACTAAAAAAACAAATAGAGAAATATAACAGTTATTCCGTTTGATTTAAAGCCATCAGATTATTCCACAATTATCACACCACACGGTGTTAACCGAATCAATTGATTTACAAATATTAACGGTATTGATAAATGCTAACGATGACATTATGAATAAAATATAATTGTAATTTATTGTTGGAAAAAGAGTCGGAAGAACTCTCCTCGAGTTTCCGGCAGAGTTGTACGAACTGCATAAGCCAGAATCAGAGTTTGCACACAATTGCAATTAATGCACGAGGTACTCTGAGGTGTAACATAACGCACGTCTGTCACTTAAATGTGTATGTGTGTCAAACACCAGGCGTCCGTGCAGTTCCTGCGAGGATACGCGTTACATGTTACAACAGACACAAACATACGTGGGATTGTGGATTGTTCGAAGCGTGGACTCTGCGACGCATTTCAAGCTTTCGGCCGGATGCTGACGGGTGTGGTGTAGCATTCGATATAACGCACAACATGTTGCGATGTACTCGCTACATTATTTATACCGTACCCTCTTTCTTTCGGTGTCAGACTCTATACGAACCAAATTTCAGGACATTTCTATTTTACACTAAAAGTTACATTTAATAAATACAACAGGAAAAATTCAATAATTATATGTAGCAAATTCGAGAGAAGGTTGTTTTATTAGATGCAATTTTGGAACTAGTTGCTGAGTGGTATCAAGCGATCCAAAGTAAAGGAAGATCGGAGATGAGTGAAGTGTAGTAGAACTTCAAAGTCAATGTAGATGGGTTCAATTACTTCAAACAAATTCCCGGTTACAGATTGCAGGTTTGGAAAGTAAAACATTCAGGGGCTGAGTAAGTGATTCGCTGCGATTGATTCAGAATTTAGTTTCGAAAATTCAAAGTAAGACCATTCGACGATTCAGAGTGCTACACGAATACGTAACAAACTCTAATGTATTGTACATACAAAAAAGGTTCCAAGAAACAGTTCGTCTTTTCAATTTTGATTTTAACAATTGATCTCATGTCCTAAAGTTTCAAAAATATTCTACCGAAGATTTGGAAGCTGTTTTCATATCCAAGAATAAATAAGTAGTACGAAGAGAAAATTGTCGGACGCTTTTATCGGCGTTCACTACGAACCTGCAAAGTTAAAAGGAAAATCGAAGACTTCAGGTTACCTAAGTTCCCTTATAAATAAAAGAATATTCAATAAAATACTTGGATCGAACTTTTTCAAGCTTTTCCTGTAAAGTGCTTTCCTTAATCGAAAATGCGGAAGATACATTTGTTCGGGTCGAATCAGGCGAATCGTTGTCCTTAGAAGATTCTTTTGACTTCAAAGATAACCACCGGGGGGTTACTTTTCTGCACAGGTTACGGGAACATTTGCCCAAGGACGAAGTGGGGAAAAGTGGTCACCATAATATACGCTATCATAGGAATGCCTCTCTTTCTCCTCTATCTGAGCAACATCGGCGACATTCTCGCCAAGAGCTTCAAATGGACCTACGCTCGCTGCTGTCTCTGCAAGTAAGTTCCCCTTTCTTCCACAAATTATCCGCCACTTCTCCCGGTAGTGTAGCTTCCATTTTGAAAAATTGCCTAGTCGCTCCACTACCATTAGGATCAAAGCTAGAAAATCGTATCAGGCTTGAATTTGATTGTGAAAGGCTGTGCCACTTGTACCATTGAAAATTGATAATAATGCAATTCAATGTTCCATTGATACTGTATCTTTGTGGCAGAAATAATGTAATACGTTAATTAATAATGCACTGATATTCATTTCAGGTGTCGAAAGAGACCTCGCGTAACAGAATCATTAGCATCGTCAGGCCGTCGAAGCTTTAGCACTGGAATGAACAACTGGCAGGTAAGTTACACGGATTTTTTTTTTCTCACTATTGTATCAATCATTCTCGTGTTCCACACGTCATATCTTGATACATACGCATGGGTCTGCTAATTCTGCCTGATACAGTGCATCGACAATGATGATTTTATCGGCGACAAAAAACATCGAATTTCGGGAAATCATAAATTTTCCACTGCATGAAAATTTATCGTTTTGCCAATTCATTCTGAATACCTTTTGCAAATGTATCAAATTCGTATTTTTTGATTGTTCTAATGGATTTCTTTGATGACGACAGGGAGTCAATATGCACGGCACGGATGTAGAAATTTCTAGCATCGGGCGCGACGACATTTCCGTCGGAATTGCTGGAACTGAGGGAGGAAGAACTAATGAAGACGAAGACGAGGACGATGATGAAAGTAGTAGTTATAATCCTCAGCAAGTGACTGTGCCATTAACTCTGTGCTTAGCAATTATGGTGGGGTAAGTTTCGTTGCTACATAAATAATTATAGCGTTTAATTTCCAACTAATTTAGAAAACTACAGCTTTAAAAATCTGACAAAATATCAGATTTATTCCTCTGGGAAATGTCTCTTTAAATTCGCTGCTAATAAGATTTACGTCGGCTGAACGACCATTCGATTTTCAAGGCGACGATTTTGTGGACATTCCGTTCTTGAATAATGAGCGGAACGATTGTAATTTGCAGCAGCACTCCCAACGAAATTCTAGCGTCTGAATCCGCAGAATTTGATTATATGGCTTCCATATTGGAGTGCTCCTTTTGCTGTGGCAGAGGGATGGAAAAGAGAGTGAGATTAGGGACGAGACGAAAATGAAATAGTGTGTACCTGCGCCAGTATACGAATAGCGTTAGATCAGAAATATAATCATTTCCATCAGTTATTATTTTTATTCAATTCATAGATTGTTAAACAAATTTTTAAAACCTACTGTCCTTCAATAATTACAAAAGTATATTTATACAATATAATAATAAGTTGGTTCCATTTTTTCAGATACATTTGGGGCGGAGCAATTCTGTTCTCCAAATGGGAAGATTGGAACATATTGGATGGCTCTTATTTTTGTTTCGTCTCCTTGTCGACAATAGGTTTCGGTGACATCGTGCCTGGCGACCAAATTTACTCGGGACAGGGTTTCGAGTTATCATTCATCTTCTGTTCCATGTACCTCATGCTTGGTAAGTTTCGACTTTTTTTTTTATTCTCATACTAATCGTCCTTTAGTGCCATTAATATCAGAATTACTAACAAGCGCAAAATACAAAATAGTATACGTATAATAGTATTTGGGAATTAAATACAATTTGAATCCGTGTAATAGAGGGGTGGATCCGAGAGAAAGGGTTTAAATTTTAGCGAGTACAGTTTAGGGAAAAATAAAGTGTTTCTTGAATGCTATTACCTGAGCATCTTGGCAAATTAATCATGGTCAAAGATCCATTGGTGGAACGTGGCGGTCGAAGGGTTAAAGGATCGCACCGTAAATTACGGTCAGGCCGATATCTCAAGAGCAGCCCCGAGAGATATAGCCACTAGATACGTATCGTCCTTCAAGTTCAACGAGCGTAACCTTACGATATACCTGCTACATGTTTTGACTCGAAACTAAAAGCTAAAATCGAATTATCCGTCGATAGATGGTAAATGTGTTTGAAACTTGTCGAACTCCCTATCAACGAGATTTCGGCAAGGGTCAAATGTTACGCTACAGGAAGAATACCTACAGGCTTAGTTACCCGACAATCGAACTCTACAAATGCGATTATTACGCTCCGTACACGTGCATATCGTGACTAGCATTATCATGCGAACAGAATAATATGCAACACGTAGAAAATCGGACCCATTAATACTAAAACTAGCAATTCAGTAAATTGAACTAGGTTCGTGAATAAAAACATGTTTTTTATAATTGTAAGTTTCATATAATTAAACAGAAATTCTTGATAATTTCAATTGGTACTACCGCGACATTTATGGAATTTAGAATATCAATTCAGATAGCGTGCGTTAAAGATTGTCCGACAGATCGTACCAGTGATGTGCCTTAATTCGAAAATTAAAGCGCTCCACAGGCATCCGGAATTGGCGCGCTGAAAATCCATCGAAGCTTTAAAGCTGGCTACCATTTTTAAAACGATTAGCTGCGTTGGTTTCATGCTGTCCCCGTTTGGCACGTGACGTAAATCCGATTAATGGCTTACAAAAGAAACAATCACCGCTACATGTTTCACCACAATTTCAATTGTTTTTTGGTGTTTACACTATTATCGCCTTTGCTACTTTGATTTCAGCAGATGACGAATGATTTCGCGAGAAGCTCTCGCGAATATGCTTCTCGGGAAAAGTGAAAAATTTTTCAACAGAATTCTCCATTGTTATCTTAATAAAAAATGTGGATAAAGAGATAATGGTGATAAATTGAATACGACTGATTCTTCTACATCTAATCGCTAACATTGAAAAATCACTGTCATTTTGAGTTGTGATACTTTCAACAGTTGTATTTAACTTTATAATTAACTAATAAAATTACGTATGCGAGTTTTGTTCTCGGAAATCTGCAAAAATTTATTTTAACGCTGAAATCTAAAAAATGTCAGGATATAAAGGTTCATGGTACGTGTTGAATCTAATAAAAAAATTGGGCTGCTGTAATTTATACCCGCTCATTTACACACGAAAATTTCAGCGCAAAAATTCTTTGCGGAAAGTCTCAAAAACTAGCATTAAATGTAGTCATGCCAATCTGAAATGGTCAGTGCTATGTTGAATTGAAAACTAGTAAATATTAATATCGGCAGTCCATTGTGTTTTACATTTTATTAAAGAAAGCATCGCTGGATAGTACATCGCATATTCAGCGGGTGTTGGATAAAATAAATATTTTGTTAGTCAAATTTATTTCATAGGAATACATATTCTGTGAATCGGTTATTTTTTATCCACGTGCCCTCGTTTACACCCACAACTCCATCCTTCGAACGGGTACTTTGAATACCGTAATACCTCGATTTTCGGTTCTGCGATACTGCCCTCTAGATTTTTTTACAAGCAACGCGTGATTTTTATTACAGAAGAAACACGATACTAATCGTCAGATGTAAAATACAAATATAAAAAATGATGAAATATTCTATTATATCATATTCTTTATTCCACTGGCAAAGAGCGAAAAGAATAATTTTCAAGCAATATCGCATATAATATTATTAAGCCATGACCCAAAACCTTCTATCTCCTTCAGACGCTTTGGTTTTGGGCAGAACCCTTTTCAAGGAAAGAGTAATATCACTCGAGTTAAGCACACCGACGTGTTTTATTGTTACCCACAAGCAGGTCTGGACAGAAAAGCTGCTCTTTCCCTTAACTTTTCGAACTGACGTGAAAAACAAGTTAGTTTGCACAGTTCGTTTTTTCCACAAAGTTGCCACTCTAGTTCGAAACATCCTTTTCGTTTTGACTCATGAATCTTTCATTATATCTCAAATATTTGATTCCACATTTTTTTTCCGCGAGACAATTTTTTTGCTCAGAATTATTCCTTGGAAACTAATCGGATTAAATGAGCACTAAATAATTCATGTTTTGAAATAAATTCATATATCTTTCAATAATATTTAAACGTCCAATCGACAAATCGCTCATTCGATGTGAATCCAGCAGCAGAACATTTATGTAATGCAAATTCCTAACTTAAAAACTTTTAAAACAACTAAAATATAATTATATTTACACAAGACATATTTATTGATGACATTTTTTCCGTGTTCTCCAACTTGCCAATTTTCTCCCTTTTACCAGGAGAGTAACATTGTCACAGTTCGCCGTAAATATCCATCATACTTTTTCTCGTAGAATTAATAAAAAATGAAACGATGTGATGGAGGCTGCGAGAACAATGTTTGAAATTGATGTGGGTGTATTGTATTATTATCTTGATGGATTACGTGTCCATTGTCGGGACGCGACCTACGTACGTTTTTCCTCCTCCCGCGAGTCAATGATTTTCTGTCGAACGACGCGACCTGTCGCGTCTCTGTCATATTGTATCTAATACGAGTATAATATACAATATAACATTTCTATTACGTTTTTCATCTCAATTCGAAGAAGTGAATATTCGTCACACAATTTTTTCTAGAAATGTTACTGAACTTCTTAAAAATCTGAGTGACATAGTGTCTACAAATTTGTCAACTTCTAACTGTGGATAATTTGCATTTTTGCAAGCTTCGTGATTCGTACTTTCAGACTACATAAAAAAGTCCGTGAGATTCAGTGAGCAATTTACCAATGTTCCTTGCAACTAAGAGGTTCATAATTTTCTGAACCGAGCGATATTCAGAGGTGCAAATAGTTACTGGGTAAGCTATATATCAAATGCATTCCTCTTAATAGGATCAGTTGCTTCGTCCTCGTATTGGTATTCCATTCCGGCAGCATTACGGTATAAATGCGTTCTGTATTCCACGCGGATGTTTCTTGATTTACAAGCCCCCGTGCGTACTGCTCGTATTTCATTTGCGCCGCTTCGTTTCGCTTCGTTTTCAATGGTGATCGTACTTTCCTCTTATTCTTATATTCGCACTTGTACGCTCAGGCCAGCGTACTTTTTCGCACTGCACTCACTGATCATAGCCTGTAAATATTTAATAACTACCGTGAAATTTCCCTGAAGGCTTCGCAATATTTCATTAGCAGCGTTTCTTTGCTCGCGGTTCACGCTCTTTGTTCCATTAATCTTTCCCGTTATGCCAGACATGATTTCGTACGAATTCAGTTCGAAAGGAAGTTGGATAATAAAACTTCGTTCAACACTTCATAAGGGAGTATATTTGCGCGGAAAAATAGGCAATATGGCTCTCGATCAAAATTTTATGTCTCTTGCATTTTAACTGAACAATCCAAATATAGTTATGGGTCTTCCTTGAATGATAATGTTTAGTGTAACAATTAAAGTATTCTCAGAACTTTTATATTTCTCGTTGTTACTTGAAATAAATTATATGAGAAATAAATTGATTAAATTAAAAATTGAAACCTCTCATGCGTAGAATTAATTAATTTTAGTTAGTATTAATTCTACAAAAGACTGGCGGTGTATTCGTTTTTGTGTTTGTTAATTATATTCACTGTGAGAAGGCTTTTTCTAATCACACCTTCCTTCCGAACAATTTGATTTTCCTCTACTATCCAATTTACATTTGCAATCGAGATTTTGCATGTTGTTGGAAAAGCATAGAAAAAAGGGAAGAAATCAATGAGCATCACATTCAATCTGAATTAACGAATGCTAATTGAACATCTGGAACGTATTTTCCATTTGGTAGAAAATTACACTTTTGCTCTTGATCGCAACCTATCAGTCGTAAATTATGTACTTTGACCGGTTACTTTGCCTTGTGTTAATTTCACAGTGAAATCGTTGGGATCTTGATAATGGGGCGCAAAAATGAGGTGCCATTTAAACCCTGTTTCAAATTAATCGGAGATATTCCTGATAATTCAATTCGCTTTTTTTTATTACACTAATTTACAAGTGTGATTTTATAAGTTTATAACGATTCACCCATCGCAAATAAATTTATTAAAAGATCTAAATTATGCAATCAGTAATTTTTTTTATAACTTATTCGTATTCTCATTTGGCGAAATTATTTTGCAAACATGGCACTCGCCCGAAAATTCGATCTTCCATGGCATGAAATTCGTGAACTCTGTTCGTAAGGTCAGCTTACTAGCGCCATCCTCGCAAATAATCCCTATTGATTCAGAGTGTGCCCGAATGTCCATTTCGAGTTGATCCGCTTTCGTATGGACTGCTTTTAATTGACGATTTATTTAATGCAATAATTCGCTGGGAAATTCTCATGTTTGCCCACTCATACACGCACCCACACATGTGCGGACTCAAAGACCGAAAAAATTTTAGGAACAGAAGTTACAAAATGCAAACATGTAACATAAAAAATTGTGCTTTTTCAATAACTCTACAATCATACAAAGCTTTGTGTTTGCTAAACAGATTATAGAAGAAGTAGTTTCCACGATTGTACCTGTTCGAGTTTCGATAACGGAAAGGCCACCAATCAAACTTCTTGAATAATAAAATATTGCCAAGCAAAGTCACTAAGCCGATTGCGACGATAGGAACTTTCTTTTTACAAGTTTCCCCGAAAACTGTGGGAGAATGGATTTCAATGTTCTGAGACCAATAAAGTTTGTAGTTTTTGATTGCTTCCGTTCCCTAATTCCGCTGATGGAATTAATAAGAGATTTACTTGGAACTCCCGAGCTGTACAGTTACGCAAAAATTGCTCACATTGTCGGATCCAGTCTGTCAGTAGTAGAATAGGATTTGGCTGCTCATTGAGCTTAATCTCCTTGCAATCGAGAACAATTGCAGCTCAATAAATCTTCTCATGAATAACTGTTCGGATAATTTATATTGCTGCTATTAGAAAATTCATGAAATAACATAGAATATATGTATATTACTCTTGTAATTTTTAATTATGGTCAAAGAACTTACGAACTAATTTATTCTGACGTATTCTTTTTGTTCCAGGTATGGCTTTAATTGCCATGTGCTTCAATCTGATGCAAGAAGAGGTAATCGCAAAAGTACGCACTCTCGCGCGCATCATCAAATACGTGTTCAGGTGTGGCAGGTGACCAAAGCTTCCATTCTTCCTGCATGGTGAGTTGTGAATTTATTAGAATAAATCATAACATTATTATGCATTGTATAGCCGACACTACATTACATCCTTATATATATCTAATTTCCAAATCGAACATTCTTTGAAAATACGAATTATAAGTACGAGTAGTTAATTATTTAAGTAGTGGATATCAATGGTTTATCGGACAGGTTCAAAGGTGGATAATGAAGCCGGTTTTAACATCTTTTCGTAGCTAAAACTAAAATCTTCAAAACTTTGTTCACCTGACTGCTGGATTTAAATGATAAATTCGTTCTATTTAAGCACGGAGTAACAGATAAGGAGTGAATGAAATGATTATGATGAAATAAAATTTCTGCTTCTTTTGTCTTCGAGTACAATTCATTCCCACCAACTGGTCCTTGGGAAGCGGAAATAATGGCTACTTCCAGGACCTTATTGTTGGTGGAACTAGGATTTCATTCGGTATTGAATGCCGCTGGAGAAATTGCTTTCACGATGATCTCGCGTTTGCAAATAAAACGCAGTTTGCGACGCAGTATTAAGAATAATATATAAAAAGCAATTTATACAAGTATACTTAAAAATTAAATAGTAAAATAATACTTCAATCATGATCTTAATAAATACAATAGTGTATTTAATATTGTTTAAAGAAACTTATGAGTTTAAAGGTTTAGAATTAAATAACATATTATTCCTATTTTACTAATTATTCTTACTGATACTCAAAGCGAAAAAAACCCAGTGTCGCAGAGGGCTCTCTTTCCGTAAGATGCATTCAACTATGACGTCCTAAAAAATAGTGCAGTCAAAGCACGATCCTTGACTCATGTATGCTTACTAAAAATAGTCGTTCTCTCTTTCACCGCACTTAACTGCGGCAACGAAGAATAATGCCTTGAACGCATAGAGCGACGTTTTCTTGAGGGACACACATTCACCTTTCCGGAATCGACCTACCGCTTGTGTACCATTTTCACTCGATAGCGCAACCATGAGCGCGAGCTTGCGAACAAGATGAATTCGATTTAAACCGCGAATAATGAGAATAGCTCGAAGCGTAGAGCTTATAGTATATGTGCATAAATGTACCAGGGCAGAATGCTTTAAGCGCGGGCCGTAAGAAGAACTGCCCTTACAAGATACCTATCAAGGGATTGAGAAACCTTACCCTGAAAGCTGTAATAATTTTCGGTAACGTTGATAAATCGTTTTATTGTGTATGTATATATGTATGGGTTTGCCGTAGAAAGCTTTGCAAAGAATTGATGATGAAGAAAAGGAGGTTAATTCTCTTTGAATGTTTCATTTTAGTTAACTCCCATACACCTGTTATCTCTTGATGTACGGTAGAATCTAGTTCATCCGAGCCATGTGTTCTTGTCTACTAAATATAAATATTCTGTTTCGGTATTGGATTTTTCTTTAGATTTTTGGAAAATATTGCCTGGCTTAAAATTATGGCGATTGATAGGGATGTGGAGTTGAACAGAACGCGTGGAGGGTAGATCAGGTCACTTGTACAAAAACAGCACTTTTATTATGCCATGAATTTTATTCATCGTGTGTAACATTCAGGAATGCTAAAATCCAGCTAAATACTTTAATGGACACGTTGCACTTAAACGGCTAAATTTACCTCGCTGCAACCCTTCTCTTCGCAACGGTTGGAACCTACCTAATATACCTTGGCCTACGTTTCTTTAACGATTTTCGTCTCCAGTATAATTATTCACGCCCCCTTGAAAGCCGGCTGGAATTAAAAATTGCACCGTCACCCGGCAAATCCTCCGTTTCGCCGGATCAGAATGCAAGAAAGCCGAAAGAACTCTCATTTATCCTGGTGCTTTGAAACGTCAAATAAAAGCGAGAGCGAGAAAGGAAGAACGAAGAAGAGGAAAAGAGAAAGAATGAAAGAAAGAATGCAAGAAAGAGAGAGAAAGTACGTCGGTACACCAACTTGACCGCATTCTACACACCACCACCCTCAGTATCGCCGAGTTTTTTGCAAATAGGCGACAAAATTGCTCTCACGTACACGGGTAGACCCTTCGCGGCGACAGGGTCAAGCCGTTCGGGCACGAAGAACTCGGCGCGCGTACCGCACCGAGGACTGGAACAGTACGGGAAAATCTAGAGTAGACTGGGAGGGAGTAGTTGCTGGTTTGGAGGGAAGAAGAAGAAGCAGAAGAAGAAGGAGAAGAAGAAGAAGAAGAAGAAGAAGAAGAAATGTCGCGCGGCGAAAACGAGGCCCTGCTCTCTCTCTGCCGTGAGGCCTGCGTTCCTCCATGCGACGACGAACCAAGCGGGAGGCAAGGCCACGCGCACGCGCCATAATTTCATCCCTCTATCCACCGGTCTTGCGCCGTGTTTTCTGCGGTCTGCGCCGTATACGGGGTGCGTCCCGTGCCGGCAATACTCTCCATCGACAGCGGACAGTTACCTCCGGCTCCCATCGTCCTCGGTACATCCACGTCGTACCAACTTCCCCAAGCGCAGCCTACTCTCAGGAAATCGAGAACTCGTTGATAAACACTTTGTCCCAGCCTCGATGGAGACCGCTGACAATCTGCCGTCACTCGATCCTACGTAGAGAAGCCGCGAACAGCGAGGATGACTCGTCTACCGGCTCCATAACGCCAGTTCACCGCCTCCGGGCTCCTTTCGCTCCACGATGAAGGATACGCCGATGCAGCACCCTCGCATCCTCGTCTCCGAGAGAATATGGACTCCGTGAAGAAAATCGGAAGACTGTGTCGTCGGGATAATTGGTGGCTGTCCACTCGAACCAAGTGAAGGAGAGTTCATAAGGGCACCATTGGTGGATATATTCGCGGCTCGACGTAAAGAGTGTGTCCTAACGAACCGTTCCAGAGCTGATTTTGTAACGTGCCCTTACGATAATTCACCTGTGAACTACTAACTAGTTACTTCGACTAGGAAGATGCTCCCTTCCTTGAGCACGTAGTTCGCGTCTCGTTAAAACCCGTTCACAATTGTCGTCGGGTAAGATTGGCTCGCGCTGCGCATCACGACTAGCCACTTGAGCACGAGAGAGGACGTTTGTGAAGCTGGGATAATCTGTGTTAATTCCGGTATCGACATTAGCTGGAAACGCCGAGTACCTCGGGGGATCGCGGCGGATTACGGTAGTCATAACTAACGAGTGATACTGGACCCTGGCGTCCGTCTGGATCGATGTAACGGATAATACTGGCGACTTTGCCTCGAATTGCTAAACTGGCTGATGGGAAGTTTCACATTCATTTGAGTACAATTGCGTGAGAAAGTCTAGACAAAATGGACAAATCCGTATAAGCATTGACTTTCGTCTTCGATCCGATCCCTCGTCTGCCTTGCGAGGGCAAAACCCTCCGAACTCTGATTGTCAATTATCCATGAGCAGCGGCAGGCTCACCGCGCATTCTCACTGACAAACAAACCAACCTCGTCGATTCTGGTGCACGCGAATAGGTTAACAGCTCGTTAAACACATCGGATGACAAAGAGTGGCGTAGATCAGAGCTAGTGCAGTCTGTTTTTGCTACTTGTGAGACCTACCCTGGAAACGGACAACCGAACGATTTGCTCTTCGGGAATGAAGTGTGTTTATCGAACCATTTAGTCTCTACTGGATCGTAAGGTCTCTCGGGAGCACCTTGAATTTCGTGAGATTTTTTCCGCTGGTGCGATTCCCTCAGGCCGAAACCCTTGCGAGAAGGTTAGAAAAGATCGGTGGAGGAGGAGGGGAAGGGTTCAGTGAATTTTTTTTTTTCTTGGAAGCCGAAGACGGCAAGCCGCACGGTGGAAAGAGTTTTCGTGGAAAAGAGGGATCTCTCGGTAGCTTCGAGGAACAACTGAAAAAAGTTTATTCCACCTCGGTGAGTCGATATGCTTTGTGAGCGGACTGTGGGAAGTTGAAGACTACTGCGACACAGAGGAGTGAGAACGTTCGCTGCTAAGGTGAGTACCAAGTTACAACTTTCGAAAAAGTTTTATCAAACTTTTCGGAAAGCGAACTTTCGGCAAAATTGCTTCGCGACAATGTGATGCGACAAATTTCTGCGTGGCTTTTTTCTCTTCGCCCCTCGATTCGCAGAAATGGCAGCCACTATAAATAATCCGATGGAAGAGGTGAATAAGAAATGCTGCTAATGTAGAAATGTCAAGCATTTGGAAATTTCCAAGTTCTTCGTGCTGCTTGTAATGGCCTTTTAGGACGAGTTTGAAAGCCACAGAAATAAACTTGTTTCGCTTGAATATAAATTATATGGTAATCACACAATTTAGTACTGAAATTAGTAGCTTAATTTACCGTATGTTCGATAATTAAAAATCATTAAAAAAATGTAACTGATATAATTTCAGAGACTTATAAATACTTTTTTGTACATAACTACATACTTTTTGCCATGATCTTTGAACACAGATTCGAATACCATATCGCGTCGATAACGCAATAATGCAGTAAGGTGAAATATGTAAAATTTAATCCAATGCATTATTTGATATTGTTACTTAAGGCAATAAATACGGGTTGAAATAAATCCAATATAGAAGAACGCAGGTACTAATACATGCAAAATAATATATTGGCCTGCGAAATGCTTCTGCAAAGTTACTACTAATCTCGTTACTTTCGGCAATAAATTAGCAGGGTGGTTTGCATGTAGAACGAACGAATATCGGTTAAACGAATATCTAACGATAAACCCGACATAATATTGTCTAATGCAAATACGATACAGGAATTTGCATTCGATTAAGAGGACCGTTTATATCCTTTTCGTAGATATTTCTGCGTGATGTTATGATACAAACGTTAACTGCTTTTTAATTAGTTTCACGTCGCGCTTATGTTACTAAAGGCAGCCTTTATCTCTTTGGAGCATTGGAAGACAAAAGCGACGCATCTTTTTGATATCTATACATACATTTATCCACAGGCGGCTCTCTTTAATTCATCTTGAAGTGTTAAGATAACTATTCCGTCGTTTTTGTTACCTTTCACATAATTCCGTAAATATTCTTCAAATAATGTGAGTCTCTGGGATCTAATTTCAAATCGAAATCAACAATCCACTGAGGTTAAAAATTAGGTTAAAAATTAATTCAACTTTTTTTTCGTCTTGCATTTGGATTAGTAAAGGCTCTTAGCTACTTTCGAAAACTGTCATTCCCTTTTTCGCTACCTGTTGCAGCGCTGTTTCATTATAAAAATAGTTGAGTTAAAACTTGTTCCTAACGTCGCATATGAAATTTTCTTTTCGACTTAATTAATGGTGTAACTGAACTAACAGGTACCTAAATGCAAGTTAAACAAAAATCAAAAAAATTAATCCAGTATTTTTTTAATTGAACTTATCTGCTGATTGATTCACTTAAATTTGATTTAATTGAAAGAACAGTTTTTCTCTTCTTTCAATTGTGTCAGTATACGTGTGGCGAGCAGAGCAGTTTCATAGAAAGTATTAGGCAAAACCCAGGTGGAAAGTACTTAAGAAGACTGAAGGGAACTGGAATGCCTAACAATTTGCACTTTATTAGAAAATTCTGTGACACTGGGACCGAAACGCAATTCAGTCGGAAGAGTAATTCACTTTATATGGCCAATATCACTGGGGCTAACACTCCAAACTGGGTTTTCATAGGGACACTTTGATTTATGTAACGTTTCACCTGGAGTAGAGAGGCTTTCCCATCGTGGCATACGTATGTTATATGTAGCTGGGTTCGACTGAAATTCTCATCTTTAGCAGTTTGAGACTGAAAAACAATATTAAAAGGATCTATGCATACCGAGTCAAATTTTCCTCAAATATTTGAAATTCGATCCTCAGGTAGAGAAGAGTTTTGCAAACACTTCATTTTCAGGTTTCTATAGTCGAAAACCTATTCGGACGTAGAACCTTGTAGAACTTGTGATTATTAGATCGTTTAATAATCGATCCTTTAATGGCTTTGGACGGAAATTAATTGTTTGCGAATTTTATTGAGGAAATCATAAAAACTCAGGATCCATTTTAAATAATATAATACTAGGTAATAAACTCCTTCTCAATTGTGCTTTCAAAAATTAGATTCGATGTCCAATGGTCATATTCCATTCCCCAGGCCACATGGTCGCCACGCGGAACAATGATAATTGTAAAGCTACCAAATGAAATTAATCTGAATGCTGATGTGTAATATTCCTTTTTGAATGGAATTTTGAATTCCGAACGCATTCAATCTCGCTGCAATTTTCAGAAGCAGCTGCCATGAAATTCTCCATCCGCAATTATTCCGCACTCGGCACAAGAGCAGCATAATTATACCGAATGATTTCAAAAGTGATTATACCAATAGCGAAATGGAGTTTCAATTCTTAAGGCAAATTTTACTGTCAACTTAACAATGCCATTAATTGTGTACGCTCCCATAGAAGTCGAAGTATATTTCGCAATTCGGCTTATGTCTCAATGTCCAACCGTGCAATTGGTGGGAAAATGAAAGATTTCGTAGTAGGAAAGTCGATCGCGTTCGTGTCAAAGAAATTCGCGGTGCAAAACGCGTTAACGTCATTGACATACGAATTCAAAAATATATTGAAAAGCTCGAAAGGTTTTAAATTTTCCTAGTATACACGCTAGTTTCGTGTTATATTGGTTTTCATAATATAAACGTCAAGAATACGAATATGGAGAGCAGAGAATCCCATTCGTCTATAGTACCGACGTTCAATCGAAGATTTATCCTTCTTGGCTTCAGCTGACAATCTGCTTATACGGGTCTCACGCGTTTTTCGCTTTCGATATTGCTTCTGATCGCGGTTGTAAACTCACAAACGTCAGTAGTAGTATCTTGTAATATCATATAGTATAATATGTGATTTCTCATATTGTATAAACTAGCCAGGATCAAATGTATATCGTAACATAATTATCTTTAATTCAATTTCTCAGTGATTTTTTACTATTCGAGACTCGAAGTTGTTATTTACTTACTTTGTTGATTAATACCGAATACTGTTTTCGAGTTAACAGTACACATTAAGCGGTTAATATCATTAGAATAAATTGCCTTTTGTTTAATACCTGCGCTTTAGTAGATGAGAATAGAGCTTGGACTCGGCGCCACGAGATTATTTGCCGCCCCAAGCAAATAACGCATTAATTACACCGCGGTTGGAAAACGAGGCAGATAAGGCAACGAATTCGATAACAACTGGGTACGATGGAATTCCTTGCCAACAGGAATTTCGAGAGTAGAGGAACGGTTAGTATCGGATAATCCAATCGAGAAATATTAAAATATAAAAAATTCATCGGCTAATACATTGAGTCTGTACTAACTTAAAGCCTTTACTGATTCAATTGCACCCTCCGTATGTTCTCTAGGTAATTAGACCCACGGAGCTTCTTCCTCATTATATTAAACTTTCTTTGTTTCGCTTTCAATTGTGCGGTCAGACGCTTCTCAGAGGAGTGAATTTTACAATTAGATTCGCCAGTTAATTCAGTTATATTAAAGGTTTCGTGGTAAATTTGCTTGTCTTAAAATCCCCCGCAATTTTTTTTTTTAATACTGTAATACCTAAAATTCAATGAATTAATGCTTCAATTTCTCACAGTGATTTTTAGAGCTTGTAATTTCTGATTAACAAACAAATTTAAAAATGAACACTGCGACTTTTGCGAGCACCTAATAAAACGTTAAATGAATCTCCAATAATCCACCAACCCGATACGAGAGCTTTCAATATCGAAAGGACGAAGAACAATTAATAATTGTAGCTCGGAATACAAAAATAACTGTGTAATAGTCCCAGCGATATATAATACAGAAAGTTTCAGCATCGATTCAGTGTTGGCGAGTTCGCGAGCAAACTCTATCCTACGTGTTATGAAACCTCCAATATATCCGCATTAAGCGTGGTAACACTCGTTTTATGCGAGTCACGCAACCGCCTGTTCTCTATTTCAAGACGTAATGCCACTCCATAGGAAACGCGCTTCTTCGAGTCATGTGTCTCCGCGAAACTTTATCGCGGCCCTTAAATTAGAAAATACGCTCACACCCATACGTAGATGCGTTACATCTTGCCGGCAGTATTTTGCACTTATGGCGAAGAATACAGAAAGCTGCTTTGTTTAACAAAGAAAGAGTTTGGTGGGAACAGGGTGTTTGAAGTGGTGAGAGGCGTCAGAGCAACGGAGTTGGCCGTATCAAAGGGTTAATATGTCAGACGGCAAGTAAACGTGTTCGGCAAGAGAGGTTTTACACTTTTAATCTGACGCGTGTCAAGAAGCCAACGTGTTTTCACTGCGGCAGATAGGATCCGCAAACGGAAACGCTGCTGGCTGCTGGCTTTCTAGGACCCCCTAATCCCAAGAGACATCACGTTTTCGTAAGGTTTAAGCGTCGGATTACCTTCCTTCGTTCTCCCTGTCTTTCCCTTCTTCATTTTTCTTCGAGACTACGCTGGTCCGAAAGAACCAAAGGAAATTTGTAAAAGTATCCCATTTCGTAAACATTTCTGAGAAATGTTTACGCGCGTTCATCTGACAGGCAACTAAATTCTTTTAATGGAATTCAATAGCTCTAAATCAAATCTTCAATGCTTCAGACATACTAAACATTTCGAAAATGCGATGTGCAATTCACTCTGTTTATTGCATTATTTAAGCTTCCGATAGTGTTCTCATTAAAGTAGATTAGAGTAAGTAGAATTAGTCTTATTAAAATGTGAATACGGAAAAGTGACTAAGCCGCTCTTCAATATTATGCTCGTGCATAGAAAGCTAATTAATTAGTTCCTTTCGCCCGATACCTCGAGGAAAGGATCGGTAGAGTGAATGAAAGTTTTGTCGAAATTGACTTGCTTCTTCGTGAGGGCCACATAAGAGTCTTTCGTTTAATTAGTTGATAAGTTAGAAGATGGCCCTTTTAAGTCGCCAAGCAAATTAAAAAGGATCCGCAGAGGATCGGGGTTTAGTGCACGCTAGAATTCCTATTTCCAGTCTAATAGTTTAAAAATTCATCTGCATATTAAATTTTGAGAAAATAGTAACAGCGAAAACATGTATAACGTTAATCAGAGGTATAAAGTTGTAGGTATTATTCTGTGCTAAGCGATGATTTTCTTTAAAGCTTACAATCAGTGTTATTTTACTGGCTTGAATGTAACTCGCGTGCTTGCGAGCTATTGTCCCCGTGCATTTACTTATCCCTTATCTGCTCCGATAAGCTTCTGTGATACTTCTGTGTTATGCCGCGGATCGATGCAACGACTCACTCCCTTACGTTTTACGAAGTGCTGAGCCAAGCACGGAACAGATTTTCGTCTAACAATTGATAATAGAAGTTCTTAAAAAGAAGTCGTTAAAGAAACTTCTAGGGTGCACGTTAATTGTAATATCGATATAAATTTGTAGGAAAAAAATTGAAATATTTTAAAAGTCTTTGACTGTAGCCGAAGAATAAAATATTATTATTAATAATACTTGTTCTGGTTGGAGTATTATATTCTTATACACTTGAAAAGTGTTTATCAGGGGTAAAAAATATTACGCTGCTGCGGGTATGAGATTCCGAGTTGATGCGAGGTCTCTCAGTGCCTAGAGAGATATTCTCTGTCGTTATCGGGACCTCTTCCTAGGTTCAACCCATTCAAGTGCGCTCCGCGTGAAAAACAGTATCGCGATCGAGCTCCACCGAAAAACCTTTCCAGAAGATGGCAAAGTTACAAAAGAAGTAGAACTGTCTGAACAATCGCGAAAGGACTGCATAAAAGGGAGATAAATAGGGCGTTAGAGTAAAGGGGTCAGAAACTTGGTATCGAAGAGGTAAAAGTTTCATATTGACAGGAATATGAACAATTGAACGTTCATAGTATTCGGCATCTTTGTCTACGTAGTCTGCCAAGTTTCTTAATTGATCGTTGCAAATCTATGATGACAGCGTTTTATAGATGGTTGTTGAAAAATTTGCATACATGTTTATTCATAGTTTGCAATTTAATCCAAGCGATATCTCATATGTGGGCACCGTTATACAACTAATATCATAAATGTATGCTATGAAAACTTTCTTAATAAAGAATCATTTACGTTCTCCATTTTGTGGGCTACATATCAGAGGGTGTAAAAAAATACCATTTATGGAATTCAATATTAACAAAATCCTAGATTTTGGCATTTGCTCTGCGCTACATTGAAACGTTTGCAAATGATAGTACTACTTCCCCCTATCAGAAAATAAATCATCATCCCCTAAATTTGTGGGTAAAAAATTTCCAGTGACCAGTTTTGAATCTCCGCAAAATGTTCGCAAACATTCCGAAATATTCGGCGCATTGGAAATGAAGCAGCGCGTGAAAAAATTTGTTTCGTCAACTCGACTTGTTTTATGGCCGAATCAGTGGGTCTTTTTTTGCCCGTGGTGCATTTTCCGTCACGCTAATGCCACGCTACCACGAATTCGTTTGCTGGTAATTTGTGATTTCGTATTTTCAAGTGCGTTTGAATAAACCGTATTCGTATTTATGTGATTCTGCAAATCCACTTGGGAATACGGGGAAACACGACATTCGAAGCTCCGCTTTCGTTTAATTATGTATGAAGCAAACATGTAATTTAATTGTCTATATCAATTACATTTAATTGGATTTATTTTCAAATCAGTTGTCTTATTCTGCTAAATTTCCTATTTTTGAATTAAACATTGTTTCGGTCCGATTTCTGAGTTTTACAAAATTTAACGACTTATCAATTCTATAAAATAATAAAATAATCATTTTAGTTGTTAATTTCATCGTTAGCGGCAGTTTCTCCCCCATAAAAAAATAATACCATGAGGTATTATAAAAATGATCGAGTGGGTTTTACTCACGAAGTGAAATGAAGTTGCAAAATTGAGGAGATGTTCGTGCGAAGGCGCGTAGCTGCGCCAATTCAGCCAATTCCACCCTCATTTGCCGCACGAAAAATAGGGAAGCGTAAATGCTGGAAAAATTGCTTCCAACAGGGAGGATGCTGCAGGCAGAGCAGTGAAAAAAGGGGTGGGCTTAACACGGAGCGGAAGAAAGGCCGGATAGGGTGTACGAATTTGCACAGGTCACTTGCAGTATGGTCGTTTTTCTTACCAAGCCAATTACGTATTAGGCGGCCCGATATATCAACTCATCCATCTTCCGGGGGAATATTTAAAAATATCCCAATAAATATAAAAATTAGACGGTAAATAAATCAATAAATGAGTATTTACTAATCAAATCAACACTTGGAAAATTATTCCGAGAAATAATTTTTCAAGAACTTAGTAATCTTTGCAATATAAATAGCAAAAAGGGCGGAGACTGCCATGTTATCGGTAGCATTGTTCCCGAGGTGAGCTACATTTTGCAAGAGAGAGATTGAGACTAGAAGGGTGTTGTGTTACTCGATTGTTTGCGCGCAGAGGTGCGGTTCTTTTGCTTATTTGGATCCAGTCGCAGACCGTACACTGTCCAACGCCTGCAGTTCATTGTCACTAAGCTCCCAAGTTATGGTGCCTTGCATCTACAAAGTACTATGCACCGAACAAGTTCACCTAGATCTCTCTCATTTTCCAAAAATGCGAGCTGCAATGTGCTAGTGTCTCTAACAGTCTAACTCCTCGGGTAAAAACACAAGTATAACATATAGCGCGTGCTCAGCACTATAGCGACACTGATGAGTTGCTTGAATTTCGTGAAAAACTTTCATTTTCTTATTAATTTTGGTGCGCTAAAGAAGCCCAATCAATTAGCGTGCGAAAAAACTTAGCTTGTGAATTTTTTTCGTAACACTAACACGAGATTCTGCTGGTAAATCCGAAATGCAACTGGTGTTACAATCCGAAACTCTGTTCCCAGAGAGTTAGCATTATACGTGGAGAGGAAGAGAGAGCGAGGGAGTATGTACATATGTGGTAGGTATGGTCACCACGAGCATAGTGAAGATATTCCCGTGTGGCCTGAAATTCAACGGCACCATTTGAGAAAGAGGCCGTATTATTCGAGACCCATTGCCAGAGCCCTCGTGCGAGCCCTCGTCCCTCGTTTGCAAATGAGGAACGAGAGAGTAAGAGAGCAAGCGAGCAAGCGAGATAAGGGTGAAAAAGGCCTGAGGGCTGCGAGCCAAGCGTGCGCGCGCTGGCTCGCACCCGACTGAAAGGCGATCAAATGTGATAAGATCTTCTCCGAAGAACCGATAAGCCCTAATTCAATCCACTCCTCTCGAGCCGTGGATGCTTACGCGCAGACAGCCTTTTTGCTAGCAGTCTTATAATCGATCGCCGCGTACCAATGCTCATTGCGATCTAGGACAGCTCGCTGATTTACATTACCAGCTGATTTAGCCACTAATTGGAGAGAGTTTCTTACGCTGATTATTATTACGAGCCAAGAAATATTTCTTCGGGCAAATGTAACGCTAATCAATGTTTTTCTTTTCATTGAGTTCTATAGTAGTTGAATGTATATTATGTAGAATTTAGAACAAAGGCTTAGCTCATTCTTCTTATCCATTGAAATTTCTTGTCAAATTAATGAAAGTACACAGACGTTAATATTTAGTGAATTTCTTAAGTGAATAATTAGGAAATTAATTCGCGTGGGAAGCAATTGATCAATACAATATAGTATCGAACAAAGACAGGCTTAGGTATAAGTCATTTAATTAGGCGCTATTAAAATTTACCTCATATCAATGCAATTTATCCAGCAAACTTCCCCTCTTAATGTTCACAGTAGTGCCTTGTTTGGGGTCGTTCGATTGGCTCCAGTTGGCGGGAGCTAATGTTGGTGGCGTATTCATAAGAATTGACTTACCTTGGGCGAATCAAGTTCGACTCGATTAACTTATCCGTAGTACCAATCGAAATAAGTATAAGATATTGAGTAGAACAATGTCATCTATGCTTCTCTTCTACAAACTGGTGTACATAATATATGCATATGCTGCGAATCCAACAACTGCACGTTTTTCGATTCCGTCTCACTTCAATACATTACACAACGTATGCATTTATGATTCTATATTAATTGTCGGTTAGTCACAATTCCCAAATTAATTAATGTTATTCGTATGACAAATGGCGCGATTCGAGAATTTCTCTTTAAAATCATTCACATTGTATTGTTATATTCTAATAATTTACGAGGACAGAATGGAGTAAATGCTATATTTCACTAGTTTCCGAAACAGTTTAATTTTCAATTATTTGCTTAACTTTTGGCCGAATGTGTATTTAAGCAACTGCAATTAACACCGACCGACAAGTGAGGACATATATTATTGACCGGATGTCACGTCTGGAACATCGGACTAATAAAAATAAGGGTTGAGGGAAACAAAATCGCAGCTCATCGAGTTCTCTCAGACTTTTTGTCCGAGACGGAGACGAACCGGTCGGTGGGATCGGAAGAAGAAACAAGGTGCAAAATAAAGGAAACTCCAGTGAAACGAGTGGGTGGAGAGAAACGTCACTCGGCAAGGTTCCAATGAAATTTCACCATGTTTTCTTTGCAGCAGCCGACTATTTTCTTTTTCTTCGTTTCCTTTCGTCGGTAGCTCTCTTATTTTACCCTCGTTTCTTACGCCTTCTTCGATGAAATCAATGATTTCGCATATTGACAGGAATCTATAGCTCTCTTATGATGAATGAATTACTTACTTTCCTTTCGAAGATTCCACAAAGAAAAACGAAACAAGGGTAAAAGAATCAAAGTGATGATTAATAATTATGATTTACGATTAGAATATTTTCTCCATCATAAATTAATTATTTATCTACTATTAATCGAATTCTGTGAAATGACGAATTCAAATTCATTTGATTCCACTAGAAACATTGTTCGATGCGTGCCAAGTCCGTGGAAATATGGATCTGCTTTTTCTAAAGTTTTCAAGATTGCGGGCTTCCCGTTACGGTGTTTCGGTGTCTGAATGAAGAACTTGCATTAGTAAGAGCAATATTGTTCAACTTATGACTTGATATTCGATAGTACCTACTTGTTGTAGGAGTTTCTTCTTCCTCAAACTTTGTTGGCAGCATGAGTATAACGTGAAAGGATAGGATACTAGAGTTTGTTTCTTTTGTCAGTAAAAATCCCAACAGGATCTATTAATAATGTGCTGGTATATTATGAGAGGACTGGCGAAGCTAGAACCTTTCGATCATCGAAAAAATCTGATTAAATTTGAAGAAATAAGACAAAAAAATAACAACACTTAGAAAATAGTCTAATTGAAATTTAAGAATTTCAATACTTGTAATAATTCTACATAATTCTGTATAATAATTATATTCATAAGGATGTAATTATTGGTATCACTTTAAAAGTAATGCTTTTAACAGCGTTACATTAAAATCCTCTCTTTTAGGGTTTTATCGGCACTCAAGTGCCATAGTTAATGACTAATCATTATCGCGATAGAACGAAATCAATTTTATACGCATTTCTTGATAGCATTACCACTAATTGCAATCATTACTAGCCAATTTTTTTTCCACCCCCGCAGCGATATCCCAGTCAGTGGTTGGAGCCCAGCGTGAAAAAACTGCATTAACCTTAATGTTACTTGAGTCAGCAATGTAGTATCTAGGGTGCTCTCGGTTTTTCTCTCGAGAAATTAAAACGTGGCCTCATTTGAGTAATAGAGTTTATTGTAACAATACAAACAGAATCACCGAGGAAAAAGCGGGAATTCGTTTGAAACCTCGTCGCGGTTGAAAATGAAGCGGAAAAGAAACACAGGGTGGTTTTCTTTACGAAGTCGTTGGAATTTTGTAAAATTCCTTTCGCCAAATAACCAGGAATCGTAAGGCGTCCTCTAAACAACTTATTGGTTCTCGACCTATTTCCTCAAATACTTCCGCAACACCCTCGACCCGGCTGTTTCGTTTCGCAGGTTTCCTTCCATTATACGTACTACCTGAAAAGTATCATCTCGCTGGCAACAACCAAACAAACCGAGGGGAGGGAGAAACCAGAACACAAACCAAGTGAAAAGAGCTGTTGGTAGTCGAAACTTGGGGCAAGCATTGTGTTGGACAACCCGATAATACAGACGAGTTGTTAACACTGGCGCAGACAGTTTTTTCCTCGCCTCTGATCACGACGACCTTTCGAAAACCACTGAACACAGAGTGACCGAACTAACTTGAACATTTTCAACATCTTCCTTCCTTGTGATAAGGTAAATTACTGTAAAGGGCCAAGAAATTGAAATACCTCGCGAGAATCTGCGACAATACCATTGAAACAAGACAAATAAAATCAGCTTAAAAGTCTGTTCTGTCGCTGAAATAAAGAGAAAACAAAGGAATATTAAGTACTAATGAAAAAGAGGAGGAATCCTTTTAAGGAAAGAAATAAACGAAGGAAATTGATTATATTCTCAGACAGTTGCGAACGGTGGCCAGTCGAGTGGTGCTAATGCAGAAAAATGACTTTCCCGCAGTTGAAATCGATTTTCTGCAGTTTTCCCGGAATGTTGAAAACTACAAATTTCCTCGGCTTCCGCTATTACTATCTTCTTCCTCGAGACTCTTTCCAACTCCTCCTCCGGCGAATCAGCGAGCGGCGAGCTCCCCTAAATCCTTCCGAGTGGTTTTACTTTGTTCTGCTCCCCTCACCTCATTTAAAATCATTCGTCTCGTCTGCCAGCTTATCTTCGGCTTTACGAAATTTGTGGCGGTAAGTGGTTATCACGTGGCTGGCTCTTGCCTCAAATTTACTCATTTTTTATCCTCATTACTCGTTTACTGCAAACTGGGAATTTCATGGAATATAATTCCACAATTTAAGCAGCACTTAAACTAGTCTAACGTTAAATGAGTTGTTAATAATTATTTCCGCTGAGCGATATTACTGAAGATATGCATGAAATAATTATTACTGCCAATACTAAAACTGACAAAGCTACTTGAATTTATTCAAGGGAAATGAAGAAGTTTTAAGTATCACGCTATTTGTATTAACAAGTAATATCGACCATGCTTCATGACTCAATGCCGTTTTTCGCGCCAAACGACTGCGCTAATTATTCTGTGAACAAGCTAAGTTGATAGAAAATGTTTGAATATTTTGATAGCTAATTGCTTTGACAGTCGTGTGTACGCAAAGCGTTAAGTTCAAAGTCAAACAACTGAAGCGTTGACAAAGCGTATTTCTCCAGCAGCAGAGTACCATATTCCATAATTGTGGCATCTACTTCAATTTGGACAATGTACCCAAGTGCAATTGTAATATAATAATGACATTAACCGATTAGGGTGCAAACTGATCACGACCATTGATAAATTGTTCGATCACATAAAAAATTAGTGTCCATTATCAGTTTCACAAATAATAATTAAAGCTCTGAAAAATTCCCTGATAAAATGAGTTCGACGAGAAAGAACTTCTAAACAGATTCTTTACCCAATAATTCTAATGTAACATGCTACCCATAGATTCCCAAGAATTCATCCATTTCCATGGGAAATCCTCGCGAAACCCGAAAGAGCATTCCAGCTTCGAGATCCGTAAGGAATTCGCCTCCCGTTCCGAAATCACGTCTTTTGTCGCTCCCTCCCAATCTCGTGCGAGCTTTCTTCTTTGCAGGAATGACGTCACCGGCACGATAGAGAGGCCTATCAGCCTTGAAATCCGTAATTTTCTTTGGACGATGGCCGCGCGAGTGATAGATTGGTGGTCTCTTTGTGTCGGGTGGGTTCGCGTGTAACGGGTGCACTCACCCTGAGGGGTAATAGGTACTAGTAGTACGTCGAGCTGCACGTTTCGCCGGGGCTCCGTGTGGCTCCGTGTGGCTTCGTGTGGCTCTGGGCAGAGCCGTGCTCGTGCTATCGATTGCTAGCTGCCAGGGCCACCAGGACTCACCCCTCCTCGACCCCGCTTCGTTTCACCAACTTGCTGCACGATCTTGCTGCTGCTGCTGCTGCTGCTGGTGCTGCTGCTGCTGCCGCCGCTACTGCTACCCTCCAACCGATTATTCTCTGCTCCCTATTAATTCACCAGTTTTGCATTGCCCCTCCCTTTACCTTTCCACGTCCCTAGAGGCTGTTGGAAAATATATCGTAGCCTCTATTCGAATGTCACATCACTCAGAATCACGATACTTGAGCCATCGTTATCTGAATGATGCATAAGTGCCTCGCGGTTCGTCACAAGTTACACTGCGGATCTTTCTTCAAATGTGAATTTTATTGTTCGGCTGAAATTTAGGGGAATGAATGTTTTGCATAAATATCCGAAGTCTAATTTTGAGAAGTTCGTTTATGTAGTATTATTTCATTGAACGCGTAGAATTTATTCGAGAAGATAGTGGAAAGTGTCACAACTTTATAAAGAGTGCTTTTTTTAAATTTGATAGATGGAAAATAACAAGTGCCACTTGAATTCGATTTATGACTGCTATACTTTTTATTCGTGTCTATGTTTGAAAACAGTTTTCCTTTCTCGTGAAATACATATTTTTTTAAGTTTGATCACTTTTTCACTGAGAGTCTGACGTGTAGTATTTTGCATGGTCAGGAATTCATAGCTATTTCATCGAGGATTTTGCGACTCTACTGTATTAAATTGAGAATGCTAGGTACATGAATCAACTTTAAATTATAAAGTCATACTGCGAGTGTTTTTGCATGAACGGAGCAGGCGACGTCAGGAAATTATGATTTCGTTTAGGATTTAGCAGCGCACTACAACTTTCCAGAGTAGTTCCAGTCTTGTAGTATTATCAATTAATAAGTTCACTTTCTTCCAACAAATTTCTAATTAAAATTGTTCAAACCAAACTTTTAAACTCTATATCATATTACGAGTATATGAGGCATGTCGGTTAAATTAACGTGCCAAAGCAGTTAAGAAAAAAAAACAAATATTCATGAGTAGGTATTTTCTCTGATCTCAGGACAGATAAAAAATAATTGAAATCCGCAAATAAATCGAGGTTCAGTCTCGAGAAATCCCACCCTTGTCGTAAATTGATCGTTTCTTCCGAGAGGGAAAGGCCCAAGCCGCAAGGCTAACGTTATTCTCGCTACAATCATCAATTCAACATTGTAGAATACCAGGTATATAAATCACAGAAATATTCCAAGCCATTTTGACAAAGCAGGATCCAGCTGGGTGCCAAGTCTGTGGCATGAACCATGCACATTTATAAATATAGTGCTTCACAGATTAAACTCTATAGTTTTATGTGTTGCATCATTATTCTTATAATATTTTTTAAGCGAATATTTCAATATCGCTAACAGATTTACTCCCAAAATCTCTCCATCTTATATCACTAATTTTACATTTTAATGTGGAGGATGCAATCCTGTTTATTTTCCGTTGGGCTTCGGAAGTGGTTTTCTCCTTTGTTATCATTCAACTTGTCGCAGCGTTCTCTTTTCCTCACGGTGCTGTACACAGGTAATATATATTGCCGTACTTTCCTATTTAGCGCCTGCCGCTACCGAAACTATTGTTTGCGCCGCTTTCTATACTGTGCACTTTTTCCCGCCTAATTCAATAGTCATTCGCCCGGTTTTTCCGACCCCCCTCTATCATCCCTTTGTATTCCTTTTTGCGTAATTCTGTTTTGTACCGTACCCGACCGTACTAGTGTTCTTCTTTGGAAGATATAGTACGTACTCGCACTGAAATTATAGCTTTTCAGTGGTTACTTCTTATTTAACGAGGATGTTTAAATTAGTTGCGTCCTCCATAGGATACTGCTTCTAACTTGAGTCTTTTAAATATCACGTTTAAAAAGATATTACATTAATATCATGAATATAATAATATCGCAATATTGTATTATGCTGTAATCGATGTGCATTAATCGCGATCGGAAGCAATTAATTACAAAGAGTATAATTCAATGTTAAAACTACTGGCCATCGATGTGCGCACTTATTTTTATCAACGACTAAAAGGATACAATTTTTTAAATTTTCTACTTGACGAACAAAAAGCGTTTCCTTCACATTTCGTTCGTACCACTCACTTTTAATTTAAAAGCGGCTGAATCCTCTTAAACCTTTATAACATGTAATTTTAAAGTCACAGAGCCATATTCATTTTTAAGCGTTATTCCATTTTTCAGTCGCGGATGGCAATGAAAAGCGGCGATAAAAAACGGTACGCCTGTCTGACCGAGTGGTGTAAGCAACTGTAGTTTAAAAATTCTACACGAAACTTAGGATATATATTTTTTTAAAAAGATTTTTTAAATTTCAATTTAATCTGCTAATTGGTAGAAAATAAAATTCTTCATACTAATATTTAATTTGAATGAATTTAAAATAAGCATTTTCGAGAATGATCATTCGAAAGTAGAAAATATAATAATTCTATTTAAGATATGTATTAAATTTTTCGCAGATAATATCCTCTTCTCCCGAAATCTATTCTGGAAACTGGTTCGAATGACTTCCAACAAACTTTCCATTAATCGTCAGAGTTACCAGAGGAGCGAGTAAATTCTTGAATAAATTGAAACTCCTCTTGCGGTTCTTATGCCTCACCTATAAGATCACTCATAAAGACGAGAAGTGGAGTCCGAGTAGGATAACAGGAGCAGCCAGAAATTTATAGCTTCGCGACGTACATACTCCTACATACATATAGATTGCGGTGCAACCGTTTAACGTAGTCGGTTCGTAGCAGTCTCGACTTGGACTGTTCCTCGAACAATGCCACGGTTCCCTGTTATTCTGTAAATGGTTTAAAACTTCATCCCCGCGCATCGTGATTATTAATCGGTCGTCTAATGCCCGAACTTTCTTTCGGTTAATGAAATATGTACTCTGCAATTCGTATTGCTGTTGCAACTCCGACAAAGTTTAATTGCTATAAAATTCCCCTTTTTACCTCGTTTCATTATTTTTCAACAGAAAATTGACAGTTAATAGTTATTAATTGCAGGCAGTATGTTCATAATAATTTCCGTTAAAGTTAGATGCTTTACATAGGATTATTATTCTGTTACGCGATATTGTATTTTATCCATAAAATATTACATAAAATAACCATTATGTTCGTCATAATTATTGCAATCTCTGGGTGGTATACTCGTTACGCAAATTTAAACGAGCCTAAATAATGATGAAATATAGCCTCATGTTACATACTTCTTTACGCGTATTCAGTTAAAGACTAGGTTACATATATTTAATAAATTTATTAAGAGCTTAAATGCTGACAGCATTTTGCAGGATAATATATTTCATGGTAGTATAGATACTAGAAAAGCACGAAGTCGGATTGTGCGCGCGATGAACCGAAATTCAATTAACGCGCAGCAGAGTCGCGAATCTGGATGTTGCGATTTTAATTTACAGGCTCGCCTAATTCTCCATCTGTTCGCTATGCTGTTATATTCAAGCTGCGTTTGCGAAAATATTATTTTCACCGTATTGTTGTTCACCGGAAGATGATGGTATTTCTATATGTAACGGCGGATATCGAACTGTTGGCATCGAATGCATTTAACTTCCTCTCCAAACACATTCGTTTTATTTCGAATTGCATTTGTTCTACTTTCCAATTGCCAGGTCGTGCGAATTTTATGAGCAAAAATTATTCTATTCGAAACAGTACTGTTTTAAAGTGGAGATGAAATTGTGATTTTAGAAAAATTTGAAATTACTAGTTAGAGAGTGAAACAATTTACATGGGGTTACACATTTTCATCTTAATGTTACAGAAGACACATGTTAGCGAGGTTTCCTGGTATCGGTGCAACAGGAAATCCTGAATATTATATCGCTCGGTTCGCCAATCGCCCGAGCCATGTAAACAAGAAATCGATAATGTCTTACTAGATCCCTGTAGTTTACAAATAGTTAATACCATCCGGATAACATTACTTAGGTCTGAATAGGTTCGATCAGCTAAGCTGCGTTAATTAGTCAGGTATGTTAGACAGGTGCAACCGCAATTATAGGAGCGTTGTATACAACGTTAGTAGATGTGTACGCATAAATTCCAATTAAGCGTGGCCATTCCCTAAGGGCCGAAATTCCTTGGCGTTTCGACGTGCTGATACTGCTCCTCGCAGGATTAGGATACCTCAAAAGCGTGCAAGCTCGCAATGGAAATCCTTCCGAGCGATATTACACTCTGTTCTCTAGGTTGGATATCAGAAATACAGCTGCGCATAGAAACTTCGATGATAGAAGCCTCCGAATGCTTCGTCTAAGACGCTCGCAAAAAAGAAAGGATTGAAATTTAACCCTAGAATTGAATAGGACTAAGAGTAATAATATTTCCAACGAAACAAATAAAGGAATATAATGGGTATTTGATAAATTTCTTTGCATACAAAACCCAATGTCCAATTATAAATATCAGAGCCAATAAAAATGTGCAGCAAGCCAGTCGACAAAATTCCTTGCCAATTTAGCTTTGCAACGACAGGTTATTCTGAGGATCGCATAAAGGGCGAATCGCAGGTAGGAAGAATGCTTGGAAGAGGGAATGAAAGAGCGGCGAAGAGAGGAGAGGAGAGGCGAGGGGAGGAAGAGGGTGTGCTCGAGCGTCACTACGACCCACATTACATCGAATTTAATTTCATGCCCTATCTCCGGAAGCCACGGTACAATGCTTCAACTGAAGCGGCTGCGAAACCTCCTTTGGCTTTCTCCTCTGCGAGCACAGACCACGCAATCTCGCTCGTCTCCCTACAAATCTATATGTACGTGTGTACACCCAGAGAGCCACGTCTTCCTCTTACTTCCGTTTTTCGATTTCTACCTTCTACCTTTCTACATTCGCCTTTGCCATTTTTTCTCTGGCTCCTTCTACTGTTGTTCTAACATTTCCCACTCTCGGTTGAAAAATTCTCTTCGTTTATACAACAGTTAGATAGCACCACCCAAACTGATTTATCCTCATAATTTTAACTGAAAACTTCTTAAGGAAAAAGTCATGGAGTTTAATAAATGGAAGTTTTAAGCGAAAAATTTGTACAGCTGGGCTATAACGCTTTAAATCCCAGAATTTAAATGGCGCATAGCGTTCGCGTAGGGGTTCGCACGAATTTGCATAACCATCCCTCGCGGCCTCAAGTTCCAAGATATCGCCGAATCCTTGAATATGAAATAATAAGGAAACTTGGAAGCTTTACATATTTAAATGTCAAATTGAATTACGAACCTTTAATGACACTTGATAAATTAACCAACTGTTGTCTAGTACTTTTGAACAATGTTCTGAGAAAGTATAATCGAGATCATCTATTATTAACTTTTCTTAATGGTCATTATTTTTCCTTTATGATTACACTCGAAATATTTTATAACTAAATATGTACATACATTTAATAATGTTTGTAAAAAATGCATTTTCAAATTCTTCAAAGAAAACGATACGTGTCCTAGTTTTTGTAAATCCTCTTACTGAAAAGTACTTTAACTGTTTCTATACGAAACTTCGATGTATAAAGTTTCCAGAAAATACTTTATTACCAGTAAAAGGAATTTCTTGCAGAAAGGAAATAGTGATTACTGGTCCCAGTGTCAAAGGATTTCGCTGGTGAAAGAGTATTTATATCGTACTTGCTCAGTTTTTCACCAAGTTTCTATCGGTTCCCTGTAAGTCGTTACTAAGGTTTCCGCCTTCCGCAAAATTTCCAGAGTCATTCTTCGTTCAAATTATTTACATGACCTACGTAACAAATGTGCTATACGTAAATATATAAATACTCGAAGGAACATAACACGCTACACGTACCATGATTGGCAATTAACCTCATAACTGATTGCTAAATCACCGACTGGTTGGCTTAATGCTAAACCACCTGTATTAAAGGCAGCAAATAGTATGGGTAGGAGCAATCTTCCGTTTAGCCCCTTGGGGACAGATATCAAATCGTATTTGCTGTGGTAATATCGCCGTTGTCGACAGTACAAACTCCACTCACCATAACCAGTCTACTATTTCGCCTTCCATTTTAAGAATACTTTTTCATCTTTCACTTCGTATCAGGAAATATTCTCCGCTTTATTCGAGTTTACGACACTGTAAACTTTATTATAATTACGGGTGACTCGTTTACTTGCTTGAACATGACAAGAATCATTTCGATAGCAGTCTTTGTAGCAATGTGCGATAGTAGTTTGACGTTCTATATTTGAAATAGTACTTATTGGAGACTCAATTAAAAAATGGAACGAGAAACGCTCTGTAGCGAAGGATTAGGATGAGGCTATTTCGATGAGAAAATTTGATCCAAATCCAATAATGAAGAAATTATTCGAGAGGTTCAGCGCTAAGGAAATACGACTTAAGAAAGAAATGTAATCGTCTTGTGCTTCTTCACTCGCTGCTCCACTTTTGCATCTTTTTTGATCCGCTTTTGCAGAATGACTTCGGTTCACCTAGAAGTATAAGGCGATTGGTTCCGCAGTTTCAAACGCAATAGTCTTTTAATTATCGCTAAAGCTTCTTTCGTCGAGTCATAGCAAAATGACGCATCTCCGATATACACAAATGGAGGCGAAGAACAATATAAGTAGATTCTAAATTATTTGACATTATACAATAGTTGAGAGCTGCTCAAATATTTCTACTGACTGTTTATTGATTTCCAGATTATTAAAAGTTTAAGTACTTAAGTTTGCACATTTGCGAACACCAGATATATTCGTATGCATTTGGTACTCATTGTTCGTACTTTTGCACTTGAGCCGAGTAAAATAGGAGTTTCCAGAATGCGCTTGCTGCTTCAAAGAATCAAGAACCTCGGGTGTACTATTCCAGTGCGACTCATATAAATCTGGAGCATCTAGATCCAATTCCTGATCTAATTTGACCCTTTGAAATACTATACCGGGTATCCTTAAAAGATCAAATCCGCGTTTTTTTTTCGACGAGAGGCCTTTTTAACGATATAGCTGACCATTAACGGCGTTATCGGTATGTGTTCGGCGAACTCGAGATTGCGCCTCCTCTGTATTTCTGACAATAATACTCCGAACGGTGTACTCGTTGAAATAAAGGAACTTTTTATGTAATGACTAGAATAAGGCTTTTATGTTGGTTAGTGGGTCAAGATTTGCCATGCGGCTAAATAGAACTTTAAGCCGGTCACTGGTTTCTCTGTGTGACCTAATAATCGACATTACGAATATACTTCAGGCTTTAATTTCATTCTCTTAATTACTGTCGAACACCTCAATTGAAATTATTCCACGTCACAGTGCTTATTACTGTTTTAATAAAGCGAAGTATTTTCAGACTTTTCGACGAGAATTCATTAAGGAAAATTGCATTTAAGATCCGTTATCATCGCGATGAAAAAACGAGATAATGTAAAGGATTTACCTCTGGCTTTAGAAATATGGACACTTAGTAAAAAGAGGGGGGAAAAAGGGGAAAAACGAGGAAATTAGAGTTTGAAAATATTCGTTAGATTTTCGGGAAATTCCTCAGGGTACTCTGGTAAAAGTGGAATTTTTACCGAAGAGATCCACGGGACTCTGTTTCCCTGTAATAAACCGGGATCCTCCAAGCGATAAGGTTTTATCACTCTAAAGTAGAGCCAGCATTCATAAAAGTGTGGAAACCGTTCGCTTCATATTCCAGAGCTGAAAGTTCGCCGACTGTTTTATAGTGGAAATCGCGACCTCCTTCGAAACTGTCTTATCCATGATACCTAAATCCGTTCGTTTCTTCCGTATACTCCATTCTTCTGATTAGGTACTCTTTCCACAGTTTCATTCCAGCCTGACGAGCATCGAATATTAAACAGTTCGATCAGAGTCGGTTCGACGAGAGGCCTACGGCTAAACTTCATTTAATACTTAAACCGAATTGGCCTCCAGGAGTTGACCCTCTTTTCGTCGAACTTTTGGCCAAACTCTCGTTCAACCTCGCGGTAACCTTTGCGCCAGCTGGCAATTCCCCGGAAAATTTTCATCGCTGCGTAGAATGGCTCCTCTCGCTCCGAACTGCAACCGGAAAATAACAGTTTACCCTACTGGCTCCCTTGCATTAGCATCGAGTGCAGCTTGGTATTATGAGAGGAAAAATTAACGGCCATTTTACCCCGGGGTTATGTGCCATTTTCCTACAAAAGTGGTCGAATAGTTTCCTCCAAATCGGCGATTTTATTTTCATGCGTTTCTTTCCCATTCGACGATCGTCAAATTGGTTTTCGATTGGAATTATTTTATGGGCCAACAGAATTGTGGAATCCTTAATATGGAAATAATCAGTGTATTACTGGTCGATTATTTTATCCTATCTAATGTATTTATTTGTTAAAATAAAAGAATTCTACCTTCTGTGATTCAAATCAGCCAATTATTCCTGTTTATTCAAAAATCAAGCTTATCTATCGGTCCAACAGACTGATGACAACCAACTTAAAAAAAATGAAATTCACAGCATCCCAACAGAGTTGTAGTCAAACCTGTGTTCAGTCAGCCAGTTTTCAAAGGCAGTTTTTTTAAAAGCAAGCTTCGCGAGAAAAAAGGGTTGTGCCAAGTGATCCTTTTCCCTGTCGTGCCACGTTTTCGGCTCACAGCCTCTGTATTTATATCAGTCGTTAGACGACGCGGATTGAACAGTACATCGACCGGGTAAATTAATTGGTTAAAGCACTCGGCCAAAAAGCAGAAGATTCGGGTCATGGTTCGAGTCTTACTCGACGAGTCACGCGCGACGCTTTTTCATCCAACTCTCTTCAGAGCTCTGATTTTAAGTGAAACACGAGCTTGGCGTTATCGTTTTTATTTTCCTCTGCTTTTCGAAACTCAGCTGCAGCCTTCAAGCTTGGATAAGCAAAGCGCTGTCCAAGCTTAGCGGGTTCTCTGCCTGTACATGCTTAGGTTTTAAGAGATAAAGCACGCTTAATTATGTAACCGGCAAAAGAATTTCTGTAATTTCGCTGAGAAAATGTATGTAGCTCGAAATTAAGCGTATTGCATTCTCATTGTCAGATAAAAAGTGATGCAACTCAAGAACGTAAGTGCCCGGGAAGGAAGAAAAACTGTTTTCGAACATAATTATACAACTAAAGAAATCTCCGAATAAAGAAATGGTTCAATATTAAAAAACTACTTTAATATTAAAAAAGTGTCTACCAGTCGTTACTTTCCAACGTCGCAAACCTGCAAACTTATTCTGATACCCTTCTAAAGTTGAAGTGCCAGATGTGCAATAATACCGTGCACACTTGTTAAACGTTGTCGATTCGCACGTTACTTCTCGCAACTTTTAGTATTGTGGAAAGGTCGTACGTCAGTATTGTAGTAGTTAGAAAATTGAAAAAGTTTCGTGCTTGTTAACGTATAAGCCCTATGACCAGCATAATTATCACTAGTTTTATTAACGGTAAAATCGTTTCATAGAATAAAACAAGTAAAAGAAAAATTAGCCAATATTAAATGTTTCATATACGTATTTAAAATAGAAATGGAGTTAAAGCAGCAAGTATTTACGATAATGCTGGTGGTATATGTTAAATAATATTATTTAACATTATTTAACATTATGGGACAAGTGTCAGGAATAATTAATTAACTACATACGTGTGACGTATGTTTCAGGGTGACCATCCTGCCAGATGGATGAGGATCTTAGGAAGGTAGTAGGACGGTAGGAGGTCATCGGCTGCGGGTGCAGCTGCTGCCCTGGTAGCTGCACCTGCAGCTGCAAGCGGCCAATCGTCTCGTCCACGGCGCTGCATTAAGCGCCGCTGCTGATTAGACGGCAGAACGATGCAGAGTACCGGCGATTATTACCAACGAGCACCGAGATGTTGTCCGGCAAGGAATGCCAGCGGCACTGGGGAATCGGTGCGCATCAACAACTCAGTCAAAGGCGCCGAACTACTCTGCTGTTGCTGCAGCTGCAGTACGGCGACCTCCACCAAGACTCCAGGACTTCTAGCGAGTCTTGGGGTCTGCATCCTGGTTCTCGGCTATGCGCTTCTCGGCGCGTTTGCCTTTATGGCCCTCGAGGGAGGCCTCAAGTCGGTCAGTACCTTACAGTCTAATTCGCACCCTCACTCAAAAAGTGATACCATCCGTGAATTCCTATACTCATTATCACCCAATTTACACCAAATTTTATAAGCAAACAAACTTTATTTCTAACTCAGCCTGTTACGACATCACAAATTAATAAATTGAGTGGAACACTTTTTAATTATTGGTCTTGATAAAAATTATAAGAACAAGAGAGAAGTAACGAATTTTAGAATTTAAGAACAGGGTGTCAATGCTATTTTGCAAAGCAGTGCACTGTAAGACAATTGAACGGAACCTGTGTCCGTTGGACTGGGATTTTTTAGTGGAGTATATATATTTCGATTGCGTGCTTCTGAGCTGTATAAAATACCTGCCGATGCAGAAAGAGCCCTGACAAAGGCAGAGCTTTCCACGCACAACCTCTTGCCGGTACGTGATCAAACTTAAGCTGAGTCGTCACGTTGCTTTGTGCTATTGATTTTCCCAGTAGTTTTAACTCGCTTTCAAGTAGAGACTACGATGCTCTTCAGACTCATCAGTAGGAACTGCTAACAAAAAGGTACATAACGGTACTGCGGACACTGAATATATCTAAATTTTCATTTGATGACAGTTTTAGTTATTTTTTTTCTTTTAATTCCGGGAATTGATCATTGTTCGCTTGAATCTTACAATCTCGAAAATTGTTATATTTATCGAAAATTTATTGGCCCCGAAAATTCAATTACCACAATATCGATAAACGTGCGGTTTCAATATAGACGTTTACGTAATATATAAAATATTATATTTGGTACCAGATACATTTTACACGAAAAATAGTGTGGTCAGATATTGAAAAAGGATGCAGAATACCAATTAAAAATTGCAGGGATCTCATTTCAGCTTGACGATTGCTCAAATTGCATTACACCGCAAAATGAGATTTTCTCGTTATTTCTAGAGCATTAATTAGTCCGTGTCTATCTCCAGATATTGGATCTGGCACTTGTACCGCCCACTAGAATTTGAAACTTTCGCCGTTTCTTCTAATTGCAAGGACAAAGTTAATGCAAGTTTCATATTACGGCGAATAACTGCCCGAACCTCTACTGAATTCACCCTTCATACTCATGTACAAGAAAACTAATTCTCCCACGATATTTCTTACACTTTTAGTATAAGAAATATTTTATTTTTTTATAATAGTTTATTTTTTCCCGTATTTTTTTCTTTGTAAAAATCAAGCATCTCTAAAGCGTAACAGGCTTATTCTTACGATAGAAGTTCTCCATTGGCTTAATCACTCTGGGACAGGTGGATATCAAAGCAAACCACTCCCTTGATAGAAGTTCATGTATGTACTACATGAGCTACATACATACGTACTAACCAAATAGAATCGAGCGGATAGTTGAAAGTGCTTATTAGGTATTTTAGGTCGACTAAACTATTCTCTGCATATTCATCTCGTCGAATTTGCTTATCCCACTACCACCACTAGCTACCACTACCGACCCGTAATACGAAAACACTAGGTCATCAGAAATTCGACTGCTGCCAACACGCGTTATGATGTAATACTATGCCCACTGTAATTATGGACTAACGAATGTTCCCTGTCATTGATTTGGGTGCCCGTACACCTATGGGATTACGAATTCGTGAAATTCTCTCTATCTCCATTTTAATTTTAACATGGATCCTATTCGTGAAATACTTGTCAACGGAAAAGCCACATCTGATTAAAATAGGAATTTCTTTTGTACCTCTATCCTATGGAAATTTCATCCGCCTTCATTCGAGAAAAAAAAGCGACCCGGAGTTAACGTTTAATTTCTAAATAAACCGAATTAATTAAAACACGAGAGAAACATAATATTGACCTAACTGTTTCAGGATGCGCCAAACGAGTTGGTAACCCCTGGAAACACAAAATCCGAGAGTGGAACTTACGCAATGCCCAGCCTGGAGGACGACACAGCGGCGATGGAACTACGAGCAAGGACTGTCGAGAAATTATGGAGCATCACCGAGGATTTAAATGTACTCTACAAAGAGAATTGGACTCGTCTAGCCGCGAGGGAGGTCTTAGAATTTCAAGAGAATTTAGCCCGCGGAGTCCGACGTACCTCTTCGCAATACGAACCTGTATCACCTCCGCGTTCCAGAGATCATCAATTCGACAAGCGGCCTCATGCACGGCGTTGGACGTTCAGCGGTAGCTTGTTGTACTCCCTCACCCTTATCACGACTATTGGTAAGTCTTAAGAAAAATTTCAAAAATTTCAAAAATTTCTTTGAAATTTCTTCTTGAAAATGAACTTTTTCTCTTACTTCTTCGTCCAACATTCTTCTAACTTTTTTCTCTCTACTTTAGAATTCCTATTGCATCTCATTATTAATATTTCAGGATATGGCAGCGTAGCGCCACGAACAGTATGGGGTCGTCTAATCACGATAGTATACGCCTTGGCTGGTATACCATTGATGCTAGTATACCTGAGCACCGTGGGTGATGTGCTGGCCAGGAGCTTCCGTCGTCTGTACGGCCGACTCTGTAGACCTCGAAACTGCACGAAGAAGCAGCAACCACCACCGCCGCCGCCGCCAGTCAGCGGAATTATCAGCAAACCCTATCGTTACGACAACCACGTCGACAGCAAGTCCGCCAACTATTACGCCGCCAGTAGAGAAAGCTCGTGCGACGACCTCGGCACCAGAGGAACCGGAAGCGCAATTCTCCTCGATTGCGGAAGCGAAGGCCTTCTCCACGCCACTACCAGTTCCACGGCAGCCTTACAGGTATTTTATTTTTTCAAATCCTTTGTCTGTCTTCTCCTAATTTTTTCGTCCGTAACTACTATCCTTTACTATCTCAAATGATAGTAAACTCATCCCTACAACCCCTTTTCCGTGTAACAATGCTAGAATATCCTTAAAACGAGTGAGCGGAGTCATAGCGAAGTAAATATAAGTTTGCTGTAATATTCAAATTGGCTAAGTAGTCCTAAATCCAAAGTTTAATCGTGGAAAACCAGTTCGGAAATAGCTGGCAATTAACTCGTGCTCGGGAAACTGTGAGAACGAATTCGCCTCGAAAGTGCCAGGAACTTAAAGGAGAGTTAAAGAACAATTAAACAGATCGTTTAGGAAACGGGATCAAAATCGAGAAGAAAGTCGTTGCCGTCAATTCGTTCGGATCTCTTTAGAGTCAGCGTCGTGTGAGACCAAGCAGTGTCGCGTTATAATTTCGTTCGTTTCACTCGAAAGGAGCTAGAAAGAAGAGTCGCGACGACGAAGCTTACGGCGTGATTTAAAGTGGCAGCCAAAGTTTGCTATCGCGATAATCTTCAAACTATTCTTTTCCGCTCAGTTTTGCACTCGGTTGGAAATTCGATCGCTAGTTTAGCGCGCCACTGTTTACGGCTTACCTTTATACGAACCATAAACGCTCAAGCGCGTTGGTTTATACTCTGTCAACGTCGTTAAAAATTAATTTGCAAAAATGAAACCAAGTTTCAGAGTAGAGTCCAGGAAACAGGTCAGGTCACAACAACAATATTTCTGGTAAATTCGGAAAATAGTTATAGAATGAGGAAATTTGCTGGAAAATCATAAGACGAATCATAAGACGAATCATAAGACGAATCATAAGATTTAATGATAGAAGAATAATGAAAATAATGCAAAATGAGAGGACGAAGAGATTTGAATGTTTTTATAAACGATATCGTCGATTGCGACATATCATCCGGCGATCACTGACAGATAACCGATTTGAAAACTTGCAGGATGTAGCATCGGGGAATGGAAAGCGTCACTTCCACCCGTGCTCGCTCTCCCTGTCATCTGGCTCATCTCCGGCGTACATGGTGGAGGCAAGCGCCGTGCGAATCCCAATAAGCCTCTGTCTGGTGATAATGCTGATCTATATATGCGGCGGTGCGCTGATGTTCAATCGACTGGAAGGCTGGAGTCTTCTTGAAGGCGGTTACTTCTGCTTCACGAGCCTCGGCACCATCGGCTTCGGTGACCTGATGCCGATCGGAAGAAACGCGCCAACGGCTACGCTCGAGGAGCTCAGCCTCTGTGCATGCTCGCTCTACATTCTCGCCGGAATGGGACTGATCGCAATGTGCTTCAACCTCGTCCAGGAGGAGGTGGTACGCGTGGTCAGGGTCTTCGGTAGAACCTGCGGCATGTCGTCTGGGGTCGTGGTCGGACCTATGGGTGGTACAGGTATCCCTGATACTGGCACTCCAAAGGGAACCAATAAACATTCTTCGGAGTGAAACTTGCACGTTCGTTCACGTTCAAGCTCTCTGATTAGAATTTCTCTCTTACATAATAATTTTCACCGCCTATTTTTCCATTGAAGAATTTCCTACGAGAAAGAAAAAAAAAATGCAAAGAGGTGTTCGAAAATCTCATGTGTACATTTCTCTTTTGAGAATCGAGTCGATCGACAGTCGAGTTTTCGTAAGTCTCTCGACTGACGTAAAAAAAAACGTCTGGAGTATTCGGAATGACCTACGGCATGTCGTCCGGGGACAAAACCCCATAATACTCAATATGGACTGCCGACGAATTCGCGGTGAAGTCGAGGAAGCGCCGTTGGGTGGTTCCTTGGTGAAGTTGCACAAAGCGATTCCTTGTGCGAAAGTAAGTTTGAAGTGCAGGATAAAGTTCTCACAGTTCCAGACTCCACTTTCGAGAAACTGGGATTTCGAAATTGACCGATTATACATATCTGTTCTCCCGGGCATCGAAATTACGGCAGAATTTTATATGCTCCTCTCTTTATGCATTCCGATCGTTTGCATTCGCGAATATGGCAATATATGGTAATTAACGAGTGTGTTTGATATGTTGCAATAAATACTGGAGAATTTTATTCTACAGCTCCGCCCTATTTGTGCACGGAGAATTGCCCGTTTCTCTGTTACTCCCCGAATTGGTCTGCACGCTGTATAAGTGTTATGGGAATTATATTTTCAAGTATTTATTTCTAAATAATTAATATACTCATATCATACTCTTGCAGTAGGACTATTCTAACAGCTTATTCTTGAAGAAAATCTGCAAATCTATTCAAGCTATCTTTACTATCAATACTATTAATTTTGTTACTTAAAAAAACTAGAGTCCACTGTCTATTCAATAGAGTCACTTTTATATTTTTAGAAAGGTCTCATTGGAAAAGTAAATCTCTTCAGCTCTACTGCAATTTCTCTCTATGTGTACTGAATATTCTTCAACATTAGTAAAAGAACAGCTACGTGAGACGCACACACAGATATATACACAAATTGCAGTCACTATACAACATTAATCCGTGCTTACACACACACATACACACACTCGATCATAATAGGAACACAACTCTTACACTTTGCCGTTTGGATACCATCTTCCAAACCAATAAGGGCATTTTTATCTTTCCAGTGGTATCTCCCTCAAGATACTAATGGACGCGATCGTCTCTTTACCAGGTGGCACGTCAAGCCTAAAGAGCGAAGTCGATGATGGCGGCGGCACCAGTGATTCGAGATTATCCGAGCAAGACGAAGACGCGATCGCGATGTCAATGGTGCCGGCGTCTTGACAGCATCAGGCCAGGAGCCTCGCGGATGGTAAGCTCCTGGCCCACCCGTCGAACCCTGCCATCAAGCTGTCACCAGGACATCATTCTCTGCCGCGTAAGAAGAGCACCGACGCAAGAAATCCTTCGCTACTACAGTTTCATCGTGGCCACTCGCTCCGTCGAAGTTGCCTCTCGCCCACCCAGTACAATCATCAGTCCCAACAACAGCAACAGCAACAAGAGAGCTCGATGCACTTCGAGTACTTTGTACCACGTAGCGTTAGCGAGTTTAATCTGGCGGCGGCTGCGGTAACGGACATCGCGGTACCACCGCCGCCGCCGTCCTCAGTTCTAAGGCCCGCAACCACCAACCCTGCGACACCTGCTACCACGGCCTCCGGACCTGGTACCGCCACGGCGAACCAAAGAAACCTGCCGGATTGTCCCAATACTGCTACCCGTAGCCGGGAGAAAATGGTCACCTTCGAAGACGAAGGTGGCAACTGCGGCAGCTCCACACCCACCAGGAAGAACCTGGCCGGGATGGACAGTGTTTTCATGTGACGCTGCAAGCGAGTTTTGCGACAGCGTTGCTCGTCGTGGCGGCCAGGCAAATGTCGATTCCGGGGATCGTGATGGTGGTTTATAACGCTACCATACGGATGGAGCTTTTTCGAGAGTACGGTCTACGAGTCTTTGCTCTTTTGGGCATCAAAATTTGCGTAAGAACGCTATGCTCGCTTGGAAATACCGTTTGTCGTTTTTCGAATGCTCGGCATTTTGATGCATCGGTCTTTAGACGTTTCTAGGATACGGTGGTCTATTTCCGTTTGCCCGGATTTCAGCAATCCGATGTTAGTCTGGCTGTAAGTCGCGATACGCGAACAATCCAAGGAACATCCCAAGTGCTTCTTGCGATTGCTTCGATCTTTAAGAGATTTTAAGCTGTCGTAATTAATGTAACAGACTGAAGAATTTTGTAACACAAATCTCAGGAAGGCTTTCACATAGATACAAGCAGAATTTCTGATCCAACTTAAGTATGAGGAAAAACGAAAATGCAAGGACGAAACCTTATTGCTTGTTGTTACTGAACATCTACCAATGATCCGAGTATGACCCATAGCAACACACAATACGTCTGCACAAGTGTAAGAACTTCTTGATACGAAAAACAGGTTTTTACGGAACATTGATTCAATGAAACGAAGACATCCTTGACGCAAAAGTACAGCAGAATTTAGTGAATCAAACAAATTGATAACTTACGCGTTGCGTACGCGAAAGTAATATTTAGCGACAACAGATCGCTCTCGTAAAACAGTGTTCATGAAACTCAAGATAACAAAAATTGTGTTTCAATGTGTTTGTGTATGTCCATATCTGACATAATCTTGAACGAGATCCGAATCACATTCTGTATTCCTAGTAATACGTTTCTACTGTTTTTTCAGAATTAGAAATACGAAAGGACGTTTGTAATCTTATTTTACCAATTCACACGATGGTTGCATACATCCGGTTCTCCATTCTGAATTGACAATCCTGATTATTGTAATCTGCTCACAGATCTACCGTTCCATCGAACGACGTCATAGAGATATCAGAGATTTTCATGTGAACTTTACACTTTGATCGAACCTTTTTACATTTGGGTTTATTTTTTACACTAACTGCACAAAGTACCGCGAGCGGCCTCAAGATCAAAAGAAAAAGAAAGAGGACGGGGGAGGGGAGAGTATATCCTAACAAGGCGAAACATAGGTATAGTACAAACGCGTTTCACCGGAAGGAAAGAAATAAAAGAAGTCTTTAAAGAGTGAAAAGCCAGGAGACAAATACCATCGAACTGCTAACTTTTTGCACACTCCACAGAACAATACATTGCAGCCAATCCAACTGAACTACCAGCTTTTTCGGATTCGTCGTGTACAGATTTTCGAGAGGAATATATATATATATAAAGATATTGTCTTCGAGTCTTTGTACGATCACGAAGGATCGATTTATCAAGACTTTTTGCGACTAGCATCTAGGTCAGGAAGAACGCCGTCACTAGATTTGTATGAATTAATTATACGTATACATATACATATATGATAACTACAGTTATTACTACGACGCTAGCTGATTACTAGTATTGCTGCTGATGATACCCTTATTGTTGCATTATGATTATTATTACTACGATCTACTATTACCAATAGTGCGTATGACACCGTCGGAGAATGGACGCTTTAGCGCGCGTGGATCTTGTCGGACAATTTAATCGTCGTGCGTGTCGTCCGTTTCAGAATAATCATAAATTATTAGGTACTTTGTATGTGGATCTATACACGCTGCCACTTTCTCTATTCGACAACCTTCTTCCCACCCTTTGCTAGTTTTCTGATTTTTGCAAATATACGTTTTGAAACGCTTACCGTGATTATGTGTTCGTCAATAGATCTTGTTAGACAAATCTAACTTGTTCAATATTCTTCTGTGGCCTATACGTGGATATTGCTCTTGCGAAATTAATGGACTACGTTTAATTCGTATATTTGTAGATTATGATGAATTACAATTCGTTTTAAATCTTATACTCTAGGTTTTCATTTTTTCTCGCTTTCGAACAATGTGTTTTACGAAATTGTCATCTGATCGATGCTTCAAAGGGTTCGCGCGATGTCCATTCGTACCACAATGAAAATTTCCAAATTCAACGCACAATCTTCCAATTGTTCAGTGTTTTTCAAGGAAAGAACGATCTGGATGCGCGTGACAGAAGAAACAATTGTCGAGTAGAGAAAGCAAAGTAGGGCCTTAAAAACGAAAGCTGCCTCGGCGAGGCTCCAAAAAGACAGGTTTAATATAGGCAATGAAAAAGAACTTTCCTGACTATAAATTTAAGGCACTCGTTTAACACTCGAGCGACAGGGTTACTATTATAGCACGACGAAGCAAGTAACTTTTGCTTGGGGCATCGAATAATGGTTAAGTTCGACTGAAATAGCGATTCTCACGTACTGATCAATAATATCACTTCCTAAACGAAATCCGAAGTTCTATCAGAAGTCAATTTCAAGAGGATCTGCTAATTTTAAAACCCTCCATTCTTTTTATTCCCTCTACACCGAATCCGATTTTAACAGAATTACGAACAATTTCAAAGCTCTATTACAAATAGGTGAAAAAATCAAATTCAAACTTCATATATATCCTTAGGCGTAATTTTTATTCGGTAGATGAAATTTTATAATTTGATACATGTCAATAAGATTAAAATGATTTAGATGTATATGAGAATAATAATGCTAGTATAGTCTTATGTAAAACGTGTGTAAATTTTTCCGGGAAATCCATGGGAAAAGAAAGGTGCTCCAATCTCGAGTAGAGAAACCAATACCGTCGTTAAAGTGTTAAACGTTCGTTAAGGGCAACGTAATTTTAATACCAATTCTGTAATCAAGTCTCCTAGACGTTAAGTAACTGCCGCTGTGCTGATCTCCCGAAGATACCTCGGGTGATAAATACCGCGGGAATGAGAGTCTGCATTGACTGTCGCCAATTGTCGTATACATATACTGTGACTAAAGATTAATAATAATACGTATTAACGAGGACCGCATGTTTGCGAGCCAAATTATATGGTATGTCCAAACAACCGAGTATAATTGAAAGTGTTCTTTTCTGCTGCGTGTATTACGAGAAAATACACGTTCCTCGTTTAAATGTTGTTTTATTCAATGGTCTAATTAATTTGCAATTATTTTACTTCAATGACCCTTTTTCATATTTAATATGCTGCTGGTATTCAGGGAAATAAATGTAATTGAGGTAAGTTTATTATTAATTCTGTATTAAGACGATAATAAAATTTCAACTTTTTTAATCTCATGAATTGGTTACACAAAGGATGATTTCACATTTTACAGATAAATTAATTTTGCATACAACAAAATGAGCATACATCTCTAGAGGAAATGAACACATTTCTTGGAGGCCAAACTGAAGTTTCTAGTCGTTTCAATCGTCGCCGCAATCGTCGTCGCAATAATCCCACTCATCATCGCAGTTCGCGTTATCACCTTGTGATAATCCTTTACAGCTGTCAACATTTATAATTTTTGCTTGCGGTTTCAATAATCCTAACTTTTCTAAAATACCTGAAAGTAAAATTTCTATTTTTTTTCCTAATTCCATGACATTACTGTTTACATCGATTAGACAAATTATTGATCGGAATCAATACAGTAAAATTACAGCTAGATTTTAATAGAGAGTGATGCACTTATGATGGCAAAGACAACTGAAAAAATTGTTTTCCGTTTAAACAACAATTTTAATATAATCTAATGATTTAACAAACCTCGTATCCTTTTCATCGGCTCCAGCTTGAATATTCCGTAATCCTTTTCCAAATTTTTAACACCCAGATAAATCGTGCGTGCTATGTCGAAAAGTTGATTAAAAACGAATTGCGCGGTGCATACAAAAATTAATATAATTATAACCAAACTAAGAATAGTTTCGAAATCGTCAAGGTAAAGGTGTAGCCACTCTGGCAGTAATTCCTCGTTCATTTTTGACTAGAACGTTGCTCCTTTCGTTTTAATCGAAAGGGGCTTAAAACAGGAAATTCTGCGATTTTTGCCGAATTGCTGTTTTTCGCTATTGCTTCTTTAAACTGTACAACAACGGCAAGGACTATTAAAGGATTATCGTGGGATTGGACTGTTCCTCTTGAAAATTTATCGCCGAAAAGAAGACATTGCCAAAATATTTTGATGCGTCCTTTCACGACGTAAATTTACTCGAATATCGAAATACACAAGAAGTCGATAACGTATTATCGATCATTGTTTTCCGATATAGCGAAAGTCTGTCGTGCTGTTTCTATTTTATTTAATCGATAATATCGATGATTGAATAACGTGAATCTTGTTAATAATAATCCATTATCGATTATGGTTTCGATTAATATTTAAAAAACTTTCTAATCCCAACCCTCTAAGTCCTTTCTATGCTACTTTCTAAATGTTTCTAAATCTTTCAACCTCAATATAATAATCATATCAGTATCATATTACAAATAATTTAACATTATTATTGAACAAGTTGGCTCAATTAAAGAAATTATTTTTTTTTTCCTTTAAAATTTATTTTCAGATTGCCATTATAGTTCCACAAATTACTATGTCCAAAATCCTCACTCATAAAAAACTATTTCCTTTGAAAAAAAGCAAGTTACGTAATACGAGTACAACTATACCCAAATTGTATCTAACTATTAATAAACCATGCGAGGTGTGTCCTTGAATCGAGTTACTATCTATTTAGGTCTGAATGCGCTTCCTGTCAGAGTATTCGAAGTCACGAGCAACGTTTCCAATCGTTGTGCACTATTTTGCTGTTCAATTAAATCAACATGGTGAACGAACATATCGAGCAACGCATTCTCGCGTTATACAGCGAACGGAAGTGGGATAGCATTGTAAATCTGAATTTTAAAGTGGAAAATGTCGAACAAAATCGATTGTTTTGGGTACTGCCAACTATGGATGATCTACAGTGGATGAGGAAGGTTATAAAAAAATACGACATGTGTGGAGTAGTGAGCATAGGCTGCGGTTGTGGTTTACTCGAGTGGTTGTTTCAAAGTTACACTGGTAAGCTTTTATGACAGAAGGTCTGGAAGAATCCTGAATTATTTTGTCACTTATTTTCGGTCATCGTTAGTTATGTCACTCAATCTCAGTCATTGTTCGTTATATCTAAATTGCGAGTTTCCATGCAAATATGAATTGCAATTTTAACTTTACTGTTCTATTTTGAATCTCGAATAATATGATACATTTTAGTTAAAAAATTCAAACTGATCACTAAAGTAAAGAATGTCCTAGCTCTTTCGCTTTTTTCGAATTAGTTATTTAGACCCTTTGAATTTTCTCTACAAAAGTAGAATACATTGCAATTTTGCAATTTTCTTTCAGGTTTAGACGTAATTGGCGTAGAGCTCGATCAATCTTGGTGGCACAGTAAATACGCGCCACCCTTATTCCTGGAAAATATTCAGTTTATTCAAGAGAAGCAAACGCAGAATTATCGTATTGACGAAAAATACGCTCTATTATTTTGTTATTTCAACAACGCTGCGGCTTTTCGGACTTACATGCAAAACTACAATGGTCATCTGGTACTTGTAATTGGTCCAGCCGAGGGAGAAGAGCGCAGCACAGATCCGCTTCCACTCGACGACAAATTTTACAAATACGGATGGAAGCTAATTGATAAAAAACGATTTGGTCGATCGAACGATCTTATTGCTGCGTATACACGCTGACAAATCATATATTTTTCAAATAAATTATTTTATAGAAAAAATAATAATTTAATCGAACTTTTATCTATTCCTGATCTTATCCCCCACAAATTCAGCATCATATTATAATTCAAAATCAATTTTCGCTAATGGATAATGCATGTACTGATCGATAACTTTGATTATCAATTATACGATATTCTCAAGTTGAGTATCAGTACTATAAAGTATTATTTAGATACCGTGAAGTATTCCACTTGAAGTATTCCACTTGAAGTATTCCAAAAAAAGAAGGAATAGCATTAAAATTGAAAATGTGTAAGTGGAATGAACAAGTAGAATCGCATCTTCTCTCTCACTTTAGATCAGCTTGTTTTTATGCCAATTTCGTCAGTTATTCTGTTTAGTGCAACTAGCAAATATTGCCGTCGGCCTCGTTCGGTTTGACTACTTCCTGTAGCACTTGCCAATCGAATCTAGGCTGCTTAAATAGATTTTTCGGTTAACGTCGTTGATGGTCAGGGCAGAATCCCTTGCGAATCAGAGAATTTACCAGCTGCAATGCTATCAAGTACATTCCGAATAATCTCTAGTGTCGATTTATGCATCAAATTGGAAAGACTTCGATAAAAAGCACAATGATGTAACAGTTTTGTATGCGATGATATCGCCATCACTTTGTTCTAGAAAAAATCTGATCGTTAGATCGAAACACACTGAAACATTGCCAAAAGGAGCTATTGGTAATTGATATTGATATACTGTATGCACGTGTAAGGCTTATCACAGTGATTGCGTTGTGCTAGCAGTGATAAGATCATGTGAGTCTTCGAAGTGAGACAAAGCTAGCCCAATTCTAAGTATCAGATGTCTCTGAGAAAGTGGATTGTTTGCGTATATAAGGAGAAGGAATACGACTTTTGGTACGAAATTAATCCACGACGCTGCGGACCTAACTGCTCGGCGCAATTCCAAAATGAAATGTAAGTTTAGAAAGTTTTTGTCAATGACATTTATCATTAACAGAAATGAATGTTAGTTAATTCTCAATTTTGAACGTAGCAATTCATATCCTTAGATAATTGATACTTCAGAAAAAAATACATCATTTGTTTTAAATTTTTCAGTCGCAATCGTATTGCTGTTTGCCATCGTAGCCGTATTGGGCTTCGCCAACGCGAAAGACGTTCCCGGTGGAGAGTGTCCGGAAGAAAATGGTAACGATGTCTTTCTGCTTCCGAATCTTGGCGATTGTGGAAGCTTCTTCTCCTGCGACAATGGTGTACCAGTAAAGTTGCAATGCCCACCTGGAATGCACTTCAATGCCAAAAAACGTGTCTGCGACACTAAGGCTCGTGCCAAGTGCAAGGTGCAAGCTTAAAAATCTGGACCTCAGTACTTGTTATAAAAACGACCGAACTTCCTACCGAACTATGCATTTAAAGATGTAATTACTTTAGCTTATAAGTTAACGGTAATAAATCACATTTCTCACCTCCATAATAGCTTACTTTTTATACTCCACAAGAATGAATGAGAATTCTAAGCCACTTGGCTAATTCGAGTTGACTAAGCAATAAATATATTATTCTGGTTAAGTTCAACTGACTGAGATGTGTTTTCTGATAATATGTACTACTGTGTTATCGCGTTTGGCATGACACACTAAGATAGTGTAAATAAATATACATAATGGAAAAAAATGAGAAGAAGTCGTGAAAAGGCGTCACACGATGAATTTCGATGGGCAGTGCGATACAGGTGAAAGGATTGAGATCCGAAGGTCACTACTAAACACTCGCGAGTTAAGGTGTTTTCAGACAAGCCGAACACTTTGAATTATCGAAACAATTTTTCTACACTTTTATTTACCGATTTATTTTACTTCGTTAATGTGTTTTAAGTTCGAGGAACCGTTGCCACTTTGCCCGTAAACTAAAGTGCGACTGTAACACCGAAGTAACTAAACGTCTGAAATATATGTGAATTATCACAGTTAATGCGTCAGGCAATGATACGCACTGATATGACAAGAATGCGTTATACACATGTGGCATCGACCTTTATACTCCCTCCTTTGTCCTACATTTGGATAAAGTTGATTTTAGCTGTTAGTTTTCTTCTTCGCGTGAGTATTTCAACGGATTACACTGTTGAAAGAGGATTGTCAGCATAGCGATCAAATTTGAAATGTTCGCTAAAATTCTGCCGTTTTTTTCAAAGTATGGATACCAAATAATAATCACACTTTTCTCTTGTGTTCTATTTAAAATAATTTACGAATATTTTGGAAAAAATCCGACTGACCCAGGGGAAAAATCTAGTCCCGAGGTGCAAAAAGACGAAGGTAATAATCGTTTTTAAAAATAGAAAAGTATTTTATACAGTTAAATTAGATTAAACGTGAGAATTATTTTGTAGAAGAGGAAGAAGATACGGAAAATGCTGAGTGTGCGGAGCCTGCACTTCCAAAAGATTTGCAACACATTCCATATGATTATCAAAAACCAACAGAGGAAGAGCTACTCCGAAGGGCTTCTGAATTCTACGCAATTGCAAATGCCAGAAGAACATTGAGATTCTTCAGTCCAGACCCAGTACCGAAGCAAGTTATTCATGAAATAATTAAAGCCGCAGGTTTGTACGAATATCTCCAAGTAAAATGGATCAATTCATTGTAGAATATTAAACAAGCTTGTATAATTTGCTGTAGGCACTGCACCAAGCGGAGCACACACAGAGCCTTGGACCTTTGTCGTAGTGTCAAATCCCGAATTAAAATCTCAACTCAGAAGTATCGTCGAGCAAGAAGAGGAAATAAATTATAAAAAACGAATGGGCATTAAGTGGACAACAGATTTGTTGCCACTGAGAACAAACTGGATAAAAGAATATTTGACAATCGCACCATCATTGATATTTGTATTTAAACAAACTTACGGAATCCTACCGAATGGAAAACGGAAAATTCACTATTATCACGAAACGAGCGTTTCCATTGCATGTGGCATTCTTCTCACAGCTATACAAGTAAGTAAACGAAGATTATCGTCGCAACGTTTACTCACTTTGCAGAAGAAAAAAAACTCCAAGAGAATAATATGAAAAAAATAGTATGCAGGTTTAGTTACGCTAACGTCGACTCCTCTCAATTGTGGACCTGCTATACGTCGGCTACTTGGTCGTCCAAGCAATGAAAAACTCGTTCTGCTGTTGCCAATCGGATATCCGGCCGAAGACGCCACTGTCCCCGCGCTCCAACGGAAACCTTTATCCGAAATTCTCGTCGAATTCAATTGAGCCAATGGCTACCGGAATTCTCGACGACATTATTAGGTATTTGCTTAAAACTACGTGAACTCACAATGACGATAACTGTTGTAGTTTTCTTTAAAAAAATTCGTATATTTAAAAAAAAGATTATCTTAAGCACATGAATAGAGCGAGAGGCAGATTTCAACGAGACCGGTACACAAGTCGAAAGGATCACAAGAGTGTGTTCTCAAAGAGTTATGTACTTCGTAAATACGTGTTTCGTACTACTAGGAAACTTTTTACAAACTATTATTTATTGAAGTCTGCGTACAATAGGTTATCAATAAGCGGTATAAAATGTAAACCAACCACTCTTAATGAAATTAACATGACAATTGACTGATTGGAAACAGTCAGTTGGTGAACTGTCATATCGCGTATGTATGTAGAATCCCGTGGCGCGTCATTAGGCAACTCTAAACTTATTCGTGAAGAAGAGAAGAAAAATATTTATCGTACGATAATACCTGCGCGAGTCGCCCTTGTATTTTAAATTAAGTACATTCGATATATATATATGTATATGTATATATGTATGTATAAAATATAAAAATACTGAGTTGAGATAATGGGCACATAGAATCGTTTTGCCGCAGTCTGGTGCGCGTGTCTATATCATAATTATAGGTATGCCACTACTAAGAGCTATGTCATTATATGTTAAAAGCTTTAATTTCACAATACACATAGATAAACACACACTGCTTCGTTTTTATCGTTATAAGTGGAACAAATATTATTTAACATCGAATCTCCTTGTATAATTACCGTGTCTTCTCTTCTCAAAACGCTCAAATCGTTCACCTCGGTGTGAACGGCTCGTAGTGTAGAGGAACTAGATTTCTCAAATTATATGGGAAAATCGTAACGAAAGTTCGATATGCTACAGATGAAAAACTCTGAGAATTAGGAGAGTATTACGAAAATACTATTCTTATACATACACATATATGTATATTTCTACATTTTGTGTTGGGAATTGTCGTTGAAAATAGAAATTTCTCCTTCGTCAAAAATAAAAAACATGTATCCTTATGGTACTGATCGTTAAAATCACTGTGAGTAAAGTACTGTTCGTTGGTAACGCAATCTACTTACATAACCGAGTGACAACTGTCGGGATATTGAGTATTTTACACGTACCACCCCCGTTTCCTTAAGCTACACCTAGTTTAGTAACCACTTCCTTTTTGTACAAATGCTACAGCAATGTAAACAGCAGTAACAACGTGAGTCAATAAGACAATAAGAGGATCGAAAACGTATTGACTATTTTCTCCTGGTAGAAGAAATCAAGAGAGGGTGACGTTCGGATTGAGTGCTGCTGTCTTAAATTAAATTAAAGTGCAAGAGGAAAATTATTTCGATAAAATTATTACTTCGATCTCAATTAATGCCATTTACCCGTTGTAGCAAACTTCTCGCAACTACGCGCCCATCGCGTTCACTGTCTTTCCTCACGTTTTGCGCTGCACGAGGCAAGGGAAGTCTATGTAGAAATATTGTACACATGTTACAGTAGAAGAGCAATAATTATATTTATCGTATCTCTGAATACTCTCCTAATTCAGCAAGAAGATGTCTCGCGCATTGTGTCGCCTAAGACAAGTCCGGAGTTTATTCAGAAGCGTGTGGCCTTATTTAGTCACGACGATGAAATTCCGCTATGCACAGACGGCAAGACCAGGAGCCCTCGGGAGGAGAAGCAAGAGGCGGCGACAGGCAATACATGTGGTACCCACGATCACAGTCGTCGCAAAACAGCAGCTGATCCTGGTTTGATTCGCGCAAATCAAGTGACACATTAGAACTATACTTATCTTCATTCGAGACATTTTTCATACTTTTGTTGCTTGCTTTATATTCTTGGTCATATGGGGAAATAATGATGGATCGTAATGGAAAGAAATATTGTAGATCTTGCTCATTTTTAAACGCAAGTTTTGTGTAACTTGTGCAAAAGTATAGTTTTGCCCTCGAAATAAAAGTTGGCTAGTTGTACTTTTCTTTCCCAATACTATTACGAGTGCGATACTCGGCCAATATTGAATCAGTGAAAAAAAATAAAAACTCGTAAAAGTCGAAAATGATCGGTAAGAAAATTGGTACGCGAATTGAAGGATCGTTGTGTGGAAACGACAGCCGAAACTAATTGACGAAGATGAAAGTAAAACGAAATACGTAGAGATGATCCGATATAGTTATTCTGAATACTTACATCGTTGTCCGAGGTGCCACAAATGGAGCAGCATTTGCATTCGATACATTGCCACCTGTACTTGCGAACAGAAACGATCATGTTCGCTGTGAATTGCAAACAAGTCGGATGCCCTAAAAACAAGAACGTACGCAGGTCAAGGAACACGCATATGGGATGGAAGAGGAGTCTTTTGGACGAGCAGAAAGGTGCTAGGACATTTATCTCGTGCCGAAGAACAGTGAACTCCAAGCTTTCGAACTGACATCTACTTTTTTCCCATATTCATTTCAATCTTTTTTTTTTCAAAACGCGTGCCAAATTCACAATCGCATCCGCTCGTTTCGACTGGATTTCTCGAAACATTTTTCTAAAAAATGAGATCTTTTTCATTCTCGTTATTTATTTTCTTTTTGTATTCACGTATGCGCTCAGAAATTTGACATGACTTTCACCTTTCCTCAGCACTAAACGTCCGGAATAATGATACGTTTCATACATTTCCGTATAGAATATTTTATTTCATGATATCTGCGACTTTTGATGTTATCTCTGGACATACTCTTATTTTATCTGGAATAGCAGGTGGTGAATAACAGCGGGGCGTACCTTGGAATAGTTCACGTTCTTTCTTGCGTAGCACAATATAAACGTCACGAGTAGCACACTCTCGCCCTCGCACTTTCGTACTTACATACGTCATACAATCATACATTTGATAAACTACTACTCGTATATCCTGCCTCTGACTCTCTCTACATCCCTTACCACTCATCACTTACCACTGTTATCTCTTCGCTCACAACACTCATACGCTGCTCTCTTTCTCTTTCTCTCAAGTGGAATCTATACCTCCCTAATACAGCGTATCGTGCGAAAAAATTAATTGCACTACAGCCAACTTCCGTTTCTCTCGGTAACCAAGGGTAAGAAACGAAGACTTTGACAGAATTCCAGCTGGCATTGAAATTCTTCAAATTCTAGTGTTGTACGCGTAGAACATTCCTCAATGAATTATATGTATGTATTAATTGAGGAACGGTGATTTTGAAAGAGAGGACAAAAGTAAGTGTAGTGCGATTAACTTTTTGACCAGGAACATCCACGCTTAATCCCGTCCACCAAACCCATCCCCTGCCCATGAAATACGTTTCTCCCGTTTCTATGCCTGTCGGATGCGTGCAGAAACAGGGCATATGCACGCAAGACCACGCAAAAAATTAGTAGTACACGCATGCCTGGAACCGTACACATACGCCAGAGGATCGTGGATGGTTCCGGACACTCGTTAGTATCGTACTAATGCACACACACATATGCAGAGAGACACAAACCGTATCTCTACGCATATGTATCTTCCTGATATTATTACTGGTACTTAAACAATATATTTATAAGCCTCATGAACATTGCTTAATTGAAATTGTCTAGTAACAAACCTTCGATTCTATATAACAAGAAGGAACTATTTGTATGCTTCCGTTTACCGTATGAGTTTCTCTTACGATAATAATATAAATGACACAAATACCGTATCGACTCAACGTGAAATTTCCTACTAGGGCGCTAATCACACTACGAAATCGTAAAACATATGTTACTATGCGAGCGTAGAGGTCTTGCAGTTGGCAAGAAAGAACCTGTACTGCTGGAGACAGTAGTGATAATAGCAAACTCGTCGATCGATTGTTCGATTCTTCGGTACTCTACGAAATGACAATGGGTTTACTATTGAATCGGAAAAAGCTGTAGTGGAAGGAGATCCTACCGCGTTCAATCGAGTTCCTCGATCTTGAGAGATCGAGGATTTCCAATTTGGTGCGCTCTGCGAATAAAACGCCCGCACAAAATGCAACTGGAAATATATTTCTATATGTATATACGAGCATCACGAGCATCCAACTGTATTGCGCAATTCTGTTGGATAGTGATAGTCAAGTAAATAGTGTTGATTCAGCGAAAAACTCATAGGGCATTACAGTGTACTGTTAGATACATCACGATTACCTCTACCTGTGTGTCTCTCTCTCTCTGTGTGGATGATAGTTTGAATGCGTATGAAAACTCGTAGAAAACTAACTTATACTGGATCTCTACTACAAAATGCGAACTCTCTAGACATCCCTTCACCTGATATATTCTATCGAAGAATTACGCGTGATCCGAGGAACGACTGTTCGAAATTATTCATTATACGTCCTGTCTATATTGCTCCACAGTTTGGTATTTCCGTTTGCAAAGATCTCCTTCGCGATGCGATTTTAACACTTTAGTCACTAGTACACTAGTAGTCGTTTCTAAAACCGAAGCTGAGAGCAAAGAGGCAGTGTTTTCAAACGTGTACTTCGAAGAGCACTAAATAATTATTCGAATTAATTGACAATCATTTGTCTTAGTTTTGGAGTGAAGTTGTAGAAATGTATTATATTAGTTGCTCTATCTAAGTAAAATAAATAAATAGATTTATTGATAGTGCAATTAATATTTTTCGATTTTCCTCTCAGCTTCCGAAATAAAATCCTCACGCCAATAAAGTGTTGATCAATAGTAGCATCGCGCATTTCCCGCTTACTGTAATAGTGGAAGAGGATAACCGAAGCCACGTGTGTTGAAATCTTGTAGAATATGATTACCCGCCTAATAAATAGTGAAAGAAACAAAGTCGACGATCAGGAAGAAATCGTGCGCGTATTTCGGCTATCCATGGGTAATCATATGGAAGAAGAGAAGAAGAATAACGCCAAGCATATGAATAATATATTACAAGGGCTTGAAAACGATATAAAGAAGCGGCGATATATCGATAAAAAAACTGTCCGTATTGGCCACATTATTGCACACGTTTCGCTTAAACAACGCGAAATAACGAACGAATCGAGGGTTTTGGCAATGTCATGTTGTTCGAAAAACAGTAGCTTGATTTCTTGCGAAAGAAAATTCGAGAAGAAACCTAGCGCAATGAGTCTGACAATGGCCTTCCACGCTCGAAATTCGGATTCTATCCACTCTCTGGATGATTCAATAATTTTCTACCTTTTTTTACAAGTTCAATAGCACTTGTTTCCCTCGGTACAGAAATCAATTTAATTAACGACGTACAGTATCCAAAAATTGTGCATTTCGAATTGAGAGACGATGCTGCAATTACGAAAAGCTTTTCGAAAAATTAATTCATACGAAAACTGTATCAAAAAACTTATACGACCGTATCAGTCATTAATATTAGTTCAAATCCGTTTGAAAAAAGTGATCGAAGAACATATAAACTTTACTGAAATTCAATTCACTAATTCGAAACTATATAACGATAAGCTGCCCACTCATTCCAAGCGAACTATAAAATTGACATTGTATGTCTGATAAAATATCACTCTAATTGATTTTCAATCGTTCTAAACGTAAAACAAAACTCGTTCTAATACTCGATTAAATCAGTCGTCATTTTAGAAACATATACTTGCGATAAAAATTTCCGATAAACATTGTTGTGTAAAATAATCGTATAGTTATATTACGTTCGTGCCATTTTTAGCTCGACAAGCTAAACACAAGTACAGAAATATTTTCGTATACGCGAAATGAGAGAAATTCACGAAAATCATAAATATTGGACACAACAAAATGAGATTCAAGTTTCCACACGAATAAGATGAATTTGGTCAAAGGTGTGGATCGAGTTGACGAATATCTAATGTTTCGGTAAAATTTCGCGGAACGGTGTAAACGTACGCACTATCTTAAGATTGGGGCACCGACAAAAACATCCCAACAGAGTGCAATACTGTTAGTTGAATTCGTTACGATTCGAACTGAAACCCGATTCTCGTACTCTTGCAACTCGCAATTTGTCACTATTCCTTCGGCAAACGAGACACTTCTTTTTTAACATCCCGAGCAAGTCATACTTCATATTCATTTTGTACATCCGTCATAAAAATGTTTTCTTAAAACTAGACATTGGATTATAATAAATCACAGTTAAATCGTACAGTAAAGGAATTCTCCGAAATTCCTATTACTCAGTTGGAACGAGTTGTACCCTTGATCCAGTAAGTTTTGCATTTTGTGCCTTGACTAGTGTTAAGTAAAGCTCGTAATACGTTTTACTTATACCGCTCGTATGATACTTTTTCAATCCTTTTTTTCAATCCCCTCATCATCTTTTATTGCACATATTCATAAGCGCGTTCCTTTTGCGTCCAATGCTAAGAATTTGAACAAGTGCTCAGTAGTGGGGTCTGATTTATCGTCTCGTACATCAAGAATGTGAGCATTCAGCGTGACGATTTTCGCTTCACGAGAAGAACCTTCGGCGCGCACAGTTCGCACTTCTAAATCCACATCCGAATTCTTGAGAAGGTATGACAATGGCGGCGTTCAGGACAGTGACGACAACGAAGATAACGGCAAGAGCAACAGCAAGCAGCAGCCATACCACAAGGGGTGGTTGCCGATGGAAGAATCAACAAACGTGAAAACACCTGAAAACGAGGAGCCGCGGCAAACCGCATCTCGCCAATCCCAAGGAGGAATGTAGAACGAAACTCAGAAACACCCTATGCAACTTCCCAGTCCGCTAAACAACCAAGAAGGACGCGGGAGATCGGTAGGTCTCGAGAGGTTCGATCGTAACACGGCGGACACGGCGGACACGGAGACGATAATCTCGAAAACATACAATTAATTGTGATTCATTCTTCGCGTATACTTGCGCTTGATTTTTTCCTCTGGCTTACCTGAACGACCGCAATCACTGCAAGAGACCAATTCCTCGGAGCCACCAGTTTTTTTATTTTCCCTAGCGTCACCCAGACAGAAGTCACAGTAAGGAGAGGGTTGTGCGGATTTCCCAGCTTTTTTATCGTTTCCTCCGGGTGTAGGGGGTCCGTCGACGGACCTGAGGGAGGTGGGCGAAGGAGCACCCGTCCCGGGCGAGGAAGCCGCGGGCAGATGCTCTTCCTTGACCACGGCGACCGTCGGTGATCCAGGGGCTACCGGGATCTGCATATTCCCACCGGCAGAGCCAACCGGCGGCTGCGACGCCGGCTGCTGTGGCTGTGGCGACTGCTGCTGCGGCGAGGCTTGCTGTGACTGGGACTGCGACTGCGACTGTGCCGGGGGTTGCTGTTGCTGTGGCTGCTGCTGATGAAGGTGATGATGATGATGGTGGGGCGGTTGTGGCTGCTGTTGTTGCTGTTGCGGCTGCGGCTGGGATTGCGAGTGATGGTGCGGTGGCTGCGGCTGCTGCGACGCCGGCTGCGGTTGAGCCGTCGGCCCTGCGGCAGGGGATGCGGTTGCCACAGGAGAAGGGCTTGAGGTACTCGACGCAGTTGCGTTTTGTCGACCTCGACGTGTACCACCTAATCACAAACCGACCACATACCCAGTTGCGCATTGCGTTAAAAGCCAATCACCATGCACACCGGTTTATAAACGATGATTCTGAGAATGCCAGTTCTCTGATAAATGTGTCTTTACGTGGATATGAATATGTCTCTGTGCTCGTGAATGCATGTCGAGAGGTGTGTCTCTGCATTGTTGTGTATATGTGTATGTATGTGTGTGTATGTCTGTACCAATAATCGATTCGGTTATCAGCTAGTTAATGCAATGCTTGCCGCTGTCCAGCCTCCGATCCTTTCACGAAGATCAAACGCGAAGCTACGTGTCACAGGGTGTTAAAAGGCGATTCAAAGGCAATTTAAAGGCAAAACATTTTCCAGGGCTCGCGGCGATATTTTTCAATTTTGACGTCAGTTCGAAATATCTCTTGTCTGCTTATGCGTATAATACAAGAAGAGAGACAGAGATCGAGGGGGAATGTCAAGGCAATATTCACTGGAAAACGAAAAAAGCAAGTGTCAAGTCAAGAGAGAAACTTCGAACGATTTGTGACACTACGGAGCATGTTTCGCTCCTCTTGGTGGTTCAAACGTTTCACCCATTCGTATCAGGACAGATCTGTTACAGCATGCTTATTAACCGTTCGAGAGTGAGTGACGATTTTGACAGGAGGTATACGCTGTCGAATAACCAGAATCAATTATTTCGAACATCAGAGTCTTTACAAAAGTAGCACAAAAAAGAAAAAGTCATATATGAATAGAATTACGGTGCATATTATGCATATCGATTCATTCCATCACCACGCACATGAGCAAAGAACAATTGACAAATATTGAGATTGTCCGCTTGAGAACAGCATTCGGTCGAACTGCAAGGGGGGGAGTAATGTTAAAAAACGGTCGTGCCTTTGCAAAATCAACACACAATCCGTTTGGTTAAGCTTGAGGCTATCGTACGGAGAAAAGTTGCGACGGAGGATTCGCTTAGAGAGTCATACGAAGTACGAAACGAGCAAGGGAATACTGTTACGGTTAAAAAGTCGCTGATCAAAAACTTACTTCATACATAAGCAGCGTTATATGCTGAAAAAAAGGGTGAGCGGACTAGTTGTAGAAAGTATTGCAAACAGACGCATACCAAACAAACGTACAGAGAGAAAAAAAAACAGCATTCAAGGAGGTAGTACCAATCCAGTAGAGATGCGGAGCGAAAATCTTTTATTGACGCACAATTCTAAATACGAAATTGCAGAAGCATGCAATTGCAAGAAAATCGCCAGGCACATCGCATATGTGTGGATGCGACCGAAATACTTTGTATGTCTGTGTGAGTCAAGACAAAATCAATTGTGTGTATTGAGTGTAATATCAAAGTTTTGGATGCATGTAGTATGTGTGTTTGCGATTGTCTTCATTCGTGTATTACACGTCGATACAGATCAAAGAAATAGGCTGAATTAAATTATAGTACGAGATCAGGCTCCCTTATATCCCTCAAAAAAAAAAAAAGAAAAGAAAAAGACATTGCAGTTCTAAGACAAGTATATACTGACCGTCAGTAGAATATTGGACTGACGGTAACAGGCGAACAGAAAGAAATAAGACTATACGAATTGCAATGCATGCATTTGCAATAGTTCAAGACAATATATTTAACCTATACAACTCGAAGATAATTTGAAGGGATTATTTATAGAGTGTTAATGGGATGCTACATGGTCAGGGAAATGGCGAATAGTTTGATTGGTGATGCTGACGATGATACTCTCTCATGAGAGTAGAGGAATGAGAGACTAGAAGAAGAGAGGTGGATAAAAAAGGGGGTTTGTGGAAGACGTGGGAAAAAACGGCTTAAAGGAAAGTGAGAAAATTGAGCTGATTTTGGCTCCAACCTGGCTGGTTCGAAGCAGCTGTGTCTGCAACACTCCTAGGTTCAACTTCGGCAGGACTGGGACTTAGTTCCTTAGCAGGATCACCGGAGGAAGTAGAGTGGGAATGACCGTAATGGTAGACCAGACCAGGTCTGGTTTTATACCGTGCGCTGCATACTGCAAAAGTGCAAATACTGTTTTCCCACAATCTATCCAATGCAACGTCCATCAGAAAAAAACGTTGGTTTACAAAGTTGGATTGACGACCGAAAAGGATTTGGCTTTCTTAACCGCCACGCTGCACATTCATCTATGGAGGTTCTATCTCCTCGCCAAGTCTCGAGTTACTCAATGGAAATTGAGAAATCTAGATGCGCGTAGCGGTCAAAATCGCTCGACAATAAGAGTTTACGGGTTAAGGACAGCATTTGCACACCTTCCGCACCATTACATACCCCTATCCACCTACGAATCTATATATGTGGACAAGCAGTGAAGGAGTTCCAGCCCAAGAAGCAAAACTAATATGATGCAAGGCTTGATGCTTGTACTCCTACGGAATGAGTTCGCTACAGTGTGAGCCAATACATTCTTGCTCTGTTATTTGCAGGTAAGATACGTCCGAAGATATTTGGCCAAAGTTCGTAAGCTCGAGCGGCACTCGTGTCGGCGACCTCTTGGCTGTCTCACATTCTCGTTCATCATGCACGAGCTTACTGTCCCAGACCAAATGTCTTTAGATTCACCGCTAATCTAACAGGTGGTTTTAAGAAGTCAACAGATTGCAGGCACATTCGAGTTAATTCGTGAATTCTCGTAATCTGAAAGAGGTTCGACTATATATTAATGTATGATAGATCATCACTACACCGATCTCAATTGTCTCTTTGGGTTCCCATACTCGATCTAATTCAATTCTTTAGCCATGTACGAGCTTGGCCCGAGTCCAGGCTCGGTCTAAGAGACTGCATGTTATAAGGGAGTCGCGTGCAGTACTGTAACAAAACCGTACGCGGTATTCTACCGAGAAAAACGACACTGATCGTGAGATGCGTAATCATTGTGTCTATCGGTCAAAAAGAAAATCTACCTAATGAACGGTATGAATCCATAAATACTGTTAGGTTACTCTTTCACCGCTCCCCACTGCTCTCATTACAAACTCTCAGTATAGTAAGCGAAGCATTACACGAAACAATTGATTCAATCTCATCTTTCCTCTTACTGTAACGTAACGTGTCTCCTTATGCTTTAAAAAGAAGTGGAGAAGAGAATGAAACAGAAAACGAGGTTGTCTTGTAAATCGTCTCGTTATTGCTACAAACTGGCCTATATTATGCTTTAGAGAACAGAATTGGTGAAAGAAACATAATTGGTACAGCTGAAACTCTCAGTACTCTCAATAAAGAACAATATAACTTTCAACAAAATAAATTGTAAGACTAGGAGGCACTTTTCATCGCGATTTACATTCTTTGCGTATAATTCTTCTTTATCATTATCTACCTCACGCACAATTATGCGATTATTTGAGAAAATATATATATAATAATTTATTTAGCTTTTGTTTCCATTTCACCGCACAGCATCACGCTTTCGTGTGTACTATGCGTAAGGATACGCATATTTTTGTAGAAATATAATTATTTTTCATAACATTAACAAATCCTCTAAGGTAATGCACTTTTTGTTTCCTTAATTGGAGCAACAACTGAAATTAACAACGACAGATAATCATTTGTAGTTGTATCTGTGATTAAACTTACGGTCACAAACAAATGGCTTATCAGAGTCGACGGCATCGTAATTGGTCTTCTTTCGGCCGCGTCCTCCACCCTATATCACAAAAATATTCTCTTTGACGTACGACAAAGAACGTGTATCTCAATCGGAATACTATGACCGTCGGCAACTACTTCAATCACGATCCTTCCTTGATATGTTTGCGTAACAGAAGGTGTTCGTAAGGTTGGAAGAACCAACATAATAAAATAGTACAATAAATAACAATTGTCGTTTCAACACACTTTATACATGAGTGCATGAAAACCATGATTTATGTATTGGCGAATTCATCACTTCGCGATGTCAAACACTAAATATAAAAAGCGCAACGGAGAAATTTGTTGCTTTAAAGCCAGGAAGCATTTTACTGAATGCCATTAATGCATGTCACAATCAAAATAGTAACAAGTAGTAAAAATATTGTATAAATGTTTCTTCCAAAAAAAGAGCATTTTCGTTACTCACTTTGGTACGTTTTCCTCCCGGACTGTCCGAGGAAGGAGGATGGCTTCGCGTAGGGTGATGTCCACCACCCCGTGGTTTTCTCCTCTTCCTTTTACTACTGTAGCTCTCTTCATAGTCGTAATCACTCTCAGGATCTGGCTCATCGTACGTGTCCATATCCAGCATGTCCTGTTCGTCGTAGTACCACGCATCCTTACTATGTTCATCTGCAATGTGAAATTTTTTCACAATTATTCCATTGTTAATCATTGTATCGCAGTGTTCAATTTATATGCTATTGATGGTGAAAAAGTACCAACCTTTAAGAGCAACGGAGTCTTTGCTATCGTCATTTACATGCGTAATTGTCTCAACGCCTTCGATGCCGTCATCCGCTTCTCCTCTTGGCCCCCGTTTCGGATGCAAATAATGCATCAAGTATTGTCTTCGTTTTTTCCTCCATCGTTTACTAGGATATGTGTACACTTGCCCATGCAACAAGCCTGGCAATCTTTCTCTTGCAGACATAAACAGCGCCGAATGATTTTGCGCAACGCCTACAAATAATACAAAATGATTATCTTGAATAAATTTTCAAAATCAAGCTCCCCACACTGAAAGTCCTAACGTTATATTGAATCGCGGAATAAGAAAACTCAGCATATATTCCGTTCTGAACTACTCGAGGTTAATCTAAAAAATTGATTTGTAGAAGAAAGTACCTGTTTGTGAATCGAGGAAAGGCATCCGCAGCCGCCGTTCTCTGCATAGTCGGCTATTGTAATTTGACGAGTTTTCAATGGCTTCCCTATAGGCAGTGTCGTTTAGGAAGCTGAAAAGATCGATAAAATATATGCCAACTCTGATGATTTTATCTTAAATCGAGATCTATAGAGCGTACGTACCTCTCAATTTTGCACAAATTACTTTCATTGACAATTTGAATAATAGCTTGAGGTGACGGGGACATTGCAAGCGTTGTCATAATAAACTCGTGCTACACACCCCTCCTTCTTGGGATGTGTACACTCCGTTCCGCTGGTCCGCCGACCATGGACGCCGACTCACCGGAAGCAATACACTAGTCAAATACAGTTTTAAAATCGCAGAGACAATTACTGTAAATATAGTTACAAAATGTTTTTCTCTAACGAAAATATGCTCTGTTTAGATTTTATTTTACGCCAAATTGTTCTACAGGTATAAAGCTGTACGATTAGTATAAATTCTCCGATTGACAGTGCACGGTTTTAAACGCTCGTTTGAATTCCGTATGTCAAAATAGTAATTAATTATGTTAATATCAGTTTCCAGTGTTTTTTAAAGCTATCGAATTTAAACTGTTCCTTTAAAGTTATTAATGTATATTGTTGTAAAGAAATAATGCTATTGATTAATATTTTTAAATAACGCGAATGCGCCTAATGAATTACTAAATGATTATCCAGTTATTTATTTATCTTCTCTGTCTTCTTTAGTGCAGATTTTAAAACGTTAAAAGGTTCCTGTGAAATCGGTGCATCTAGCAACTTGATAATAATTGAATGATAGGGAGAAAGGTATAAGGCTATAAATTAAAACTAGAAATTATAATGTGAAATAATAATCATTACACTTATTTTATTGGTAATAAAAAATATATGTATAAAAGACTGTTTAAGAAAAATTGAATTTGAAAGTAGTGTCCTGTGGTTTTATTAAACTATTAGTGCTGCTGTCTACTGAAAGCTCAGTCTTATCAGTCGTAACAGTACCAGCCTCAGAATTGGATCGATTGATGGCCTTCTTCAAGAAGAGTGAGTTTTTATTTTGTACTTTGGAGCTATCGATGAATTTCACTACCGATGAATTTCTGCTAAGCTTCTGCTCATCCACCATCATCTTTTTTCTATAGTCACCCAATGTGTGTCTCATTACTTGTCTCTTTTTTACCAATGGAGCTGTGTTGCTTTTTAGCACATTCACGCTTTTCATAATATCTTGTGCTTGTTTATCTCGGAGTTTGCCACTCGCAAGACACATTTCCAATTGTTGAATACACCAACATAATTCTAATTCAATCTGATCCTCTGCGTCCTGACTCAAACCACTTGTTGTGGCATTTTCCGATGACTCTCCAGTTTCAATTGGAGTTTTTTTCGTTTTCTCCACCAGTTGAGAAGATTTCTACGTAAAACATATTTTTATTTTAACGGGAGATACAATACATCATACTTTCTTAACATTTAGCTCCGTTGCAAACTTTAAACTCTAAATGCAATTGCAATGCTGAATTAGCGGACTAGGTCTGGATTACAATAAATAACATAGCGTACCGTCTTCGTTTTGGATCTTGGCTTCGGTGGCATGGTTTATAATTGTTTACAAAACAAGAATGAAAAATATAACCTAGCAAGCATAGATATATTTATAAAATCAAACCTTGATTTGTAACCAATATATATTAAACATTCAAAACGCAATACATATCTCAAGATTTATTCGTAGTCCGTAAATGATTTCTAGTACAAAGAAACCGTGGGTTCAAGTCGGCAATATATAAAACAATCGTGCAAAGGAAAAGTATAAACAAAGTGCAAGAATTGTGTATTAACAGCGATAATTTGTGGTTAACCGTATTACGCTAACTTGCTATATATATTCAACGGACATGACGTGCACTCTGCCGGTTGACTCTGTTACTTAAGTGGATCCATTGCGTGCCGCCAAGTTTCGTACACCGTAATATCTCCGCGTCAGTGCTCCAGTACTTTCGCGATAAAAGTGGCAGAAAGTAGTGTCCCGGGTCGCGAGTGGCATCAGTAGTGTTCTCAAGATTCAGTGCACCTAGAAGATAAAGTGTCCAGGACGGAAAATACCGGGGACAGTAATTCTGGATTGATTCCTGTATCGATTCGTCAAACGGCGTGCCACCGCAGGTTAAATATATTCTTCCCACTAAAACCCACGAGGATTTTGGTCGCAGTTCTCTTGCAGCCTTGGTAAGTCCCATATACTAACAATTTCATGAATCTGTCTCAAGTTATTCGTATATCCATCTATTTGGTGGATCTGTCATGCCCGGCATGTGATGCGGTTGTTTACATTTCGTATGCATACGTATACCGTGTAGTACAATTGCTTCTCCAAGCTGAGTTGACAGATTTGTGTATAAAAATTAATTTCTTCTAACGTGGAGAAAAATTAAATATATTGATAAATTTCGATGTAATTTGCTTGATTTTTGTGATATACAGAGTAATATAACCCCTTTTAAATCTGGTAGCTCTGTCGGCAAGTGCTTTACTTGGCATAGAGTTAGTCAGTAACGAGAAAAAGGGGGGGGGGGGATGCATTAGAATGGTCTATGTATGTTTGAACTAGTACTATTAGCGTAATGTGTAATCGTACGTTTAACCTTTGCGATAACATTTGCTGAGTGACACTACTCTTCCCTAATCTTATCGAACGTTTTCCGTAATTTAATTGTATTATTTCCGTTGTTATATTTTTACAATATCTCTTGTACGACCAATACAGACGATTTGCATATATCATATATCCCGTTTCTCGTCTATTATAACTAAGGAACTTCATTTACGAGGTGCATTGGTCAAAATAAAATATAAGAGGACTTCTGTTTTAACAATATTTATTAGTTAGCTTTCGCCCATAAATGTCTAAACAGAATTACATGAATGCATTCTAATTAATTCCATTGCCGTCATCTTTATGGTGCATAGGCGTTTCGTAAAATTTGAAACTTAAGGCATATTCCTCAGAGCGTTTCGTATATCTTCTGATACATACATCTGGAATATAAAAGTGTATAACTAAAGTACGAAAGAAGACAGACTTTTATCATAATAAAATGAAGGGTCGCTTAGTAGAATAACTGCCATTTTTTCTGAATTTCGTAAATTTTAGTTACAAATGTTTGTACTTTAAAGACAAAAAACTTAATTACGTACCTCATCAAGTACATCATCCAGGTCCGTACTGGCGGCTACAATTACAGAAACGAGACCCAAGAGTAAGATAATTAACTTCATTTTTGTGGAGTTGACTCGCTCCTGTAAATTCGCTTACTAGATTTACTTACGGTTTAACGTTAGAAAACTTTGCCGCAGATATTTATACCTGACGCGAAACTTTATTAACAGCAATAAAATAGGGCTATTGGTATGCAAAATGATAATTTTTATTGGTATGCTATGCAAAATGATAATTTTTATTTGATATTACAGTTAGTCACGAGTGGTGCGTAAAAGTAGTAAAGCAATTTTTGGTATCGATAGCAAGAACACAGGAAAACTAGGCAATACAGCTGATAATTGATTTATTTTTCATATATCATAACTAAAAAATGGTTTTTAATTACGCATAAACCTGCGGCCCGTTGGTCCAAATAATATGTAAGACAGTAGAAAGCGAAATTAGTCGTGATACAAAACATCCAAGGATTCTGTTTTGACAGTATTTATTAGTGTACTCGTGGTTATAGATGTCTAAACGGAATTATATGAATCTATTGTATTTAGTTCCGTTATTGTCATCTTTATTGGGGCACATTTGAGAATGGCTACCCTCTTAAACTCTGCTCAAGTTTGCGAATAAATGCGCGAGCTTTTGGGTTGTCAAGTAGCTGAAATATAGAAAAACCACAAATAAAATATCGGATATAAGAATAAAGTATGAAAATAAGATAAACTCTTGTCATTATTAGGTAAGGTGTCTAACTATGTAACGTGTAAATTCCAAAATTGTAGTGTACTGTACAATAATCTCGGTTTATGCACATAGCATAACCAATACATGTACCAATAATAATAATAGTATTTATATTACGTGATTTCAATTATCTAAAATTGAATAACGAATAAAATAGAATAGTTCTAGTTCGTAAAACAAAAAATTTCCTCCAGTATCGGGCAGTTGATCGTATTGATGCCACGACTTTAATTACCGTTACTTCACAATTTATCCAATTAGATCATAATAGGTTAATTTAGATTTTTCTAAAATTTTGTGAATTTAAGTTACAAATATTTGTAATGTAAGGAGGCAAAAAATTGATTACATACCCTCTTCCTCATGGTTGGACTCATGCCCCCAGCACTGGCGACTGCAATTAGAGCAAATGCACCGAAGAGATAGGCAAATAGCTTCATTTTTAAGGACTTAATAGTCACTCTTGCGGATAAATTATTCTTGTAAATTTGTTTACTATATTCGGCTGTAGCTTAGTGTTAGGCGACTTCGGTGCGGATATTTATACCTAGCGCAAAACTTCGAGATCAGCAATAAACTACGGCTATTGAGACTATGCAAAATAATAACACTCGCGGTAATGCATCACGGTTGTTCACGAGTGTCACGTAGAAGTAATAAAACAGCCTATCTCTTGTAGCTGAATCATGAAAAAATGAACGAAGAAAAAAAGAAGAAACGAACACGAGTTTGTTGTTACTCTTAGGTTCGCTGGCCGTCTTCAATATAGAAAATAATATATAAGGGGACAGAAAGGGGGATTGGTCGTAATTGTAGCTAGAGGACATCGAAGGATTCTGTTTTAACCATTTTTATTGAGGAAGTTGCAGCTATAGATATTTAAACAGAATTTTCTAAATGCATTGTAATTATATTTTGCTGCACTTGAGGGCCTCTGGCGTTTGGTTACATTTGACACTTAACACTTATTCTTTGTAATTTTTCGCAATTTCTCAGGCTTGTATATCTGAAACATAAGAAAGGTAGAGAAAAGTCACATAATCATTGCATTCAAAAATGTTAAGCCTACGTGATATGGTAACGACAGTAATAATGTTGATCGAGTCAAAAAATTCAGTACATACCTTCGCCCATACCTGCTGCGCATTAGCGATTGCGATTAGAACAAATGCACCGACGAGATAGGTAAATAACTTCATTTTTAAGGATTTAATAGTCACTTTTGGAGATGGATTACTGTTGTAAATTTGTTTACTATATTTGGCTGTAGCCTAGTGTTAGGCGACTTCGGTACAAATATTTATACCTGGCGCAAAACACCGAGGTCAGCACTAAACTACGGCTTTTTAGATTGTGCAAAATGATAACACTCGGCAATGCATCACCGTTGTTCACGAGTGTCACGTAGAAGTAATAAAACAGCATATCTCTTGTAGCTGAATCATGAAAAAATGAACGAAGAAAAAAAGTAGAAACGAACACGAGTTTGTTGTTATTCTTAGGTTCGCTGGCCGTCTTCAATATAGAAAATAATATATAAGGGGACAGAAAGGGGGATTGGTCGTAATTGTAGCTAGAGGACATCGAAGGATTCTGTTTTAACCATTTTTATTGAGGAAGTTGCAGCTATAGATATTTAAACAGAATTTTCTAAATGCATTGTAATTATATTTTGCTGCACTTGAGGGCCTCTGGTGTTTGGTTACATTTGACATTTAGCCCTTATTCTTTACAAGTTCTCGCAATTTTGCGCTCTTAAATATCTGAAACATAGGAAAGTTAGACCGAACTCATATAATCATTGCATTCAAAAATGTTAAGCCTACGTGATATGGAAACGACAATAATAATGTTGATCGTATCAAAAAGTTCATTACATACCTTCGTCCATCCTGCGTCCCGCGCACTAGCGATTGCAATTAGAACAAATGCACCGAAGAGATAAGTAAATAACTTCATTTTTAAGGACTTAGCAGTCACTCTGCAGGCAAATCGCTCTTCTTAGTTTGTTTACTATATTCGCTTGTATCCTAGCACTAGATGATTTTGTTGCAGATATTTATACCGAAGGAAAACATCAAGACGAGTCATAAACTACGGCTATAGAGATTATGCGAAAAAATAACACTCGGCAATGCATCGCAATTGTTCACGACTGTCACGTTAAAGTATTAAACCCTTTTGCAAATGGGCTTTTCGCTCGTATTCGCGCTCTTCAAGACTTTGTGCATAAAATAATTTTATCTTTGCACTCGCGAAATATTGTAAGTACACAACAGGTGGGGATTGAGTGACCTTCGAGAGAGAAGTGGTTCGAATATATTTTATTAATAAAAAACAATCGCTTGTTAAAATTTTTACAACGTAGGTAAAAAAAACAGCATTGCAAGCATGCCCAGTGGGCATGTAACATGGACGACTGGGTAATGGTGAATTCTGGTATACATGATATCAAGGAGAAATTTGAGCAATTATTCCTAAAAAAAAAAGGAAACCTACTAATCGTAAAAGACAATTTTGGTCTCGTGTCGTGCACGGACTCGTTAATGTTCGAAATGATAATGTACGAACGATTGTAACATCGTGAGCGCGCGCTACCGCGCCTGGTGGGTATTATTTTACAGCTTGATACCTGGCTACAGTAACAAAATATAAATTCACTTAGATATCGATATATTAACATACATGCACACACGTCCTCTTGTTCGCTTGTTCGTTAATCATATGAGAGTTAATTCAAAAGTCCTTAATTGTTAGGCAGTATTAAATTACAAAAATTACAACCTCGTATATGTATAGAGTCTTATTCTTCACGTAGTGACGCACTGGTCGATTCGCGGGCGTCTAATCGACGGACAGGTGCCCGTATAAAACGTGAACAATAGTTTTTTAGGGCTTACAAATTTCCTGGCCGATCAACGTACACTCCAGGGTGCCTAATCTTATCGCTAAGGGGTGTACGTTAATCATTACCTGTCCGCGACTAATCTCCACCCGCTTGAATAAATAATACAATTTTTTTCAACCGCGAAACACGAACGCTGCTACGTCTCTGCACCGTCTCTGCACCGACTTTCTCGTGTTTCTGGGGCATTAATAGCTCCATCCGTGTGATCTATATTAAATGTGGTAGTCCTGTGCGCTTACGTCACTGACCTTCACTGTCGCTGTCACTTTTGTCTGGCGAGAGTAAAAGCATCTTAATAATAACAGTATTTCGTTATTGCAAATCAAACGACAAATGAATATTTAGCTGGGAATTTGGAAGTGGTGGGGTGAACCAGTTTCTGATATTACTTCAATTCACATATTATAGTACATCAGTTTTTGCCTACTATTATTTCGTATTCTCTTATCAATTAGATAGATAGATAGATTTTCAAGATACCTCAATTATCAGAAAACACTGGCTTATTTTTAAATTAATGGGATTGGGCTTTGCTTTTAACAAGGGAAGGCAGAAAACTGAAAAATTTAAAAAATTATACAGTTTTTATAATTATAAATAACTTTCTTTGCACAATTTTTTAAGGTCAACACATTTTCTCAAGTTAATACCTAGCAACATTGAATAATTTTTAAAATTTGCAATTTTCCTGCCTTTCCTCATGAGTAGTACAACGACAAAAAATACACATACATTTTATAACATACCTTTCTTTCCTGGATATGCGTGACGTTTCAGTCTATCATACAAGTCGTCCTTTGTTCCATAAATGCTAGCATTAGAACGCGCAAGACTATTCATTTTTCCACCGTTATGTAAACTCTCTGTAAAAGATGATCATTGATACAATTAAATTTCCACTAAGAACGAACAAATGAGTCTAAACCATTAGTATGGAAAGTTACCTTTCATATAGGTTTCGTTGTAAAAATTCGGCATTTCCCAGCCATCCTCTTCATCATCATAGTAATGTGCGTACGTGCTGTGATGTGACGGTGCTATTGATTCAGCATACGGCGTCGGAGCGCCATAATAAAAGTTAACTTGGGACCCATTTTGGTCGGTCGCCGGAGTGAGCATTTTCTTTGGCTCTTTCTTTCTCGATGCTCTGCAAAACACGGCGCATAGTTTCGTTTTCATTATAACGCGAGAAACATAATAGAAACGAGTTTTCATTTTGCGCGTCGAAAAAATCTCATAGCGCATACTTAACTAAAAAGTGAGAGAACTCAAAGAACTGTGTAATATACGTATTTCGCTCTACGAACCTGACACAAATCATCCAGACGAGAAGGACCACAATGATAATAAGAATGACACCACCGGCAATTCCTCCGGTGATGTAGAAAAATTCAGACTTTTCCGTGCAATGTTTGCCAGTGAAGCTACCACTGCAACGGCAGGATGGTTGGCCTCTGGAGTCCTTTAGACACACGCCCTCGTTGTCACAGAATCCTAGACAGACGTCAGTACATTCCGTTCCGGTGCCATTGTACCCTGGCTTACACTCGCACTTGAAATCACTCGTTTCCGGGATAAGTAGACAGTAGGCGTTCGCGTCACAGTGCATTTCCTCGCCGCTTGTTTCGCACGGATTTGTGCAATCATTTTTCTTAGTCTGCGCAAAAAAATAAGAAATACATTATTTTTTAAACAATATTACTTAGTAATATTTAGTTTAGTAGAGTATCTTGATAAAACTGACCGCTGCGAGACCCTTAGTGCTGGTATTCGGTGGACAAGGTATGCAGAAGGTCTGTTGATTCTCAGGTTGATAAGTTCCCTTCTTACACTGGATGCACTCATTGAGAGTTCCATTCAAGTAAGTGCCAGGTTCGCAAACAGGCAAGGAGCATTCTTCGACGGCAGCAGATCCCATATTAGGCGTGGTCCTACCGAGTGGACAAGCTTGACAAGCCGCCTGAACACCTTGAGTACGATAAGTGCCTCGTGGACAAGGTTCGCATTTTCCTTCAACGGCCAACTGTTGTCCGGAACCACATTCATCCCTGCACTCTTCTCTGGACACTGCTTCCGGTGTACGAGTAGTCTTGCCAAGGCCGCAAAGCAAACAGGAGAAGCTGCCTTCGCTCGGTTGATAGAAACCATGACCGCAACTTCTGCAAAGTCCTGCGACGTCGTCGTAATACTTTCCGGCTGGGCAACGTTCCTTGCAATCTGCTGCACTGCGTGCACCTGGTCCCACTGTGACGCTAGGACGACCAGCTATCACTGGACAGGAGCTGCATTTCAATTGTCCTGATTCGCTTTGGTAGGTGCCCACGGGACACGACACGCATTCTTTCGTCTCTTCGTCGTAATATGTGCCCACTGCGCAGGGTACTGTTGGACAAAAAAGGTTTTAACCCCTTACAGTGGCCTCTTAACGCCTTAGAAACAATCGTGCAATGAAGTTACGTGGGTGTTTGCGAAATACGTTTCCACAGGAAAACTACTTACCACAGTCTGGTGCCATTACAACTTGTCCGACGGGACAGGCATAATCAGATTCGAGTGAAAGCGATGCTGGATCGGGTACGGTATTGGGCAGAATATCGTGAACATCGAATTGATCTTCCTCGAGTATTAATCTCTCGAGCAGAGTCTGGACCGTGGCTCGATCGTTGGAATTTACGTTGACAATTGGATCGCTATAACAACGACAGATTATTGACGATACGTTAACTAGCAGGATTTTTAACATTAACAAAACACCAGCGAGATAGCCAAGGGTTTGGGCAAATATGTACAGCCGTTATTTTAAGACTATTAAAATCAGGCAGCTTAACTCTCCTAAGTTCTACTTTTCATATTTTCTGGGTTAAACCGTATAGAACCCCCAGTAATATCTAAATAACTATCCTAGCAATTATTCTAGTAATTAATCTTATAATTTTCTAATCATTGTTACCCGTAATTAGAAGCACAAGAAACTATAAAAAATTGTACATAATAGCACTCGACAACTTGCTACTGGTTACATTGTTAGCGGTTACCGATCGTCAATTGTTCATCCCTACGGCTATTAATCTATTCGGTTGGTAAACCTAACTCCTGTATGAATATTAATGGTTAATGAATCGTATCGAATGGCGATAATGGACGCAATTATGAGATTTGTTCTATGTACAGGACGCAGAGAGTATGTATTATGTTATATGTATGTACAGTCGTGAATCGATCCACGAAGTTAGACCGATCACTCGTTAGAAACGTACGTTTCGCGAGTTATCGGAATTTTTTTAATCACGTTTCCGTGAAAATATGCGTTATGCAATATGTGGATTTATTTCATGCAACACACTGAACGTCGAGCCTAGTCCAATGGTGAGATGATCTGGTAAATGAATGAATGATTTCAATGTGAACGTATTAGCAAATGATATGTGACATATGACCGAGCCTCAACTAATGTCAGCACATGTAAACAATACGTATAACTGGCACGTGTCATGTCAATCGACGTGTCCTTACTTTATAGCTGGGAACGAAATCTCCACTTCGTAGGTATCGCTGCCTTGGCGTGCCTGCCTCGTTCTATGGTACAAGACAAGTAATTATGCTAAAAAATCCTAATGTAAATCTCTTCGCAAGCTTTTTCTCATTCTAGAATCTAAAAGCGCTAGATTCATTTTAACTAAAGGATCCTAATCGCGATGCATTAAGCTGGCTATTAGAAAATTCAATTTTTTATTATCGAACTTTTATTTAAGAGAATTGTCCGATTCATAGATACTTACGGTTCTGCGGGTACAGCAGCTGAGATTATGTACGTTCCATCGTCTTCTTCGTCAGTTTCTCGCGTGGTGCGGATGCGGTGATCGCATTGAACGTCAATGTTCAAATCCCTACATTCGCGCGTTCCTGCGAAAGATATATCGATCAGGATTATATTCCAAGAAATAATTTTTATTGAACGGAGTTCAATAGTTCTATTTGAAGAGTTTTTTTATTACGCACCTTCGTAAGAGTACGAGCAGAAGTTCCAATCACGGTTCAATGAGTTGACAGCGTTTCGAACCTTTTGCTTAAGAACACCTTGTCCTGCTTCATTGCACAGAACTGACGTGGGGAAGTTCATTTTGATTCTGAAGACGCGCTGAGCAGGTGTGGAACCTAAATTAACGCGGAAAATTAATAATAATAGGGTAAAATTAATGAAATTCACTTAATTATAATTATATTCTTACTTGTACACGCCGGGTAAATCAAAGGCAACGATGGGTCATTGGTAGGTCTCCAAAAGCCTTCTGCTCCGCAAGTATAAAATTTGGGTACTTCTTGAGAAAATCTAAGTCCAGCGTTACAGAATATTTCGCAGACTTTGAATTGACCACCCGAACCCCAGTCTTTACATTGTTGGCTACCTCCGATAGGATCGGCCAGTTCCGGGCAAAAGTCCGCTATAATGCAAGTGCGTTCGTTATGTAATATAACATTTTGAATGTACAAAAAAATATGTAATTTAATATGAAAAAGTTGAACTTACACAATACGTAAACTTTGAAGTTGCAAGTTGCTGAGTTTCCAGCTTGATCGTACGCGACATAACTAATGTCATAAGTGCCCCAAAGTAATGTCTGTCCCGATCGGTGTCCACTCCTCTCTTGTACCTTTACAATACCAACATTGTCACTGAACCGCGGTTCGTCCCAGGTCACAATGGAAGATCCGTTCTTAGCGATCACCCATAAATCTCCAGGACAATGCTCGACTTTCGGTGGTATTTTATCGGACTCTAATTGTTGGCACTTGTTGCCACCGTAGCCTTGTGGACAGATTCGTTGGCCGCAGTGCGATGGTACTACCCTCTCGACGCCTCCAATAGTTTCGTCGTAACCAGCCCACGTTAAGATCAGTCCTTGATACAAAACGGGCTCGGTGCGACAATCCCGCACTTGCTTCTGTATTTCGTTCGTCACGTGAAGTGCTCTGCTCCAAACTTGAACTTTCGTTAAGTGACCTTGGAAGCCGGATTCGGTATAGCCCTTAGGATTCTCGTTCTGTGGTTTTCCCAGCACGGCCCATGCGCTAGAAACGTGTTAATAATTTATTAATTATTGCCCAGAGACTTTTATGTCATACGGCATGAAAATGTTAAGATATTTCTGTGTAAAATCGACTTACTAGGCAGGAAGAGATCGGCCACTTCCGTAACCTTCAGTCTTGCTTGCAATAAGTCCTTCGGTAATTAATATCAGTTCTCCACCATTTTCTCCATTCCAAACAACGGCAACATGATGCCACTGACCATCGTTGATCGTTGCGTATTCTCGGAATGGTAGATAAACGTCTTGGAGATCGTGGAAGAGTGAAACTTGCACACCATTACTGTGTGCTTGCATCATCAGTCTATGATTCGTTGGTACGTGTGGTGAGCTGGAATATTTTTTCAAAAACCAATTAATCAGTATTAATGAATATATTGATTATGTTATAGATTAAAATTGAGGATTGAGGAAAATTATTTAAGTATCGAATACATACCTTACGCTGTAGAGTGTAAAGAATATTCCAGCTTCATCTCGTTGGGTGAATTGCACCCACATCGCGACAGTCAAACTCTTTCTGGCTCCGGTGAAGAATGGAATTACTTGGGATGCACTACTTCGGCCTGGATCACTAAAGTATAGATCGTAGTCCACTTGTATAGCTGTAAAAAATATTTCAACAGAATATTAGATCTTACGTAACCTGACTTTAGTCACATACTCGAGAAAATAGAAAAAATATACTTACATTTTCTGCAATCGTCGCCAGTCAAATTGAATGGGCACTGACAGAAGAATTTACCCGTAAGATCGATACAAGTTGCCGATGGTGGGCAGGAATTTTCTTTGCAGTCAATTATATCTTCTTCGCAAGTTTTACCTAGTGCATACATTTATGAGATAAAACGTGTTCGGTAAAAGACATATGCATACTATAAATTATTGGATGCAATAACTCTTGGGATAAATACCTGTGTATCCTGGAGGACAAACACAAGTGAACCCTGGCCCGTCGTCAATGCAAGTAGCACCGTTCATGCAAGCGCCAGCCTGGCATGCATCGTATTCATATTGACATCCTATTCCCGTATAATCATCGGGACAAGTGCAATTTAATCCGGATCCAAAATCTTGACAACGTCCATGATGCATACAAGGATTACCAATGCATCTCTCGGGTGCAGTTTCACATTGTTTTCCATCCGTTCCCGATGGACAACTGATAAATAAAAAGCAAATTTAATTTTGCATGACCAAAAAAAAATGTCTTAAGAATTTTCAAGACTGCATTCAATTTACTTACACGCAGAAGTAATCCATGAAGAGATCAACGCAAGCTGCGTCATTTTGGCAGGGATGATTTTGGCACATGCCAACATCGATTTCACAGTTGACACCGGTCCAGCCTTCACGGCACATACACTTGAATCCGCCAACTTCGTCGCGACACGTTGCACCATTCAGACAAGGATCTGACGCGCAATCGTCGATATTGATCTCGCAGGATGCACCAGAGTATCCTTCGCGACAATGGCAGACAAAGTTATTATCAAGATCCACACAGCGATCGGTACCAACAGGATTACAAGGATCACTAAGGCACTCATCGAGCTCAGCTTCGCATTGTAATCCTACGAATCCAGGACGACACTTGCAAATGAATCCTTCGAGTTGATCTACACAAGTTCCCGCATTCTGGCAAGGTTCCGAAGCACAGTCGTCAATTGTGTGTTGGCATTGTTTGCCAGTGTAACCAGGTTCACAAGTGCACGTGTAATCGTCAATTTGATCGATACACTGTCCGTTATTTTCGCAAGGCTTGCTGGCGCATTCGTTGATGTTAATCTCACAAGCCGATCCGGTCCAGCCTGGATGACAAATGCATTCGTGGCTGAATAATTTGTCGACGCATATTCCATTTAAGCAGGGATTTCCGGAACATAGGTCGATCTTGTCGTGGCAGCGTTTTCCAGTGAATCCAGGCGGACAATCGCAACTAAAGTCCGCTACTAGATCAGTACAGTTAGCTCCTAGGAGACACGGTTTCTCGGCACAGTCATCAGTGTTGATCTCGCAACTCTGTCCTTCCCAGCCAGGTAGACAGTCGCATTTGTATCGTCCTTGTTGAAGAGCAACGCAAGTTGCTCCGTTGTTGCACGGATTGCCACTGATGGTACAAGGATTGATCTGTAACAATTTTTATGCAAGATATATTATTTACAATATTGAATTGGGAAAAGGACGATACCACTAGCACAATTATTACTAACACACGTACCGTGATATCGCAATCAACGCCAGTGTATCCCGACCGACAGAGACAAGTGTAGTTATTAAATCCTGGCTCGTCCTTGCACATAGCTCTCTCGGGACAAGTGTCATTGTTACAATCAGATTTCTCTTCTTGACAATTTACCCCGGCATAGCCGTTCGCGCACTGGCATCTATAGCCTTGTGGCAAGTCAATGCACGTAGCACCATTGTAGCAAGGCTGCGAGGCACACTCGTCTATGTCAATTTCGCAGCGTCTGCCGGAAAAGCCAGCGGGACAGAGACATTGAATTCCATGACCCATGGGCACACAGAGACCACCATGCTGACAAATACTGTCCGTACATTGCACTGGCTTGCATTCTTCTCGACCCACTGCTCCAGGACCATCAGTGTACATGTTCGTTGGACACTCGACACAAGTTGTCGCGCCATGCTGAGGTTGGAAGAAGTCCTTTGGACATTGAGCGCAAGGAGCAAGTCCGGTATCCGAGTACATGCCAGGTGAACATTTCGCGCGACAACGATCGCGACCAGGTGCTGCTGGTTGATACGTAAACGTTCCAGCTGGACAAGCTTGGCAATCTTTGTAGCCTCCAATTGGTGGCTCGCCAGTGTAACTGTTTCTAGGACACTCTAGACAAGGTACTAAACCTGTGGGCGAATAAGTACCGTATCCGCACACTGGTATACAATCGTCGATACTCTTTGATCCTTCCTCTCGAGTGTATGTTCCAAATGGACATCGTAAGCATGATCCTTGGCGATCGCTATTCTGATACAATCCTTTTGGACAAGATGTACATTGCTTTTGTTTCTCCCCGGCAAACGTACCGGCAGGACAGTGTACTGTAAATTGTAATAACGTTGGTCAAGTTGATATTCTATGATGACTTGCTCGTAGTGTGATATTGAAAATTTTACTCACGACAACGTGGTACATCGTTGGTATCCATATTGAGCACCTCTCCCACGCTGCAAGTGAAACCTCGTGAAATAGATGACTTGAGTGCTCGAAGAGGTGGACACTGATTGCCAATGGATGAAACGTTGAGTAGCTGCTCGATTACGACACTGGTGTAGGGTACGGACAGATCGAATATGAGATTCAAAGTTGAACCGCATAGATCGTAGAGTTGAGGTTGCCGTACAGCGGGTACGATAACGAGTATAAAGTCCATCTAAAATATGCAATACATTGTTTTACAAATTATCCTACAGTGACAATAGACAGTAATAAATAGTAAAAAATCTGTAATTTGGACAATTGGTTTTTACCTTCAAAACATTTTCCTCGAGAAGGTATGGCACTGATCTTACGAAGGATACATTTACGTTGACGTCAACTGCCGAGCAGCGATGTGTTAGAATATTGTTTAGATTTGCATAGTACTGGGACATGAGATCCTGATACTGAGGCAAACATGGTCGAGAGACAGCACCATTTGCGCGATACGTGACAGAAGCTATCACATGATAGTTTGCTTGTTGTGTGTCTAGAATAATTTGATTTTTATTATTTATATGGCGTTATTTATTCTTTATATTCGATTTGCTTGATATTAATTATATCATATTAACACTCATGGCAGAAGTTACACTGTTTTTGTCTCAGCCAATTCTATCGAAAACAGTGAAAAATATGAAAAGTCTGGATTTAAGCGAAAAATACTTACTTTCTGAAACACAATCTGGAACGACGGAAGTCGGTGACCAGTGTTTGTTGATGTCACACGTGAAACTCTTAACTGGAGCACCATCCGTAAATCTATATCCGGATTTGCAAGTGGCTATGCATTGCTGGCCTTTGTCGCCAGGAACACATTTTAAGCCACCATTTGCCGGTGGCTTGAGTTCCCAATCGACGCAGGGAGTAGCTTGAACCGATACTTGGAAGTGGCAAGATGCTCTGTTACCACTGGAATCCGTAGCGTAGACAGTGACATTCTCGAATCCTCCAATTTGTATTACCGCTCTTTCAGGCACGTATGTGATCTTAACTGGACCAGATGGGTCAGTGGCGTTAATTCGGCGTCGTGTTTCATTGAAATTCACTGAATAGCTTTCTTGTTTGTCAACTAGCTCAATTACGTAACTCTGCGGACAGCTTAGTTTCGGTGGAGTAACGTCTGTAGAAATTAATACAAATATTAACAATTTTTGTTGTATTTTTCAAATGCTAGAGTAAATATGACACTTACCTGGTACAGTAATATTAATCTCGCAGATAGCCACGTTTCCATCGTAGTCGAATGCTACGTACTTAACTACTGTATCTTCGAAAATACGTATTGGAGTTTTGAAGCTCTGAGGTTTGACTTCGAGGCGAGCAATACTGCCACTGTTATCGATAGCTGTAGGTTCGGTGAAATTAACTGGCAACAAACCACCATCGGGTCCTTTTTGCACGATGATTGGCTGTTGAGGACAATTTTGAAACACGGGAGGCTCATTATCCACGCATGGAGAGAAACCATAGTCGTATCCGAGAAGTGGTTCTGTCACTGGTTCCTCGCAGCCCATTAACTCAAATTTCAAGCAAGCGTTGTCCATGTAGCTCACAATACCCAAAATGACGAATCGCGCTTGTACGTATTTCGGTAAAGTGATCATCGCCAGTTCTCCATAGTTTCCTGGATCGCGCATCGTCAGATTAAAGTTCGGGAAGTAGACGACATAATTTTCGCTCTCCACTTGCTTGTAGAAGAATCTGATCTCAGTGGGTCGGCCAACGATGTCATTGGTAACGACACCCTTTACCAAAATGGCTTTCACTCTGAACACTTGACCAAGATCCACACTGACATAAGTAAAGGCTTCTTGCTTGCCGCACCATCCAGTAACCGAATTCAATCGCACGTTCTTCGCTTCGTAATTCGGTTTTTCCGACGTTGCGTTAATCGCGGAATCCGGTATTCGGCCAGACGCGAGACCCAGTGGCTTCACTACCCTGCATTCAGGTTCGCGCACACATACGATTGGTCGAGGATTGATGAGAATGTAACCAGGCCTGTTGCAACCGAATTGGACCTCTGAGCTTTGTTCGTAACTCCTCGCGATTTGGAAACCATCGCTGGGTCTTCCGGGATCCTCGCACACTGGTCCCTCGCATCGCAAGTTTCCAAAATCCCAAACACCGTTTGCCTGACATCTGACAACGTTATCGTGTCGACTGGTTTGACCAGCTAATTTGAACGTATCTTGACAACCAAAGAAGAACGACGATTGATATTTCGTGTCGAGATACTGGCCGTACTCCGCTCCGGGAGTGGGTAGTGGTTTGCCACAATCAGCACGCGGGCAAGCAGGTTGTAAGCCCGATAGCCAGTAATCCGGAAAACCGGGTTTTGGGTCGTAAACGCATTGGCGGAACCCGGAAGTTGCTGTATTCCTTAAGTACCGTCCGTTACTGCCGCACTTAAGTGTTACGTTCTGCTTGAAGGGTACCAAAACGCTTGCCTCGTCCGCACGAATCACCGATAGACCTTCGGTCTTATCGTCCGGTAAAGATACGCATTTCGCGTCTGAAAATATATAATACAGTCGATATACAAATTATAATAAATATTGTAAATATGTAATTGAGTCAAATCATCTAGAAGAAAAATATTAAGTAGATCTTTTAACGAGCACATACATTGACATTCCGGCGTTGTTCCATTCCAAATGCCACTAGAGGTACAAACAACTGCCGAGGAGCCGGATAACACGTAGCCAAAGTTGCATTGGAATCTAACTAGGTCACCGAAATGATGTTGATCCTGAATGAGAATGAATTATTTTCGATAATTGGAATAGCCAGGGGTCGCTGCAGAAAATCACGTACCATTGTAATCAAAATAACTATACTCACTTTGGTCGATAAGATTTTCCCATTCTCCGGGGCTGATATGCGTGGACACATGACAGGCACGCAAGTTTTATTCTTCTGATATAAATCTCCATCGCGATCGCCGCTCTCGGCCTTTTCCACGTAAAAACCAGCGGTACCGTTATCCTTGTAGAGCTCGAAACCGGTATTACACATGCAGGCATAGCTGCCAGGATTATTTATACATTTTTGGTGGCATCCGCCGTTATGGACCGCGCACTCATTTATGTCAGTACATTCCAACCGTGTACAACCCATTATTTCTAATTTCATACACGGCGCACCGACGTAACTTTGCACGCGGAATTTGATGTATCGCACCTCAATGGGAACCGGTAGGTTTAGAATCGAAAGAGTTGCCTCGAGAATGCGAAATTCGACCGGTGTACCATCAGGATTCGTGTAATCCTTGAAACTATCCGTTAGGTCGTCCGTATATTGAATTCGTACTGCTGACGTGTACGCGATGTTTCCGTCTAGTCTTGCAACCACTTGAGTCCGGAAACCGCGGATTATTGTTGGAGCCTTCATGTCGATCATCACCCAATTTGCACCGGGCTCGATATTGTTACCGCACCAGCCGTCACCGTTGTTTAATCGAATACCCTTGAAATTTAATATAAATAGAATGATAGAGATAAAGAGATTTAAAAACGTAACTATCAACTTACAGTTTTTGTGTAACCACTTTCCGATCCGGAAATAGTAATCGATTCATCGGGAATACCACCATTGATGAGTCCCAAATCGCCAATAGGCCGGCACTCTAAGGTTGGTGCAAAACCTTGTTTGCACTTGCAAGTGAATGCACCGGGATTATTTATACATTCTGTAGAGGCCAAGTCACATTGACTCGATGCACACTCGTTGATGTCTGTACAGAAAATATTCGTTTTCGGATAATTTAGATTACGCAATTATTACTCAATATGGTAATCTATTCTTACCTTCGCAAGTCGGAACATTGTCAAATCGTTGATTTGGCCCACATTGTATGATATTTGATCCGATCAGCTTGTAACCTCGGTTGCACTGCACTCTGGCATCATCACCGTAAAAGTATTCTCTGGTCATGTCGACCACGAAGCCGTTCTTGATATTGGGCAATATGGGACATTTTGCGCCTAAATATCACCAATGATTATTATTAACGATAGAATTCAAGTATCAAGGCTTATCGTGATTAATCTATCCTTTACTTACGAGAACACATTGGCACTTCATCGGACCAGGTACCGTTGCTCATACAAAGAATTACGGGATGACCGCTTCTTACGTATCCTGGTTCACACTCGAATCTAACAATTGTACCGTAACTACGACCGCCACCATTAAGAATAGTGAGATTCGAATGAGGCGCTTCCGGAAGTGGCGAACACTGAGAAGCTGTAAAAAAATAATTCATTAACAAAATACATAAATAAGTAAGGTGAAATAAAATGAAGAAAGATGAATAATAGATTAATAGATGATTAGATTAATAATAATGAATTGTTGAACTAACCCAAGCAAGAAGGTTTCTTTTCCCATCTTCCGTCTGCCAAACAGGATATTTTTTCGGTTGGCCGCCCAGAGGGGAATGCGAATCCAGCGTAACATTGATAAGTAGCAACACCGCGATAAGTCACATTTGTCGAGCCAATGGAGAAGCCATTATCGATTTGAGGCACCGGACCGCAGTAAACTTCTTGACACTTTGGTACATACGTCACGGACCATTTTCCGCCTGGCAAGCATTCGGTGGTGATTTTTGCCTTTCCTGTTGCAAATTCTTGACCCAAGGGACACGAGAATGTCACTATGGTTCCAAATGCTGTGTCTCTACTCGAGGCCAATGCTCCTTCGCCAGGATGTAGAGGCGGGCAATCTGATAGCAATAACATTCGATTAATACGTAAAATTAAACGATATCGATAAAAAATATGAATAAACTTACCAGCAGAAAATTCAGCTTGCCATCCGGAACTACTGTGCAGAGCGTCCGATGAGAATCTAACAAGCATTTCCCCACTTTCCGCGGTGAGCGTTATCTTTGGCACTGTATTAGACGTGAATCCGCTACCAGGATGCAAACGAAGCCCATTTGCATTCGGGCCGTCATAAATCTGGAAACGTAACAAAATAGTAGTAACGTAATAATAAAAGGTGTTAATATGAGAAAAATTATATCAATTTTACCTGCACATAGTCTGTTTTATGAACGTTGAAATTCAGGAATTTTAAGGAAAGTGGTCCACCTTCCGAATTCTTGACCCTGTAGAGGCATTCTTGATTATTGGGGTAGTCGTTTAGCCCGTAAGAAGGTGATTGCACTGTTCCATTTCTCGCCACAATCGTCGCTTTGCATCCTTGCGTGTATCGTATGCTAAAGCCGCGTCGTGAGTCGCCGAGACTCGTCTTGAAGTACAGATACAAACTGTTTCCAGTCGACATAATTACTGATGGGTTGTCGTCGGACTTTCCTGTCAACCGTGCTATAGGTCGACTCATCGGTGATTCGCCATCTCTAATGAGAATGTAATCTCGTCCCATTTCCAGATCTATATCTTCGATCTAGGAAATTTCAAATAAATAGATTCACGGAAGATGCACAAATTCTAGCTGTAAGAATCCTCTATTTTAATGTATTTTTAATTACACATACCTCTAATGACATAATTCGTCCTGGCTGAGCCTGCAGAATGTATAGACATTCCAGTCCTCCAGGATAGTCCTGTGGATATCCTGGGGAAGTGAGAACTTGTCCGTGAGGAGTGGCCCGAAGAATGCCACCACAGGTTTGCGGTTCGGTTTTCCACGAAGCGCGGAAGCCTTTTCTCTCGACGGACGAGTCACTGCTAAACTTGATGATCATGAAGTTCGAGGCAGACACAAACAGCTTATTATTGAGATCTTGCTTTCCCGAGAGGGTCGCGAGATTCACCGACTTCTCTTCGGTCCTGCCACCGACTAGAATTTGCACGATGTCGAAACTCTTCTCCGTTTCGAATTCTTGGAACTAAAAAGACAAAGGTTTATCGTTTATGAAGATAATATGTATTAAAAATTATTCCTTAAAATAATGGGAAAGAATAGTACTTGTAAAAGAATATTGTGGCCTTGAGGTCCTTCGAGAGTCCACTTGCAGTTACTTAAGGGTGCATATTTGTGTGGATAATTAGGACTTTCGACCACGTCCCCACTGCTCGCCATATAAAATTGGCAATTAGTAGGACAATCCAATTCGTCCGAGAAATCGCCACAATCATCCTGTTTGTCGCATTTGAATGCGGCGTTTATGCACTTTCCATTCGAGCAGTGGAAGGATCCTGCGCGGGCATCAGGATAAATATTATCATTATTATTATTATTATCGTGAGCATTTCATTATTGGTGTCGTAGGATGAACATTTAAGCCAGGGAAAAGTTCGGAGTAAGTCGGTAATTTGAGGGAAATTATAGCTTGGGTAATTGAAGGAAATTGTAGTGGACAAGCAGAAAAAAGACTTCGTTTACCGGAAGGACACGCGTTTGCTCGACACATGAAAGGAAGCAGGGATTCGCATGTGGTTAGCTCCCACGTCTGCCGGTCATCCAACACGACTACGTCCACACATTCGCCAGAATGTGGATTCGGTTGCTTGGATGCCCAAAATCCTACAAACGCGAAACAGATTACACGTAACTCTAAAAGAAGAGAGAGAGCTCAACGAGTTAATAATAATTAACCATGAGAATTATTTGGAATAAATAGCCCCAAGTTGAAGTTTTCGGTAACAAACTTGGAGAAAACGCACGATTGTTAACGGGAACATGATGCAAATGAATTACGTGTCGGTCAAGTAAATTCCAGTTAACGCAGACACGGACACAAAAGCAGTAGCATCGTCTTGGCATTGTTGTGGTAAAAGTGTGCCTTCATCGTGCCTTATACGCTTATTCCGCGTTTCTATGACCTCGGTGAAAACTGGCCGATATACTTACATACCAATACGGTCATATTACTTTGCAGATCTCGAAATCGGTTTTCTTTCTATTTTTCGCGCCAAGCAGAAAAGTTTCGAAGCCGGTTTTTAACACTTTTCCTCGCGATGCTGACTCAGAAACTATAGTTGATTTTTCAGCGGAAATTCGCGGTATTAGAAAGTGAAAGCCTTTGTAATACAATTGCGGCAATTTCACGCACTTTAATCTCGTAATATTATGATTTGTATTACGATGTATGTAATGCTCTTACAAGCACGACAAAATTCTATTTTTTTTCTTTGTAAACATTGCTACTTGGACCTCGTCCCATTGAGTCGAATTCACTGTATTTGGCAACTTTCGTGAAAGCAGGCTCTGCTCGCAATTTGTTTTTATACTCTTCTAAGTACACGCATCGCGGCTATTGCACTAGTATCAGCGTTATGTTACCATCAAACAAGGGAGAAGGCTAACGATAATGTGCTACAAGGATTCCTGAAGCTGCGTAACGAGTAACGGGATCCCTAAAGCTTTTTCTTCGGTTTCGAAAGATAAATTTAGTTTTCCGCTTCGTTACTTGCAATTCATCCACGATGAAATGAACTACATTACAAAATTTTTTCTTAATCTTAATCTATTTTCGCAATTTTTCTCAGCTACCAAATTAGAATCTTTCTTCAAGTTGAAGGAATTTAAAATCGACTCAAACTTTTCCCAACTTTCGATCTTGCTCTCAAAATTCACTAGTTTCCAATTTATATAATTTTATGCATCAATGAAACAGAAATTGTTCCCTCGCGTTTCCAATTCAACTGGAAGAATTCCCACTTGAAATGGAGAGTTACGAAACTCCAATAAATAATTCGCGGTTCGGAGTTTCACAGGAAAATCATCGAGACTCACTAGTTATCCGAAAGATATACGCGCATTAAGTGAATGCTTCTATGCAGTTTCGAAAGTACGTAGGTACATGTAAACGAACCAGCGTATTGGGAGACTAGCATTCCTGCGGCCGATTCGAGCGTATTTGTCCGCAGATCGTCCAGCGAAGCCAAACCGAGCCAGTAACGATCGAAGTGTCGGCCGATCATGCTCGCTGACATGTTGTTCTCGCTGTAGGATTCGACGACCATCAGCTCGCTTCCATACCTAAAATCGAACGATTATACATACATGTATGTATGATATATCTACCTGATATATCTCTGTAATATATATAAAACACAAAATTAGAGTTGTCATTGCAAAATACAGAAGGAGAAAGTGTTTTTTCCAGGCTATTTTTATTATTGTGCAACATAATATTACGTTACTATTATTCGAGTGTAAATAAGAGTTAACAGTTGAAATTAAAAGTATTAGTACAGTTTTACTATTGTTGAACGATTCTAAGCATTAATTTCAGTCGTAGGAAATTAGAGGATAATTTTAGGGTCTGAATTGTTGCTCGAATTATCCAAATGGGAAATGCAATACGGGGATACCGAAAGATCTTTTTAAATGCCAATCAGCTTTCGGAGTTAGGATTGACGTAATTTCTTCGTGGAAGACTGCTTGGTTTCTACTTGGGATTCCATAGTCTTCAGTGACAGTACCGTATAATTCTAGATTCCTACTAAATATTCAACTATTGCACAGATGCCATCGTGTACCGGCGGTTTACTCACTTGGAGAATTTATCTTTCACTTCCAGTCACGCTTTCGTTTCTACCGACAGTTTTATCCTTCCGTTACACCCTTCCGCGAATGGAAATTAATGCCGTTGCTCCGATTGTTAATAGTCGACGGTAATGAGGCTACTAATATAAATACTAATTCTAATTAATCCGAATTAGTCGGAATTACAAAACACTTTTCAAAGACTGAAAAAATAGTTCAGGACCATTGTTGTAGATTATACTTTCCCTATGAAAATTCTACTACGCAATTTCACGAGTTTACTGGCGTCAATAAGCAAAAGGAGATCGCGGATTCTCTGTGCAATTTTAAACGTATAAAGACCGAGAAACCTATAACAGTGTAGAAAAGAAATTGCAAAACTTTCTCGGTTCTAACAAATTTCGTATATGTGAAACACACTTTTTCCACCTTTCGAATTTCGCGAAATTACATTCGGGTAAATTACATTCTGCTGGTTATTTGAGAAAGAGTCCCACGTGTACGCATGTACAAAATTGGAATTAAAAAAGCGTATACGTACCTCCTGCATAATTCTGCTGCTTTTTCCCACGAATGCCTGATGTTAAAAAATTTATAACAATGTATACCCCGGAGCTCCCATCCTGTAAATAAACAACATTTGTGTTAGTGAAAACATACGATTCTTTGATTTGTGTTATTTTTCAACCGAACCCCCAATCTGACTAATACTGCCAAGCTCATTATGAGTGGTGTCGAGACGAAATTTTCACATATTCGAACTGGGTGTAGCCCGTGTGACGAGGTTGCCGCAGGAAACGCGGTTAATCGGTGACCTATACGGACAGTGACGAACACATCGACCTCAATCGTTTTTAGTCCGACCGAGTGTGCGAACAGAGTCAAAGGTAGGTTTGTGGATAAGCGGGTAAGCCTGTAAAAACCGGCACTCGTAGTAAAATGCCGTCACGCACACAACTATGACAACCACATCCGGAATATTTATCGGAAATAGCCTACTTTGCTCGAGGACTTCTTATTTTCTATTTCCACCATCGTCTTTTTACGGTGTTGCATATGCCGCTCGAAAAACTGATATACCTTATTAAAAGTTAACGCGATAAACTATGTATTGGATTCGAGAAATTCCAACAGTTTGTTCTTCATCTACTTTTTTAAATTTATTTAATAGTTTCTGGATTTTATAGGTTGAAAATTATATTCACTTCTGTGCTTTATAATTTTATTGTTCTTGGCTAGGAACGCATTCTTCAGTCTACGATGACTCAGTGTATTCTCTCGATTTCTAACAGATTTTGCAGGAATGTTGGCCGGAATGCCTTGAGGTACTCCGTGCAGAGTATAATACAGGAAACTGACCCTCTCGAAGCAGATATCACTTCAGAACAGGTACTCTAACCAGTCAGAACTTGATTCGTGTCATCGCTCGTTTATAGTGCACCACTGCGCCGCGCCGTTGAGATTACCCTACTTTTTTACGGCTGATGCGTCTCAGCATCACGGGAATTGTTTTACTTTTTAAATACGTAGAACTATACGTTTCAGTTCAGATTAATGTTGTTTGCTAAATATTTTGCCGTGTGTCATTTTTTCCATACGTTTCACCCAATCTTCATATCAAATACCGAAGTTTGATCAAATATCAAATTTGATAGTTCGGATTAAACAATAAAGAGGAAAATCATCTTCGATTTATTTGCAGTTCTGTCTCTGCAGTTAGCGACGAAACGCTTCTAGCATTTCAGTGTCGGCCTTTCTTTCTTCCGAAAGGTCAAACAGCCATGTTTCTGCCATATATGTTGTTCTCTCCAGCTCCATTAACATTTTTCGTCTGCATGCAGGATGCGCCTGCAAACGCGTTCTTCGACGTGTCGTAAAATATTTCGCGAACGCGCGCTTGACTAATAGTTTCCATCAAGGTTTCACTTGCAACTTTTTCAACCAATATTTTTTCTTAATACACATTTTTCTTTCCATTATTTTTTCTGGTTCTATACGAAATAAAATCATGTTTGTTTGAAATAATTGATTTTTTAAGATATCAAAAAGGATTTATGGTATTCGTCAAGATTAGATTCAAAACTACTTAATTTCTATGTAGTGAAAATACTAGATGTTTAAAGGGTTCAATTTAATCAATCATGTCGTTTACTCAATGTCGCAGTTAAGTAGCAATATGATGAGTTCCTGCTGGTAATAATAATCAGACGGCGAAGCGCGCGTGCGTTACACGTATGTTACCGGATGTACCACTTTTCGGAATCCCGTTCACCGGTCTACTCGGTCTACTCGCCCGAGTTTCCTCGTGGAAGCCAGTGGAAGGTGGCTAACCGTGATGCGAATCTGCACGATGTATTTTTAGACTGACTCGCATGGCATCCTCTTCTCAAAAAGAACAAGATAAACCAAAGGAATCTTTCACTAAAAGATTCTTTTCCAATGTTTATTCTTAGTTCGTGATCCTCTATTTTTTTCTCATCTTTACATACATTCTACTTGGGCCAAGTGAATTTTTCTTAACATAAGAATAATCTTGCAGTCAATATTTTCTTATGACAATTTTTCTTATTGTTCAATTCCGAATAATTATTGTCTGTTGCTCGCTACTCGAATTTCCATTGAGATTTAAATGATTTCCAGTTTCGTATCTTTCTTTGCCAGAGGTTCGAAGCAATTCGTTCTTTTTCTACTGCAGTTAAAAATTTCTCTGTCAACAATCGGCAGCCAACCTTGAATAATTCCTTGCACCCAGTTTAATTTCCGGTTCTCATTTACTTTAGTGGCAAGATTTCTTTGTAGTTCCAGTTCCACAGAAACTATCCTGTGGAACATTTCGCGAGCTTGTCTGTGAGAGGATTACAGATCGAGATAAAGTGTTGAACAGCTGCTAGTACAACTTTCTGCACTTTTCAAGGTAGAAAAATCGCAGCGTCAGTGGGTCTTTATGACCTGACGAATTTTCATTCTTCGAAATTTTCTCGACCCTATATTGTTCCGAAGCAGGTAAGAAACTTTCGGGTCAGGTGGATAGAAGGGCACTGGGGGATGCTTCCCCGAAATACATAAGAACTTTCAAAGATCAGTCTGTCACGCTTGCTCAGGAAACCCTCATAAATTTATCCTTTAAAGCCGTAGACCATTTCTGCTGGCTGCATAAATCTCAGTTTTCCACGCAGGATCTTATCCTCGACAAGTTTATTCCTTTGCGTGTGGCATCATTCTCTGTGTCAAGGAAGTTCGCGTTAACGGACCTCCGAGTAATCTTGTTCGATTGAGAGTTTTGAAAACCGAGAAAAACGTATGGATTATGCTGGCACAAATGTTCACTCGATTGTAAAGCTTGCTTTTTATCCGACGAAGACCTTTAATTCATTGCACGTCTTTAATAGTGGCATACATACACGTAACACATAAACGTCAAATAATATTTTTTCAATTGATTCTTCTCAATTCGAAATATTGAGTAACAACATACTACTTTCTTTCATTGTAACAATTCGAGCAAAGTTAAGTAATTTTCTGCCTTTTGTTTACTAAATTGAATCGTGTAGTCTTTTGATCATTCGCGTAATAATATAACATCAAGCTGTTTGAGTTTTAAGGCCACAACTGAACAAACTCCTCTAATGCATGTTCTTCATTCTGGAATTACACGTTTTATTAAAATGAGATGTGTGTTTCTCGTATTGCGATAACACGTATCCTAAGCAGATCAAATCATTCTCATTATAACTCATATTAGACTACATTTTTAATTATACAAAATTTAGTGTTAGGATTTCACAATAATTGATTTATCAATGATATTATTGTCGCGAGGAGACGAATGAGAAATTTAAAAATCGAAGTCGGAGTTCGTCAATATTGGTGAACGAAAAGTTCAGGTTGGTCCACCAAATGACCTCGCTCCAGAATTCTACCTGCTCCAGGTATACCAGCCGGTAAACGCAACCTTCTCAAGGTAATAAATCCCTTGGCCAAGTGCCAGTTCGGCAAGCCTTAAGCAAAGTACACACATTTGGAGAAAACGCCGAAGTTTACTCACCATTCGGACAAGCGAAAACATTTGGTGTGGGCACCTGCAACAAAAAACCAATAAAAAATATTATTAACGCGTTAACTGTACATTTTTACATTATTAAAACTTATAATGTTCATAATGTATAGTATTAGGAAGCTTCATATTCACTTTTGTTTTCTATTGTATCAAAGAATTATAATAAATTTAATTTTGTAAGAGATTTTAATGGACAAATTTTTAAATTACGAAACTGTCATCCCGGTTGAAATTTTCACGAGGAAGACAAAAAAGTATGGAGGAAACTATTAAAATTACTCGGTAAATGATGCGAGACGCGATGATTAGGTCTAGAACAGGGATTCATTGTTATCCAACGGGGGAAAGTGGAATGGTAATCTGAGTCTGCGGATCTTAAGTTCCGTATATTCATCTCCCACAAAAGGTATTTTCCGAATCTAACGAGGATGTAACGCATTCCCATCGCATACTTCTGGCTAACTCAAATTAAAATTACAATTAATACGAGTTCCTCGGATGATTATTTCTAACCATAAACTGTAAAGGTAAAATTCTCATATTAGAACTGTCCGAATTTAATTGAAGCCAGCGATCTCGCTGTTGGCAATGTTTCTTCGCCGAGGGCCACTTACATAGGCTAGTATGCCTTGAGTCAGTGGCACGAGTGTGTGCTGGTTCCACGTGAGACGCGAGGGAGAAGGCAGTGTGCCGTTGGTAGTTGGTGCCACCGTACACGTACAAGAATATCAGTGACATAACGGTGAGTACATTCCTGCGAGAGGTGCGAGTGGCCAACGCACCACCGGCCCACAAGGCAAGAGTGTCCAAGCCATGTCGCAGAAATTCCACACATGACTTTCCATCACTACGCCTCCATCCATTTCGGAAACCTTGATATTCCTTCTAGTGGAGTCATTTCTACTTTATCGTACTCCATAATAATTATCAATCGTTTGGTTGTTTTTTTTGCCCATCAACACATATGTATCGGATCTAATACATTATCTATAGAGAATGAATAATTGAACTCAGTGAATCGAGTCCAGTTCCGACTGTATTATCTTTCTTCCAAGGGTGAATGTCCTGGAATTTGTACCATGGCAATGGACTCTTCGCCACCCTGTCTCGTTTGCAATATCAAATTCCCAGCGGGTTTCGTGAAATTTCGAGCCCGACGATCTTCCAGAGTCAGGATGTCGCGAATAGAGATAATGCTGGCTGCGTACGGAATGCTGGGTAGAAGAGGAATGCGTGTGTTAGTGTGTGAGTGTATCAAGGTGTGTGTGCCGCGTGTGCTGAAATTCACTTTCACCTCGCATATGCCACATCTCCGGGGTAAACGAGTAGGCGCTCCTGACTCCTATGGAGCTAGGATACCAATTGCTTCATAGCTTCACAGTTAAATTTCCCAAGCGAGCATCGTCTTCGTTTTCTCAAAGCTCCCACCGCGAAGAGCGCGAGAATCAAGATTCTCGCACCCTTGCAATTCGTTGTTCCACAATCGTAATTACCGTTATGTCGCGTTTGGATTTCGTTGCGCCTACTCCCGTTCACAGATTTATATTCCGCCTGGCAACTCATTCTCCGTTGGAATATCCTCGTTGCAGACGGTCTTGAATTCTCCACTCTCGTATATGTACTAGGTACTAGCGTACATGTGTGCACCGCGATACAGTGAGTCAGAAAGCTGCTCACGGACACCATTCAATAGACCGACCTCGTATGATTAACAGGATTCTTGTCGACGGGAAGATACGATACTAGTTTTAATATTCTTATGGCTTGAATTAACTAACATAACTGTTTTAACTGTAATAAGGTGAACATTGATGAATGTGATACCAACGCTTCGTAAATGCAGATAATTTTAGACAAACATTGCTGTCAAGAAGATGCACTACAAAATACAAATCAAGATAAATTGATGGTTAATTTTAGATATTCAAGTCATATAATTGAAATTCTTAAAATTTGTCCTTCGATCAATCCTTCGATCAATGTTTTATCTATTCAGTCGTCGTATCAGAGAAACAGAAAAAGAAACGAGATTAGAAATGCTTCTCAACAAGATCGAACACAAGCCTGCATACTAGACAGGTGTCGTACAAGTTATTCCAGCTATCCAGGCCAAATACCTCCCTTTCCATTCTCACCGTACGCAACCGCCAATTCCAATCGTCAGATAAAACTTTTTCCCAAAAATTCCACCTATCGAGGAACGCTTATTGATTTACTTATAATTAATTATATTAGAAATGAATAACTCACCTGAGACTGAGCTAGCTGGAGGTGGCACAAGATCGCGGCGACCCAAATGGTCGCCAGATCCCTTATTAGCATATTCCTGCAACAAAAAGCATCATTTGAGTCTCAAAATTCCAAACAACAACTTTTTAATTAATACAAAGGATTCCAAGTCTCGCAAGCATCAATATTCGATTAGCTCACTTTTTTAGGATCGTGCGCTTGCTCGAATCAAATGAGAAAATGGAATGGTTAAACAATAACTGCTCAATTCAAAATTGATTCTCGACAGTCTTTATTGGGGAAGTATGGTGTGCAGAAATGAGTGGGCCTCAATGCTTTGGAAAGTATGCGGAAGTTAACGTTAGTCCACAACGTATAGGATATACACCGGTTCCCATAAAATTCCTTACGGTTTCTGCGGCTGAATTGTGGTATGTAAGTACACAGGAGTTGAATACCTCGCCGTTTAACCAACAAACACGACTCAAACCTCGATGAGGGTGAACCCCGTGATTAGTATCAGCGATTATTGGGTCATACCTCAGATTTCGTTTCCAAAGGATCCGAACGATTACGTTAATCGACTATCCAATTTACTAGGCATTGTTGTAAGGAGTTCATTAACAGTTTTTGCGAAAGAATTTCTACTCCGTTTGAGGCAAAGTTCATTCTACTTGTTTGAGGAATTCTAAGAGTAAGAAATTAGCTGATTGGCTTAAGGTTTACCCGATTACGGCGTGCCTGTCTTATTGGGCATCATTAGGCATAGCACGTTTGATTCTGAATAAGCTTCGAGTGTAAAGAGTACTCCATTACGCTCGTCGAATAAGGTGGAAAATTGTTCAACTATTAACACGGTTGGATTTCCATTAAATAATTCCAACAAACTTGATTTTCCACTGAATTCCTTCAAACTGATAATAATTGAATATTATCGAATTATTGTAAAAAATTTTACGAGAAATATTGTCTAAAATTACGTATGGCAAAGATAACAATAAGCAACTTCTGTTTTACGTGTGATTAATCAGTTTTAGATTATTCGATGAATTATGAGAATTATGAAAATTTGATCATTCAAGTTTGAACAACGCCACATGTTTAAACAAAAGTGGGTCGATTCCGGAAGCGAATTGCACACAAGGCACCGACGCTTATACAACCCACATGTGATGCAAACAGCTCAGTTTGGGTTTAATGAGCAGGCACACGTGGGAAGGAACGCCTATGATAGTGTGGAGCGATGATTCTCCACGAAACCCTGCGTAGTACTTAAGTACACGAGATCCTCGAACCCCCATTGTACATACACGCACTTTTAGCTTCCGAGTATGCGTAGAGTCGTGCAGAATGACAATGCTCCCGCGAAAGTCAGCTATTTCGGGCAAGACAGACCAACCTACAGTGTTATAAGGTCTGATTTATGCAATGCTCCGCTACTCGGTCGCGAGAATTCTCTCAAAGAAATTAACTAACGCGAGTTAATCAACGGTTCGCTTTCGAAATAGCCGGAAAGGTATTCACTGTTTCTTTTTCATTCTTAGTATCCTTTTCGTTCTCTCAGGATAGAGATTCAACTGCCAGATTCATTTAATGACATTTCTGCAGAATGATAACGATGGAATTTTTATAAGAACAGTCCTAATACAATCACGATCGTAATTAACATTTTCAAAGACTAATTGTTACTCTAATTAACTTCTTCTTTCATTCTTTTTTCTTGATTCATTTTATTCTTTTCTTAATGCCAGATATAAGGCATCAGGTTTAAAACAAAATGACTTGAATTTAATTGGACCGTTTTTCCTTTCGCGAAATCTAACGAAATATAAATTGTTATGTAGTTTACTTGAGAGCAGGGTTGCGTTATAAGCAAAAAATAACCCGGTTGCAGAAAAATTAAGCGTGCCAGAAATAAAGAGGACGAGATAACGAGTACTTTCAGCCGACAGGAAGCCTATAATAATGACGTACCTGTTATCATTTGGAGATGAATGACATTCATAAATAAAATAAATCGTCTCGAGTCCTATTGAGGTTGTCTTACAGATTTATCGAAGTATCCGGCTGCCTCATGCATAAAAAGAGTTGCTTATAACAAAGTACACAGGAGTTTTTAAATCATTAGAGTTCCTTCTAAATTTTTATAAATCAAGAATTGCAAGTTATAAAATTATTAAGTAAAAGCAATTGATTAAAAGTTTCAGTTTACTTTCAATATGCGTATTCAGGATTGAAATCCTAGACTGAAATTATTACAGCATCTAAAAACTATCTGTGATAATGACATTAAATGACTCATACCAGCTGCGCCATGTCTATTAATAAAAGCTGATTATGAAGCATGAAGGTCATTATTGACAACGTGTCTACCAAAAAAAAATAAAAGAATATCTAGATATTACAATAATATTTATTCTATGTATATAAATTAACCTTCTATCTGTTCAATTTGATTTTAGACAAAAGTTGCTATTTTTTCTCGCGAAGAATAATTTAATACATTTTTTACGTAATGTTTTGTGACATTTCTTGAACTTTGTGATGTAGATCGTTGGCGAGGAGAACGTTGAATAGGAGAAGAAGTAGATAATATAATCGGAGGGCAGCAGACCGAGTAAATTCAAGTAGTTGACCGACTCTGGAGCTGATAGGACCAATCCCGTAGTTAGGAATACCCGAGAGCACCGGAGAGACCCGTTAGTCGCATCGAAGGAAAGGAACATTCGGTCCTTCGAGTTCTCAACTTGTTAGTAATAGAGGCCTTGCGCGAAGTAGTATCCGATCCGAACGTGAGATTGCGATTAAGTCGCGTCTACAGGAAAAGTCCATTGCACAAGTATGCAAAAGATAAATACCCTCGCGTTACGCCTTTACCTCCTGACTTAGCGATAGTCGAGTATGTATTCGGAGCTGGTATAACGGTTGCTACAATGGATTGAGACGCTCGTCACCCAATGCAGCCTGTCGTGTCGTCGTTCGAAGCTTCGCGATTACGTCACTCACGAAGTCTACACTTTACATCTGCGATGGAGAGTCACAGTTTTAATTGTAGATCTAACGGCAGATCTGCAGTTTGAAATAGTTGCGATGCTTTTGATCCTCACTGCTGCTTCCTCCTTTTTATATTTTTTCTGCTAATTCAAGTTTGTATCGAATCGTCGACCGATTAGTTTTGGTGATATAATCAAATGATATAAGTTGTATAACGACCATTTTGAATATTTTATTAATGAATAGCGAATGATGTTGGAATACTGGCAGTCGTTCGAAAAAGGTAACTCATTCCCGATGGTGTCAATGCATCGATCGTTCCACATTATCACGAGCCAAAGTACCGGTTCGCATTGTCGTCGATCACTTCCGGCGACGCACGATGGACTTTTGCGGTAACTTCCGTTGAGCACAGATGGAATTAAAGATGGTGCCTTAGAGGCAGCCTTCAGAAGTTGTCGACCTCGAAGCGTAGACTTGCCAGTTGCGTAACAGAACGAGAGCATTTTATGTCATTTCAATGAAATAGTCTGTACCGATTGCACTCGCTACAGTAACGTAACACATCAGAAAAAAGAAGTACGTGCGCCGAGTTACACATTAGTCGACAGTGTCATCGTTCGATTAATGTCGTACTGAATTTGCATTGGTCGTTGATACTGTGACACACTCCTACCTCCTGTTTCTTACTCCTCGTTTTTCTCTTCCATGCTACAAATACTCCAAAGCAGTTTAGGTTGTGAAATACATTGCTGTAGAACCGTAATAAATATAAGCGGAATTAGGTCGATCACCTTTTTCTTCTATAATTATGGAGAATACAGTTTTTGTAAAAATATTACGAAAGAATCGTCTTTTTTTAAGCAACTTATATTTACAATGGATCGACCATAATCTAGTGCCTCTTAGTGGACAATTTTAAAGTCACATTTTCTTCTGTAGGATTCAAGTTTCAATGAGTCATCAGTCAATTACCTTGCGGCATAAGGACTAGGCTGTCGCTATTGTAACGTTTCTGTGCGATACTCTGTAATCAACATGCTCACAGTATCGAAGCGAGCCTTTCGTGTTCAGCACGCATCGAGCAAGCTTTCAGTTCGTACTCAGTGAACACTAATTAACCACTACCGTTAAAGCATTAAGATTCAACTCATTAGGTTCGTGCGTTCATCGAGAACATTGTCATAAAAAAGAATTTTCATTTGTTGCAGCTTGGAAAATCTCGAACATACTTCGTGATGATGATTGTGACGATGGCTGTGAGTTAAGTTGTAGGGTTAAAATCTTTGCTAAACCACTTTTAATTTCAATCTATTAAATTTCATATCTTAATCCATAATGAAAAGCAACTTTAATAATTATCTTTTTAATTCTGACAAATTTTAACAAATTTTGATCCTTTCTAGAAACATAATTGAGAAATATAATTGAGAATTAGGTACTCGCGAATTAATCTGAGAATCACACTCGTAAAAGTGTCTAATTGGAGTGGCACATTCGGCTGGAAGAAAGCCGCGGATTCAGTTCACTTAATATAGTTCCTGGATCTTCATTAAATTTTCTGCTCCGTTTACGGTTTTATTTGCATTACTGGTGATCCTCGTTTTAAACTGCTGTGAAATTTACCGTTTCTTCCTGAATGTCGAACACACGTGGCGGGATAGATAAAGCGTCGACGTCGACGCGCAGTGCCGCGCCACACCGCATCGCGCCGTTGTGAATTCAGGGTCGAGGTTCGGAATGAGCGTCTCGCGTTTTCTTCGAGGATAACCTGCTGCTCATTCTCCCTCTGTACATGCTTCCCACGGTTCGTTGACCGACAAAGCCGATGCTTTTCTTACGCGTTAAATAATACTTTTAGAACGTAACAGCCAGTGTTAACGTGACTCGCGTGTCGATATCGACCCTCTATTACCAGATTTACTATCAAAATCTAACTCAATATCCCAATTGTTTATTACACTATTTATTACAACGTTTGCTAAAAAAATGAATTCCTACAAAATTAATTTTTGGAAATGTCAAAGATTTCTAATGAAAGATGTTCTTCAAAGCAGAAAAATATTCTCCCCTGAATTTACAATTCTCACTTGAATATTGTTTTGCCTTATCATATTGCATTTATACTTCGTCATAGGAACTTTACAGTTTTCACTGCTTCAATTTCCTATGTATATCGAAGGGAGCTTCACCATATGCTCGGAGTCGGAAAGAAAGTGGCAAGTTCCTCGATATTAAATTTCACATTTCTTGTGGCTAAGCGGTCAAATGGCAACAGTATGCTTGACCAAGGGAACATCGTTAATGGCAACGAACTTCAGTGGCACTAGTCCCGGGTGCTTATTAATTTAGTTTGTTTTTGGTCCAAAGACAGATTATTGTATTATTCATTTTTTATTTATTGTTATTTGACGCGAGAAACGAACAATAAATAATTAGAGTCGGCTAAGCGGCGAGTGCTGAAACGCATAAAACGAAGGAAATGAGAGGAGTGCCTAGACAAAATGCCAGGCATACTGTATACACTGGGTGTGTCACGAATTATTCGCCGAGTGGTTGTACTAGTTGGCATTTTTCCGTAGTATCCTGCTGCGGCGTATGCATTTCAAAACCACTCAATGCACCGCCGAAACGAATTTCCATACCCCAGTTTTCACCATGGCAAACTGTCCCCCTCATTATCAATCAGAATACTCGTCCTCGAAAAATGCCATTTTTTTCTTCACTAACAACTACCCTCGTCTTTAGAATAATAAAAAAACAATTTATGTGAAACAACGTATGCTTATAGTGTTAGCGTTCAGAGCGATTTATGAAGTGTATCTTCAATTGGAAAATCGTCTTCAGTTTTTCGTCGAAATGAACTATAAGTGGTATAGACGAAGCGCATCGCCTAATTTGAAATGATCAACATAAGCATATGTAGCGATTGCCGGTTGGTTTTTTATTCAGGTATCGAAATCAGTTACGTGATTGGAATTCTTCTGAACGGGCGGATCTGTCAAGAAATAACGGTACTTCAACCAAGTTATGCCTCGGTCGCAAGAATCTGTCGTTAAGTCACGATTCGCGGGACCTGATGACAGCAATCGCTCTCTCTCTTTCGAGAAGTTTAAAATGTTCTTTTACCATTAGTTACGCCAAAGTGAGCTTATAATACTAACCTGTCGAAAGTAAGATTTGATTGTCTACTCCCGACAAGCGATGCGTTTCATTAAAACTTAATGAACATATTTAACGACATATCAGAGTGCTAGTAAATTTAAATACCACGTACTTTCTGAATACTCTGCAATACTTGTAATTAGACGGGTATTGTGCGATATTCATTAAATTTAAAAAGTAACTACTTGCGAAATACCGTAGAACAATTTCCAAGTAATTCTGGAATATTAGAAAGCATTGAAAAGCATTGAATATCATAATAAATATAGAGAGGCTGACAATAGCATTTACAACATAATGTCGTAATAGCATGATCCTTTTAAAGTTTGACAGATCTAGAGGAGAAAAAAAATGATCAGTAAAATTCGAGGCGAATGCTAAGGGCTTCGAATAAAGATCGGAATTCGGCGTTCCTTGGGATACAGGTTTTCAACCACCTATTCACCTACATGGCATTTTCTCCTACCTGTTCCCTACCCATCGGCCTAACCTAAAACCCGCACCTACCGCCGTTATCCGATCCACAGTTAAGCCAGAAATAGCTCCTGATGCTGCAAGAATTTTAATACGCTCATTTTCTCTTCTATCGACAGCAAACCCGTTTTTATTTTTATAATCAAATTCCCATCAATTTGACACGCTCAATTTTCACTTATTATTAATCGATCTAGTTTCTTCACTGTTCGTTTCAATTGCGTGAAGTACAAATTTCTTTTTAATTATTCTTTAAAACTTGACTTTACTTCTGAGCATTTTAGTGCAGATAACGATCGCGTAGAAGAAGTTTCCTTCGTATCCTTTGAAGGAATCAATTAATAAGAGGAACGAAGAATTTCATGTCGGAAAGGAACTTGTACTTTAAAAGTACACAGCAAGTATTTGTATCTTCACCCCATAGGGTCTACGCATCAATGCCCGAGACAGTTCGCCGACCAGAACGAAAATTGTATAAACTTCGCGGCGGAAGAACCCGAAGGAATGCAGTGAAAGAAACGGTTGTTGCGCCAGAGAGTATCCAATGCAGCCGAAGCATCCGCTGGGAGTTAAATTAAAGAAAGCCCACCCACACCTTGTCTATTCCAGCGCACAATTGCACCTGACAACTGTTCAAACAAACTCTTCTAAATTCGACCTACGGAAGCAGCATCTTCGAAGTTTTCTCTTCCTCGAATTCTGGACCCTGAGAAGTATAATAACTCCTTTGCAATACGTCCGAGCGTGGCGCGCAAAGAAAAGACGTCGCGACGCGGAGAATACGAAAGGAACGAGACGAAGAGGATGTGCGTCATTGTGGTTGTAAAGACGTTTATATGCAATAATAACTCGAGTTGAGTCTCGAGGATTTCAGAAGGGGTCAAGCAGCGTATGAAAGCATGCGTCCCGGAGAGACAGTGATCCGGCAGACAGACAAGGCAAGCGTGGAGGTACAGTCCCTGTGCCACGGGTATGCGTATAGCCCTAATAGTGCGTCACGTAAAACCTGTCTGAATAGAGAGTTCTCCTGCGATGCGCGACGAGATTGGGACAATCGAGTTAACGCTCCTATTTAAGCAGTACTTAAAACACTAAACCACGAAAGAATAAGAGTTAAAAGATGATTCGGTCATTAACAGAATTTTATGCAAATCCTGTGAGAGATATGTAACATCTTTAAAATATGTAACCTACGCTTACATATTAAACATGTTTTTTTCAATAATTACTCAATTCGAAATTGTTCGAGGCTGATAATGTAGTTTTAGAGATTTCGCATCGAGTTCATCGTCCGGTGCTGATTGGCGGATGCCGAAGAATTTCTGCGAGGAATAATGGTAGATGGAGGGTACTTACGAGGATTTTTTTTCCTATATTCTATGTCGTGATCCTTGTTCGGAGTACATGTACACCAGAGGTAGATCGCGCGGTTCCAACAGAAGGCACTGCACTACTGTAACTTCCTCGCAAGGAGTAATCAATCTTTCCAGGTGTTTACCAGGAAAAAACCGTCAGTACGCGAACATAGATGCGTGGGCGGAGTTCGGTGCAGGTACGTAGATGAAAATCGGGTGAAAATTCCAAAGGAAAACCTGCGATAAATTGATACCCAGGGTCACGGAGCTCCGTCCCTCCGGCCCACCGCTTTCAGACTGAAGAATCCGCCTCCGGTCTTTCCCTCTCCCTCGCGATTCTCAGGTGAACGGTGCGCGACTTACCTGGGTAAGAGCGCCTTCTCTCTTCGCGGCCAAGCGGACAGAGACGCCTCGCGGAACACCGCGTTTGCGAGAAAAGGACACTTTACTAAAGGTGGACACACAAAAGGCGCAGGAGACAGTTCGGCCTGGATCGTCGAGCGAACGAACACGCCCGAGGTTCTTCGGCTTGTTTCTTCTTTCTCTGTCTTCTTCAACGTTGTCGTTATACGTACTTTTGCATCGAGGATTCTTCTTCTCTCGCTTTGTCACGAGGTGCCCACTAAAAAGACTTCCATCGCCACTTCAATCGCAAATTCTTTATTATTACCTCGAGATTTTCATTGCGTGCGCTTTTTCATTGCTCCAAATCGGGTTTCTCGTCTTAGGATTCTGTCTTGAGATTTTCTTGACGGACGTCCGGTTCCAGGTGCCAGTGTATGTGGCCGAGCAGGTGTGCGTTTCTTCGTGAGATCAAAGTGGACGGAGAACTGATTGTCAAAAACAATTATATATATGTGGAAAATAGTTATAATTTTCTGGTACAAATTCGAATTAATTATTGTGCATGGAATAATAATTTCAAGCTTCCCGTTCGAAACGAAGGAAAGTGGAACAAAATGAATTGGTAAAATGAAATAAGAAGAGATAAATGAATGCTGGAATGAAAATAGAATAATAATATGGTGGACAGACAACTGATTGCTGTTACTATGCAAATTTTTGCATCCATTGAACTCTGCGCGCTGAAGAAAATCGAGACCGAGCGATCTGAGAATTGGTAACATCGATGCGTGCGTAGGAAGGTTCGTCTCGGTATACGTATAGTGCTGTCACGTGCGTAATATGAAATTTCGATTTTTCGTAGAATTTAACTGTGACATACTCTTTACTCTATTTTAAAAAGTTTGCATATCGCTGGAACAGTCGTTTAGGAGAAAGTACACCTTCTACCAATTATAATAAATGATCTAGATATAATCTTGAGGTAAATTAGCAGTTGCTTTAAACTGTTAAAACCAGAAAACAAGATATTTTACATGTTTTAAAATTAAGCCCATACATTTCTCTACCAACGAGGTAATTCATATTTGCCTAAAGAGCCAGAGTCTATTCATTAGCAACCTACCACTTGCCACTTAACTTTACGATGGGAGACAATTTCACTGGGTCTAACCTACTTCTTTCTTTCCGTTACAAAGTTGTTATGATAGTAAACATATCGCATAGCTTTGTTCGTACGGCGTGGTTTGCGGTATTTTTTCTCTCTAGCTTTCGCATTAAGATCGTGTGCAAGGAGAATCGAGAGCTCGCGCGTGGCACTAATTGCATAACGGGTTTAACGCGATCCCCGAAAGACGAAGAAACGTGGGTAATACCTCGACTGCTCGAATCGTCCCTGCAAATTGCTTTTGACGATGAGTTCCTTTTACTTCGGGCACGGTACTACGTACAACTACCTTGGTTAACACATGCACAAATCTGACATACATATACACATGGGCGTGTATACTTGTACATACCGATTGTACCGTTAATTCGCACAAAGATAACCTGCGAACCATCTAAATCAACTGCAAAATTAGCTCTTACAGTTTCTTCAGAAAATTTAGAATAACAAAGCAATCATTATTGAATAATATTTGTCATATATTGTTGAGAAAATAGTAAGATCTATAATAGTGAGAATTGTACTGAATCATTGATAACTAATTAAAGAAAATTTTTATTCATGCAGTAACGGATTAGGAACAATCTAAAAATCAACTGTGATTATATGAGGGAACTAGAATGAGGGCAATTGGAAACTTCCTAAGGAAAATTGGTATTGCACAAAACGATATTTAATGAGACAATATAATTTGACTCAGTCACTTGAGCGGAAGAGATGCGCACTTTTAGAAATAGTAATGACTTAGGAAGAATGATATTTGCGGGCCATTGACCCGAATCGGAAATGATCAAGGTATTGCCAGTGGCTTGTTGGTTTCATTAATAGATACTTCGTTATGTAACGTAACGCAGTATTGTGTTACATCGATACCTATTGATTTTTATTTATTATTCTTTGGAAAGGTAAGACTAGTTTATCGCGCAAACATTAGTTACATAAACCTTGGGTGATTCTCGTAACAATATTAATAATTAATCTAATCAAAGTTTAGTCATTTCTTTTTGCATACAACAGCAGTATCATCTTGTGGTACAGATGGATGTTCGCGGTGAATTCGCGAAATTACTATAAGAGTAATACACGCTGAAACGAAGCAGCAGGAATCTGAATTCCGAAATAAGAGAGTCCTTGATGAGACAGAGATGAATCAGAATTTGCAATAGAAAGGTAATAGCTCAGAATGCAAACAGGATAGAGTGGGTCGATCAAGGATACCTGTAAACACTTGCTGTAATCTCGGTAAAGTAGGCAACCTCCATACATTCCGTATTCTGACTCGTTTGCTTTCTCCTTCTCTCTGTTTTGTTAGCTTATCGCCGAGAGAAATTTCTTCGAGTTTTCTCTACATTTTTCGATTTGCATTTCCACTACTGCGGCTCATTTAATTACAGTTCTTGTGTAAGTAATTAAGTTTCGAAGAAGTAGAAACAAGTTCAATGCATTGTATTCTCATATAGAATAAACATTGAAAATCCGGAGAATCATAAAAACAACAATTCTGTATTCAATTAGTTCGGAAAATAATCTTATCTACAAAAAGTCAATGAGAATTCCTTAATTTCATCTCAAAGTGCACAAAATTACATAAACTCATTTAGACGACAATTGTGAAAGCCTTGCCGCAAATGATTCATTCTCGGACGAAACCTTACTTATTACTTCGGCATTGTTCTTATGACACTGTTATTATTATACAGATTTCAAGCATATGGTTGCGTCACGTTTACAAATACAATACTCTACAATGCAAGTTCACACATACGTTACTCGATATTTCAATCAGGAACTGCTAGCAATTTGTACCGAGAGGCAAAGTGATTAATTGCTTTACAATTACCTTTAAAAAAATTATCCTTTAAATTCGTAGAATTTTTCCAAGTTAAATATTTTTATTTTGTGGACAGTTTTAATACATGTTATGGAAACTGGTTTAAAAACAGAGAAACCACTTTACAATAAATTGCATTGTAATCATTGCTTATTAATTATACGGAATTAAATAAGAGTAAATTAAATGGCACGAATGATTCTACTGTACATATGTTACAAAAGCATAAATCGAGAAAGAGGATATAATAAGTTACGATTTGGTAAATATTATAATCGAGAATAGATGAATATTGAATTATTATGAGAGACATTGAACAAGTGGACGATAGCAGTCGCCTTCTGGCTTATCCAGTGTTATCACTGATCCATTATTCTGCATTGACAACCACAATCGTTGATTCAGTCTAAATATGAAAAAGTCATTTCCAGAAGGCACCAATGGTTCCTCGAAATCAATTGTCTCATTACCAATACGACCCGTGCTGAATCCGCTGCTCTTGCATAATTCCAACATATCTTCTTCAGCTTCGATTGAGGATGAGAAACACTTGGAATGCCAGATTCCATATGATTGTTGTATTATTTCACCAAAACCAGGTCTGCAATGAAGCATTAGTTCATATTTCAATACAGCAGTACATGAAATAATTGAGCTAAAGACGTTTTAATTAAAGTACGTAATTACCGTTCAGGATCTATCTGCTTGATCATGCTGCACTGCTTCTCATCCTCTCCGTTATCGCAATCTGCTTGACCATCGCAAACGAACTGCTGTGGAATACATTTTTCTTTCCCGGTAGATCTATTTATTCAACATAGAGATTCCCGTCTTAACTTTTGCGAAATATTTCTTTTCTTTATTCTACGGATCAATTTTAGCTAATAATATTAAGTCTTAATTGAGACATAAGTATTTAGGTGTACTATGTACAAATTTAAAGAACGAATGTGTTTTATGAGATTCGTGAAAAATAAAATGATAACGAAGAGATAATAAAATAGTTTGACGTAGCCTTACGATGAACATTTGTATCTGTTATCTCTGCAGGGACAAATCTCTGGTGATTCGTCACTCTTATCCAAGCAGTGTCGTATACCATCGCACATACGTTCTGGAGCGCTCAAATTCAAATAAGCGGCACAGGAACAAATCCTTGGTTCGTCACTTCCATCAGCACAGTCTAATTTGCCATCGCAGAATGCACTCTTTTTAATGCATTCTCCATTGACACAACGAATCTCTGATCGCTTGCATACTGCAATATTTGTAATTAACTTTTCTTATTAAAAATATGGTGGTTCACAAAATATATACTCAAGAGAACAAAGGCCGAAAGAGATGCGAGATGAATCAGTACATCTCGCCGAGTTGAATAACTTCTGTGACAGCTTCGCAAAAAAGTGTCTCGCGAAACAATACACAGACGATATTTATCCTGCGATACTTTTTTTCGCATTGCCACCGACAGCTAAATCGGATAATACGTCAACAAACATACGTGATTTGGGTTAAAACTTTTTTTTCTATAAGCTTTATGATCAATAGAAGCCAGTCGTAGTCTCCGTCGAGATTTTTAGGCTTAACGACGCTATAACGAATTTTATCAGAAACTTATAGAAATAATTTAGCATAATTTGTTTTATGTAATTATGCCATATTTCGAATGATCAACTAATTTTATATGAGACAAAATGTAGAATTTAATTTAATTTACTTACTGCAACCAGCTACTTTGTTGCTGCAATCCTCTGACAATTGTTCACAGTAAGTCGACTCTTCGTCTCTTCCGTCACGACAATCTGGAATTCCGTCGCACACACGATATTGGGGAATGCAGTTACCAGTGTTACATCTTATTCCGTCGCAAACCGGTGCTGCGGATGCTTCCGCTTCATCTTCTGCGATATTAATATTGCAATAACGAAGTTTAGTATTAAATTGAATTTACACGTAAAGAAACGTGAATTTTACAAACTGCCAGAAAATTGATACCTATCGCTTGCATTAAGTGGGGGTTTATATGATCGATACTCGTAAAATTGCTTCGCTGACCAAAACTGCAAAGCCCTTCAGTACCGTGAAAAACTGCTGCTGGGTACCATCCTTTTTGACTTTGGCAGAAAACTATGCCACTCCACTCAGACTTCTCATTCTCCTGATAATCGTGCAATTATTCGTAACGTTAAAAATTATTCGCGAAATTTACTTTCGACTGAGCAACCTACCGAGCATTGTTCATCGAAGGAATCAGTGACGAAACATCTGTTGCAATTTTGACAGTTCTCTAAAACAGGTCGTAGGAATATGGAAGTGGTTTCGGAACGATTGTTCGTACCGAGAGCGACGCAGATTTCCTCGGACGAGTGTGGATAGATTCTAGAGAATATTTAAACAAATTGCAATGGATTTGTAATTTTTATCGTATTTCATATTAGTAACTTTTTTATATAAAAATGTATAAGAATACACTTACTTCTTCTCGAAGAGAAGTGGTTGCACGTATCGCGTCATATTGATCGGTGTTTCTAGGTGCAAAAGGGATGAAACTGAATTCTTGATATGTTTTATTCCATCAATGCGCGATATTTGTTGATGAGGCCCGTTTACGTACAAATACGAGGGCGCGTAACCAAAAATTGCAGCTGTATAGTTTATCTCTAGACTGAAATTGGAAAAATCGATAAGAACAGTATAATTGGAACCAGATATAGTTCGACTGTGATTATGTTTGAATATTAACAATATGAATAATTGAATTTACCTAACACCTCGAAGACAATCGTTCGCGGTCAAGAGCCAGTTTGCATCCAAAGATATAGCGGTGCAACGATAGTTTCCATCGACAAATAGAGCTGCCAACCAAGGCCAGACATAGTCTCTACTTCCGGATCTTCGATCGATTCGCAAGAAGCTATCGAGGCTGCCATTCAGAACCGGTCTGCAGCGAATGTGAAGCCCAGGGCACGTTTTTTCCTCTTGGTTCACTTCGATCCCCATCTCCGGAGGCACGGGCCACCTTTGATTTCCTTCCACTCGCGATACCGTCCGAAGAGACATCTTTTTCACAATGGTTTCATTCGATGACTCGAAATTCCTGTAAAAAATTAATCCAGGTTTTAATATCATGGACATTTTAAGTATTTTTTGATGTATGATTTCGTTAAAAAACAATCGGTGCGAATTAAGTCTCGCAAAAAGTGCTGAAACTCTTTATAAACTTGAAAATATTAGCAAAGCGGTTAAAAAGAAAACTTTATAAAAAAGTGTTTTTTTTCCTGTAATTGAGCGTGTATTTTTCTACGCGTGATGGATCACGCGACATCCATTCGCAATATTGTTTCGGGAAACTGTTTTGCCAAAAATGACTGTAATCATCACACTTACGCGAAACCAAAATACTTGCACATGTTCTGGCCAATAAGATAGGTACTGGATTGATTTTTATACACAATTGGCCGATGACACGTTGGCTCCCATTCAGCCCTTGTGTTTTGCGTAAGAATTCCTTCTGTCATTAAAGCTGGTCGATCTTCTACATCCAGGTACATCGTTCTGCCGTCAGTTAGTGCGACTGTGTACCAAGAAATATTTCACTTGTAATTTTATAACTATTTTAGGTGGATGATGTAAAATTATGACGAAATCAATCTTACAACAATCAGTCTCATCTTCTCGTAATGGGCAATCGTCAAAACCATCACATTTCTTGTTCAGAGCAATACACGCGCCACTCCTGTGACAGAAAAACTCATCCGCCTTGCAAATATCTAGAAAGGAAATGTGCGTGAAAGTATTTTTCAATAGAATCTGTAGAAACGTAGTGGGAGGTAAAATTAATCACCACAATTTTCTTCGTCGGTTAAGTCATCGCAGTCCAGAATGCCATCGCAAATTGCAGTTGGTCGAAGATTCGAGAGAAAATCTTTGCAAGTACAGTTTACCTCGTCGGTGCCATCTTCGCAATCAAACTCTTTGTTGCAGCGTTTTTCGATTTGGATACTTTGTAGCAATCTGTATATTCAAGAATTTGAAAAAATTCAGGAATATATAAGAATCGATGATAGTAGTAAGTATTTAATTATCTTACTCTCTACATGTAAATGTAGTAATTGTTACGACTTCTTTTTCTTCCGATGCATCAGATGTAGACGTATTAGGGGTAGTACTATCCATTTTTTCTATATTTTCATTGGTTTCATTTGGCATCGCACTAACGTTCGTCGAATCTACAAAAAATAACGTGAAATATATTTAATAAAATTAGAATATGTTGAGATTTCCATGATCTTACCGTGATCAACAATTTTTTCCAATTTCTCAGAAGATTCCCGTGAAGTGGAATCAATAACTTCAGTGTCATTGTTGGATGATCGGTAATGAGTGTAGTCCGTTTGAGCCGGACAATTAATTTCATCTTCGGCATCCAAGCAATTGACTATTTGATCGCAACGTTTCTCAATCGGTAGACATTTTCCTAATCCACCCTCGCAGTTGAAACCTGGACATCTGGATAAGGGTGTTTTTCCAATCGCAGGTACCGTCTGCCCACCTAAAACAATAACAATATGATTTTTATTGATGAAAGCAAGCAAAACAGAAAATATAAATGATATACGTACTGGTAACTTGTTGAATCCATTGAACAAAGTGGCTGACTCTGGTATATGCTCCTGGTTCGTTTGGTCGTGCGCAACCCTCACCGTGACTTACTACACCAGCCACATACCACTGAGACTCAGAGAATGCACTCCTATAAATGAACATATTCAATTCTGATGATTATACGACTCATACAAATTAAATTACATTCAGCACAATTGATTGATCTTTACCTGCACATTAATGGGCCACCACTATCACCTTGACAAGCGTCACGACCACCTTGTGGATATCCAGCACATATGTTTCCTTCGTTGTCATCGACCTCGTGAATGCATCTCGGTAGTATCGGTACTTCTACTTCTCTCAAGTGGTCAGCTAATTGTAAATTGAATATACAGAATTATTTCGGATTTAATTATTCATTTGCAAGTTGTGCAATTGAAAGAATTAGTAAGAGGAATAATTAAATAGGAAGACAGGAACTTACGATCAGGTCCACGTTCTCTGGTAGCTCCCCAGCCAATCGCAATGCAGATAGAACCAGGCAACGGTTCTCTCGTCGTCGACGGACTGTCCGGTTTAGGCAAACATATCGGACGAACCCATCTATTGAAATAAAACGGCTCGTCCAGCATAATGATGCCAATGTCATTTTGCATGTCCATACTACTGTATTTTGGATGTATGATCGTGTGTCTTGCTTTCCTCGACTGCGCCATTGGCGAAAAGGAGAATCTTCTCAGTACTCCTGCCTGAACTTCGTAGTAGTGTTCTATGTACCTGTTTTTCATCATTTCGCATAATTTTATTTCGTGCATCTCTCTTCACTCAAAAGTGTATTCATTTTTAATCAATTAAATAGTCTGTAAATCTTTCTTCTTGAAAGAATTTCATTTGATTTTGTTGAAGTAAAATAATAGTTGACAATGGAGAAATGACAATTATATGTTTATACGATTTAAACGATTCCTCGAACTGTGTCAGACCCAGCTCAACCATTCGTCACGTGCGTAAAATTCTCCCCTATCACCGCCCCACGTATCAAGACTCAATTGAAATTCACCTCGTGTTCCCGCGTGCCGTATATATTTCAAGAATTTAAACAGAAATCAGGCGTTCCATCCCAATATGATACAAAGACATTCTAATGTGATGCAAATTGACGTGGAAATAAATAGAACTTCTTTCCATTCCGAACAACACACCTCGAGTAAACATGAGCTTCAGGTATTTCGCGAGCTCTGTTCATAACATATCACTTCTTCAGTTGCTTCTAATTATATCAGTAATTAGTTAAATTCAATCCCAAGAAAAATCGAGATAATAAATAGAAAAATCATATTTCTTCATACTAACCCATCAAGACAATGAGCTGCGGTTAGCACCCACAATTCATTGACAATGACTCCACCGCAGTGAAAATTGCCATCTTTATAAATCGCAACCAAAAATGGCCAAGCCTTGGGTAGACTGGCTCGCCCACCAACAACTCGCAGCATTGGTCCTTCCGTGGCATTGTTTTCCGAAAGCATTTCACTGTCGAATCTTGATCCGATCAATGATGTCAATTCTGAATATGACTTATTCACAGTGCCATTATTCTCGGCAGGCTCAATATTGCTGTTTCGTTTGAAGGCTGTTGTTTCGTCGATGTCAGCGGAAGATCGTAAATAGTCTTCGTGCGAGAAAATTCTGCTGCCGCAAGAAATTGGCGGACAACGCACGTAAACTATTCGATTCAAGCAGGATGGTATTATCTTCGCTTCACCCTTTACTTCTGCGAGGTACGGTCCTTTGTACGTGTTCTCTGGGACGTTGTGGATCTTTATATCTGGAACACCACTGCCGACGAAAATTTCGAGTTAGAAAGCGGATAATAATTGTTTCTATATATTGAAATGTTATGTGGTGATATTCATCACGTACTCCATATCTGATCCAATTTCGGATCTACAAGCATCCACGGCCCACGTGTATGTCGCCGTGCATACGGGGTACCATTGACCTGCTACGTTCTTGTGTAAGAAGCCTTCGGTGTAACCAATCGTAAACACCTTCAAAAAATAAAATTAATAATACAATGAATATTGTAAGTTCGTTAATAACGATCCGTAATAAAAATTCATGTTGATTTTTTATTTGGAGAGATTTTACTTACGTTCGTTCCTTCGACGTATGTTGGTGTGAGTATTACACAGTCAGCTTCGTCTTTTCCATTAGCACACTGCTTAACACCGTCACATTTTTGCGAAAGTGGTACACAATTTGCAGCGGTATATCGCTTGCTCCAGTCACCGCAACTAAACGATGTTCTTGGGCAGTCTAGAAAGAACATATAATATGTGTCATTGATAAATAATCGATTGTGATTGCTCTAATAGAAAATACTGAATCAAGACTACGAGCAAATGAAAAAAAATTCGCGTTAAAATTGAAAATCTGTAAAACTATTTTATCGATAACATAGGTCACTTTAATACTTCGGAGGTTTGCGTCGCATAGCGCCATCTTTTCCAGAGTATTTCAAAGTGAATATACGTCCTCAACCGTATGTAATACTTATAATTTAATCCAGCAATAATCAATTCAGGATTTCCTATACTATACATCTCTTCTCCTCATCAAATTTTAAACTAACAATTAGTGTACATCTTAACTAATAATATTGAAAATGTCTATTCGTTGTAATGAAATTTATAAGCCTCATTGAAGAAAACGATATTTATAACTTTCTCAATTGCATCAATTAAATTAAAAAAGTGTTAGAGGATTTACCGAAACATCCCAGTTCATCTTCTCCATGAGGGCAATCGAAATATCCATCGCACAATCTTTCTTTCGATATGCGATCCCTGCAGGAACAGCGTGTTTCGTCGCTAGTATCCTTACAATCCACATGACCATCGCACCATTGCAATTTCGGAATGCAACGACTGCCATCGTTACATCGAACTTCGTTCGATTTGCACATATCAGAGTATCCTGCAAACAATAAAATATTAATTAGCCTAATGAATTCCATAACGAAGGTCTCATTTGAATAAATTAATTCACAAATCAATCACAAGTGAATGAATTAAATAAATTAACCATCAAATCGATGATTACTAAATTATTATCATAGATCAATCATCAAATTAGGAAAATAAATTGAAAATTACCAGTGACCAGAGGTCGCTGCACATCCCAAACGGGTTTCGCATCAGCGTCATCATCCTTTGCGACATCGACAGCAGAGGATCTTTGGTACTCGGAGACTCCAGGAATAGCGGGATACTGGAACGTAGGAGCAGGAATATAAGTACAGTAATAAGGAGCTCTGTTCCCTCCAACAGAACTCCCAGGAAAGACGGAGGATGCTGCTGGTCCAGTTGGTCCAATCTTTTGCCCAGGAATGCTTTGACCCGGCAAAAACTGCACGGACTGCGCCTGGACCTGTACGAAATTTGGTACTGGAGCGGGGACCGGCTGACTACCGGTGTTAAAGAGACTTTGCCCAGTCTGTTGCATCATCGCAAAAGGATAACGACCACCTGCAGAGGATCCGCTATAGGAAACTGAACCTGGTGCTGATTGTTTCATTGAACCACCAGGCGGAGGCCCGTAAAAGCACACAGGGTATTGCATCCACGACATCGTCGGTGTTAATTGAAGCTGCTGAGTCGATTTGATCGTCTCTGCCGTTGGAATCAGCATCTGATTCGACTCTGGAGTCAGTTTCGTTTGGTACTGATCCTTCGTCACGATTCTTCCGACTTTGTTAAATCTTGCTCGTTGAACCTCATCTATTTCGGAATTTTATCATTTTTAACACACGTATCATGATTTTTTATTTATTCTACCCTCGACAGTATACCTTACCATTATTCATCGCAGATTTTCCAGTGCTATTGTTAGGTATCATTTCATCATTCTGATCCACTTGATTCGCGCTATCAATTACTGTATCATTAGTTTTAATTTCTATTTCCACACTCGGACTTTTAATTTCTTCCTGCATCACTTCAGGTTCTATTTTATTATCAATGCTCGTCTGCACTGTTTTCTTATTCCCTTCAGTTAAAACCTGATCGAGATCCGAATCAGAATCGTCTGTTGTTAGATCTGTCTTATTATTAGCCTGCTCCACTAGGTCAGAATTTTTATCCTGTGGAATTTTCTGATCGTTTATTCGCATTGCGGATTTCTTGGCAGCGTTCGAGACGATATTCATGCAGCTTAGACATTCGACAATTTCGAGCAACTTCTGTTGCTCGTTGTCGTCTTTATTCTGAAGACTTTGCACCACGTCACGCACATGGTTTACGTCATTTACGTCCGACAGATTTGCCGAGTTGAGGACGCCTTTGCAAAAGTCCGGATTTTGCTCGCAGAGTGTTGGATACCTGATTTCACGCTTGCCACGAGTTCTATCGATTTCAGATATTTCGGAATATTCGCCGGTTCGAAGTGCTTCCAACAAAGCTTCGTATGTTAGCCTGTCTTGATTGTCAGCTACATTGTCCGGCTTTGTAATTGTTACGGTACGAACGTTTTGCAATGCTGCGTTAACAATACATATGAGAATAATGTATCAAATAACGTAACTTTACCAATGCTTCCCACTCGTACGAAACTACTTAAGTTATAATTAGCTTGCGGATTTTTTTGCAAAATATTCAAAACTAATGAATGCCCCATCGCGAAAAAAGAATAGCAATAATTGCTCGGGAAACATTCTGAAATTAGTATTGAATATAAAAGATTCAGAATGCAATAATATAATTTATATTTGCATAAAGATCCACAGTCTAGTTGTAATTAAAATTGAGATTTGTAGTCGGTGTTTTTGCGTACCTAATTTATTCGTAAGGTATATCGTAATTTCGCCAATATTTGCCATTAATATTACTAGAAGTATGGTCATCAGAAGCATGATTTTATAGTCACGCAGAAAATTGCGTCGATCTCTGCCGGATGCATTTTGTGATCGGGCATTATCTATAATGAAATATAAATCTCTTAATTTGCTACTTTTCTCCAAAAAGCGAATATGAATAATAACAAAATTACCGGATGGCCCTGATTCTGGAACTTTAATGCAATGTTCGTTGGATACTATTGGTATTTTCTCCAGTTGCGACGATGGAACGTGAAATTGACTATCCATATTTAGAGTGACGTCCTTAACACACAATTTAAAAAATGAACAAATATTCTAAATAATCCAAATATCTAAGTTAAATATCTTGAGTTGGCTTAAGAAGGTTTAAGAAAAGAAAAGTAGAACGTAATTGTAGAAGATACTCACCTAAGGGACTTCACCTGTATCTCCTCGCTGATTGCTTCCCACTTGTCGGCTCCTGAATGAACCGAACACTGGTAGAAATAGTGTTCTCAATGAATCGTACATTCGATGAGTGGCAGGTTAAATATTCGCAAAATCAGGACCCGTGTTTCTGATCGGATGCGTCAGCAATAATCGCAAAGCGACAAAAACCGGGAAACGTCCCCATCCACGATGACTGAGTAAAAATTCCACAGCAGATTTTTTTTATACCCCATAAGAAAACGCTTTGTAATCGTTATCTAGTTATATAAAAAATGTATAGTGCATATGGTTAATGAAAAATCTTCTCTATCTTATGTAAAGAAACAGAACTTTATTATTTTATTTCGCATATTCTATTTTACATACAACTCGATTCGTCATTATTAGTATTGAAGTAAACGTGAAATAATCAAATAATCAGAAAAAATTTAATATTCTCATTGTGCATGTATTTCATTTTGCTAGGAATCGAATAGAAGCCCCCCGATGAATGAACGATAAGTCTACCAACTGAATAGCACAGTAGATATACATATACAGTTCAATCCACACGTATGGGTCAGAGAGCTCCAAACGATTGTGTTGCAAATATTGGCTTAGAATCCGCAAACGTTCGACGTTTCCAATTCTGAAGAGCTTAGAGAAGGAAATTCTTATTCGCGAAAATACGCGAGCACAATACACGTCGGTGTGTCTTTGTGTCGAAAGTCTCCGGTTACAGTGAAAGGTAAATGGCCGCAGAATTTTGCGATTACGAAAACAGATAAGTTGCTCTTTGCAAACATCTCGGGTGTTGAAAAAAGTTAACGCAGAGATTTATAAATACTACATCGTTCAACGAATATTTTCTGATGTTCAATGAAATATTACCATGAAACTTTCCCACCTATAATTAATTTTTTTTCTATTGTGCTCCACATTAAAAGAAGACAATTATAAAGTGCCGCCCACGAACAATCAATAAAGTTCATTCATTCATTTGTGTGTTAATCATTCCTTACATTAAGTATTACGACATCTTAACACACGAAAACTAAAACTTTCGTTACACAACGATCCTGCTGCTATCTCTTAACACACTTTCACCGAAGAACTTGGTTCGGTAATGCATCGCGAGAGCAGTAGCCAGTATTTATGCTGGAAACCTCTATGCTATTCGGAATTCTTTGCATTCCTAAGATTTTTCGCTTACTATGATCCACCGCATCTTTATAATATGCATATATGTGTACTATTGGGCAGCTTATAACCATCGCATATAATAGATCAGACATTTTTTCATAAAATGTGATTTTGCATAAAAAAGCAAAATACATGTCAGCGTCTCTATAAAAAGAGGGATTCTTCGCATGCTCCCTAGCACCAAATTCCGACGTCGAGTTTTTTGTAATGTTCAATAACATTAATTTCTTTCTGTATCAACAAAGTGGATCAATAAAGAATAGGTAATGCGGCGAGTTATAAGACGATAGGGCAGCAATTGTTAAGATTATTTTCGACAAATATATAATACAATTTATTAGAGTAAAAACGAAAATTAGCTAATAGGTAATAATAAGTATTGGTAACATTTTGTAAATTGTCTGTGAATAATTAATGAGGCAGACGATGGGTAATATCCAATATTGACCCACCGCAATAATTTCGCGCCCAAACTGTCACTCGCGCAATAGATACCACAAATTTATTGCCAATAAGGAGCTCCATCGTAATGGATATAATGCTATAACTAAACAAAGGAACCCAGACACCGTTCCAAAGGATTTCATGCAGAAGTGTAGTCCTACAAAAGCATTTACTCGAGTACGTAATTTTGTGCAATCCTACCTAAATTTAAGGGGCAAGAAGATCCTTCAAGGGATAAGAAACGAATTCGTTTCGAGATCGGGATAGACAGCAATTTATGATTATTTATTGATATACATGTGATATACACAGTCCATACTGGTGGATAAAACTCTGCAAATGACTCTGGCATCGATTATTATTATTGGCAGTGCAATGGACGAGTAGAAAATATGTCGATAAATAGACTAAACATTTGAGTCAGAAGAGTAAAAGTAATGTAGTGGGGCCATCATAATGGCAGAGGAGGGAGCAAACAAGAGACCGCTGTAAGAGAGTGTACTAGGAGGGGAAGTGACTTAGCCAGAGAAGAAGTGGACTAGCTATAAACCGTGGGAGGGGCAGCTAGAACCCGAACAAAGAGAACCCGACAAAGATAGCATTCGAAAGAATAAAAGGAAAGACGAAGAAGATGTAGAAGAATAACTCCTCGAATCGTTTCCGTTGCCCCTTCTCGTGGTATAACGACATGCGGCTCCCAAGAGAGTCCAAGGCACACATTTCTAAGAGACTCGAAGCCGAGTCTTCGTGTTGACTTTTTGGCAGCTCGTGCTGACCAGCTGTTATCCCGTGTTCTTTTTCTTCTCTCTTCCGAAACGCCCGAAATATTTCGTAATTTCTCAGTGATCTACCGTGTTGCTCTGGAATCTCTAAATTCTAGATCCTCGACGACGGACGGATAGGAAAGTTTACTCAATGGATCATTGGACCATATTTTTTCCTTCTTCAATCGCCGATTTGCAAGTGTATCTCTGACTTTACATACATTCTCGTGACGTTGATGCGGCTAACGAGTAGGAATGAGTACTTGAGAAAGAAGAATCAATTGCAGACGTCTACGTAATCGGATCTGCAGTGTCAGTAAGACACTCCAGATACGATCGTTGCCACTGTTCAGTCATTTTGGTCTCTAGAGCCATAATTAAAACGCGAGATTTACGAACTAATGGAAACTCTAAATTATATTGTTATTTAGTTATATTGTTATTTAGTAGTTCTATAGTCTAAATTATATTAGCATACTGTAAATGTTATAATCTGACAAATACACTCCCTAATTCGCTGATGAAGTTAATGTTAAATGAATATTTTAGCAAAATAGAAAATTCTTGTAAGAACAGTTAGTGTTAATATTTAAATTGAGTAAGGAAGGTAATTAACTGCAATTTCGCAATGGAGTCGAAGAGAAATTCACGACTTAATCGAGGAAAACTTAAACCTTCGATTAGGTATTCGAAACGGTACTAAATGATTGCGACTGTTAAGTATGTCAGTAAGCCGCGCTCAAGAGTAATACAGTATGTATCGTTAATAAACCTTCATTCAATAGAATGTATTACCTCTTCATTACATGCCGACATGTAAAATATATTTCCCATGACCTGATCGCTGCCAATCGAATATGGCAATCACAAGTAGAAGAGCGTTACGTAACTGAATCACAAGGTGCAAGAGGCTTATCGTAAGACCCCATTGATTCTCCCTACGAAAGAATGCAAAATAAGAAGCTAGGTCCGTATTTTGGATGGGTCGAGAGATCGGCTGGATCCTGATAAACAGGTCCACACATATTGAAGAGAAGTGAAAGTATGCTCTTGGATGAAGCTGGCAGGCTGAGTCGACGTAATAACGAATGTATCTTCGTGCTTCAAGACAGTCCAGTTATCACCACTTGGACCTGCAGCATCGAACGGTTCAGTCGCATTGCTTATTGTCACCTTTGTCTCGCTCTCTTGTCTGTCAACCTTGACTCACAATACCATCTTCGCGTCACTCGCCAGTGGTGGGTGCTGCAACGATAGTAGTTGCCATTGAAAGCTGTGACCTAGCGCGTGTAGTTTCTGCTACGACTGGGTCAGTAAGTACGTCGACCGGCGAGAGAGATAAATTTCCTCGCGTGACGTATGTACGTACAGTGTTTCGTGTTTCCTACATTCCTCTATATGTTCTATACATATTGTAGATTCGTTCAGAGTGCATACCTAAGTACACAATGTACATGTACTATATATTATAATAGTTGAAATCTACGGGTCGTCGATGTAAACAAAGCGGAATTTAAGCCGGTTGCGAGTGTCAGTGCTAAAAAAACAGAGGACACACCAATGGAAGTGGCGTGTAAAATACTGTAATAAAAATAAAACGATGAATCAAACTGGAGGAAGTGCCGCGCAGTTTGTAGATAATCGTGAACTGGGATCAACGCTAGTCGTTCCTGCACAATACGCCCGGTTGCGAGACACTGAACGAGACAGAGTTTAGTGTCGCTTTGTGTCTCCTTGTTGACTCTATGTTTTGGTAAGTCAACTATTTCACAAATTACACATTTTAGGAATTTTGTTTTAAAAAAAATAACTTTGATATTTGCAAGTGAATTTGCAAGTGAGAATTAACAATCACAAAGCAGACGCGACACTCAAGACACACAGTGCAATACACTCACACAACAAATAATTTCCCCCGATACGTAGAAGAAAAAGTAAGGATAAGAAATGCATATAATTTATTAGTATAAATTGTAGAAATGTGTTGAGTAGTTGGCATGAATACATGTCGCATTTAAAATTTATAGAATAATTTCACTGACTTCACATTTCACTAACCTTCTTTGTACTTCAGGAAATTACTAATCTACTGAATGCAATTCAGAACTTTCCTCTTGTTATCACTATGAATTTGGCCTTGTGCAGAAAATAGTACATTCCTATCCCTTTAGTCGTGAAAAGTTGTTATTACGGAACTAGCGTAAGTTCACTGTCGAGTTTCCGTAGTCATTATAACTCATTGAGATACGGAAATGTATGACAAAGTTATTATTAAAAATCGTTCGATAATATTTAAATATAGAATGTATTCCACGTGATCCACGTAATCCAGAATAAAACCGCGGTACATACAGATTCCAATTTTGAGTAAATTATGGCTTAATATGATTTATTTGATGGGAATGTAAACAGTTTCTAAATGCTGAATAAATAGTAGTCTAATTTGAACTGTGAAGAAAATTGTGAGAGATAACCCGATAAAATGATAACATGCTATTGAACAAATTATTTCTGCCTAAGCAATTTATTTTCTTATCCGATTATCTTACTCCCTTAGCAAAGTATCTTGGGCGAAAATTATATAAGATACGTTGACCTTAGAATAGTCTACTAATTGTTATTTACAATTTAATCAAACTATTAGATTGAATATGTTAACTTTACTAATTTTTTTATTATCGGAACACTTGCACTTGTGTTTGCACCCGGGTTATCCTACTGGAAGAGGAACCGTTCGCCCATAATTTGAGCAGTAGTTCTTTTATTAGCTCATCGAGTAGCTTTACGTAATAAGAGCTTCTCGTTCGATCGTTCAGAAATCATGTTCCATCCACATCACAGTAGTCGATATTTGCGATCAGTCTAGTACTCTCACCATCCAGTTGTTAACAGCTTAAAAACTGTCATCTGTTCGTAAGTCGTAGGAATAATGATTTCTTGCAGTATTTTGATATCTGCTAAATATTTGTAATTATTATTAAATTAGAATTAACACTTAAACGCTCTGTTTTGCAGTACGTGTCAAGTGAAAGAAACACAATTGATAAAATAATCATAATTTTTCCTTTTCTTCTGCGATCAAGATCGGTTCGTGACATTCCTTAAAGAAATATTTCATTTAACTGACACTTTAATCTAAAGCACTCGATATAAATTAAGTTTCTAAAGTATCGTTAATAATTTCAGTTTTACTTTTTTCATAAAATTACTGTTTAATCTCTGAACAATGTACTGACGAATTATACAATACTGTGTGTATGGCGTGTATAATGATTGTAGTTAACTCAGGTTCTTACTTCAGTAGAAACAGAAGGCCGAACAAAGGACGGATTCTATACACCTACTGACAACAGAGCCGGTTCGGTATCTGGATTGAAATAATTAGTGAGTGTTTCCACAAAAAATTGCTTCTAAGCTGATTAAAATAATCGTCTTCAGGAAGGGTGACTCTATCAATCAATGACGAATACTATTCAAACGCTATAAAAATAAAAATACAGATTATTCTCTTATCGGAAAGACGTTGCTGCACCGAGAACACCAATAGCAGTATTGCGACAGTTTCGATAAGACACGAGAACACTTTCTCACATTCTCACGATATACACGCTATATATTTAATGCCGCGAAGATCATAACAGAGTCTGACAATGAACACGATTACTCCACTGATTGATTCGTTGAAATCCGATGACACTTCCGTATCTGATAAAATGAATAAGCTAGAGTGTAATAGCCGACAATCGAGGTGTTCGGTGAGTGATCAGTTGACTCTTTGGTTTCCGACAGAACAGTGCCAAATCTTCGCCATTTGAATGGATAGAGTAAGTTTTAGACAGCGGTACATTCTCCAATTGTCCGCTTTCTGGCTGTGGTGGTTCTTCGCGATGATGACCCCAACAGCGCAAGCCTCGTACAGTATAGGGGTTGGAATAGCTGATGTTACTGGTCCTGCAGCCGAAATTGTCTTCGTACGTATTTAAACCTATACTAGTATAATCTGTGTTATATTCCTTTGCAATTAACTATATCGTTATACAGTGTATAATTGTGAGTATAATAAAATTCAGTAAATATACTTCATTTACTGTGTTGATTATAATGGTAAAATGACAGTTTGTCGCTAATAGTAAGTATAAGGCAATTCTTACTGGTTCGATCCTTATATAGCTTATTGTTTGAATCTGCCGTGTTTCAAGATGGGTTATTTCTGTTTCAGTTGGGCTATGCGAAGATTGAACAAAAGGGATCAGGTATTCACCTGCGAACATTCTCCCGCGCATTTATTATCGACGATGGAGAAGAACGGTTCGTCTTTGTTAGCGTCGACAGTGCCATGATAGGACATGATATACGAACTGCGGTAATTATGTCATATTTCGCTATTATTAACCCTTTTAATGTTTATGTAAATTTTATTGTAAATGCATCGATTCTGGTTTCGTGAAACAAAGTCGAAATGACATAGAACAGTTAAAAGACTCTAGAATTCGAAATATCTACCATTTTAAAGTTACGCAATCTTTCAAGGTGAAACTCTTGGCATTTACCAAATATACTGGGGCCTTCGTATTTCGAATGAATTTCAATTCGGCGGTATCGAAAATCCTTGACACGTTGACAATGATATGGCAGCGAGTTAGCATAGATTTGCAAGATATTTGCACGATGACATATTTAATTGTTTGTCGTGTGTTTACTATGGAATTGATACAAAACAATAAAGAAACACAATCCGTACTGCAAAATATAATCGTGCTAATTCTTGATATATTTGACTATATTCGTCATGTTAACTCAATTACAGGTCATACGTAACCTGCAGTCAAAGTATGACAATTTATACACTGAGAAAAACCTAATGATAAGCGCTACTCACACACATTCTAGACCAGGTGGATTTATGATGCACATGCTCTTTGATCTCACTACTTTTGGCTTTGTAAAAGCGTCGTTCGATGCATTGGTCGACGGAATAACGAGGGTAAGCTAACCGTAAGCCTTTGTTTTAAGAAAATTCCTTCAGAATAGTATTCTGTTATTGAATAGCGTTCTGATACGATTTAACGTTTTTTAATGAACTTCAGAAGAATTTAACTTTGTTGAACAATCATATATGATACAATGGTTTTTTAGAGTGTTGTACGTGCCCACAACTCAGTGGTTCCCGGCAAGATTTATATTGCTCATGGAGAAATATTAGATGCTAATATTAACAGAAGTCCATTGGCGTATATAAATAATCCAAAATCTGAGAGAGCAAAGTAAACAACATATAAATATTCGTTTAGTTATACTTATATCTTCTATACTGTTAAGATACGAATTTTATCATACACGTAATATGTATAAATAATGAATTGTATTCAATTCACTTGCCTCTTAGTATTACCTATTTTTTTATAATCTTGCCTTTTAATTTCACCTCAATTTTGTACTTTTATTTCAGATACAAATATGACGTGGATAAGACTATGACGCAGTTGCAATTTGTTGGCGCTGATCAGAAACCTCTAGGTGTGATTAATTGGTTTGCGGTACATCCGACCAGCATGAATAACACAAATGTATTAGTGTCGAGCGACAATGTGGGCTATGCTTCGGTTCTCTTCGAAAAGGCGATGAATGGGGATGCGCTTGTTGGCAAAGTAATTGAAATTTATATTATTGAAGTATTATACAATAGTAGTAGGAAAAAATGAAGCAATCACTCTAAAGAGTATTTCTACACTCAAGACCGTCCAAAATGGAAGATTAATTGATCGTTGTACATATTTGTATTTACAGGGTCCATTCGTAGCCGCATTCGCATCGACCAACTTAGGTGACGTATCCCCAAACACCCGTGGTCCGAAGTGCGAGTTCTCGGGAGAGAGATGTTCCGCGCAGTACACGTGTCCGGGTAAAAAGGAAAGATGCTTTGCTTCCGGTCCAGGGAAAGATATGTTCGAGAGTACGAGTATCATCGCGAACAAGTTATTTGATGAAGCTTGGGTAAGTCGAGTTAACTCAAATTTTTCAAGAAATTGCATTTATTATGGCTCTTTAGTAACGGCAGACGACAGTTTAGACCAGTCGTCTGGATGCCCAGCAATTGCATGCAACGCTTTACATATGCTCATAATACACATATTCACGCGTCGTTCGCGTTGGAGCCTCAACTTTCTCATGTTTTTTCTAAACGAACCATGTTTTCTCTATAAATTAAAGATTTTTTACAAATAGAGACATTTGGTTTATTACGGTTGCAATTACTTATAAATAGTAGATGATGATTCGCTAATTCCTAATGGAGCTTCACAGACTGGTATTATTTTATGACTTACAACATACGTGACTTATACGAGTTACAAGTTCTAGATTCAAGCATACAATCTCGTTTCATTAACTGACAAGAATCTCTCTAATTGAAAGTTACGAGTTACATCGTATTCTTTTGCTAAAGAGAACTGTTTAAATAGTTAAGTCTTCTTGATTTGAAGCAGATGAATACTGTTTCGAATTAAAGATAAAGATCTCGATTTTGAACTGACTGATTACACAGTGATGGAACAATAGAGTACTTTGCGGACTACTCAAGGCCTGTGAGCAATGCTTTACCGTAATTATGATACAATTGTGCTATAAGTGTGGCTTACGTCAGATCGCTAATTCGAGAGTGAGATTTTTCTCTTGGAATCTTAAGAAGGCCACTGTAGGATGGAGTCATTATAGCTCTTCTAAATCGTATTGCACAGACAAACATTGATTCCAGCTTGCAAACCGAACAAACATTCCTACTTTCTTCTACATCTACAGTATTTGAAATGTCACATGGCGATAGTGGAGTTCTCTCCTTATGTCGATTATTGATGGTGACAGATTTACAAGAGATTCGCTGAATTTTCTTATCGATTATCGTGAAAACAGATTCATTGTTGGCAGAACAAAATCTCTAGAATGAATTTGCTAAGATTGGATCTAATCATTGGGAACGTATAATTTAAATTAATCTTGTGATATTAAAGAAAAATTGATATCGGAACTCTACACCATTATGCGCCATTCGATCAATAATGTACACACGGATGATTGGAACTTTATAGAACTGATCTAATAGTGCTTGTCGTAGTCGTAACTATTGTAATACGCCGGTGCTACATATTTAACCGGATGAATCGGCTTCGGATGGAATCCCGGGCCAACTTTCTTCACGACCGCGTTGAATCCGTTGTGGTCGTCCGCCGTGTACTCAACGATTCTGACACTGCCGTCCGGTTCGTTGACGCTGTACGAACCGTGAACGACGTCGCCGTCGCGCACTTCGTGCTGTGTCTTTACGTCTCCGGTGTGAGGATCGTGCACGCCGTAATTAAACGTGTACTTCGGGTGAGACTGAAATGCAGAATACCAACCGAGCTAATTTTCATCAATTGTCAGCTTTTATCGAAAGCTATTTCTAGACGTTAAACAGACGCTTTCGAACAATAGCAATTATGTAAGTTAATGGGGAGATTTACGAGCCTCGAGCTAATATTATAACAAATCAGTGATTAAAAGACAAATAAATTTTTGGATTCATGTATTAAGATACTGATGTTTTCAAAGATTCTTTTAATGTTAAAAGTATCTAACTTTAGATGAAATTGAATCTTGTGAGTTAAAGTTGCAAATTTCTATTTACATGTAAATATCATCTCACGAAGTACTCTTTTTAAGAGGAATTCTATGTTTGAGTCAATGAACGAACTTTCACGACGCGTGATGCTAGCACCCCTGCACGAACACACATTCGTATTTTTACGGTACGCTGGCGTCTCTTCTTCTGAACTAATTATCATCGCGAGAAAGTGATGGCAATAACCATCGCGGAAATAGCTGCAAGCAAGGAATGTAACGCGAGGAGGAAGACCCGGAGACATTTAGCGACACTGTGCCAAGAAGCTATTGCCGTTTCGCATTCGAAACGTATTGTTCCCTCTTTCCTTGTAGCTCGAGGTGTCAGTTACATTCTAGAAGTCACTGTCACATAAAATCCGATAGTCTATAAATCCCGTTACGAAATTCAATAAAATCAATTCTGTCCCCAAGTTTGCAATACGAAGAATATCCTATTAAATTCATCTTCAAGTCGATTAATGAAAAGAAAATAAATCACAGAGACGATTCGTCGTTTAGCAGTAGTTCGAGTCATTTTAACGGTTTATTTAACTAGCTAACGATCTCCAACTACTTACGTAATAGTCGTGATCCTGATGAGTGTTGTAAGCGTGAACTGCATGGTCGGCATGCAAAGGAGCAGCAGACACAGAATGCACAGGAACAGTTACGGTTGGTAGAACACCGTGACCATCGTAGTCAGCTGAACTACTGTAACTGCCTAATCCTTCAGCATAGTCGCCATAGGCGAGCGAGTGGTCACCGTTGTAGCCAGTTATAACGACTCCACTGCACAATGTCACTGCGGCGCAAAATATGCTCAGAACCTAGAGAAAATAAAAAATGTTTTTAAATGCAATTAATTTAATTTAGTCTCATATAAACTTATTTATAAAATATTCCTTTTGCAAAATCTTCCGTCGAACAACTTAAACCATTCTTGGACCATTACGCTAAATGGATTCAAAGACAAGCGGTACTTTCGAGTCATAACCAGAGCTGCTTGAAACTGAGATATTGTATGTGTTGTCCTTTAAAGTGCGCCACACGAAAGCTTCATCAATCAGCGATATAGGTGTATTACGGACTGGAAACTTTTAAACGAACCGAAACCTCCTAAAGGAAAGTTTTAAGAATATCTCGCACCGTAATATGATGTAAGTTAAGATAAGGTGGCACTTCGTATGAGCCACGAAGCTCTTTCAGGTTTAGAAGCTTTTGCCAGTGTCCGCAGAGTCATCGAGTTCTAATCTCACCACCCTCACTATAGTCCGAGTAAAATCTGATAAATCCACTGAAATTCGCGCCTGGATCAAATGAATGAAAATAAATCACATTACGATTAGCTGACATTTTTCACTATATAATTACATTGATTATTATTCTAAATAAACTGCCCAATTCATGAATTATGACATCGTGTGTTTCTACCACGTCAAAGTACCGTTTCGTAATCACCCTGTGAAAGGGATTGCAAAAGGACGAAATTGATTCGGAAAGAAGTTCCCTTAATCTTCGCGATCTCGTTCTCATCTTTCACATGTTCAAACCCCCCACTCGAGAGACATTCTCCCGCCATTTAAGTAGCATGGCTTGTGACTGTACAACGTAAAACCGAGGTATCAAGGGATTTTGAACCATAAAAGTGACGAGAAAAAATCGCACGAAGCGTAGAAAAAAATATCTGGAATGTGAAGTTCTCAATTGAAAGCTGATCGAACTGGAGACCGTTGGAAAGTGTTTTTCAATGGGGAGAAGCGAGCCGAGAAAGTTTAGCGACAGACGTACTGTCAGGTCTCAAGTTTCGATCTTTTGGTTCTTCGCTGCCTCCTCCGCAGACCGTCTGCTTTTCACTTTCTAACCGACCTTGCTCTCTGCGGCCGATCAACTCGTAAACTAATACAATTTTGCGGAAGTGGTTAGGATTCATACCGCTAGCAAATCGAGCCAGTATATACATACATATAGACATGTGTCATTCTTTAGCGAATCCGCAATTGTAAACGCGACTGTCTGTGCGATATTCTGATACTTAGGGAGTACGTCGAACTGCGGGCAAGGACATCGATCTTTTGCGGTAACAAATCTTTCTTAGTAATTTCACACTCAACGATACTGTTGTTACGTAATTTCGCGTCGTGTAATCTTCTTCTCAAATTGTTAATATCCTCCTATTGAGAAGTCCATGTTCAGAAAATTGTTTACGTAAACATTAAATATGCGAACTTGGACAGTTTCCTTTTTTACGCGTTTTTTGTATTTCGTCGTTTTGCTGATTTTGAGAGCACAAGAATCTCACTCAAAATATTAATTTTTAATGAAATCATTAAAAAGGTCTATAGTTCAAAATATCGGTTTTTCGGTTCCATTTAATATTATAAAGAATTCTGACGTAGAATTTTATTATAAAATTTTTGGTATTTCAACTGTACCAAGAATATTTATTCCGCGGAGGATAAGAACGCAAAATGATATTTCTCACAAAAGGACAATAAGATCGAAATCGAGCACTGGTTTCGCGATACTCCGATGGATAATAGGAGAAGAATAGCGTACCTGAAACATGTTGCACGGTGAGAAAATACACCAAGTTCGAGAGAAGAGCGTCAAACCGGTAAACAGTCGCGAAGGGAAGGCGAAGTCACTGATAGCTTTACTCGGAAAGAATGGACTTATATCTGTCTCCCACCTGTCTCCCCTTCCTTTCGAGGGAAAAGCTTCTGTCCTCCTACCTGACCAACTTTACGAGCAGCTTCCGTGTATTCCCTTCTTGTTCTCGGTGAGGAGGGTCCCACCACATCCCTGATCCTGTTCCCTACTTCGCGGCAACCGTACCGCCTTTGCTGATCTTATTCACGAAACACTCGATCGAACACACCCGTAAATTTGCTTTTCTTCCTTTCGATTCTTTACCTTCCTTTTTCTTACTCTTCCAAACTTTACCCTCATCTTTCCTATTCGCGGGATCAGTAGAGAATTGTTCAAAATTTCTCGATTATTTTCACCGACGATAGTCCAAATTTATTCTAGTAATGAAATAACAATATCTCGTTAATTGGAATATTTTTCGCTATACATTCACGCAAACTTGCTTCACGGACCAAATTTAATGGTTCATGAATTTGGCTCAATTTTTTGAACATGCATGCAAGGCCGTCCTTCACTCACTTTTTCCACTTACGTTGGGGCTTGCGTTGAAGCCAAATTCTATGCGCAATACCGTTGCAAATTGATCCAGAATCTTTCTGTGACCATGATATCCAGTAACACTTTTTATCATTAAACTAAGTTAGAATGGTTATTATTCTTTTAGATTTTTCCTCTCAAATTTCATTTTTGCACGTGTACCAAAAGAGTATTACGAATCTCGGAGACAAATGTTTAATTTCATTGCGACATGAGTTACATATACGTGGAGATATACAAGAGAACAAGTTGTTATAACGGATATTATGAAACGTCTTTAAAATGGTTCCTGCTTATCGTAAGAGCATCTCTCACTTTCCGCAGGAGATTTTGCCCGCCTTTTACCAGATTTACATCGGCTTCGCGAAACGGAAGCAAAGCGTAAATTCTTAGTACGCTTCTGGCGAAATCTTGATATCTGGATTTCGTGCACTTTCGAAGGTCGCCGGTATTGCGAAATAGTGCGTAGCGCTATTTTGGACTAAATTACTGTTTATTCCCACCTGTGAACATGATCTCGTTTCCTTTCCATCCAGAGCCATTGGCCACAATTACCCGGCAGCCTCGTCACGCTTCTCTAATATGCAAAATAGACGAAAATCAGTGATGTAATGAATTTTTTATAATTTCACTTTTTTCGACTCACGAAACTTTCTTTGGCGTTTTGTCTAATATTCTGAGATAACGAGTCTCGGATAGTAAATAGGATCCGATATCAGCTATTTTAATCTATTTGTTCTGTTTATTCAAATCCAATGGATGTTGAGCGGAAAGCTATCAAATAGTCTACTGAATAATTTCGAATCGACAATGAGATTAATGTAATTGTAATTTGAGATTTCAACATGGATTTGTGACACGGAAAGCATATTTTACGAGTGTATAGAGCATAACGAGAAATTCGGCTTTATTAGCTTATCTCTCTGGAAATCTGAAATTCAGAATTAATCAAAACGTTCAATTAATCATTTCGTGCTTTCGGTCATCATTTCCAGCAGGAGAGGCAGCAATATGTAATTATTCAATAATATACCAGGGTATTTAACATTTAATTTAGTATTTGACCTTCTATAAATTTGAATACTAGAAACAAGCGTAATATTGTCGGGAGGTGAAAGAATAGTAGGGGTAGTTGCTTTTGTCACCCTAGGAAGTTGCGTAATGCTCAAAGGACTAGGAACAACGCTCACTTGTTAACAGTCTGTGTAAGTAATTGCATATCATGAATCCAGCGCCAATCTTCCTTAACGTGTAATTCTACAAATTTCCAATTGCTTTTCACAACCTGTGGAACGTCGTATTACCGTAAAATTGCTGTCATCTAATTCCCAGTGATTCTTTAAACAGTTTAGTGATCTATAAACGAATAGTTATCAATCTAATAAAACGGTCAATATTTCAAATTTTTGTACTAATGCAATTAAATCAAAATTAATTTTATTTGACCGATTTGATCAGGTAAAATTTATTATAATAAGAAAATAAATATGTATATGTAGCGTTATTAATATCGTGCGGTTGTAAATGAATATACGAGACAAGATAATTTGAGGTTTGTCTAGGTTGGTCAATATCCAGTGTCATTGCATCTCTATTTCGCTACTTGTCGTACGGTATACGTAGATTTATTGCACGCTATTTTTTCCCTCGAGCAAGTGACATTGTCTGGAATGGGTAATTGAAGGTTAACCAATTCCGCTGAGGGATTTCGTTAACGTGTCCAAGCCTATTGCCGCTTTCTTTCTTTCGCGGTTCGGTCAACATCCATCCCCCGCAGTCCTCTTGCGTAGCCGCTTATTATACACCGTGTACGCGACCATGTAACTCTGGGTTTCACTTCAAGGGAACCTCGCACACTGTGCCGAATTGGTTTCGGTTTTGCTTTTTCAATTCGACAGTCATTTTTACTGCGCCATTCCTGACGTCGCACAAAATTGAACGTTGTGTTGTGTCACGAATGCGGGTCGTGACCTTCGACATTGGTAAGGGGTGTTAGAAAGTCCTCGAGAAGGTCGAGCATTGCGACGCCCCTCCAACGCGGACGCGAATGCTTCCGGAAATCGAAGCAAACCAGCGTTAGTAGTGTAAACAACACTTTAATAATGAAATACGGGTACTTTGCGAAATATCTTTGGAGATAAGAGGCGTCAAGTTTTGCTGTTAAGCTAATTATGTCGAAAATATTATGGCAGAACAATAGACAATTTCCGTTAAGCATGCAGAAACTGGAACTCTTTCGGCTGTTCACACTTCCATTGTTCTTTGTTAGGAAACCTTATTTGAATCTTATGAAAAATTGTAATCCCCTCACTAGACTCTAAGAATGTTCCTGATTACATAAAAAAAATCTTATGAATCTTTATGAAAAAATAGATGTCTTTGATAAAACTTTTTACATTGTATTTCTAACATTACAACATACACAATAATTATGATCTAGATGGTCTATTTTTCGAACTAATTTCTTTCCGTTTTCTCGCACAAACTAACATTTTTATGCGTACCTTAAATTACACGTGTATTTCTATATTCGAAATCGTCTTTCGTACAGCTTGCCCAAGTTAACCCCGAGCTCTGTCCTTCCCCGAAAATGAATCTTTACGGGATTTCTTTTACACCTTTTTTCCCACGGTGGCATGAGTGATCAAGGGAGAAAGAAAAAGTGTAAGATGATTCAGAGAAATTCAAAACCCAATTAAATGACAGTACAGTTAGACAGAGCAGTCAGTTAAATAACAAACTAGACAAGTTCTTGCTGGCAATTAGTCAGTCAAGTTCGTAAGCTTCCCGAAAAACAGTAGATTTCGAGTGAAAGCGTGCATAGCGTCAAGTGCGAAGAAGGATTCTGGTCCCATTTCAATTTGAAAGCAGGTTCCCTGAAAGCGAGTACCGCGACGCCACGCCGGTTTGCGAGCGTCTGTCCGCTCCTCCTTTTAACCTGGACGAGACCCAGAACTCGTCTCTGTTACGATTCTAACAGCCGTGAAACCGTGAAAGGTTGGCTCGTGACCGTAATGCCAACTTGAGTAAATAGATAGCACGCTAATATCCTGACATCAGCCACCACGTACGCTACTACGATACTCTACGACCCTCCTACCCCCACTTTCCCCCTCATGGTATTTAGTATGGCTGGCTGAAACTCTGCCCTCAAATGGTAGAATGGATGCATTGTCAATCGCGGAAAAGACTCGCAAACACTCCCACGGTTTTAGCCGAGACGAACGTTACCATCCATTTTCCGAGTTACTCAATCAGTTTCACTTTTGCCTGCTGCTTATCGGTCCTTTTGGGTTATCGGTAATCCGCTAATATCAATATCGCTAATAAAATGTATTAAAATGTATTTTAGAATCATTTTATTCTTATTTCGTTTTATGATAAAGAATATTCTTATGTTCCTTTAAAGTGATCGTAGGAAAACGTCTCAGGCCGTTTAGCGGAGAGTAGGCGAAACTCACGTGGGGATTCATACAGTAGAATCAGTACCTGTATTCACAGACCATTCGGCCTCAAGATACATTATAAAGCAGTTCACATTGAGCGCAGGGTCAGCACTGCGTGAGAACCTAAATCGTTCATAGTTACTTGCGCACAAAGGCAGATCCGTAATTTCCACTTTAAGTACCGCTTGGATCATTTTCAATTAGCTTATAGACTTTCCTGACATTGACGTTTTCCGTAAGACACGTTCGTCTGAATCGTTGATTTTAAATACTACGGGAGACGCTTCCCAATTTTCTTCGTACACATATCTCAATTTGACTATTGTAAGAGTATAACTTGACGTCCATTACTTTTAAACGATAAATTAAATTAAAATTGAATATAACGATTCTTAGACTCATTCTTCTCAGACTCATACTGCTCTAATGAATGTCCCGCAGAGCTTTGAGCGAATTTTAATGTCGTGCAATTTCAACCGCACCCTTCGAATCAGCATGTTACCGGACGGAAAAGAAATCAGCATAGAATTGAAGCTAACATACATACATATATGCATATAGTGATTTGAAGGGTTTGCAGAACCTGCTTAGAATTAGAAGGACTATGAGATCGTTTCTCTCGACGCGGGCCATATATGGATCATGTGAACGAAGGATAAGTGCAATGACGAAAAATGTAACACAGAGATTATCACTTTTGATCCGTATGATTACTCAAACTACAATTACAAATGCAGTCTTACTCGATTGCTATTTCAACTCGAATCGCAGCCCGTTGCACTTATTTCATCCGCAAATTAAAGTGAATTTTTAAACCAGATACATATAAGTTTACTTGCTGATGCAAATGATCTATGACGATCGAATCGCGACGAGCAATGGATTTCTTACGTGAGACTTTTCAATAGAGGTCGTGTGAAAACTTGTAAAACATGGGAAGAAGTGTCTCGAAAGATCTTTGGCACAGGCAAATGGCGAAATTGCAGTGCACAGACGGTGCTCTAACTCAAGTGACTTTCCCCGATCCCTGCCGGAAAAGAAGTGTTTCTACACTTTGCCAAGTTTTTTTATTTTCGGTTGCCACAACTGCTGCCAATCGAAGAACTTGTCTAAGTAGATGCGACTCAAACGGAACTTTAGCTGCATAGTTCTTATTCTCTGCAACTTGTATAAATAACTTTCTAATACTACTTATAAAACTGTTTCAAGATCCAATTGAATTTGCAAGTTCAACTTCAAATCCACATTTAAATTGAAATTAAATTGAAATTGAAACCAACAAATATGGTTTCTTTCCTTTGATGTAAAGACACTAAATAGCGAATCGACTTATGAGTGTCATAATGAGGATTTCGAAGAATGCGGGAAACAGAAGCTTGCCAACAGCAACCGTCAACTATATGTAACAACGCAATGAACGCATTTATTATTCCAAAGCAGTAGACCGATGCGTAGTGGCCCTGCGAATAGCGGATGCGAGCGCATTTGAGTTTTGCACGGTGGAAGCGAATGAAATTGCCATGGAAACGAATTGAGTAAGAATGTCGTAACGCAAGGAAGTTAGCTTTTAGGATCTTACTTCCTGGCGTACGAATCTTGCGTAGTCAGGTGTCTCATGGACATAATTATGATTCAAATCAATCCAATATAAATGCAAATGGCTATTTTGTCCAATATTTGATCAATATTTTCTGAATAAATTTTAGAAACTATTCCAACCTCGTATGAAACTTATTGCTTATTCCTCGATGAAATAATTCAATGAAATAATTGAAGGTAGTTACGTCGAAATCGTCAATTTTTCCAAGAGAGGATGCCAATACGTTTAGAAGATGCTAGTGCAATTTACGATGCTCGTAACTTTCCAAATGGCTTTCGACTCTCCTCGTTACATATGTATGTACCTGTCATGCAATTGAAGTCATAATGGGAAGATTAGATACATGGGCTTGCTGTAATATGAGTCTTGGAATGCTTTGCACGCAGAATAAGTTTTCGTCGAAGTAAACACGTTTAATTGATAATTATATTCCTTTTAAGAGAAATACTTATGGATACTCATAAAATGTTATTTGTAATGTAATTAAAAAAGTGTGTTTGCCAAATGAAGCGAAAAATTGTTTTTGAATATAATCAATGCAAGTGCACTACGCGAAAATAAACAAGCCATTGAAACAGAAACGAGAGGCAGATTGCGTGTTGACTGCAAGCACGAGTGAATTGTAGTGAATACGCTAAGAACTCTCATAAGGATCCTCGCGTAGAAGTCTGTCTAATTGGAGCGGCAAATCTGGTTCCACGGTTGGTTCCATAGTGAAACAGCCCCGAGCGGCCTGATTGGGCCTAATATCGCCGCTTATGCAAGCCTCGATTAGCATGAGGACACCGCTCGCGTCAGTGGGAGAGTGAACACAAGGGAACCAACCAGGCGACAAACAGCGCAAGGAACATACACTGAGCGACAAAAGTGCTTTTATCCTTTAGAATTTTTACTTACATCCATCTTCGAATCATTCAATTCTTTCTGTCATACTTCCAAACATATTCTTCCTTTTTCTAATTTTCTCCCTAATTCAAATTAGTTCCTATATTCTGTGTTGCCAAAATTCGCCTATTTTGTTTCGAAGAAACTATTCGAGTGCTTTTGTCGCTCGCTGTAAAGTGTGGCGATTATTTGCCAAGCTGACGCTACGAAGGGACTCAAGGGAAACGGACGAGAGAGAGAAAGAGAGAGACCTATGAAAAAACGGAACAAGCCTAGACGGCACGATGATCCACGTGTTTACACGTTCCTGTTCCCACGTTTTAAAGCAAGAGAATGCAATCTCATAGTATCCCGCCTCATTATAAGACTTATCTTGCCAATCTTTGGAACCAGAGAGGCACGATTCTACTTCGCTTCCTCGCGTGAAATGTCTTTCTTATACGTCAGTATAGTTTTGCCAATGTCTACGCGATTCACTCGTGGACCACACCCTCGACTTTGTTCACCCGACGCGACGCGCAATACGAAGCTACCTTGGTCGACTACTGCGTCTATTGTTACGCTCTTCTACCAATATCACAAACGCTTTCCTCAGCGATTCGATCAGGAATTTATTTCTATCCCTGCCTTTGTAGCCCCTTTGTCTCTTTTGTCGATACGTACTTCGCTGAAATTTCGAGATACAGATCCCAACAGGAAATTGTTAATAGTCGAAGAATTAATATCTGCAACAAGATTATATGCATTATCTTATTATGAGTAATACAGTGATTAAGCAAATAGAAGAGAAATATGATGATGATAATTTGGAATGACGAAAGTGACAATTTCTTTCCTGATAAGAATTCTACGCTACATTCACAGCGTATTGTAACGGATTAACCATGTCGATGTCGATTTCCTGGTATGACACTGTCCCGACAGTAAAGCGGAACGGAAGTGAGTCTCGAGTGTTCGTATAATAATTCCTGTCGATAAGCGGGTTGGAAAGAGTAAGTAAATAGTTCAATGCCAGCTGAAAGAAGGCTAAAGAAGGCTCGGCTGCGTCATCAAAGTAACCGTAAAGCGTGAGACCGGGAGAATGAATTTGCTCTCACTTCGAGACGCGTCCCCGCGCTATGTAATGCCATTTTCCTCCCGCGACAAGCAGCCTTTCGTGCATTATCTGCACTAACAGTCACGAAGTTCCACATTTGTCTTGTTCGACTTGTGAGTCACGATAGCTGCACATGATTTATCGCTGATGCAGGTATTCAACTAATTTGCATTGTGCTGCTACTATTTACGGTGTTTTTAATTACTCTTTTATCACTTTAAACCAACTCGTTTTAATAATATCAAAAATATTAAGAGCAGTGATGTTTGGTTTCTGGGAAGATTAAAACGCCTTGGAATTTGAAACGTAGCACATTGAATTACAAATAAATTATGAGATTAGCCGGTAAGTGTTCCTTGACTCGTTAATAGTAATCGTTCTGTTTGTCTCATTTTTTTACTATACCATTCTAAGAAATAGAATTATCGATTTAAAATCTATTACCCCTTATTAGGCTCACTTTCAAAGATTTGATTGATGAAGACATATCGTTGATGGATCATTAGCGCTTAATGCATGGAAATTTGCGCTTTAAAGCGACAGAGTATTTCGCAAATACTAATTACAACAGGTACTTTGTGCGGTGAAATAAGAAAGGCTTGCTGCTAGTATTCTAAATATATCAATCGAATATTCATGGTTTACTAACAATATGTTTCTACGATACTAATAATCCTCTGATTATAATTATCAGAAACAACTACTTATGGTAGAAAAGATTGAATAACTAATGTAAATGACGAGTATAATCGTGCAAAGAATTACTGTAATTACTAGTTGTTTGATCGATCGAATTGCTGTCTAATCTATTATCTAACTAGTACTCATTAAAAATTCACCACACCTTTAAGCCTAATGCAAACCTAAGTCATTTGGTACTTTTTTCGTTAAACTTTAATTTTTACTTCAGATCTTTATCATTGTAATTTTAAGTATATTGTTCTAATAGCACTTTTATTAATTTGAAAAATATCTTTATGATATATCTTAAAATTGTAATGCAAGATTCAATAGGAAGAAATGAATTGATAATGCATATAAGTTCGTAATTTTCTTGTGAATAATAGTACACGATAGACACATATACGAGACTATTGGCATTGACGGTGATTTAACGTTTTTGCACCATCGAGTCTATAAATTACTTTCCGCAATCATCGTTTATTAAGAGTGTTGCGTGCATTTACTCACACTGGAAACACAATTTATCGTGATTGTTAGTTGAACAAGTTAACAGAACTTGAAAAAGGATAAAAATAGCACTGTATTTCGAATTGCAGAATTTATGGCAAGGAAAAAGTACTCGGGAAGTAAGTGGCCCTGTGCGAGTTGCGCATCGATATGTGAATATGGTGAAGCAGTCCGCTCAATATTACAATGAGACTACTGGCAGCTACGAAACAGTAAGTTTTACATTATACATGTATATCGTAACTACAATACAAAATTTACAAAATGTTATATGGAAAATAATTAACTAACATATAGTGTTATTGTAATATATGTACTGTTTCCTCCTTCAAAGTAATGTGTGACAGGTGGATAAAGCTTTTTAAACTATATTAGCTCCTAATTACTTCGTCCAATGTGAGGAACGCGCATTTTTGGTTTGTTAGGTACACGGTTGCGAACCTGCTATGGGATATAGTTTTGCGGCAGGAACGACCGATGGACCAGGTTCCTTCGCTTTTGAACAGGGTACTACTACCTCGAATCCACTTTGGAATTTAGTACGAAACTTAGTGGCAGCCCCAACACGCGAGGACATTGAATGCCATGCTCCTAAACCTATACTACTGGCAACTGGCCGTGTAAGCATAGTCTTTTTCAAAAATCAACATTTTACATTTCGAACATTGTTTAACTATTTTTAAAAGAAATCCAGAATTCTGTAAAACCGTCGATATAAAAATATAATTAATTCGATGTAGTTTTCCAAATCAATTCAAATAGAATTTTTCAATTTCACAAACTGGGCCAATTTGAGATCTGTCCAATCAGTCAGACTTGTATTTTGGAATATAACAAGAGAAATTAATTCGGTAACAAGATGAATTCGATAGTGAATGATTTGGAGAATTCTTTGGAGACAAAAACTTGAAATGATTAGTAAATGGTGCTTGCTGCTACTTTAGATGGTACTCCCATACGAGTGGCAACCGAAAATTGTCTCGACACAAGTCGCGATGATCGGGAACGTTGCGATCGCTGGTGTACCTGGAGAATTCACAACAATGTCCGGAAGAAGATTACGGGAGGCCATCAGTGGGGTCATGAAAAATGTCTACGGCGACGAAACCTCGGTCATAGCCGCTGGACTTTGCAATACATACAGCGATTATGTCACCACACCCGAAGAATATCAGGTCACTACACTGTTTTTTATTATTTCATTTTATCTAAATGTTTAAATCGGAATTATTAAAAGTTATTATTGATTATTATTTCTACTTTCTGTATTGAACAAGTATCACAAATATTTTTTTAGCACGTTAGTAATATTGTCGATTTATTTCGTTTCAGATTCAGCGGTACGAAGGCGCTTCTACCATATACGGCCCTCACACACTGACTATTTACTTGAAACAGTATCAAGAACTTGCAACGAGTATACTTAAAGTGAGTGTTACTTTATTGATAATATTAATTTTATTAATATATACACTTTTCCATTTTCTGATGTTCTTGTAAAGAGATGCAAAAGTATGCTGATATAGATTTTTCATTCGCACTATAAAATTAGAAGGAATGTCGAACTAAATATTTTGAAAATCTCGCGTAGGGAAAAATTGTCGATCCTGGTCCAACACCGCCAAATCTGAGTGAAAAGAAATTAATCACCCTGGTTCCACCCGTTCTCTACGACACGCCGAAATGGGGTAAAAATTTTGGCGACTGTGTTAAGCAACCTCAGAAGTCTGCCTCTCCCGGGGATATCGTTACAGCTGCCTTCGTAAGTGCCTTTATATTTCAAATAAGGTAAAACATAAAACAGTGTCAAAAAACATGTCAAAGAAATTTCTCCTGAAATTTCAATTTAAATTATCAAATAATTCCTAAATATCTTCTATTTTCTCGTTCAGCTTTAAAAAATTAGAGATTTTTCCTTTTCTTATTAGACAATTGCATATCACAAAGTTGATCTTTTTTTTGCAGATATCCGGTCATCCTCGTAATAATCTGATGTCTGAAGCCACTTTTCTTACCATTGAGCGACTTCAGGGCAGCGAAATCTGGGTTCCTGTCGCTACCGATGCCGACTGGGAGACAAATTAAGTACATTTTATTCCACCCACGATACCTTCTCTCCACAAAATATGTACATATTGAATCTATAAAGCAAAATGGATCTTCGATTTTGCAAATTAAAATTCAACGTAAAATGTGCATTGTCAGGCAAATCCAAATTATCGTATAATTTGGTTCTCTATTTCGCATATGTGAAGTAGAAAAATAATTAGATTGTAACGAGACGCGCCGCATAGCAACCGCAATATCGATTATCAACGCAGCGGTGGGGAAAAGCATAGCAACGGTTAAGTATAAAAGGTCGCGCCAGGACCGATTCGGGGGAGTTCAGCCGGACTCACCAGGAGAGGTCGAGGATACCAAACCACGGCCGCCTGGAGGAGTCAGGGAGAGGACGAAGCTACAGCTTCGGCCGCCCGCCGGCAACCGGAGAGTACAGGAGCTTTGTACCTGAGGCACCTCTTGGTGAGGAGAGATCGGCAATGATGCCGGTCCTCCTCGGGGAGGAGAGAACGGCTAGGGAAGCCGTTCCTCCTGAGAGTGGAGAGTTCGGCTAGTAAAGCCGGACGCCCAGAGAGGATGGTACGGGACAAGCTACCTGGACGCCGGGAAATGGAGAGAACGGCCTAAAGGCCGGTCGCCAAAACTCTTAATAAACGGCACCCGCTACAATTTTGGCGCCCAACGAGCGGGCCGGTGCCTTCGACTCTAGCCAGGCTTGAACGCTTCTCGGCATAGACGTTCTCCCAGAGATCTTGGCATGGACCTTCACACCTTCCAACGAGGGGGAGGAGGAAGAGATGAGGTCCTGGACTACTCGCCGGGACGTCTTCGTGTCCAGAGGGGGAGAATGTAACGAGACGCGCCGCATAGCAACCGCAATATCGATTATCAACGCAGCGGTGGGGAAAAGCATAGCAACGGTTAAGTATAAAAGGTCGCGCCAGGACCGATTCGGGGGAGTTCAGCCGGACTCACCAGGAGAGGTCGAGGATACCAAACCACGGCCGCCTGGAGGAGTCAGGGAGAGGACGAAGCTACAGCTTCGGCCGCCCGCCGGCAACCGGAGAGTACAGGAGCTTTGTACCTGAGGCACCTCTTGGTGAGGAGAGATCGGCAATGATGCCGGTCCTCCTCGGGGAGGAGAGAACGGCTAGGGAAGCCGTTCCTCCTGAGAGTGGAGAGTTCGGCTAGTAAAGCCGGACGCCCAGAGAGGATGGTACGGGACAAGCTACCTGGACGCCGGGAAATGGAGAGAACGGCCTAAAGGCCGGTCGCCAAAACTCTTAATAAACGGCACCCGCTACAAGATCAATTTTTTCTTTGAATATGGAAATACTAATTGACAACAAACATTAGGGAATTGTAGACAGGGTATTATGAGGTAGCACGAAAAAAGAATCGAGTAAATCGTGCGTTGCTAAGCAAAGAACGAGATGCTCCAGTAATTGTAATAGAGGGCAAACTCAAAGGCAAGCTCGATCTCGTAACGCCCACGCATCACTGATCATCTTTCGGTGGCCCATAGACCCCACTAGAGAAATATTTAGTGGACACTTCATTAATTCCGTTCATTGAAACAGTCTCAATAGCGACATTGACCGACATAACGCATTCGATTTTACGAAGCACTCATCGTCACCGAGACCCATCACATTGGCAAAATGTCCGGATTGGATTACATAGCATATATACCAAGAGACCTTTTTCATTCAGAGTACATTAATTTGCGAATTTCAATATTATGTACATTGAATCTGAACAGTATAATGATAAGTTCTAGAATTGTCCGTGTCCGTTATTCAACGATAATATTCATAATTGAATAATCGGGAAAGATCAATATTGAATCAATTGATCCCCCCAAAGTTTCTCCTTGAACACATATGTATGTACGTATACATGCTTGCTCCCATTCTTTGGGGAACTTTGAGTACTAGCCCGGTAAAGCATTTATAGTATCCTTAGCAGTCCCAATTTCTTGTAGCAATAAAACGTATGAATTATATCTTGTCCCGTTAGACCTACCGCTGGTTTATTTTCCCTCCGACTGTTTTTCTTATGATGTATCATATGCCTATTATGCTTCCCGATATCTTCTCACCCCAATTCGTACCACGGCAGATATGTGTCACCTATTAAGCGTCCGTTTTAATTGAATAACGATTTTGCGGCTAACGTAGAATGTCGGGTTACATCAATGCTCCGCAGGACTCCTTCTTCTGCCCACGTGTAGCCTACCACTATTACAAAGAGAACCCTAAAAAGTTATCACATAAGTACGACAAAAAAGAATTTCTAGAATTGGAACTGATTAAGGAAATTCATTTTTGTAGAGTACTTTCTTCGAATTGACTTTTAAAGTTTAACATTAGACACCTGTATGATTGAAACAGGTTTGAATGGACGAGGACATCGGTAGTACTCGGCGCAAGTCAAGTAACTGTCACGTGGGAAGTACCGGCTAATGTTGTGCCAGGTGAATATCGGATCAGACACAACGGATACTACCAGTATATTCTTGGTGGCGTGTTTCCGTACTACGGTGTGAGCAGCCACTTCAACGTAAATCATACTGGTGTTCATACGACGACTCAGATCAAATTGTAAGTGAATGTTTCATTGTAATTTTCGTTAAGATTCCAACAGTGTAGAATCGGAGGTACGTTTATCCAAAATTGCCAAAAATCAAAACTATTCAAAGCACAATTCCGAATTTTAGTTTTTATGATGAGTTGGATTTATAGTAAAGGAGTAAAGTAGTAACAGAAAAATTTTTACTGCGCAAAAATGAAACGTACAAGCGTATACATGTAGAAAATAGGTCACAATAGGCCAAGTGACAATAGAAGTATAACTAACACTAGCATTTTGCATTCGCAATTTCAGGTAATGATTCCAGAGGCCATTATCCACAAACGGAGTCTTTACGAATATAGTATAATCAGTGATATTGCACGCGCCAATTCTTGTGTACTATGTTCGATTTACGGACAACGAACTATACAACTGTATAACCTAGTCCCTATGTAACCCCGACTGGAACGGGACACCTCATAATGCTGTATTAATTTTTACGAAATAAATTTATATTGTAAACAAGAATAGTATTCGCATTGTCTGTTCCCAGCAATTATCCTGTGTTTTTCACAAATAGACACCGGACAACAAAAGTTAAAGGAATTCGCGATTTCAATCAACTTATTTTATGATTTAAACTTCAACTTTTTCCGATGTCTACGTTAACAAAGAATAATGAATGTGAATACTTGAAGCTGTTAGATGAAATTTTTACACGTAGTTTAATATTACACAGAAGGATTTTCGACTACGAAGCACCATATTACATACAACTTTTTCCTAGACCCATCATTTCGGTAAGTTTTACCATTTCATTACCATTAATCACAGTGTTTTGCACGAAATTCGCGAGAGGTTCGCAGCACGACGCACGTCCTAATGACTCCTTGACAGCGTGGATTTATCATTGCCCATAGTTGGCGAAGCGTCTCTATTAGCATTAAAGTTCGAACAACACGTTCCAAAAAGAAGTTGTGCTCCGTTCGAAAGAAAAACTGTTTTTTCTCCCTATCTTACCCATCGCGTATTACAGCTATGGTAATAATTTCCTTGGCGGGGCTACGCAGTCTACAACTAATCAATATGCAAATACAAAGGTGTTATTTACAAAAGTGGCCGATTGCAACGGACCACAACAATCGTCCTCGATTGTTTTAGCGCATACACATATATATACTCTACATGTCAGTCATTGTTGGACTCGTTACCGGCGATAATGAGCTATCATACGCATTGCCAATGCGAATTTCGATGCGAATTTCGATGCGCGCTAACCGCCAGAGCAGAGAATAACAAAAGTATGCAAAAAAAGGGTTACGCAATTGGCTTGGTTCGAGGTCGAAGTTCAAACGTCGCAGCGGGGAAGAATTAAAATGTCACACATATGTATGTATACGCTCTACTCGGTATTTTTTCATGCGCGCTGAATGAAGTGGAAATAAATGGTAGCCTAGTCAGTGGGTCAAGAATTTTCTTTTCCTAACGATCATCGGTGTCGTCGAAATTCAGCAAAAAAAGCTTACCATGGGTGGAAGGATATTGTGACGAAGTTGCTGTTTACTTCTTCGAAGTAAGGAGGAATAATTAAGAACAGGTAAATTCCATTCAGCTCCACAATTGACTCAAGTATCTTTAGACATATTAAATAGATTTTGAGTTATCGAAATTCTTGAGAAAGTTATTAGCAGTGAATTTTGAAAGTTTTGAAAATATTGGAAAGAAAGACACTGCGGTGTGTCACTCGATAGACTCGAGTTACGTTAAAAACACGATTGAATCCATTCGCAATATTGCGGCTGGTGTAATCCTTACCCCGTATCCCATAATTGATATTCCTCCCTTGGGAGCATCAATTTTTTTTACCATACCCATTCTTTATCTTCGTGGGCCCGCGCTCACCCCGCCAAATCTATGTATGTATTCCAGGTCGTGTTCTAGGAAACACAAACAGACTTTACTGTTTTTCTATTTCGTAGAAACTTATAGACTTCTTGCTTTGTTATGTAAAACCATAGCCGAGTCATACAACAATTCTCAGCGGTAATAGAACCTAAAAAATCCTCCAAGTTTCCGCTCCGAATAACTTACAATTCCACGTTGATCTTCGTAACAGCTTATTTTTGGATTAATTTTACTATTAATCAAATCTATCGTTCTGGCAGACATAAGCGAAAAGAAAAACTCTTGACGCACACTCATTGAGATATTCCTCCTCGTTCGTGTACTCGCTCTACCGAACATTGAAGAATAACTAGTCGAGTTACGTATATTGCATTCTAATTCACTGGATCATTTCATTCCTGAATTCCTTCGCCTATTCTATATCGACGAAAATTCGATGAAGGGTAAGTGCGGAATACTGACTGAGAGATTACATTCTTCTCATCTCCCAGCTACTGAAACTAATTAAAAATTCGTTATAGATCCAAATCCACTATCAAAAAACCCGTTGTACCTTAATTAGTTTATTAAGACCGTGATCCATTAGAGAACGACATTTCGCGGTCACTTTGACAGTTTAATTCATTCTGGATCACGAACGCTATCATATTCTCATTGTTCCTAAATTCATTAAATTTTCTTCATGTAAAAAACTTTCTTGATTTAAATATAAAAATATCGGCAATTGGAAATGAATAGCAAATATAGGTGATACAGAAATTGGAGCTTTTGTTGCTCTGTATAATTCGCACATTGTTAGAAGTTCGATAACGATAAGGAGGCTATTTGAGGACGTTTATTGGCAGTTTTCTGATACATTCAACGGAAGGGTATAATCATGACATATCGACTATACCCTGTATAAAACACCCGGGAATTTACCCCATTATCTAACGGTACAACCTTGAGGATACAAGAACTCAATCTAGATTAAGTCTACGAATTGTAAAAAAACACACCTCGGAAATACATCAACTGTATCATATCGCGACTGCTTCGATTTCCAGATTTATACTTTTCAATTTGCCCATTTCTTTCATAAATCCGATTTGTATCATTAAAAATATATTTGTATTATTAAATAAGTTGAGAGAAAAATTTTTTTGTAAAACAATGGGGCGTTTTTCAGTTCTCAATAATCCAGTGGGTCTGACGAAGCGTGTTCGTTCGCTGAATTTAGATAGTGCCTAATTCGGGTTAAATGGTCCGACTAGAAACCCACGCTAGTATCTAGAAACAGTTATTCCTGGCTCCAAAACGCAATATTACCTCTATTAATCATTTAAGTATCGAAAACTTGTGGTGCCGACTAGGAATCGACCACAGCTCTCTTAGAGTGTCAGACTATATAGTGGAAAGCTCATCCATCTTTGACAGGTGATCCTCCAACAAAGGCTTTGTTCCAGTCGATCCAGCTGTTTAACATAGAACTCACGATTTGACGCCATCAACACTCCAGTTTTATTGTAATTTGTTAAACGATTGGAATCGTCGAGAAAAAACGTCTCCTAAATACACGTTCAAGTATTGCAATGAATAATAATAATTTAAAACCTCAAATGAATAACAAATATTAAAAACGGATCGTTAAATAAATTAGCTTTCGCGATAATTTTCTCAGGGGACAATTCTTTCGAAAACTCCTTAACAAATCTGTCTCAGAAGAAATTTTATTAGAGCAAAAAGGTGACTTGAAAAAAGCATCTTTTCGTGTGAAATTTATGCGCACATTTGTTATTGGAAAATTCTACGAGATAACGCATGTTTTAATAACTTCAAGGAGGCTTCTTTTACTTTTAGTTAATACAATTGTCGGCATTGTCGTTCGAAAGTTTCATTCTTTCCTGAGAAGTTTCCGTTATCACTTCTTTCATTTCGTGACCTTCGCACACTTGTACTATAACAAGTAGATACCCGAAAATAATATGAGCGCGTGGTCCCGTGCTACTGGCTTTTCTTACTCGCACCCAAAATTATTACTGTTTCTTTCGTATTTCTTCCTTCCCGAATTCCCAAAACAAACATTAAGCTAACTTTCACACAACAGCCGCCTAACTCCTTGAGTTCAAGGTAAAGTTTCGGGCGACTGAAAGCTCGCGAACCCATCGGTACATTGAATTCTTCTTGTTTCGATTGAATAAACTATTTTATTCAATATAATATCATACAGTATCATATATCGATGAATTTTCATCTATTATTCGTATCTCTATTATATTGAGAATTTTTTAAAATCCCATAAAAGTTTGAAACTTTATGCTATACAAATGCTACCTTTATTGCAAAATTCTCTAAGGATAAGTTTGAAGGATTAATCCACGTACGTGAAGTATAGAAAATACAGCAAAAAGTTCTCATCGCTTCTTTACTCAAGTAGCTCTCAATGCCTTAACATAAAATTTTATTGTGCACACCGGGTGTGAGCAATCGCGTGACCATCGATGAATGTAAGGCCACTTACGACTTCTGCAGAATTATTCTTTCGTTTCTTACTGTAATGTGGCAGATATAGTTGCAAGAAATATGTTTCAATAATTTGTAGATTAAAAACTTAATGTGTTACAGATTTCTCATATCGGTTTTTTAAGTAAACTATGTTTTCCATTTAAGATGTACGTTGAAAGTGGGAATTGGATGATCCTTTTACAATTGCCCGGTAAAAGCCCTTGTCCGTACTGTAGAGAGAGAGACTTCCGGTCGATTCAATTAGAGGTTTTCGGGAGCAAATCCTTAATGGGCAAACTAAAAAAATTCCAACTGCTCAGATTCACGAAATCGCGTGAGACGCGATACTTGACAAATTCGTATCAATGTTATCCGAAGATCGTCTGAACCCCATCTAAAACCCTGACCTCCATCATATGTATACATATGTATGTATCTATGTAAATCGGCAAAAGTGATAAAGACCCGAATTTGGCATCTTTTGTGCTGGTTCTCAAGGATAGCGCCAGAATACAACCTCTGCCGTGAGACTGTTTTTTCTCTTCTTTAATTTAATAAATAATATATTTTGCGAAATTTATAATGCATCAAAGTAATTATTCTCTCTGTGGAAAAATAGATATAAAACTACTGATATCGCGTGTGTATAGTGTGAATCACAATTTCCGGCATCAGCGTTTGATTTCACTCTTATCCATATTGGCGTCTGGTGATTAAAGAGAGATATGACATATTTCCAATTAGTGTCGAGATTGTAATGAAACACGTGGTGTAGAGGAATCTTATAAAACCAGTTAGAAATTTACACAAAATCAGATCCGTGGAATATAAAAAGAATACGTGAGTACATATTCTGGATTCGAGACCTCTTCTGACACCGATATCTTTCCACTGGCAGTATGTAATCGATAGTACACCGTGTATTATTCATAATTTACGTACGATAAATACATCATGATGATCGTGCTCTGAATACAAATCGAGTATAGACGCATTAATGTAGAGAACAAATGGAATTCGAGGACAGTTTTTCCTTCAAGGATTAAACGTGTATTAATGACCGGAAGGAAAACCTGACTTAAGGAGAACACAAATCTAAATAAACAGCTGTTCTTTTTCATCCTTTTAAACGTATCTTATAATTAGTGTCAGCTATAAAGAATACATTGGCATAAGTACATAAGTAACGTTTGAGCAAGTTTATGAGTTTATTAATTACTTGATTTGAATTATTGATTTACTCGTTACATACGTTATACATCTACTTATAGTAATTATAAATGTTATAGATTTTATCTGGCTGGCAAATCTTAACACATCCTTTGACCTTTGCTCAAGCAGAGTAAGGATATCAGATACTCTGTTCTATTTCCTGTTTAGAGTATTTACGATGAACCGAGAATGGTGTCAAAAGTGTAACAAACCGAAGAAATCACTGACAAGCAGCATCATTGGTATTCGGTGCAGAATTCAACGGACATTACGGAAACTATCTTAGCGCACATAAATCATTTGAAAATGAGACTCGAATCGCGTGAGTAGATATTACTGTTTCACTGATCACTCGTTTAACGTGGAAACAAACGAAGAGTCCAATTCATTATTTCGGACGGATATCTATCTACGAGAATCGAATTAAACGCAGAGTAATAGGAAAATTGCTAGGGTTTAGCCAGTCAGCCTACATAAAGGTATGCGTGTAAGTGAACAAAAGCTGGAGAAAATCATAATTAATGACCTAGAGAAAGTACGACAATTATCAGGCAGCAGGTAGACTAACGCGTCCAATTTACGGCTCATCAGGCTGCCCATTGTCCGAATTATATGTATGGTTCGCGCAGCAGCAGTAAGAACGGAGCGCGCGGCAGGACGGCAAATGACGCAGCCAAACGTTGCGGTGGCGCGTCTCTGTCAGAGAGAAGTAGTAGCAGCAGCAGCAGGAGTAGAAGCCGCGGGAGCGCGAAGAGCGAGAGGAGTAAATCGACGGGTCTACAGTCTTGATCGCTACGGCACTCGCGCTACGTCCCTTACAGTGGCACGTCCGACACAAGATATTGATAAGGGAGAGACTTTACTCGTGAAACTTGACACTTTGTCCCAACGAATCTACATCTCAATTTTCCACTGCGAATAGCCAACAGTTAGTTCCGAATCGCGTGATTGGAAATTGTTAAAAAATGCCATCGTACAGAGTGACGGGGTTTCTTTTGAATTCAAGAGTTTAGTCGACGCTGATTGGACATCGGTTTAGCAGAGTGCTATGCTACACGGGGAGACATGGATTAAGGAGACGCTGATCACAATGGGAGAGATCATCGGCAAGTCACCATTGACGGTGACAAATAGCAGTATAGTGTCAAACTTTCGTGTTAATGACAGTTTGAATTACGCCAACAGCGCGGAAAACCTTGTCGCCAACAGTGGATTGTCGATTGACACTCGTCGCGACCCTCTCTACGTCGTGATACCCGTCACGATAATCTATGCGTCGATCTTCTTCACCGGCACCATCGGCAACATCAGCACCTGCATCGTGATTGCGCGCAACAAGTCGATGCACACCGCGACAAACTATTATCTCTTTAATTTAGCACTATCCGATTTGTTGCTACTGGTTTCCGGGCTGCCCGCTGAGATCTATATGGTGTGGTGCAAATATCCTTACATCTTCGGGGAGAGTTTTTGCATTCTTCGAGGTTTAGCAGCTGAGACCTCGACCAATGCATCGGTCCTCACGATCACCGCATTCACCATCGAACGATACATAGCTATCTGCCATCCGTTCCTATCGCAGACAATGTCAAAACTCTCGCGGGCTGTGAAAATCATATTGGTAGTGTGGCTGATCGCTCTGTGTTTCGCGATACCTCAAGCATTGCAGTTTGGTGTGATTCAGTATGAGTTCAATCCGAACGTTGTGATGTGTACTATGAAGAGAATTCTTCTCCGGCATTCCTTCGAACTCTCGACTTTTCTCTTCTTTGTCGTGCCAATGTGCTTAATTACCGTCCTCTACGTTTTGATCGGACTGAAGCTGAGGCGATCGAATCTGACAAAAAGACATCGGTCCAACGAGGCTGAGATCACCAGAAATTGCCGGCACGACCCGGCCAGGTCATCGCGCAGAGTACTTAAAATGTTAGGTAAGCAATACTCTGCTTTCCGATACTCTCTCTCTCTCTCTCTCTCTCTCTTCAACTCATCCTGTCATGTTTCATTCATGCACGTGAGTAATTGTATCGGAGTATTATAGCCAGTCATTCATTCGTTCCCGAGTCTTATACATCTACCTATCGTATAAATATAAATCGATCGTTCGGCCAAACGTGCTTCTCGAAGTCCCATTGGCGCTGCTCCCGTGAATCGTTAAAGTAAATATATGGGATTCGATTGCCACCAGAACTGCTAGTTTTCGACTGCATTAATAACACAATCTTCTTCATGTGTAATGAAGCTTAATGCAACTGTCCATTCGAAAACAAAACCCTCGTTGCGCTGTGACTCGACAGGATAAATTATAAATGGTTCTATGATAAAAAAATCTCCTGGGGACATGTAAATCCATTACGTCGGACCGCATGCACGTGTGTTACTTCATCCCAGAATATACATATAATTATACAACAAAGTGTTTCTGCGAATGGGTTTTCTCGATTAATTAGTAGAAACATACTGGGAGCAGTTAATCAATAGTGAGGATTTATGTAACTTTGTGACACTTAATTCATAATACGTGTATGTATAACTCTTAATTTATACATTTTTACGAAGTCACCAATGCATATTTATAGTAATCAAATTTCGCCGTGTCATCCTTGCAACATTTTCGTTACTCGATTATGTAATCGCAGAATTGATTTAAAATCTGTTTTCATCGATCTCAAAATATTATTAGAGAAAAAAGGAACAGTTCGATCAGTCAGTCGCCGATTAAATTCATCGGAGTTCTTTTTTGCATAACAGTTCGATTACTGTAATTGCTCGATTGGAAAACAGAAGGAAAAGCATAAACGAACCATCGATGGTTCGTCCTCTTTCGTTCAGAACAAAATACATAAGGATTTTCTGGGATAAAAGTTGGTAGAGTTCAATTACTACGAGCGTAGTTACTAATGTGATGCTTTCTCGAATTTTATAACGAGCTTTTCACGTAACGCTACCCAGATCCATTATAAAAGTTTGCTGAACGTATTTGATTATGGAGAGGGTGTACTTTAGAGTGGAAGGGTTAAAAGCAATAATCAAGGTATGCCAGAAGAGCTAGTACTACGACGAATACCCTCAAAACCGTTCTGTAACGGAAAATCTCGCTTCTGTGAGCTAACTGAAACCCGAAATTATCGAGATTAACCGAACGCTGCAATTAGCGCGATAAATTATGTAATTATTCAATACAAATTACTTGCCAGCTACTGATTTAAACACAGCCAACACTTTTTCAAGATTTTCAGATGATAAACGTTTTTATAAGCAAACTAGAAAAATGCAATTTTTTTAGAATCTGCGTTTTTTATATTTTCAAGGTAACAGAGGAAAAAAAGGGATTTCGGATTCGTGTTCGGCAGATCGGAATCTATTACAAATTACTCCCTGGGAATTTCTTGCAATTTTTTACTGCTAAACAAACACATAAATAGATAGAAGATATAATAGAAAATAATGAAAAAGATAAAGTTTAAACTGTGTCAACAGGAAGTTATTGTTTTGTTATATTAATCATTTAAAATGAAGCTGTCAAGGTGCAAAGTAGGAATGTAATTATATATTAGATTTCGTCACGGATGATGAACTACCCCATAGATCTAGATTATCCAAAATCCAGCTTAACCCCGGATTAGAGAGGTTCTGCTGGATCAGCTACATAATATCAGCTTCCACTACTGATCACTGTTTCCGCTGACCGTGTGAAAACCTTCATCTAGCCGAATGCATCTGTCGTCAACAATAGCATGGATATTAACTTTGTTCCTCCATTCCCAGGAAAATTGATCAAGCTATCCATGTGTATAATTATTTGAAACAGTGATCTGTAAACACTATTTCTGCTATTATATCATTTTCACGGCTTTAATTCTCGCTGCGATAACAAACACATTAAAATTTAATTGCATTAATCATTGCTACATACAAATCTTCCGTGAGAATTACGTTTTTAACTGATGCAATAATATCTGTAATGATATATGTAATGGGGATATTTAATGAAAGATAAGTGAATCCTTATTTAACGTTGTTTTCCCACTCCAGATACATTCGTAATATAGACGCTCGATTTCCAACGCAAATGTGTCTGGAACACTGCCGTGCTGTTAAGTTTCTGCGATTAAGCAGCTGATTTCGGATAAAGCATCCTCGAATTGTGAATTAAAGAATCTTCACGGTTAGTAAATTGCAACCCACATTGAATATGATTTACATTTTCAATCGAGTAAAATGCGTTGCCCCATATCCATATACACTCCATATGCTAATACATGTTAATTCAATGCTTTCGAGTCTTTTCCTAAATGAACACGCTTTTTTCAGTAGCGAGGAAATTTATATCACATTCGATACTGCGCTTGAAACTAAAATTAATCACTGACACTAAATCCATTTCAAGCTCCATTGAAGTTAATATCTTTTTCGTTGCTGCCGAATTTTCCGATGGCATGGTATCGTATGCCAGACGGTAATAAATTTTATACAAAATGACCAGTCCTCTGTCAGTTTTCTGTTTAAAAGTGCTTCATCGATCTTGCTGTTCTCATCTCATACCGCGTTCAAAATCCACCCCAGGTCATCTGCTGAAAAAGCTATCAAGATTTTCGATCGGACTGCCAATGTTTCCACAATGAGTGTGTGAATATAAAAAATATAATTGCTTGCAGAATAGTATTTTGATATTTTTATAAACGAAATAATTGATTTCTTGCTTTTTTTTTAATTTCGACATTTTTTACGATACGTATACTGCTGCTTGAAATATTCAAAAATTGGAACGAAGTAAATTTAAAATTTTTTATAATTATATCTGCTCGAATGGCAGTGTTAATCGAGAATGCTAAAAACATTAGGTGAAGAACGTTGCAGCACTTCGCTGAGAAATTCCTTGAATGGGTCTTTATCTCTAAAATGGTCGAATGTTAAACTGGCTTTTATTCGGCAACGGCGAGCAGTACTTTCTAACTAAACCACCCATTTGGTTGGTGAACCGCTTTTTCAACAAAACAAAAAAACAACTTGTCTTAAACCAGACAGCCTTTCTTCGAGTGTCGTTTTTCGTGTTTTTCAAAACACAATATTTCAGCAGCAATTGTCTTTCAAACATTATTCGTATTTGACTAGTTACTTTTTATTTAACAATTATTGTTAATAAGTTATTAATATGAGATTATATTTTATTTAGCAAAATGAAGTTTACATTATTCATCATACTTAACGTTTTATTATTACTTCTTAATAAAACATTAAAGGGCTTCGCCAATCTATTCTTAACCCTCGGCCTGTCTTACACTTCTCCATCGTGTTTGAGCGATCACCCACGTCATTATTTATATCACACTGCCAACACGTTTTTCCACCACCCTCAAAATAATACATATTGGAGGAGTTTGTGCCGCGTTGATCATCACATTTGACTATCGCTATACACTTCTTCTTAACAAGAACCTCATAAAAAGTTGCATAAAAAATCCCTCTACGTGTATCAATTCATTTGATTCGTCCATTATTAAACGTTTTATAAGGTGTTTTGTGCTTTCAAGTGGAATTTAATAAACTGCAGACACAGAAGAATGTGGAGAATGTGATTCTCGAGAGTGTGTGGCAGTTGCTGGTGGGAAACATGTGTCCTTATACATCAATGTCTGAACGTAACCATCTTTAGATGATGTATTACAACTAGCACATTAACTCTCGAACGTCCTTTCTCATAAAAACAACCGCTTCCTCGCGAACTATCCGAATCCACTACGATGCGATCCGAAACGTGATGTCATTTTGAATCGCCATATTGACTAGGTATGGCTATTGATCCAAACAGATTCATTGGCATTGAATAATAATCATTTAAAATCTTCAGGAGAAAAACAGTTTCGTTTCTTTTCTTTTCCGCTACAAACTTCTCGGTCGGCTTCAAGTGTATTTATGGCAAATAAAATGTCTCCTTAGTTCTTATATCCAAATGACACTTAACTATTCAAATAAACATTAAAAATCTTTCTTCGTACATAAACGAGAAGAATATTTCAAATTTGAATTTTATAGTATATTTATGTTGGATTATTAATTTTCCAGCTTTTTCAGTTTAAAGTTCATTCAACAGTAACACAGTTAAAAGGCCATCCGTAATATCAAGTGCCAAATTAATAAGTGCGAGACGGAGATATGACAAGTAAGATACTCGAATAAGAGTGATCGCCAAATAAATGTAGAGACTCAATTAGGAGCAGACCTAAATAATTTCTTTCCACAAAATTGAATTGAGAAATCGTGTTGCCCCAGGGTGTCTAAGGTTTCCATTTCAAATGAAGCTACAAATTTGCGGCTTGAATCCGAAAGATAGGTTTGAAGAAAAATGGACGAAGGAGGATTATCCGAAAAGTGTCAAGTATCTTTGCCTTGGCCTAAAAAGATAAACTGGCGAAGTTAAATCTTCTAAACCGCAAGGTCAGGCTTCCCTAATATTTCGGTATCTTTTATTTCCTCTTTTTTCCTCCCATCTCCCCTGTGTCCGACCTTGAATGACTATTCATTCCCGATAGCGTGTATCCCGTCAATAGTATAGTCACTCTAATGAATTTATGCAAGCGAAATCATCCTCCATATTTCTATAATTCACTACAATTATTTCTTTCAACAACTTAATCTCGCTTGTCTATTTTAAGAGATTCATTATTCATTTATTAATTATCTTCAATCTAATGCAGTGAATATATAGTTCTAACAAATGACAAATATAATAATTTAAATTATTAATTTGAGTTTCGAGTCTTTGAGTAATCAACGTAGTCAGCGTTCCTGTTCCTGATCAGGGACGGCCAATTTCCAGCAAGAATTATTGAAATAATCATTTACATAAACATCGCTTGAAATAAAACAGATTTTCTGGCCCCATCTTAAACGAGTGTATGGCTTACTGTCGAATGACCACAAAGTACACAGTTTATACGACTGGCTTACGGAAACACAGATCTATTTGCATTTTCGATTTCAAGATATCTATACGATGTATATCCGCTCGCGGTAATCGACATTTTTCTCTAACTCAAAGCAGAGTAAAGAACATTCTTACCGTACCGCTGTTTATACTTATCGTTAAATAATATTTTTATGATCCTGTCAAAAGAGTCTAACTAATAAAAGCTCCCTGTTCAATATTCAAACAATTGTTACTTGCTTATTAAGAAGCTTTATTTCATTTTTTTTCCATCAACAATAAAAAATAAAAGAAATATATGAGTACATGAATATTCTACTATCGGAACTATGTCCAACTAAGAAGGCTAAGAAGTATTACAATCGATATGCTGAACAAACTTGTAATCCAAGTAGTACCGATCAGATGAAGCAATCTATCAAGCTCGCAAATGTCCCATTCCAGATTAAGTTACCATAATATTCAATTTCATCTTCCCACCCCTTACGTAATTTGAAATAATTTTAAAGTGGAATATTTCATTTGAATCTTCAAGCATACCAAATGAAATTCTTTATTGTGACTCCCTCTGTCACTGCATCTTCCTCTTCGCATTTCTCATGCTGTGATAACCATTAGGGTCCTAAGTGCTTCCCAATAACTTATTAAAATCCTTAGCCATAAATGTACTGCCTGCGCCATCTGGCATGACGGTCGATTTTTCTGAAAACTCTGTCACCCATAAGCAGCCTTCGAGGAGCAAGAGACGTTGGAAACGTGAGAATATGTCAGAGAATGGCTTTTCTTGAAATATCTGACAAAGAATACAAACTTCTGAATAATAAGCGAGACAATTCAATTCCCTTATTCTCTTTGGTACACATTTGTCGCATTTGAATTTCTGAAACATGTTCCTGCAAATATCTACGATATGTGTACAATCAGAAATATGTTATAAGATACTTACTAAAATTAGGGGAAGAAACACACGATCCTGCATTAAGTTGGCACTTTTTATATTACCGTTGAAATCACTGTAAAATCACATTCTACGAGACTCCATATTCCTCTTTCACCGTTGAGATATGAAAACTTAAGATTTCATTGTCCTCATACAAAATGTCCCGAGAATGATGCAGGTCACGCAGACTGTTTATGGTTGGAAGCTTGCTCGACTGGCAAAGTTATTTTGATCACTCAGTCAGAAGATCACAGTCCTGCTGGGTCAGTCTCTTCCACGGCTCTGTTTATCCTAACTTTCATTCCATAACACAAAAGAAACGATGAACAATCGAATCTCACAAAATGGAGCAAAAACTGTTTTTTTGTTGCACCCCTATGAGACCTATAACATATGTTTGCCTGCACAGCAGATTATTCGTATGTGTAAATAACTGTTTGACCGAGGTTTGCTTAGAATTAAGTCAGTCTAACAATGATAAACGAATCTTACTTTCTCAAATTTCTTATAATACACAGAAATCCGTTTTTACTCAAGTAAATAATTCCGTGAAAGTAATACAATTTCTCTGTTAAATTAGACCTACTAATTCGGATCGAAAAACAATGGAATATAATACTTTTAATAATAATATAATGTGAATAAATATTACGTAGAAATTATTTTCTTCGTTACAGTTGCAGTTGTTATAGCATTTTTCATCTGCTGGGCTCCGTTCCATGTGCAACGATTGGTTGCGATTTATGGAACTAACACGGAAGATCACATTACGTCGAACAGTAAGGGGATGGAATTCCTTTACCTTCTTCTGACTTATATCTCCGGTGTACTCTACTACGTATCGACTACAATCAATCCAATCCTCTATAATATCATGTCGAAGAAATTCCGAGCAGTTTTCATGGTAAGTGGAAGTTTTAGGTAATTCGTATATTTCTTCTTGTGTTCTAATCTATATTCTTAAAAGAATATAACTTATCGTCAGAGAATGAGTCAATCATATTTTCTGGTTAAGAAATTATAATTATTGTATTGGCGGGTGATAACACATTTCGATGATACTAGAATCAAGTAGGTGAGAGAAATTGAGATAGATAAGAATTCGAAGACAGTTATACAATTATCTTAATATTAATTATTAGATGTAAGATATTTTAATAATCTTTCCGCAAATGGAGCCGTTCACTTATAAGCTAAAATTCATCAACTACATAAAACCCAAGTTGAATATAGTACAGTGTTTACCACGTCCAACTAGTCGAAAGGTAGACATCATGAGTTCATAACTCCAAATTTACTGCTACTCGCACACTTTCCCAGAGTTTACCTAAAGTTAACTATCCGAAAGTTCATGCGAATGTAATATTTGAATTTCTAACAACCAAATATTCCAGAAGCACAGTCAGTAACATTTTAAATATGTTTGTAAGCGAAAAATTAGTAATTCGAATCATTATTTCACACCTAGAATTTGAGGATTTTGAGAATAGTTTTGACAATTTTTTCCTTTTTTCCTTTTTTCCTCGACCCAATTTTTCCACGTGGACTAGAAAGGATTGAGAAATGTATAGTGCTTTTTTTGCCTTTTTTTCAAACGTATGCACGTCGACGAAAAAAATGTACGGATGGTTTGCATCTCGTCATCCGGCTGAAATAGAGGCGAACATCCAAAATGCATTTTACGGTCTTCCCTTTGACGCCGATCAAGATGCTCCCAATTTCGACTTGTCATGTGTTAAACGCTTCTTCGATACACTTCGTACAATCTTCTCCAAGGCTCGAAAGGAGTACCTGCATCAAGAGCACGAACGGTGGGTCCTTCGAGCTGGATTCCGTGACACCGTGAGCGACGCAGCGGAAAATCGTCGGAAGATTGGTTGTCAAAGTAAATCGAGGATCTCTGAAGCTAAACCGCGATAGCGAGTCACGTTAAAAAGAAAAACAACAAATTCCACTGCTAATTACACCAAGAATTCACATTCGAGATTTTGCGACCGTTCAAAGATTCTTACACTCTAAATACGTAGTTGAGCAATTCGAAATGACAAGTCTCGAAAGAAAATTGTAGTAATTCTTCCATGGAACTGATGTTAATGAAATAAATTAGAGAGACGAAATAAGTGAAGGAAAGAAACACGACCGTACTCGCGCTATTCTTACTTTAATGTAAATGTCTCTCTCTTTTTAACTTTAATTCTTGTGCACTCTATTAGAAACCGACGAATTTTAAAAGAAAGAATTTCTACGTTATTTAATATTTTAGGGAAATATCTGCGAGGATATAAAAAGTCTCTAAATGTAAAAATAAGGAAATGATTGATTTGTCGTGATTGAGACTGTTCAAAAGCTTTCTATGAAAGCAAAACAAATTCGAGATTATTATTGATTAAATCGTAGAAGACTGTCGCTTTGAAAGACACCGTGTATCAGAAGTCCAAATCCACCTTGAATTATGTACTGTGTGTTGCTCAGAAGTCCGGTACTAGTCTAACTACTCCCACCGTTGCGTTTTCGCATCCTTTACTTAACTTTATTACGACGTGTGATTTCAGAACAACGCACAGTATCTTACATAACGAAAAGGGTTGTATTTTGCGAACTAGAAAAAGATATTTCACTTATGTTACTTAAACATGCTACCTCGCGCCAAAAAAGGCACAACAATTTATTTCGATAGGCTAATTTCTCCATTAAGATTTTAAAAGATATTTTGTACCAAATGTGTTTCCCCTAGAAATGTAATATAAATTAGGAAAGAAGAAAATTGTGTTATACAAAGCAGCTTGCGTTTTAGAAAATCATAATACAGAGTGTTAGTGTACCTAACTAGCGAAATGGTACTATGTACCCAATCAACTTGTACAATTGCAGTGTATTTTGCCTTTGAATATAATAAAGATAAAAGAAAAATATTATAATTAACATAATAAAATTAATGTAAAATCTTGTATAAGTTTCTATGGTATCGTTGACTAATTGGTTCTTATGTATTTCAAATTCTGTCTTATTTATTACATCTATTTATTTATTCATTTATTTATTGTTAGTAATTAACATTGTCGGTAAATGAATACATCTTCGAAACCGAATACAAATATTTGCTTTATACGTGTTGCTTTATACACATGTATCATATAAATATCACAACAATGTAACTTACAGATCCCTATTTTTGATGATTCTACGAGATTAGAGCAAATATTTGTCGGCGACATTGACCGCGCGAAGGATTCAATCCAGACCTTGACCGTGGTATTAAAGTGTCGCTGTCATAAACCAGGCAGTTCAGGTCGATAGCCGAAGCTATTCGGCTATTCGGCTTGTTAGGAGAAGAGATTTGAATTATGAAACTAGTATTCAAATTAATTTTTTAACCAGCCATTTAGCTATCTGTATTTCTTTCTTTTTCTTTTTATACCCAAGAATGCAACAAAACACTATAAATATACTTTTTTGCAAAACCCTGCCTTGAAGAAATGTTTATCGAACATTGGGAAAATAATCGTAATTTTTTTCAACAGCCTCGTGAAGTGAGAGTTAATTTGTTGATGACTTTAAATGAAATTGTAGAATTGAGCCGTGTGTGACAAGAAATATGTTTGTTTTCGGCAGGAAACTCTTTCTCAGAACTGCGGATTTCACGGACCAGCTCGTAAGAAGCGGCGATCATACTTAAACGCACTACAGTCGCAACAGCAGAGGCTAACGACAAACGACGGAAGCGATCTAAGAAACTTCGAAACAATCACCACTCCGCCTACATCCGACATGATGAATAGCGTTAGCATTCCAGTGGGTTCGTGTCGAAACACCATGGCGACGTTTCAAGCGGATAATTTCCTCTCAGGATCAGAAACTGATCGTCCAACGTCCGCAGAAGCCTCAGACGCCGAGCCGACTTCCGGTCTGAACGAAGATCAAACCGTGGAGAAAGATGCAGACGCGCGTAGTCGTTACACGATTATAATGAAAAGCCAAGAAAATCAAGCAAACAGCAACGAGCCGACGGAAGAGGAAAATATGATGACGGAAAGTTCGACGGAGAACAATGCGAGGTCTTTGAGCAAATGGTCAGAGAACGAGCGAGTGTGTGAACGTAATGGAAAACGACATCGACACAAGACTAAGGAACCAAGATTCTGGTACAAAAGATCTTCCACTAATTTCGCGATCCGCAATCACACGGAGACGAGATGGTGGCGACTCAAGTATTGGCGATCTCGAATAATGTCCTTAAGCTTCGTGCAATTAAGAAATCATTTTTCATCGAAAGAACAGCCTTCCGAAGATGCCGAAAGATACCGACAAAGTTTTTTGCTTACTACATGACGAAGCCCGGAATAAACCAGTAGAGTTCATAATCTCTACTTCTCGAATAAATTTACATGTACTATTTGCGATATAATACGTGTAAATTAATTAGCACTGGACACCGTTTCATTGATCTTACTATCGGAAAACAGAAGACGCTTCAGACGCATTACCAGTGGATCTTCAACGCGATTATAGCGTACCCTAGTTTCCATGGAAACCTCACAAGAAAGACTGACTATCGCCGATCATAACAATAAAGTATATGCAGAAGTAGTGTACCGTCATGCAGGATGAAAAAAGTTTTTTCAATATCATTGCAGTGCATTGCAGTCCATTGCAGCGCACCGCGCGCATTTCTCTCTCATTTAAAACCAAACATGTACATACACGAAGGTATTTATTAATTCTCCATTATTTATACAATAGTGACAATAGACAAATTATAGGTCAGAGGTACAGTGATTAAGAATGACTTCGTTATACTGTCTTAGCGTTTCTTTTCGCGTGTAAATAGTAAGAAGTGAAAAAAGGAGTAGCCTCGATTACTGCCTCCGTAAAGCAAAATCCTCCGACCCTAGGGTTAAGAAGTAACTTATTCTCCTGGGGAAAACAAATACCGCAGACTGATTTGACTGAAACGTAGTCTCTGTTTTCGTAAGACCTCGGTTAACGTGAAAGATCGGGACGCTGCTTTTCTCTTTTCTCGCAAACTTCAGAAATTGTTCGCGACTCGAACCATCGCCTGCACCGCTGCGAAAAAACATAGGATGAACAATATAGAAGTTTATCTACTTGGCATTTTTTCCTTGCGTTCTTCATTCTTCAGATTATTTAGAATTAGTTACTAAGTTGTAATGTACTGGCATTATTAAAGAGAAACATGAGAATCAAATATGTGTAATGGGGTTGGACGAACCCAACCAACTATAGCTTCTTTTTTATCGAATTCGTGGATACGCTAGGTAAGTATATTTATTATGTCGCCTGTAAAAATAAATTTGGTCTTTCTAACCGATTGACGAACTAGGATCCAATTTCGATATTAATATTGTGTTGTAGAATTTTTTCTAATCCGAACAATAAATTATAACTGTGAATCGTATAAGACGCAACACAAATATTGATATAAGACACTAACAAGTGAACAAATGAATTATCTTAAAATAAAGCATTGTCTGTAATTGTGTATTCAGTTTGTAATATATGTATTTTGAATGAATTATTAACGTATTTCTGAAAAAGTTTCAAGTTTGTATTCATTGTTGGGGATGAGGGTTGCAGCTTGACCCATCCATTCGCCGTCCACCCTACTCCTCTCCACATCCAAAGCTCGGTTGACTCCGGTAATCTACGGGAATTTTCCGAACGGTGGCTAGCCTGCATTACCAACAGTGGGATCGTGCTTCTGGTGCTGCCCTCTGTCTTGAAACATGCCAATTTCAACACAGGCACGCGTTGTTTCTCCCTCCATATTTGCTAACCGTGCAATGTGATTGGCGGATTCAGCTGGGATTTAAAAACGTTTGTTTTGAAAGGTGTTTCCAGCAGTTAAAGCGTTAAATCGTCATCTTAGTGGCTGCCAGTACCACATCGAGCACAATAAAGCAGTACGGTAAATCGGCTTCCTGACTAAAATGTTATCTAAATAACAAATACAGTTGCATTTTCGTTCATTGTGCATAATATTCTACTAACCTCTGGATCTTATGGTCGGTCGTTCCTAGAAAGTAAAAATACACAAAGTACTGTACGTATTCATACTATTGATATCAATTTCTCTTGTGTTCATGCATCATTACGCTGTTATTATTGTCTTAGTAAAACTCATTCTTTATTTTAGTTTCTCGATTAAACACATAAGTAAAAATGGGTAATTATGTGACAAATTTTTTAACTCATCATCGAACTACTCATGAAGCTAAGCCGAGCACATCGTCAGAGGCCTGTGTACAAACGACCGTTACAGAGACTGAAATATTATGTACTCCTCCTATATCTCAAACAAAATGCACGTTGTCTATAGATCCTCGATCTGCCACCGCAGGCATTCAACGCACACCTATTCAGGTAATGGCCTATTCGAAAGAGTGGTATTGAGATAAATGACTCGATAACAATAGAAATATCCATTTTAAAGGTTAATTGTACTCCGATTACTACGCATAAAAGAATTAATGCAATTCCAAGACACCTACAATCTAAACAGTATTTAGAAACGGATTTGGATAATGTACTGCCAGCATTGAGCCCCAAGAAGCCCGATGTGCCCAAGTTAAGAGAACTTGCAAATTCGCCAACTTTAACTATGGTAATATTGCCATGAAACCCTGAAATCTCTTCAAAAGGGGAAAATAAAATTAACAGTAACACACTGTATTTTACTTTACTTCTTCTAGAATCAAAGTAAAAATGACTACTTGACACCCACAACTACAGAGAAAAGATTAAGAAACCGAGCAACAGAAAGGGATCGTTACAAGATTCTAGGAATAGATCCTCGTTCACCAGTCGCAGATTTCAGTAGAACTCCTATATTAATGCCTCAATCTCTCGAACGTTTGAGGGCAAGATCTTACGATAATCTTCAGAGACGCGGCAGCTATGAATCAGATATGTGTACATCAGGCACAACAAAGTCTGTTGAACAGTTATCCTGCATCTCTTTTTGTGAAACAGTTTCGGCGTTCGGCGTACCAGAAATACAAGCTTTACCAGACATAGCAAGTATAGCAATAAAAAATTTGAAGTTGGTCGATGATGCTTACTTAGATACAATGAACGAATCCGGATCCTCCAGTTCAAGCGACAGTTCAACCGATAGTTCGAGCGCAGAAACAATTATCCCTGCGACCGAAGATAACGCTGTTGATGACAAATTAAATTCGAGCCTTAACAATGACTTGAATCATTTAGATAACAATCCTTGTTCTCCTAAAGTGAAATTATGGGCGAATTCGGATAAAGAGAACCAAACAGGGAAGTCTATTGAAATACTCATTTTTTCGGACGATGATAATACTCAGTCTGTCGAGGTAGAAGGTAATCAAGAAATTACAAATATCGTCGACAAAATCAACGTCTGGACTGATCCGCCCTCATCGGAGGAATCGAAAGAAAGTGAAGTTAATAAATCGAACGATGAAAATATTAGTAACGGAAAAGGGCGTGGTAAAAATAAACAGGTGAGGAGTAGAACTCGAGTTCAAGAGAAGAAAGTGTTTAGTATGGATAAAAATACAAACGATTGTGCAACGGTGAGAATACTTGACTAAAAATATGCTTAATTATGGTCCATTATGAATGGAGTTAGAAATGAGTAAATTCTGTTTCAGATTCGAACACCTCTGGGCAATCGATCGAATAAAGTACAAATGCAAGAAATATTAGTGACGGGAATGTCTCCACAACAGTGCTTTCAAAGAAGCAGTGTAAAGACCAAATTAAATTCCACACAATGGGATCCAAATTCAACATTTTTAATCTAATTGCTATTTATATAAAGTGTGAATAATTTTTTTCTACGGCTTTGAAAAATTCATTTAAATTAATTGAATTTTATACATCGAACAATTATAACCATACGAATCTGTTTAAAAATTACCTGAGTGTATATTTTTCATTTATTTCAATAAAAAAATACATTTTTATATATACATTACTGATGAGTATTTTAACACCCGGAATATTAAGATTCATTTGTATTTCGGGCCTCCATGACCGCACGTATATGCGACTTGACTGAATGAATTGATTCCTGCAGATCTTTGCTGGGTTGTACTAATTGTTTAATACTGTTAAACGATAAAAAAGTGAAATGAAATATTAGATTTATCTCTGAAAAGAAGAGCAATGTCGACATGACTCACCTTGGATTCTTTATAACTATTTTTTTCCGTTTGTCTTCATCGGATGGCAAAAGTTTAATTATTATACGGTTCTCAGTTTTCTTTGGTTTATTGAACACAGTTTTTCTCGATGCTTCCCACTTTACTATCGTGCTCGTATTTACAAGTTGTGGCCTCAGATTTTGTACCCTAACACGATTATTAATCGATTGGCCCTTATAATTTCTCTTCTTGTTCTTGTTATCTGAGGTTTTGATAGACTTAGTCTCGCTAGCTCTTATAATAGGCTCCATCAGACTATATGGTGCGCGATATCCTCCTTGCTCTGTAATTGTGTCTTCTGGATTATTGTACGAGCAAGATGGTTGGCTCACTTTGAATTGGTGACGTGGGTCAATGTCTTTTGGAATTTCGTTAAAAATAGTATTAATGGTCTCTCCGGGATATTGTTGCCTGAGACGTTCTTCGGTCAGTGGAAGCGCGGGTGTTCTCTTTCTTCTATGATACTGGTCTCTGGAATTTGGATATATCATTTGTACTCATACCTCTCCTCGATTTCTTGAACAAATTTAATACAGAGTAACATACTTGGGAACAAACGTATCCAAACTTTTATTTTTTTGATCTTCCAAATTTTTCTTTATACGTAATCCTACTTCTCTACATCGCTGAGTCAGTTTGGCCCTTGTTTCCGATATTGATTCTAACTCAGGTGCATAAAAAACATGCAATGATCCACCATAGAAATTTTTCCCATCGATAAACCGTTTTGCAATTCTATACGAGGTTTGAAGTACAGAATGTTATAAAAATGATTGATCGTTTGTACCGATACACCTATAGGAATAATGTGCTGTGCTATCTTGAACAATAAAGTGACCACCTCGCGCTTTGTATACGAGCATATTGCACGTGAAACGTTTCTGTGAATTCTTCATTAGGGTAGTCCGATATTAATTCAAACTTCTTTGTTTGTCCATAAGGATAAACTAGCTTTTTAACTTCTTCGCTCAAGTTGATCTTGGGTATTCCACATATTATCAAATGCTGTGATTCATTATTAACTGTGTATACCTGTTGGAAAGAGCTGTAGTGTCAAGGAAACATTTTCGTAACGAGAAATAGTTTAACTACTGTTTCGAATAGTGGTTGTAGTTACTTAGTCAAGTATAAGTAACTCCAACATGATTGATTATAACTGGTGTATATAAAATTAGAATGCCATACAAAAAAAAACATGTAATATAACTTTAGATTCCAAAGTTGATAGTACGTACAACAGAAAACTTAAAGAATCAAGAACGATTTTACGATAATTCAAATAACATGACAACAAGAAAATTAATCATTTTTCCATAATTATTGAATAGGATACAAATCCACGAAGCTACCTTGACAGCCGTGAGTTTTTTGCCCTGCCGATACGGCGGTCGTGTGTGACACAATTTACTCTGATCGTGGTGTGGCAATTTTTTAATATCACCTTCGTCTCCCATGTTATCAGCTTTGTTCATTTGAAACTGTGACTTTCAAAATCTTTAAACAATTCTTACAGTTGTTTACAGTTACAGAGTTAGAGACATACGCTCCAATCCAGCGGCTTTTGTAAGGTTATAAATTTATAACCTACAATCGATAATCGATATATTTTTAGTTACGTTCGTACAAGCACAGAGGTGTATAGGTTCAGACCAAACCTATACTAACCTGTACTACCTAACCTACCAGTACCATAACCAATCATAACCTCGTAGCACTGGTAATTATAATATATACGGCACAATTTTATAAAATAGTTAATAAACACAGAAAACAATCAGCAGAATGCCGCTTCCGGCTACATTAGCCGCCCGGCTTGCGAAAAGAGGTCTCATTACGGGAGCAGATAAACACGGTAAATATTCTGAGAATTTTTTTTATTTTATTGCATGAAGAAATGTTTATTTGAAAATAATTTGTATTCCTAATCAAAAACACGTAGAATGTATTATGATATGAGTAAATTAGTTATATTGTGATTTTCTAGAATCTGCGAAGAAAGAGGCAAAAAAGAAGGTGCACGAAGAAGTAATTGCCGAAGATTATGACAATGCAAAGGAAGACAGTCTGTGCCAGATTGACATCTCACAGAGATTCATGGCAAGTACTTACCGATAAATCTTATTATTATAGTAAGACACATGTAAAATGTATATAATGTTACTTTCAGGGATATCCAGGCTGCCCAAACAAATACAACATTTATCATGATTGTACAAAAAAATGCAAGGAAATGTGGGGCCTTGGGCATGTACAACCATCCGAAAGATATTTGAAAAAGCAAATGAGGCTAATACAGAAATATCCATTGCCAGAGACGTGGAAAGCTGTTTATGACCCCGGATCGTAAGTGTTGCTATTATAATTATTCCTTACGGAATAGAATCAAATGTTGCAAATAGTAGAAATAAGAATAATAAAGCTTTACTATTATTTTCTTAGTGGACAACACTATTATTGGGACTGGTCCTCCGATTTAGTATCCTGGTTACCCCCAGCACATCCTAAATGCCAAGTTTCGCAACCAGCATCGCAATTAAGGGAAGAACTTCACCTTAAAGCTGGTGACCAAGACGATAATGCATCGAGTAAAAGTGACAGCGATCAAGAATCGAATGAGGTCTGCATGCTGGTGTTTAATTTTTTTTGTATAATTACATCATTTTAATAATTTTATTTTATACGTTATGAATTAGATAGAAGAGCCTGAAGCAAAAAGGGAACGAAAAAGTGAGACCAGATCAAAACACAAACCCTTGGAGAATAAGAGATCCCACAGATCGGATAGATTGGAAAACATGGATAAAAAAGATAGAACTTTGGATCCTATGGACCCTGCAGCATATAGCGATATTCCAAGGTAAATTATCTTGTTATAATTATTCTGTGATCAAAATCTTAAAACCATTATACTTATATGATTACAAATATGTGTAAAACGTGTTTCATAGATAACTCAATTAATATGCTTTTTGAATTGTTTAGAGGTAAATGGTCAGATGGATTGGCCAGACATAACGAAGCTAAAACAGGCGCTGATACTACGGCCTCTGGTCCTCTTTATCAAATGAGGCCTTATCCGAGTCCCGGTGCTGTTTTGCGATCTAACAGAGCCAATAAACCAGACGCTGAAGCAACTAGCAAGTCGAAGGTGTCGTTCTCCGAAAAATCAGACTAAATTCCAAAAGTTCCGGAAAAACATTTTTTATATGTAAATATATACCTAGTTTGACAGTACCTGTACGCATCTTCTCAGACAGCAAATAATAATTATACATAAAATATCCTCACAATGAAACATCCTTAATAAAATTTTATTCCCTCAAGCTGTTGATATTATTACACGCAAAATATTCAACCAGTCAAAGAATAAATTATTGAATGTCTAATTTGCACAAAAAAATATATTACTGCTTTTAAAATGAGACAGCTTTCGTAGCATTCCCGGGAACGCGCGGATCTTCGCGCCCGAGAAAATCGGTAGGGGGAGCGGAAAAAACGATGCCGACCAATCAGAACGACGAAACTTTTGAATCTGCCTGCCAGTAACGTGTGTCGCGATAATTTAATTATAATACTCGTCGTATATATTCCACCGATCTGCAGAATTTCGTCTTACACAGTATCTCGCAGCCGCTATTTTTATATTTTCAGTTTTACGGTAAGTGATCTCGCGCGCGGAGGAAATGCTAGGACAGAGAAAGAGAGAGAGAGAGAGAGAGAGCGAGTGCATTCAGAATTCTAATAACTCCGTCAAAGAGATACTTTTCCTTCTCACTATGCTTTAACTAATAACGCGCTGTACAGTTTGCATTGAATAACAACTCGCAACTTTGGATTCTTCCAAGTGCTGCGTGTCTTTCATTTTGCTTTTCATTTGGCTGAGCGTGCGATTCTGGCAGTGCACGGCACAGTATAAACAGTATAAATTTAGTTAGACTACTATGGTATATAGGCTACAATAGGCACCTAACAATGCCCACTGTGCACCGCTAATATTCGTTACCATTTTGATTTAGAGCTACCAGCTTCGAGTCGCGCTAGCTTATAATTTTGCCCAATTTCGAAAAATTACCCTTATCGCGACGAAAATCCCCGGGGGCAGTCAGTAGCAATGACTAATCAGTTCTATCGGACGCATTAGTCGATGTGTATTAATAGAGGTATGTACGATGGCTGAATGTATATGACATGCAGCGCGTCATGAGCCGGCATTTTTTACAAGCGAAGGAGTTTTAGTACGAATTCCTCAGGATGTAATGAAATTGTGCTTTTCGATGTTTTTCGATTTGCACTCAAACTGCGAGCGTGTTCTTGAACCGGTCTCTCAGGGACTGTCGCGGACTGTTCGCGAGTGCGCCCGGCAGAATCTGAATCCAGTGGATCTTACAATTGTCCGGAATATGGCTTTGGCAATGGCCAGTTTCCGGTTAGCTCCTCTTCTCTCTTCGCCACTGCTCGCATCGCGGATGAAAATGGAAAAAATAGCTGAAAAGACGATCCGGTCCGAAAAATAGAATTTTGAGAACATGATGCGCGCTAGGCGCAGCGCATGGAAAAATTGGGTCGATGTGTGAAAGATGGCGGCTACTGCGTGGTGTGCGTGAGGGGGAATCTTTGCTCGTAAAGATTTTGCCAAAACATGAGAGAATATGAACGAGCCTGTTTACACGTGCAGGGTACAAACCACTGCGGAGGATTCGTGTAGTATGCATATGAATGTCCGGATTCCATGCTAATTATCCGTGCGGGGATTGTTTGTTTACGGGAAAGTTCGTGTAATAGCGCGCCGTGAAATAGAGTGGAAAAAAGGGGAAAAAGGGACCCTAACGCGCGAACTGAGACTGGAGATAAAAGTGTTGCCGGACTTCGGCCCGGTGAGAAGAATAGTAGAAATGCTGAAGCAATTGCAGATGGGGATGAGAGCTTTCCTCTTGATGGCTTCCCGTGTGTGGACCTGCGTCTGCTTTCTCCTCAAGAAGCAGGTTAGAGCCGTAAGTAGGTGCTTCGCGCCTCAATTCTGCATCTATCTCTCACCCGGCAATCCAACATATTTCTCTCACATTCTTCGATCACTCTCTTTCATCGTTATTTCATTCATTTACAGACTAGATCCCAAGGTCCATTATATTTTACATTTACACCGTTGCTAGTAGATAATTTTAATAATATACCACAATTGTTGTGACAGTAATACATCTTTATTGACTGTCCCTGCTTTCCCACTTTAGAACAATGTCCATCCTTTTCGTTGGAAGAACCGCTTCTTCTTTCTTCTTTTCACCGCTGTGCCATCCCACAGACTCACTCGTCCCTAAAATCATACGCACAGTATATTGACACGCATGTTTCGCTAAATATTTTGCTGCAAATGACAATGTAGTAATTTTATGATAAACGAAATAGTTTAATGCTATATATCACGCAAATTATTCGTTACACGTTCAGTTTTCATTATCATTTTTCTCAAAGTTATAATTCCGTTGCTTTCCTGCATACGTGTCATATGCGCATACACATAGAAAACAAAACTCAACTTGTCAATGCTCAATTTTTTTAGATCTCGCAAATGCAACCAGTCAAATATGAAATCTTTCCATTATCTCCATTATCGAGGCATAGGCTTAGTAAGTATATCCCCATTCGCAGCTGATTAGCTCAAGCGTAATCAGAGAAAATGTTATAAAATTTTGGCGTAACACAGATAAATTTCAGGTATAGTTAGAAGAAAAGTATTAGTACTGGATTTAGACGAAACGTTAATTCACTCCCATCACGACGGAGTAGCAAGGCCAACTGTCAGGCCTGGTACACCTCCAGATTTTGTACTCAAAGTGATAATTGACAGACATCCAGTTAGGTTTTTTGTTCATAAAAGACCTCACGTAGATTTCTTTTTGGACATTGTTAGTCAATGGTAAGTGTATTAATCTTGAAACAATATTAAATATATTGCGAAATATTCTTTCCTCTTATGTTAATTATCGCATGATAAGATAATAAGATTGTGACCAACGTCAATGTATAATGTATGCTTCATTGTGTACGAGTGCCTAGTCATGCTCGAATAAGAAAAAAAAACCATTAACAATTGTTCGCAGGTATGAACTAGTAGTCTTCACTGCATCTATGGAAGTCTATGGTGCGGCTGTTGCTGACAAATTAGATAACAACAGGGGAATTTTAAGGCGCCGATATTATAGGCAGCACTGTACACCAGAAATGGGCTGTTACACTAAAGATCTGTCCGCAATTTGTTCCGATCTTGCTTCGGTCTTTATATTGGATAATAGTCCTGGCGCTTACAGAGCTTATCCGAGTAAGTATACGAAAACCTATTTCTCTCTTAAAACTTTTTTTTACTCATTCCTTCGACCATAGTTACTTATAGTAAATCGTATTTAATAGAATTTTATATTACGATAGTTTTCCGAAAATAATATTGATTAATATCCTCCAATTTGTGTCCAAGAGAATTCGCGTTATTAATTATATGTATATTATGGTATCAGAAGAGCTGTTGACATGCGCACTTTTTATCACCTCCGACATTTAATTATCTTTCACAGATAAAAACAGTTTATCTTCTCGCTTATTCGATATATTATATTAAGCTTAGTCTACGTAAAAAAACGCGTCGTTTTCCGAGTTTTCTCATGATATTAATTAGACGCGATTACTTCAGCAAAACTCTATTTCTTTCTGCAAAATCGATTCTCTTGGGCACTCAAATTTATAATGAAATTGACCTTATCGGTGATCATCGATCCGTATTATTATTGTGAATTGTATCGTGTAACACGAGGACTGACGAATATTTTTTTATTGTTCCTTTTTTTTTCTTCTTTATCACAGATAATGCAATACCAATACAGTCTTGGTTTAGTGACGCAGGAGATACAGCTCTGCTCAGTTTACTTCCAGTTTTGGATGCACTTCGCTTCACGCAAGATGTGCGATCTGTTCTTTCAAGAAATTTACACTTACACGATACTTGGTAGCATAGAAGGAATTGATCAAAGCATTAGATATAATAGAAATGAAACTGAAAAACAGTTTAGCATATTTAGCCTAGGATTATTATTGTTACTGGTAACAAGACACATTAGGATGCTGCCTGGACAATGCGCCCTGTTACCCTATCCTCATTTTCTATACCCAATAACAGGGACGGTAGCGAGTAAGTTGCAAGGGTAACGGGATTTCCAAAAAAAGAAAAAAAAGAGGAAAGAAAAACAATTTTTCCGAGCACAAAACATCCTGGGATATAATTATTTCTTCAATTCATGTGTGCACAATTTCGTGGTCCTAGACCGAATAAAACCCAGATTTGCCAAAGAAAACTGATACTTTTGAAAATAGTGCAAGACGAGTTCGCGGGTTGGGACGATATATTTGTTTCCTCTCTTCAGATCAAATCACTCGATTTATTTTTTTAATTCTCACAAGATTCAGCACACATGATGAAAAATATCCCACTATTTCTTTTTTTCTTTTTTATATAAAACCACTTTTGTTGTATACTACTGACCTAGGATAGTAGAAACACGCTAAGTCATATTTCGAGTGAGCTGTAACTCACTGTATCAGTGAGGCAGCTATCCTGGATTCTGTCTAATAAAAGGAAGTATTAAAAAGCAAAATAACGACGAAGAGACGATCATTTGATTTCGATAGAATTTTGGAACAGGTGAAGAAGAACAAAATGATGAAGAAGAAGAAGAATTGTTTAAACCGCGTTCTCAGTGGTGTTGAGACACATCGTGTGAAAATGTGTACGAATAAGGTAACAGTGAAAAACTGTACTTATACATAATAGCTGTATACTTTGTTCACTCGTTTAATCATCTCGGAACTAAATATCGAAGTACTACGAAACTATACAGTTTGTACATATTATAATGAGGAATGTGTTTTACTGCTGGTATGACTGGGTTCTGCGTGGATGAGCAATTACGGTTAAAGGCATTCAACCGACAAAACATTTGTCTAATATTTATATATATATACACACATATATATATATATATACAGATATGTAAATGTTGAGTCTACTTAAAAATCGAACTAAGGTAGTTTCAATTAAGGAAACCCATGTGCACAAGAGGCCGAAATAATAATATCGCTATTATTATTGTGAAGCTCTTGGATGGAACGATTGTAATTGAGAACAACATTTATTTATTGCCGTGTATGAAAGGGGATTGCTCATGTGAATTTATAATATTGTTAATAATCGTCATTTTTCCTGCAAAATAAAATAGCCATGGGTAAATAGTTATAGAGTCCTACAGAAAGGTTGATTTACATCGTATTCAATAAAAAGGTTTTTTCTGTACATAGTATGTCTGTATGTACATGAATGTATGTCCCCTTGTCTTGTACTTGAAACAGGACTTATATAGGTATGCCGCGAAAGCGTTAATTTTTTAAGTTCGAATGAACGGTGCAAGAAACTCTTGTCTGTATAAACACGATAATTCGGTGGCTTAAAATGTGGTTCTTTGTATTGCGACTGTCTCATTAGATTTAGAGTAACGATTAAACTGTAAATATTTCGTTAGTGATAATGCTGCTGTTTCTTTTTTTTATTATTATTATTATTATTATTATTTCTTTCTTAAACTCTTGCCCACACCTATCCCGATTGCCTGTCGAGACTGATTTTTATTTGTATTTTGCGCTAGGTACTAGTTACACACAACAAACACACACACACCTATCACCGAAATTATCCATTAAGAAACATTGTATTTTCTTTCCTTACTTCGTTTTACGGCAACGTAGAAAAAAAAATTGTTAATTGCGTGAGGCCTTCACAAACAGGGACACAAGTAAGGCAAGTAATTCGATTGTAATTCGAAAAGTACTAGTTAAGCTTAAAGTTTTTTACGGAAAGTTGTTCGAGTTTAAATGCCATTTACAAGAGTTAGTATTAGTTGAAAAATGATACATTACACTTGGGTCCACTTGGACGGATCCTCGCGAATCATTTCCAAGGAACAGTCGGAATTATTAGTGCTACTTCCACTTCCAGCATCATCACGCTCTGTTGGTTTTTCCTGAATCGTATTTGGCGGATCTAATTGCCACGATGGTATTGATGCAGGAGCACTTGGAAATTGTTTTCTGTTTGAACATTTTGGAAAATCCTTAGTAGACTGTACTGCGGTGCTGGCTTAAAACTATATTCTTGTACGGTGATACAAGTTAGTGCTACGAGTGCAGTATGTACTCTCGTCTTTTGTATTCGAGAGACAACAGAACAAAAAAACCTTAAAACTGCGTTTTCTAACAAGTTTTTTACAAAAGATCTTTTGGAAGGAAAAATCAAAGCTGAACTTACGAGTTTTTTGATATATGCATCATTTTCGAAAGAATATAATCTTTGTATGACCAAGTAAGTCGGCACTTACTTTTAAGCTTTTTGATGAATGCGTATGTGTGTTTTGTATCTGCCATATAAATGTCTATACATGTAAGTATGTGTCAATGAAGTTAAGTTCTAATGAGGTACACATATTCATAGATGAAACAGAATCTAATGTTAAGGGAAAATGATTAATTTAAATGGCAATAAAGTTACTACCCATACTTCCGCTTCTACGTTATTCTAATGAAAATGTGTGAAAAAGTATGATGGTACAATTGCGCATTTAAACCCTTGCATAATTGATTGTCAGATAAAAATTAGCAAGAGCTTTACGTTAATTATGCACTATTTTAAACAAATATTATTTTAAGGGAATATACCTTGACAGAAGTAAAGATTTAAGACTAGATAGATCTTGTTTGAGTTCCTGCACCAGTTGCGGTATTGTCGGATCGATTACTTGGTTTTGCGTGAGCTTCTGTACGTCCACTTCGACTTTTAAAATAGAATCTTTTACCTCCTTCATCGAGTTTTGAATGTTTTTGTCTAACTCGGACACAGAATCTGTTATGCTATCTTTTTTTTTACGCCCAAACAAGAACGGTTCGATAAATTTCTGCAATGCGACAAGAAGGAATTAATGCTAGGGTATATTGTAAGTTTTGGTGAAAATGATATGAATTAATACGAAGTTAATACTACCTTATAAAACCAATAAACACAATATACTGTAGCACCAATTAAAGCTGTGGCATTAAAGAATTCTTTGACTTTTTGTAAAAGGGTAGGTTGGTACGCATTCATTCGTAAGTATGGATAAACTTGCCCTGGTGGAATTGGAACCGTAGTATAACCACTCGGGCTATGAACAACATTTTGGTCGACGTTTATGTCAATGGAAGCTAGCTGAAAAGCTGTCTTAATTTCATCCTCCGTTAAACCCTTTCTCCTAAGAAATTCTTGTTTATGTCCTATCGGACTCCCTGACACCTTTGGATTTTGTAAGAATTGCACAGCAGTTTTCACCTTCAATGGAAAAAAAAGGAAAATGTCTATTAGGTAAATGCTAAATCACGATATAACCAATTAATTTCCAGATCGATTACGTAATTGAAGAAGCGATATCGATTTTGCGTATTTATCAACCGGCTGTCTCATTTTCGGACGAACAAAATAGATGTATATCGTGAAGATTTTCAATATCTAATAACCTTGTGCTTTGGAAAAAACTTACTAAATTATCCCTCAGCGGTAGGCTGTTATTATTCGTATCTTGCTCAGTCATTTCGACAGGTACGAATATTCTGCACTTTAATTAATTCCTTATTACTATGCTGCGCTCGGTATTCTGATATACAAAATCACATTTTACAAACAAGTAAACACGGTCATCCGAATGCATGGGAGCGCGCAGGCGTCGGTGTAGACACACTTATAACATTTCAGAAGAATCTGTTTTTTTTCTGTCTCCCCTAAAAGTACCGTTACTCATTGAATAACTGAACTTTGCATTTTGACTTTTGCACACCGATCACTTGCCGCCCATACCCGCGCCCCGTAGAATAGAGAAAGTGGAGTTATAATTTCGCGTGAAGCTCTTGCCGTCTTATCGGATACGATCTATCCTACTTATAATACAGAATATTCATCATATTCTTCCTGCTTAATTATAGATCCAGCAGAGCTTTATTTCCCAGGAGATGACCCGAGCGATAAATTCATCAATGTGTATTAAATTTTGTTTAGTTTTATACTTTTGAGTCCGCACTGATTGTGCACACAAATATCGTACTTGATCGTACTACCGGTTTTGGAGTCAATACAACAACTGAATCAGTCGCATATAAAATTTCTAAGTTGTATTCACTGAGGCACATGCATATTCCGTAGTCTCAAGCGTACAATGATAAATAGAACGTTGTTTTCTAAAAGTTTCTATCTATGAGACAGACATATGTATTCGTGTGAGTGATTGAAACACGTAGTATTATGTAGAAAAGTGGGTGTTGCTTTCGTCATTTGATAGTTCGTACTTGTACCAGTAGGTTCAGTAGGTTGGTACTGTTATCGTACGCTTCAGAGGCCGATACAAATTATACTTTCATTTATTTTCATTACCCGCAACAAACGACATGCGTAAGTGTTTTCCAGTCATTTCAAAATTCTTCTATTGTAGCTAGATGCTTGGAGTTTTTTTCTCTCTATTCAGGAATCTTATCTATATCGTCGACTCAGCTCCATTTCCGATCAATAATACTAACCGTTCGCAAGACATTAAAGAACCTTAAATGTCATTTGGCAAAAGGGGCGTTATCTTACCCAGACTCAATTACATTTTTCTCAACAGACTTTTGTATCTCGTGTAAAGAAACATCAGTAAAAATTCTTGGAATTTTCATCGCGAATTTGTGAGCATTCTCGAGACAGTAATATTCCCTCGGTGTCGTCCAACTCGCTAATTTTCTAATAAATCGTCGTCCACGTATTCAATTGCCGAAGGAATCTCTTCTCATTCGTTCATCTTTAGATAATAAATCTTGAGAAATGATTATTTGGTAGTTTCTCTTGCAGCAGTCTTGTCCTTCTGACATTGATCCCTTTCAATGTACCTACTAATCACATCTTTCATTCACGTATACGGGATCATAACAGTTTATATTGCACGTTAGAGCTGTAAAAGAGTTATATTTAGTATTACCTTCTCCTTATCGTAAGTTCTCTTTGGACGAGAGAGTAATATCCATTGTAATGTGCCTCAACCAAAGGATAAGATTATATTCTTAATTTCTAAGAAGATCGTAATACTTATTAATGGAATGCTAACGTTATTATCTTTCAGTTTGAGTATAAGCACAGAGGAAAAGCTATCCCTCTGTCAAGATGATAGGGGGCTTGTTTGTCTACAACCACAAAGGGGAGGTTCTCATCTCCAGAGTATATCGCGATGACATTGGCAGAAATGCAGTCGATGCATTTCGCGTCAATGTTATCCACGCTAGGCAGCAGGTACGCTCGCCAGTAACCAACATAGCGAGGACCTCCTTCTTTCATATAAAGAGAGCCAACATTTGGCTGGCTGCAGTCACGAAGCAAAATGTTAATGCCGCCATGGTATTTGAGTTTCTATTAAAGATCATAGACGTGATGCAGTCATATTTTGGAAAGATTTCCGAAGAGAATATTAAGAACAATTTTGTACTCATCTACGAACTTCTCGATGGTTAGTATTAGTAATACTTTCTTGGTACGTCCTGAATAATAAAACTTTCTGTTTCAACGCATTAATAAAATTGTCTATCGCACAGAGATCTTGGATTTTGGCTATCCGCAAAATTGTGACACTGGAGTATTGAAAACATTCATTACTCAGCAGGGTGTCAAGTCGGCAACAAAAGAGGAGCAAGCACAAATAACATCGCAAGTAACAGGGCAAATTGGATGGAGAAGAGAGGGGATCAAGTATAGACGAAATGAATTATTCCTTGATGTATTGGAGAATGTGAATCTGTTAATGAGTCCACAGGGTCAAGTGCTCAGTGCGCACGTTGCTGGAAAGGTACCGAAAGCCACCTATAAGCTTTTCAATGTTTTCTATTCCGTTAATACGAAGTTGAAATTCTGAATAAAAATTCCGTTGTCGACAGGTCGTAATGAAATCGTACCTTTCTGGAATGCCAGAATGTAAGTTTGGCATTAACGATAAGATCGTGATGGAGTCCAAGGGTATAAAGGGTGCTGGAAGCTTAGGAGGTGGAGGGGATGATCCTACCGGAGCCAGATCTGGGAAACCCGTAGTTGTTATCGACGATTGCCAATTCCATCAGTGTGTGAAGCTAAGCAAATTTGAGACAGAACATGCTATAAGCTTTATTCCTCCTGACGGAGAGTTTGAATTGATGAGGTATACTTTGTGCAATATTAATGTACGAATTACTAAATTTTTATTGCATTTCGAATTCTCTATGGTTACAGATATCGTACAACGAAGGATATATCATTGCCATTCCGCGTCATTCCATTGGTACGTGAAGTGGGACGTACAAAGATGGAGGTGAAAGCTGTACTGAAATCGAGCTTCAAGCCTTCGTTATTAGCTCAAAAGATTGAAGTACACGTACCGACTCCTTTGAACACTGCTGGAGTACAGCTGATTTGCTTAAAAGGGAAAGCCAAGTATAAAGCTTCCGAGAACGCTATTGTATGGAAAATCAAACGTATGGCTGGAATGAAAGAAACTCAATTGTCTGCTGAGATCGATCTCCTTGAAACTGATACCAAAAAGAAATGGACCCGACCGCCAATATCTATGAACTTTGAGGTACCATACGCACCGTCAGGCTTTAAAGTACGCTACTTGAAAGTATTTGAATCTAAACTGAATTATTCTGACCACGATGTTATAAAATGGGTGAGATATATAGGCCGGAGCGGTCTATACGAGACACGTTGTTAATAATGTCTCATGATATAAATTGTAAATGAGTAATCTCAATACATATATGTGACCCCCCTAAAAAAAAAATACTTCGTTGCGGCGCATAATTCAAGCAGTACTTGCAATACTCTGATCGATTCAATTATGTATTAAAAATCCGTAATGCGTACCAGAGGAGGTGCAATTTCAAATCAATAAGTACTCTTTATCATTTTATTTGATACGTCGGCTGGTACTATTTTCCTGTACATTATACTAGCGTTATTTGTGAGGCTACGTTTCATAAGATTTTATCTGAAACCTTTTATTGGAATAACCAAATCGTACTTGCACATTTGTACGATTAGTATGATTGATCTTAAGCTTCCGGTGTATACATTTCGATTCTATACTATAGTTTGCTTACGGTGTAAGTATGCTTACTATCGATTTTTTATTTTCACCCAAGAAACTTATGTTTCGACCTCCACGGTATCATTACTATACGATAATTGATATGAACTGCTGCTATGCATCGTGTGTAATCGTGAGTTGCGCTCAACGTGAGCATTAGGTCATTGAAGATAATTGTTGTCATTAATGGAAACGAGTAGAGTATATCTTGATCAATTATAACGAAACATTCATTTGTCTCTCTATGTTAAAACCACATGCGTAATAAAGAACATGTGTAATTTAAATCTGTTAATCATCTATTTCGAAGGTATGACCCCCTCTTACTTGGCGAGTAATGCATGTGATAACCACGTTGATTATCTTGGTAACAAAATGAACTGTTTTAGTGAATTTATTAAAGAAAATATCAGTTCTTATAATTTTGCTTAATTGAAAAATGTTTAAATCCAGAGTTTTTTCACGTTTTCAATAAAAACTACTATTGGAGGCTTCGATTCATTTCTCAGAATTCTACTGAGATTCAGCTTTCTGTAGTGACAAGCTTGAATTAGAGGGTAGTTTGAGGCAGGAAGTAAGCCAAATTATATTATTCTGATTACGCGTTCGGTTATTGGTGGATCCTGCTCGATCCTGGTCGAATTCGAATTTGACGTCAATAGTGTGAGTAAGGTGAGGGTAGTTAAAAATGACAATGGGAAAGTAGAATAAAGAAGTGGCGGAATTTAATAAGAAATCCGGAGTTTTTCAACGCGTAGGCTGTTCCAGGACAATCCGGTGCATCGGCAACAGCATAATTTTACTAGTGGGTTTTTACTCGTTATTCGCGGGAGTATTTTGAAAGGTTCTCCGCCTCGATGCCGCTCCCGGTGTCAGACGGCGCGATAGTTTCGTATAGGTTTTGCTGTGGCGCATGCGGCCGAGCGCGATACCCGTGCTCGTACCTGTCATGGATTCCAAGGATCGACCGCGAGCGCAGGCACGCGTGATCGTCGGGATTTATGGGTGAAAATCAACGGCGAATTCACGGACCCGTCTGCCAGAGTAATGCAGGATTATGAGCCCGTGGTGAAGTGGTGAAATACGATCGAGCGGAGTGCTGGCAACGCGTAAACAACCTTCCCAAGATGAGTCCCCTCAGCACGGCTCATGGGCCTTCTGTCACTGGAACCACCGATATCGTAAGTGTATTCCACGAGATAGTACACACTCCCACTTAACCAAAGACTCGTTTCGCGCGATCAAATCGTCTCTCCGATATCTGTTTGCACCATTTCCGTGGCTTCTCGCGACTGTCCTCGTCGCTAGGTGATCATTTTCCCCGAATTTTCCACCGCGTGTTTCTCGACCCTCTCGGCCCGGGGAGTGCTCCGCCAGCTCGAAATCCCCGTGTTTCGAGCCATTTACGGCGGACCTCTTGGTCGCACGCTGTTCAACGAATTCCGCGCGCCACGTCCTCGAGAGCTCTCGAGAGCTCTCGAGACCGATATTCTCACCGAACAGTTTTATGGTACCGCTATTTTTAGTGCATACCGTAAACCCTGCAGCTCGGGGGATAAAGGAAGCTATTAAGAAATCTCGCTCTTTCCTTTATGTATCGTACCGGCCAGGTCGGAACGAGCTCGAGCGAGACTTGCATTTTGACCAAAGTGCACCGTTTGCAGCGCGCGTTCTTCGTACCAGCCGTGCTTGCGCGTACAGTATTTTGATTAGGTCAGGACAGCTGTAAAAGCGCGGACAAGTAGCGATGCCTCCCGGCCTCTTTCCTGCTCTTTCCCCTGGAGAGTTCGAGGGATCGGTCAGTCGATTCTCGCGATTGGGGTTATGTGGAAATTTTGGCGGGAAGTGGGTGAACAGTAAGGGCGAGAACAATACGTGAATCGGCTGGCGAATTTAAGTGGCGTCCATTATCTGGACGAGCTCATCGTAATCAGCTGTTATCAAGAACGCCCTGCTAGGTGTTTCCTCCCACTTGAAGTTACATGGCTATCACCTATCGGTACCAGCCGATGGAAATCACCTTTACGGCTTCATTGTGCATCGAATCGTTGCTATTAGCTAGCGCATCCGTAATATCTTCGCCGACTGTTCCATTCTCTCGTTTACGCTCGTCCTCTTATCGCTCTATGTATATCGGTTGCAATAATCGATCTGGACCATTCGTCCCGCGAACTCTAGCAAGTCCAAATCGCCGTTTTTCACCAGTCGTATATCGAGGCAACCCTTTGAGAATGGTCTGGCCGATATAACGTACACTATGAAAGTCTGAAGCCAAGTCGTAAGCTTCAGTTTAAGGAAACCCCGCGGCCGATGTGAATGCCGATATAAAGAAAAGCACTAGTGCTCCAAGCTTAAACGACAGACTGATATACCAGGGTAGCACTCACTGTTAGGTTCGCACAGCTAATTTTTCCATTATGTAAAGCGTAAGGATTACATCATTGCGCGGAATAAAGCTGCTGCTTTCTCCGGTTATTTTTATTGCAAAAAGAAAAATTATCGCAAGCTTTTTTACTGCCCTTTTTAATTGCACCGTCATCTATTTCAGTCATTATTTTCGTTTTCTAGAGACCTGCGCCTATTATTTGTATATCTATTCGAGATAAGAATTGTGGACAGTCATCTCGAATTAACGAAACTCACTTGTACTCATTTATTGCAGGTGGTTTCTTGCGTTAAAATTTTAACTGGTGTACAATTGTGCGGATGTGAGCATCGATGCTCCGTCGAGGCTTCAAGTCCGTTTTGGAAACCGGTATATCCCCGGATGCAAGCTGCGCAAGGCTCAGTTACGATACATCTGATTGCGAGACACGGTATGGGCGTGTGGTAGCGTGTGTCAGCTTGGCTCGCGTTGCAAAATATTAGACTCACGTGTGGCCGCGTAAGAAGCAAATGAGTATGATGCTTCGTTATGTATCAAGTCACTATCGAACGCGTGCTGCGGTTATCTGCCGATACGGAGCGGCACGTGCAACGATAATAATAGGACTGTCCGTGCATTCACACACGGGGGAGATACCTGTTGTATAGTGTGTTAAAGGTACGGAATTTCACGCTTAGGCTAACATTAATCATTCTTGGATTAGACTCGGTTCTATCGATGTTCTAAAGGTACTAGGATAAAAAAAAATCACGCGTCACTATTGTATCTATGTGTACTATGTATGCACTTGTGTGGCTAGCGCATCATCTAGTCTATAGTCTAATACTACTACTCTGCCATGCGGAGCCGCCGTTATAATACGTCAATATCAATTTCTCACGGACTAGTGAATCTCGTTGGCCGAATAACTTTTAGGGCGTCGCAGATAAATCATTCTGCCGCCATCGATTTTCCTGGTTCGTTAACTGGTTTTGCATCCAAGGTCCTCAAGATCGTAACAGAATTACCAGAACAGAATTTCCCTCCGAACTGACTAAGAACATTAGACTTTCTGCTCCATAGGCCGACGCGAACTTGACTTGTTCTCTTATGAAAATGCCTTTTAGTAAGATGTAACAATTCCTTAAAGAATTAAATAATCACATTCGTCCATTTAAAATACCTGCAATAGATTTTAACAATCGGAAAAGATAGGAAAAAAGCAATACGATCAGATCTACTTGAATTGTATAGCAATCAAGTGAAATAATTCTACTCGAATCGATAAAGATTGCAGAATCTCTGGATAATTGGCATTCAAAGATTCAAGGGTCTATTATTATTGTGACTTATGCATTCTACGGTTCTACTATACATAAAGTGATATCTCATATCTCTCGTTTCCTTTAATTCTCGTTGGCCAGCAATTCGCGTTGTTTGCAATTGAAAAATGAGTCTACGCGTTACGGCGAAAAGTCTTCTACCATTGAGCTTCGTCCAGATACCTACACAGTGCACGGTTCATTTCACCGCACCAATGGCCAGATATTCGGGATGTCTCGTCTCGACCGATGACGCGTTAGTATTATATACCGTGATCGGACCACTTCGCGTTTCCCGAGAGTTTCGCTTAAAATTCTGGGCGAACACCCTCGATGGCTCTTAACGCGTTATTGTTTCGCTCGAAGAGGAAGGAGCAATAGGAAACGAAGAGGATTAAAACTGCCACGATGGAAAGCTCGAACTTGAGTACCTATTTGCAGTCTGTTCTCTCCACTCGAGAGAACGTTTCAGAAGAATTTTAAACCCGAATTAAACATGTACATCTACATTCGATCGTTTGCATCAGCCAGTGACACTTGACTGTTTTACCAAACGGTGCAGCGCGGCGCGGCGCCTTGCTAGAGTTTCATCAGTGCTTTTCGGTACAGGCCAGGCACACACGTTGGATCAATGAGAGGGAACCTTGCGTTCGTTGCTAATCACGTGGTGTTGAAACAGAGACAATCGGGGCTTGCGATCGTCGAGCACATACATACATACATACATACATATGTATATACACATAGATATGCAACAACGATAGGTACTCTACATGCAAGCTGTTTTACGGGCCGCCGGTGTAACTTAATTATAGCGACAATCGTTAAGTACGCGGGACCAGGCTTATTGATTCGCGAATAATTATAACTGGGTCTCACTCGTTGGATAATCACGAGTCTACCTACCGCAGAAAGGGGGGTTTCAGGTATATTTGCCTGGCTAAAAATGGGTTGAAAGCGAAAAATCCTAAATTGTCCTTAAGTTAGACCCACGTCACTTTGCATCCTATCTTGGGTTGCGAAGCTTTTTACTGGACTATCCGCTTTAAACTTTTTCTCTTTCTCCTCCTGTTCTCGCCCTCTTTCTCTCTGTCTCTCTACTCTCACTGTGTATGCGCGCTCGTAAATGGTTTTTGTCTTATTTGCCAGATCGTCAGCAAACTGTGTTTCGCCGCGATGAAAATCTTTCTCGGGTGCTTCTCAGGTTTCTCAAAGCCTTTTAACTCCTGGAACCTACGTCAGTAATCTTGTCCTTGTAAAAATTTTGACAAGTTTAAGCGTACCGTTTCTCTTGCGCGCGATTCGCCTTCTGAAATTGGCGTTTGAAAGAAGTCGAGTGGCAAGAAAGGAGAAGAAGAGCGTCGCGGTAGAAAGTGTATAAAGCGTTTGCAGCAGCAATATTCTGAGGCCATTAGTATAACTTTGCGAGTAGAGTCCTCTGCCTCCGTTACTGGGGGCAGAAGCGGGCTGAATTATAGCGGACGCCTTCCACTTCGCTTCGGTGAAATCAGTAGAAACCTACAGTTTCGCTCGGACCCGAAGTATCTACCGTGGCACAATTTTTCACCTGAGATATTTTCACTAGTCCTTGCATTACCGATCTACCCTACTGGAACGCTCGTAACGAAAATTCGATCTCTTTATTCGTTCTACCAATACGTCGAACATCGCAATAAAATCCGAACGAACATTAATTCGGCGATTTGGGAGTTTTAACGCAATCATCTTTTTGTTCGCGCAACAGGGGTGTTAAAACAACTATTTACGTGCGATTGGATTGGATAATATCGTATGACCGGCAGGATGGTTTCGCGGCAATTCGATTGAGACAATCAGATTAGCTATTGCAATGACTGTAGCCAGTATGCGAGGGGGCTTACAAGATTAATTGCACAATTAGCCAGCAGCAAACAAATCCGGAGAGTCATTTGCGCGACGATTTCGCAGACATATCGCGTAATTGTATACCGGCCTGTCGTATAATGGCCTAGCTATTTATTTGCAAGAGAAGGAGCAACGATTGTAACTCAACATCGCTCTCATCTATCGCCCCACTTTCACCTTTGACACTGTGGCACACATGCGCGCCTCGTGCCACCCATCATTTCTACTCACCCGATTTAGTTGTGTAGCATGCCCGCACTTATTAACGCAATTGCTGAATTAATTGAGGGAGATGCTTCGTGGCTGCTATTCCCCGAGTAGTCGTCACCTCGTGAATTGCGTTATATCCCGGTACACTGCTGCGTGTATTCTCTCTCGAAATATTGCCAGATTGAGATCAACTCGAAATACCACCGAAGAACGAGTCGGAACGATACGGAACGAGAAAGCAAGAGGGAGAAAGATTAAGAGAGAGAAAGCAGAGATACAATTCCGTCTATTTGAACGAGCGAAGTCTGAAGCCTTCTTGACTCCGGTGAGGAACTACCGCTAAAGTAATTCGAGAAGCGAATCGATGTGGCGTATGAGCACGAAAACATTGCCTCGAGGAAGTTAGGAGTCCATAGCCCCGGAGCTTGACGCTAGTTTTTGCTTCGCGTTCGAAGTACACTCGTGGTGGAGAGAAACTTTTCGTCGGTTTGTTTTCCTCCTCGAAGACTGGCACGAGACTATGCTGAGAGGCGAGGTGTGCGATTTACGAGTCGATCCAAGTGTTATTCGGTCTTTGTTATTGTCCTCACGATAATACCCTTCAGCACACCCGCAGGCTTGCTTGCTTGCTTGCGAATGAGTCACGTTTGGACGTTTGGCCGCGGTGATCAATTTTCCTAACGGCGCTTGTGTTGGCGAGACCAGTTTCGAACGCGGATACATAACATACTCATCGTCGACGACGACCTCGATGCCTTAGACTTCCGTTACTTTCTTACCAGCTGCCACCCGACATCTGCTATACCGGAGGTCACTGGAGGTGGACGATTCACCTTGGACTTGAAAGCTCTAGTTTCCTAGTTTCTGGATAATCCCAGTGATGAAACAAATTATTCCATTCTGAGGAATATTGGTGAAGACTGTTTATTGGTTGTGGGGGATTGCGAGAGCGCTTGCTTACGGCAACGAGTAGTCTGACGCTTACGACTCACTGGTTGTGAGTGATCTCAACTTTCGGCAGCTTCGCGACAGAGGATTAGGACTGCGGCAACTTGCTCCGACCGGTTTTCGCTAGGATTAGCAGCACGCGTCTCTTCATAACGCTCCTTTGTCTACCTGTCTGCGGTCTTTCAACATACTCGATCACGATGTTTTGTGTTTTGACGTCATGTGCTAAGGACATACAGTGCTCACGATATATCTACCATTCTACTCTATTTTTCCACTGTCGATGGATTTCGAATTCCATCATGTAGGTCAATATCGAACAATTCTTTGTTTCAAGATTCGAGAGCTTTTCTGTGTACCATTAAAATTCTGCTTGAGGTAGAAGAATATTTATAGGTCACTTGCCCTTGTCAGCTATTAGATAATAGTTAAATCATGAATAATAGCCGAAAGCCATTTAAACAATTCATTTTCTTTTCGTATTCTCTGGCTGTCTCGTCTCCTTTCTCTCGTTTTGATTGAAATTACAAGAATAACACGCTAGTCTAAACAGCCTTTTATTCTCGCCACGCAAGATCAAACGGAGAAAAGATTCTCACAAAGTTATTTCAAGCTTCTGTGCAACGAGGCACACGAAAGAGACAGGAGGAGAGACTTGAGCGGTGTTTCGCCGTGGGAAAAGCCGTCTCTGAAAGGGCGTTAATAAACTTTGAAAGCTATTACTTCTTCCGGTAATTTCTCTCCGTCGGCGAAGATGCTGCGGCTGCTTGCGAGAGCGAGCTTGCTTCCTTCGTATATTAATGCTGGGCAAACTGAAGTCTAGCAAGCATGGGCGAGAGCAACGGGTAGTATCGCCGTAAACTTAAAGCAAACAAGCTCGCAGTAACAAAACTGTTTCGCGTTTGTCGAGTTTGTTGGGAGGGTTTTGTGCAAAAACGCGAGGTGTTGCTGCACGAACGCACTGATTTTAATGGCTAGACGGGGTGCGGGAATGGTTGCTTACGCGAGATGCGGGAGATGTGCAATCAACGGAAACCACATTAGGAGAGCGCAAGGGGAAACCGTAAGAGAAGCTTTGCGAATATCGCGCCAACTATACCTATACTTACTTACTTATACCTATACATATCCATACATTCGTAACCCTCCCCTTCCCTTTAGCTAATCCTCTCGAGTGGTTCGCATTAATAAAAGATTAAATTACGTTTGTAAATTTTTATGGACACTCCCGAGCAAATTTGCTAGGAATCTACGAGCAGAATTTTGATGGTGGTATCCTTAATTTAATTAAATTCTTGTTAGTCCTTCTCGTTGGCTCGGTGAATGCATTACATCGGCTGGTTTTTTCGCGAAACGCGGTGGGGGAGCTTTTAAAAATTTGCTGTAACGACCACATAAATTCGCTCACCTCGCTTGTAAGGGAGAGGGGAAGGGGAAGGGGAAGGGGAATGGGGTGGTAAACACTGGTTAAATTCCTTTCGAAAATGTATGCGTCACGACGCGACGCCCGTATGCTTCCTCGAAAATTCAAGTGTACGCCCGTTCTCCCTGTTATTTGGGCGCACGCCGCGCCGCCCTCGCTGAAAGGAACTAGGTCAGCGGCTTTCGAACCTCGGATAAACAAATAAAGGAGAGAGAGAGAGAGAGAGAAAGAGACAGAAAGGCAAAACCAAACGAGTTGCGTTCGAAGCAGAAACCGAAATTCGTTCTTCCTGCTGAGATTCTTTTCGCTACAGCTACTTTCCGTTACTTTCCACCCTTTGCAATTTGCCTTTTCGAGACAAAAACCAACCGCTAATTACCAAGGACAATTGCGACGCAGTCTCGTCCGACGATTCCACAAGGATCTTGGCAAAAGCCGTGATAAATCGATTCGTTGACCTGACGCGGGAACAATGTGTAAGCGATGTCGGGCACAAAAGCAAACGCAGAAACAGATCGACGACAGTTGTATTAATTATGATCGTAGAGTTAGATTGATCGGCATTCCGGGCGTACCGCACTCCGGGCATCCGGGCGCAGGTCTCGCATTAGCGTGCAAAGTATACCTACACCGACACGTATATATGTATACACGTATATCCTTCGTTGAGTGTAGAGAATTGCACAACATGACTAATTAAAATGCCTCGAAACAGGGAACTTTGTAATTGCAGGCTCGTTATGCCTCGCGCGAGCGCTGAACGCGCTCACAGAATATTCACCAGTGCGCAGTTTTAGCGCCGCAGAGTTCTCGAGGTACATATTCTTGAAGCATCGCTCTATTATTCCGGCTCCACGGGGCCACCGCGCCATTAAATTCCCAATTGAAGCAAGTGTTACTGTTTCTGCACTCGGCAGCTACTTTAAGACACCGTTTCGAGTTGTCCGCGGAGTTTGGCCCCACCGAGGAGCGGCTGTAAACTGGTTAGAAGGCATCGCGAGAACCCTTTTCCAAAATTCATGCTTTGGCTTGGGATTCATGGGGCGGATGCGAAACTAGGTCACCGGCTCTCAAAGGGTGGAAGAGGAGGTCGCTGACGTTACCAGTACCACCGCCCATCCCGAACCCAAACCCGAACCCAAACCCGAATCACAAAGTCAGAACGAGGGAGAAAGAGGGTTCCTGCGGACCGGAAGCTAGACCCTGTCGGAAGGGTGCCCGAACGATCGAACTATACGTATAATATGTATCTAACGAACTTCGAGCTTACTAGACCTTCTCCTCCCTTTGTGCGAACCTTCCTGCCACTCGGATAATCAGGTCGTGTTTCTCCGAAACAGTCTTCTCAGGCATCAAATTGGTTAATTTGTGGGCCGTGGACTAAAGCGGCGATAATCGAAGGTTCGCGTGTGTTGCTAAGCTTTGATGTGGTCTGTGTCCCCTCGTGGGCCGCTTATTAGACGGTTGCTAAACGTGAACGTTAATTGGAGCTTCGTCGCATTAATGCTTGCCACCCCTAAAATCGATGACTGCCTTTCTCTCTCTCTCTCTCTTTCTCTCTCTGTTTAGCGAGAGAGAGAGCTTGTATTAGGGAGAGTGCCTCGACAGTGGAGCCTCCACCCCGAGATACCCTCGAGAACCTGTTGTGCGGGTGAAAAAGTACGCGGATGGCCAAGGCATTGTTCGCGAGGGTGTTTCTCGCGGAAAGTTTGTGCAGGGTAGCTTTGTTAGACGAGGGTTGCAATGCGTAGGGAAATTAGGTCTCTACTCTCCAAGTGGAGGGCAAGAGGGTAACTGTCTCCAAGGTGAATTTCAAAGGTGGACTCGAGTAAGAGAAACGAGCCAGACGATATAGAAAGAGCGAGAGGAACAGGACGAGAGGTCGAAAGGGCGTAGAGAATGACCGAGAATTCCAAGTAGACAGTGCTACTCCTTTGAAGTGCACGCTCGTTGTGAACTTTCGAATAAGAAAGGAAACTTTCTTGAGAGTCTCCGCTTCTTGATCTTCGCTCGCGTATTATTTTTCACGGCAGGTTAATCATTTCTCTCTGGCTTCTTTTTTCTTTTTTTTTCCGCACGAATCACCCGAGCGATTCTCGCTCGCTCGCTCGCTCGGCCAATTTCATTTTGCTTTACCGAGCTTAAGCTTTTTACTCGTGGGTCCAATTTATAGATGGGTCTTGTGGTTCGCGTTTCTCTCTTCTTGGATTTTTTCGAGAGATTCACGTTGCACGTGCATCCTGAGGCAAGCGGTCGCTTGTACGGGAAATTAGGTCTGCGTCTCTCAAAGGTGAATCCTAAAGTTAAAGTGGCACATAACCCAGCCGGACTAAGAGCACGAGAGAGTCGTGAAGGGTGACGAAACGACGTCCGAATAGTCTTCTTTCCTTTGTGAATTACTTCCGAGGGGCCTCTCTTTCTTCTTTTTCCCGGTGCCAAAGGTTTGACCTCTTCGATCGAAGCTCACTCCGCGCGAGAATCTTGCTGGAAACAGTCGAACGAATGTTGTAACATACGCCTCCCGTTAAAGAGCGTTTGTCTTAGCACGCGAAACAAGTAAGCTTGCTATATCGATCGTTGAACCTGGAAATGTAGGACGCTCGAGCGTGTTGTCACAGTCGTACAATTCCCACAATTCACACAATTCGCGATCCAGATAAGTATACTTACATTGGAGTTTGATAACGCAAGTTGCACTTTCCCTGGAGAATCCACTGTCTTCTTAGGTAAGATAGTGACTCTTGGTAAATTCGTGGTTCATTCGTGGTTCATTCGTGTCTGCAGCTCGATACGAACGCTCGAGCAAATATTTCCAAGTTTTGCTGTCACAGGTGAATCAGCAAGTTTTCGTTTTTCGATTCACTCGCGGATTGTGCTTGGTGGTCAAGGATTGTGCATCGAGTTTGCCCAGTCTGTTTGACTAGCTCGTAGACTAGCTCGGGAAACTGGAACAGAAGGCGTGATTTTTATTTGCCCGTAGTTTCCAGAAGAGTTCTGTATTCCGTTCGCACTAGGGCCACTTGTCAAGTGCAGTCACGGTAATCGAACCACTCGGGCGTGAGAAAAAATATATCTGGCCAATACAATAGAATGCTTATATATCTCTCTGGTTTTTCCTGCTTCTTTTTTCGCATGATTCGTCCGCGTTGCCGCGGCAAACACAGAAACGTTGGGACAGAGTGATTGAAATTGAACTCGAGGCGGCAAAATGGGATCGATGGAACCGAGGAAACTGGTACACGAAGAAAATTTCTCTCGCCATGCGGATATAAAATTGGCAAAAGGGTTACACGGACGGCTCGTGCGAATAATTCTCAGTTTCACGTGGCTTTTAGCGGAGATTCTTTCCTAAGATTTTCTCGAAACTTTCGTTGGTTAGACGCGCCATAACGTCTGTGCCAAGAAACTACCGGCCGATAACAACTGGCAACGAGAATCGCGACTCGAGACATCGGTGGCCACGAAACTCGGCTAGAACTAGGATTTTCCATATTTATATTCGGAGCCAGGCTTTCGCGGAGGATGCGTCACGAAAGCTTATGAGATTGCGCTTTGATTTCACCGTGGATAACGTCTCTAACCCTCTCTCGTTCTCATGTTGCAAATTCACGTAAAAGGAGAATTGGATGTCGCGCATATAGGCCGATTAATTTAACAGAGGTATACCTTGCTCTCCGGACAGCAGTCCTGCTTTCGAATAGCTACGACACCCTCGCGTGTTTCCGATCCAAGAGCTTAATATCGCGATATTATTTGGAGCAGGTTCAAATGCTCGAGCTCCGCGCATTCATTTCTTATTTCTCGGTGCAATCCATCACTCGCTACCACCATGCTACCACCAGCACCGTGACATTCGGCCATTAGTGTATGTCACAACTGTGGATATTTCGTTGGTGTTCTTCGACGCTGCAACTACCGAAATCGTCGTCGTCGGACGATTATCAGATAATCGGCCGGGGTTGGATGAGAAATTGCCATATCTTTTGGACTTGTGCAAAACTTGCCGCGAAGCTGCTTTTTATCAGATTTCTCACGATTCCATAAGAGAAGGAAATTTTAACATGCTAGCGCGTTTCAGCTCCTCGTGACATCGAGTCAATAAAAAAGTCTCGTGGGGTGATGCGGTCACCCTCACGTAAACCGATTTCAAGAGGGAAAATATTCCCTCTCGAAATTGGCCGGATCCCTAATCGGCTCAATGCCCGGTCATGGCTGATCGGGTGGATATCTCCGAAATAGTAATCGGTAGCCGGCTAGTCCCGAACTTTTTGGAGGAGAACGGCCTGGATTTAAAATCGAACTCACATGCGGATTCAGCTCTCGCGAAGAGCGAGGGGGTGAGGTTACAAGAGGGATCGTGGAAGGTAGTCACCGTGTGAGTGGTGAGATAGATAGATAGATAGATAGGTAGATAGATAGGTAGATAGTTGGATGGATGGATGGATGGATGGATGGACGGACGGACGGACGGATGGATGGATATAGAAGGGGGAGAGAAAGAGCACGATGGACTTGGTGGGTCGAAGGGTACCAAAGGGAGCGAGCGGTAAAAATAATCCCATCGATTTGCCTTCCGAAAGAAGCCACGCTGGTACACTCGGGGTGACAGGGTCGCGCGCGCAAAGGAACGATAAAGCGAAAGAGAGCGAGAGAAGCCAAGGTAGAGAGGGCAGGCAAGATCGAAAGAGAGACAAAGGGAGAATGCGAGAAAAAGAGCGACGTCGAGGATGTGACGGTCCGGGAGTAGGATAGCAGTAGGATCATCCTTTAAGACGACAGCTTTAATATCGGGTATCTTGGTGTTCGTGTGCACAGAAGGAGCAGGTGGCAGCAATCGGGCTAGAGCTTTAAGACCCGGAGGCGGGGGTTGGAGAACGCATTTCCCCTCGAATAGTTGGATCAGCCGAAGAAGGAGGACCGCTTTCGAGGGAGCCCTCGTGCAGGCCGTGCACGTCCTCCCTCGCATCCCTCGCCGCCAGCAGCATCAGCCCCAAAGAAGAAGAGAAGAGGAAGCTTTGAGAATATGAGGCAGGTGGTCGTGCTGGAGCCGGCTGGCAGTGTTCTGGTGATCAGGCAGACCTCCCTCGGCGGCAACACCAATGGCAATGCGGTCTCGAACGCTGCCCACGAGAGTCAAACCACCCTGATGAACCATGGAGCCACGGTCTCGACGATCGCTTCGAACGATCACAATCAGAATCGCATCGTCGTCGTGCGCTCATCTTCCTCGAACTGCATGACCACATCGGTAAGTTCACCACGTTGATTCCTCGACGTTGGATATTATGATAGTTCCTCACCCCGTTACTCCTCTGCAACTGGCGTCACTAACACTCTCCGACTATTTACTCTCTTTGGTAACACTCCGAAACTCTCGAAAACACACTCCTAGTAGCGACGGCAGCGGCGAGTAGACTGCCGCATGTGGATTTACTTATTTTCTAGTCAATCTTCCGCTTATGCCCCCCCCCCCCCCCCCGCTCTTGTCTCCGTACACGCAACCTTGTACCGACCCCTCAACCACTAGGAGTGTCTTTGCCCGACCTCAACAAACTGAACTCCCAACAAAAATCTTATACAACATTCGTTAGGCTGACAATCACACATCCGCGAATGGCAACACTAACATCAAGGTCAACGGCAATCTGAATGGGAATTCTGGTGGTATCAGCTGCAAAACGGGGCCGAAGGTCGGGCTCGCCGTCGGTGCTTCCAAGTCTTCTAACGAGAGAAACGATCACCTCAGGACCGATCACAAGAGGCAAGAGGGTATCGTCACTGGTGTCGGCGAATCGAACTCTGGATATCGTCCAAGGACGAGCAAGGAGCCCGCCACTCACGAGAACGTCTCCTTAGACAGGAAGCTCGATGGCGCGGATCCCATCTCTGGTAAGTACTTCCGCCATTACTCGCCTCGCACCCTCTCACCCTCCACTCCACGTTTCCCTTTTTCACGAACTCATCCTTTCCTGCGCCAGGCTTTCCGTGCCTTTGACAGACCTGGTCGCGAGCTAGCCCGTGAATTATTTATTCCTCTATCTGACTATCAGCCACACTCGCTCTCGGAGAGAGAGAGAGCAAGTGGATCGCGTTTTCGATCCGATATGCCTCAAAGAGCATTCGTCCGGCGAGCGCGACCAGGACCGCCACTCGTACCTTTATTCTTCGGTTTATGTCGAGTGCATCGCCGGTGCTCGTTTTGTTTCCTCGCTGGCTCTCGCGAATGCTCTAGCTTCCCCGAGATCATGCGATTTCGGCCGCAGCTAAGCGGTAGCGAGGGCCGATACGAGAGGATGGACTTTTACGGAACTGGAACCACATTATCCCACGGAGATGGGAGAGTGACATAGAGATTCTCTTTATCCTGGAATGTAATGTTTGATGAGCTTAACCGTGCCACCACAGTAGGATGACATGCGTTTTTATTGACAGTGAATTAATTATTTCTTTCCCGCTTGAAATTTCTCTTTGGCCAAACCTCAGCAGTGGACGCAACTTTTCGGTTCTCCGTGGCAGTGCAATAAAGTGCTACTGCAATGGAATTCTACCGAAATTGTGTCACGTGACAATGCGAGTTGTGCGCTCCATCGGTTGATTAATTATCCCGATAAGGCCGAAGGAAACTTTGAATCTTGAACCAGTGGGACAGTTTAATAGCGTAAATGGTCGATAAGGATTAAAGTTACGAAACACATTGTAAAGCAACCGAGCAGGAATAATGGTGCGAGCGATACGTTAACAATGAACCATTAGGTGTGCTTAACGGACTTTCAGATTATCCCGTTGTCCTGACGGAACCAATTTCATTGTTGGTTGGAATTTTATTAAACTCCTCGTATCATTACGTATATTTTCATCCGTCGTCGTGCGACGGCCCGGGTAAATCGTCACGGTATTTAGTCTCTCTTCTTTAAGCCCGTTATTTAAATTGCAAATGATGCTCATACGATCGATTTCCTCCCAAATTAAAGCTGTACGAGCCTCCATAAAATAAACAGAGTATGTATGAACTTCTTTGAGGGCTAGAGACAAGCACTTCACCCTGTCCCTTTCTCTCGGCTGCGCCGATGAAAACCTCGCACGAACCCCTAATTTACAAGTATAATTAACTGCGACCGATCAAAGAATATAGATCATCCTGATTAATCGGTTATTGTGCCCGAATACATACTACGAGGGTCTGCGAGGTTCTTGCAGGGGATGATGTGAAAATCGTTGAGGATGATAAATTCTTGCGCGACGAGGCCTCAAGTCGCGGAAGAATACCCAGGGCACACATTGTCGTCGTCTATTATAGATAACACGAAATTTTCGGAATGAATAGGGGAGAAAATAGAGAAGCTCCGCGCACTATGGCCAGAGCTCTATACACACAATGTAATGGCTTGGCGAATTTATCGCACGGCATCGAGGGAATAAAGTCCAATATAAAAGACAGTAGGGGCGAGAGGAATTGAACTGCGACCCTTGTTAATTATTTTCTGTGGTATCGTTAGGTCGGTACTTCGCGAGGAGAGTTTTGGCCTTTGAGATCTTTTGGTCGGCCCCTTTCTGTTACCAGTAGACTGAAATTCTAAGAGCAAAGATCTTCGGTAGCGAAGCTTCTCCCGGAAAAGGCTTCGCTCGAAGGCCTCCTTCAAACTTTTTGCTCTTTCTCTCGTTCGAGTTGACTCGCATGAAAGTGCCATTGCAACCGTGTAATTTTGCCCTGGCGACTTCTTCCCTCTCACTCTGTTCCCGGTTTTTCGGCAACCAAAGTTACTTCGCCATCGCGTTCACCACCTTTTTTTCCACCGGCATCAAAGAGCTGTCTCGTTTTTTCTATCGTTACCTTGAGTCGCGAAAGCTTCCGCTCGTTTTCAGAAGCACTGAATGCGCATCCTCGCTGCGCTCTCGCTTGTCTACCTTCCCCGCAGTCCTAGTTTCTACCTCCCTGAGGCTAGAGCCACTGGACGAAACCCGACGAATTTCCGCAACTGCAAATTTGAGGATCCGGTTCCGCTAGACATTCCAGGAACGATTGAGAGCAGACGGCTGGTTCCTCTAAAGCTGAGAAACCGATAAACGTGAGGTAAAGCCTCGTCCTCTTCCTCTCTTTTGGTTCTCGAGACTCGACTCGCCAGAAGTTTCTTCCCGTTCGTCGAGTTCACCACGGTGAAATTCGTTGATGAAATTTCTCAGGGCTTTCGTACGATTAATCCTGTTTTCGGAAACTTCAATGTCGTTAGGATGAAAGGGGAGGAGAGTAGAGCGAGTGAGAACTCTGGCTCGTGTTCGGTCGCGAGGGTGGTCGCGAAGCAAGGAAACCGAGGGAACGAGCTCTGAATGCACGCATGTATGTAGCTCGAGCGTAATGCTTTTACGCGGTCACACTCCTTCGCAGTTTAGCGAAACTAGGCCAGCTGTTTCGATCTCGAAACCTTCGCGTCTTTTCCACCGCGCCGCGCCGGCTGGTATCCCGGTCACTATTCATACGATACGCGTTTTTCAAAAACGTTTTATCATTCTCTGTCCCGCAGCCACTGGATAGAATATACAGGTTTGCCCCGTTGCTCTCGTTTTCTATGTACTCTTCTTCCGTCGGCTAATGACGAGTCGATCGTCACGGGGAAAAAATCTTGCAGAACTCGGAGAAAGGAAAGCATGTTATCACATTCACGAGGAACATGTACTGGCCATAGACCAGTCATGGTAAATGTATAAACGAGTGGTTGCATCAGCAGTTTCGAGCGATTTTCTTCTTCTCCTCTTCTTCCCGGTTCCACCACTGAATGGAACCCGAATGCAATATTCACTTATGTAACGCCACGACCTTGAAAACTTGCTTCCAAAGCGGAGTCAATGAGAATTTTCATTGTAAGAACAAGTCTTCTGGCTTTTTGTTAGGCTCCTCAAGGCGGAACGCATAGATCATCGGTCATCGCATGTAAATAAAGTGTTCTCGATCCTCCAGAGCCAGAAGAAAGTTTCCGCTAATCGTCGAATGACTCGTGCTGGCATCTTCATAAATCTGCGCTCTGCACAGAGTCAGTCCGATTGTCAACGGTGGATCGATAATCCACGAGCTATATTTCAAGCTGAGCGGGCTTCGCTAAATAAGTGTGGCGACCGAGATACATGTATGTGTTCGAACGGCTATATTTCCTCAGCGGAAAGCATTGTCAAACAGGTTGTCTTCCTTATCGGCGGTTGCCACAGCCCAATTCGAATGTTCCGGGATTTCTGTGCAACCCTCCATTGAAAGCTCCAGAAAGAAGTGCAGCCTGCCGGGTGAGACCCGCGATGGGGGTAAATTCGTAGTTCCGGCGATATCCACCAGAGCGGCGATCCTGCACCCTCTCCAACACCCCTATTTTATATACATGCCCAGGGCAGTCCTGCGATTTTTGTCGCTTCGCGCGACGGCACAGTTCCTCTTTCCTTTTATGCAACTTTTGGAAAATCCTGTCGTCCTTCCTGGATGGACGATTCGCCTTTTGCACGCTCGAAAGAAAGCGAGTGGTTACCGTGGCATTCGACCGGCAACTCAACAATTTCCACGTTACCGAGGGATAAGAATTGATAAGCAGGACTTATTTTGCGATAGCGAGAAACTACCCCCGCGAGTGCACAAGTGCATGAAATGCAGCGCCAATCGGGCCGCCGCTGGTTGGCTGCTCTGCACACACGTGCACCTTATACCTACGACTATCCTAGCGTATCCCCTTCTATCCTGACCTATCCGATTGCTGCTGCTCACTGGAGTAGGTATCGACCCTACGACGAGGTACCTACTCTTCTTTTCCACCCTCGTCCTCCTCCACCTCCTGACGTCCCCCGCCGCGTTTCGCCTCGCACTCCCGCTTCCACTCGGTTCCGGGAGAATTTCCCTGGTGCCCTTCCTAATTTCCAGCCCTTGGATACTCTTTTAAGCTTGTCCGCTCCTTTTTCCACGTTTCATCTCTTTCTTCATCGTTTCTTCCTTTGCTCTTTGTCGGTCTCCTTGAGCTTGCGAGCTTTCGTCGCCCGCACTCTCTCTTCCTCTGTCGTACTTTTTCTTTTTCTTGCTGTGCGAGTAGAGTTTCCCTCTCTCTGTTCACGGTGATCCTAATTCTGGAGCTCGCGCTTAACGAGGATAGGCCGCGACTTAGCGGCGAAATGCGAGCGAGTGAGAGAACGGGTAGTAGTGTGCTCGTTGTAGTCGTGCACCCATAGCAGGAAGTAGTGAAGCGACTCGACGAATCCGAGCAAGAGCTCCTTTCGGACCGGGCGATCTTATTGATTGTCTTAGCTCTCCTACCGTCACGCTCGGTCTCCGTCGCGCCCTGGCACCCTCGCGCGCGCACCCCCCGTCCTGGCAACCCCCTGTCATTCCCTCCCTTCCTCTCTTCCTCTTTCTCTCTGTATTTCGGCTCCGACTGGCTCTTTGGCTCCTGCACGGGACCGTCGTACGTGCACCGAGAACTTCTTTCCGCCCGTCGCCTTTCTCTCTTTCTCTCTCTCTGGCTCGCGCCGGGAATAGGTGCGCTTCCCATCTCCTCTTCTTCTCTTCTCTTTGTTTCCACTCTGATTCCTCGGACCACTAGTCCGCTGTTGGAACGTCTTGCGCGACGACGGTGGCCCGTCGCCGGCGACTAACGACCGGCGACTTACGTGTCCGGCTAACTTTGTCCCACACGCTCTCTCGCTCTCCTCGCGCAAGAGGAGGAGTTCCACGGACGTGCCGCGAGCACCGCTCTACGTGACAAAGGAACCCAGGCTCTCGCCCGAGGGATCGGCCCGAAAGTGGCCAGGAAGAGACCGGGGAGAAAGCATGCGAGCGAAATAAGAGACAGAGAGCTAGATAGATGGAGGTACATAAAGAGAGAGGGAGGGAGAGAGAGAGAGAGAGAGAGTCGACCGCTGCGGGGAGGAGGTGTGCCGGGGTCGGGGAAGAACAGGGGGAGAGATAGTTGGACAGGAGCCTCTGCCAACGTTCTATTTAAAGCCACGGGGGTAGCAGTAGCTAGCTGACTGGTAATTTACGAGCTTATACCAAAAAGTTGGACACCTTGGGGATGGCTCCGCACTTTGACACGTGACCCAGTTTTATCGAGTTACGTAATTGATCGCCTCGCGCCTGCCCCGTTTGCACGGGGGCGAAACGTGCGAGAGCGCGAGACCCTCTTCCTTTTCCTTCTTCTTCTCATCCTTTTCATCCTCTTCATCCTCTTTATCCTCCTCTTTCTGTCTTTCCACCCTTGCGCGGCTCTGCTTGCACATTTTTTTCCTTCGCCTTCTTTCTCTCGCTACTCTTCCACCCCACTGCTCTATGTGGATCAGCCTCTCTTCCTCGCGTTTTCTGTGCCACTCGCCTCTTTTCTTCTCGCTCGCTTTCTCTCTTTTTCCTCCTCGTCTCACTCTATCCCGGCTCGTTTAGATTTTTTTTCCCTTTTCGCCTTCCTTTTCATTAGAGCGGCCGCTTATTATCTTGCACGGCACTCTTTCGCCTTTCCCACCCCCGCGCGGCGTGCACCAACCGGTCTCCCTCGCTCTTCTGCATTCTACTGTCGCTCTTTCCCTCGTGGTGCCGCCGGTGTGCTCTGGGGCTTAACCCAGCAGCAGTACCAGCACCAACACCACCAGCATCAAGCAATAACTGTGCTCTGCACCCGGCGCCGACACTCTACCGTGCCCTCTCTCTCTCTCTCTCTCTCTCTCTACAACCGCTCGATTATCGAAATCTCGCTGGTCGCGCTCGATAGGTAGCAGAGGCCTTCTGTCCTGATTAACCTCCGCTTACGCACGTCGAACCCCGTGTGTGTTTTTTAAATCGATGTACGCTACACACAGCTCTGCCTTAATTTCTGTTGGCAACAGGACCGCCCTCCGGATTTCGAGTGACACCGTTCGCCCCGCGGTCCTTTTTAAAGGGACCCTTCTTTTCGAGGGGTATTTGTAATTTAAATCGTTCGCCAACCCTTTAACTTTCGCTTTAGAAAGCCGCGAGGGATCCGCGAGTGGCGGTTGCTGCTATTTATATCGCATTTAACGACTGAGAAAGATATGTGGATGTATAGAGACGGAGAGGGAGAGAGAGAGAGAGAGAGAGAGAGAGAGAGAAAGAGACACCCTTTGGATTACCAGTCTTTCTCGACTTTGCATGCTCTGTCGGCGCGAATGACGCACAGATAGCTACGACATAGGAATCTTACATAGCCACGGTGCAAGTAATAATCAACGCGGTATTTAGCCTTGATTCTCCCTCTCTTCGCGACTACTGCTGCTGCTCATTAGCCTCTTCGATGTGATTGCGCTCCCTTTTTAGCCTTTCGTTCTCATTCTGCAAGTTCGATCGTCGCTCTCTCTCTCTCTCTCTCTCTCTTTTTTTATTTTTTATTCTATTTGTCTTTCGCGGCTGAAGCATGAAGCAACCTTGCCCCAGAAATTCCTACTTCGTTTCTGGCAATATGCTTCCATCGGATTAATGCTGCTGGCATAAAGCAATCGAAAGTTTCGAGCCCGGAACCACGGGGGCTTTTAAGCGGCTGGATTATCGATGATGAACGAGGTGAGGCATAGGTCTCCCTTTTGCTAAACTGCTACTGTGCTTTGGTCTTTGGGCGCAACAAAGAATTCGCGCCCTACCACATGGCCGAAACTATAAATCTGCCGACGACGAGCTTGTTGTTATATACGTATTGTTCCATTTCGATGGTCAGTCGAAGAATTATGGACCACTCCGACATACGAGTGGACTCGGCTCGATCCCAAAAATTAGTTGGCTATCCAGGCCCAAGGAACACCCTGCCAATCGTTTCCGACCATATGCTGCTCGTCACAACGAGAAATTGTGCATCTTCCTCTGGCCCGGACCTTGGTCTTCGCGCTTATTAACACGGTCCGGAATGAGCCACAGGTAACAAGCGCCGGTGTCGCTCTTATTTTTCCTCGGTAGCTTTTAACGACCTTGGCCGTAGCGAATGGCTAAACGAGGAGGCAGGAATACGCACCGCTGTTTGTGTAGTAGGTCGCCGGTTGACAGATTGTGAAAATCGCGGCACAGAGGGAAACTCACCGTGACAAAGAGAAGGTACTCGGCGCGTGAGCTCACTGGGGCTAAGCGCCAGGAGAAGAGCGCAATGGAACAATCGAGGAGTCGGTGGAAAAAAGGGAAACCGAGTAGAGCTGATTTCAGCTTCGGAGTGTAACACTCTGACAAGCGAGCGAACGCGAGATAGAGAAAAGTAGAACAACTGAAAAGGGTGAATAAAGGGAGAGGGAGGGCGACCGGGCGTTGACAAATCCCCAGGATTCCAAGTAATAAACAGACTTGTCAATAAATCGTTAGGATGCGGGTGGTCAGGGTCGCGTGATCCAGATCCGGGCTTATTTCATTTCGTCAGTGAGACGCTCTCGCCACGGGATCCGGCCAATTACGAGCTCATGTATAAATTACGAGCTTATGCGAGAAAAGCTGGGTCCCCTCCAGCCGGAAGCCGCTTGGTTCCCGTTGGATGTATAGGCTATAAGATATAGCAGTGGCGGCACGCGGCCTGGCAGCCACCGTCTGTAGCGGGCGGCACACGCTCCCAAAAGCCTAGCTGCCCTAACCCCTAGCTGGAGAGTCAGCCAGTCAGCCCGTCAGCCAACCAGGCGGCGTGGTGCACACGCGGCGCGGATTCACCGACACGTGGAGGTTGGTGTGGGCGCGCGCGCGCGCGCGTGAGGCTACCGCTTAAATCCGTATAAATACGTGCCCACGAATCCATCCATTAATCAGATTCGCGATAGGAAGTCTCGGGCCCGACCCGGTCCGGTCTGGCCCGGCTCGGCTCGGCGCTCGAGTGATTTTCAGCCCTCAACCTCCTCTGCAAGTTTTTTGCTGATGCCTATAGAGACTGGCCTCCCTCGCCAACGGCGCTTGTAGGGGTCACTAGGAGATGGCAGCACCCCGATTAAAATTCGACGCGAACCTTCCCCGAGAATCCGATGTATGCTGTGTCATGCCCTGCTTATTCCTCCCTGTAGCCCATCGTGCAACTTTGCCAAGGTGCACATGCTTGTCACCGGACCCCTCTCTGAAATACGTGGTGGTGGTGGTGGTGGTCTAGGTGCGAACCGGTGCTCCCGCTTATAACCCAAGGGTGCAGGTGTGTGAGCGGAATATGTTTCCGATCTTTCCGAAGATCAATGGAGTGGGGTAGCTGTCTTGGGTCGCGTATACATGTATGTTCTATCGCAAAGAGTTCTCCTTTATTTCTCTTTCATTGGCTCGCTCCGTCGTAGTCCTCGTTTTTCGTTCGATGCTAAATTCGGCCGTTCGCCGATGGTTTTTTGCGAATTGGAATTCGCGTGTCGTCAAGGGGTAAATATTGACGTCGGGCTAAGAAAACCACCCTCTCTTACGGCAAGGAGAAGAAGCAGGAGGAGGGCGTCAGGTGTTCGATAAATGCTGAATCACTCTGTTTTTGCATTTTTAATGTGTCCCGCCGTTGTACCATCCTATTTGCGGATGATAACTCGGCCGGCCCAGGAGGGGTTAGCGACAGTGCAGCGGATGTAGGTTGCCTTTTTCGATTATGCGAACGGAAAGCTAATTTATCGTCGAGCACGTGAAAGAGGGCTTTCCTCGTGCCCCAATTAGCCAGCTTTACTAATTAAACTACAGAAGAATACTTTTCACCGCTGCGTTTACCCCTTTGTGCCGTAAACGCTCGGCGACAAATCACTTCTCGGGCATCCCTCGGGGCTAAGCCGAAAGGACGAGTGCCCGGGAGAAAGAGAGAATAGGAGAGGCAGAGTCGCGAAATAAATCCAACGTGGAAAACCACGTTCTCGCGAGTAGAGGCCGCGACCGCGGAGCGATTCGTTAAGTGCTCACACGCGAATTATCCTGCATGGCGCCCCAAATGCCGCAGGAGGTCGGATAACAATCGATTATCGCGACCCGACACGCAGCAACACCCCGCTTCCGGGGGTTGCGAGAGGGTTGCGAGAGGGTTGCAGGAGGGTTGCAAGAGGGTTGCGAGAGCGTTGCAACAAGAGCGTTGCAAGCGCGTTGCGAGAGGGAGAGGACCGAGAGACGGGATGATCTTACGGTAGCGCACGCTTCCTAGCTACGCCTAGGGCATTAATTTGCATCCTCGGTAATCCTTAATTTACAACTTTGCCAGAGTTTTCCAGGGGGTAGCATTCCGGCGGGTCCTCCGCGGAATTGGCCCGATCCAGAGAGCCATGGCTTGCCCGGCAAGCAAAAGCGTGGAGCAGACTCCGAGGACGAGTCGCGGTGGGGGTGAAATCGGACGAGCCAGTGGGGATGGGCTGCAGAGGGTGCAACCGGTGGGGCGCTAGCTGGTGAGCGGGCTACCGCGGGAGGGAGGTCAGAGAGGGCAGGGGTTGGAAAAGGGATTCGGCAGACGGGAGATACAGGGGTCGTGGCTGGGGCTGGATACTCGGTCCGACTACTGGTCCCTCGCTGGTGGGAGATTGGGCTTGGTGGGCCACAGAGCGAGGAAAGAGGAGCGCGCGCACGGCTCACTAGAGGGAGAGAGGTTCGCAGTTGGTTCCGAGAGGGCAAGAGTGAGGCGGCGAACGGGAAGTGAGGAACGGAGGGTTGGGTGAGATGGAGGGTGAGCCTGGTAGGGGTAGTCGCGGAAGGATCGGGCGAAAAGAGGGGCGGCGGACGGAGGTCGAGAGTCGCGGGTTGGCTCACTCTGCGGCTCCCGCCGCTAGGGAGCAGACACGCGGGGCCAAAGACTAATTTGAACCTATTTTATTAACCAAACAAAAACATACATATTTGTAAATAACACTAAATAACACGAATACACCACCGTCTCCTAAAAATCTCTTTACCTACTCTAAAACTCTTAGATCTCTGTAAAAAAAGAAAAATACGAGCGCGGAACGAAACGACAAAAGTAACTATTTCCAGTCCCTAAGCAATTGTTACGAAGCCTATTGAGCGCAATAAAGGATACGGAGATAAGAGAGAAGATCGTATATTTTCTGAAGTTAACCCCGTCGGAAAGCGAGCGCGTCGGAGAGTGAGAAAGAGGACGAGGCAGAGCGAAGAAGAGTACCACTACGAGGAGAGTGTGCGCGCGAGAGAGAGAGCAAAAGAGCGAGAGTGAGAGAGAGAGAGAGAGAAAGTCAGAAAGAGAGAAGGTGCGAGAGACTGCGGAAACGAAAGGAAGAAGAAGGTCAGAGGAAGCAAAGTTCCGGCTACATTCGGCAAGGTATCGAAGGAAGAAAGAGGATCGAGAGGATACGAGGAAAGATAGGAGACCACTGAGAGAAAAGGCAATCGCAGGACGCGCAAGCTACGGGTGAATCTCTTTTTAAGTTCTCTCTGTACTGTGTGACCCTTACATTATTTTGTCCCTCCGGTGGGGACAGGTTCAGTGTTGTAACTTAGGATATAAGAAGAATAGGAGCTCCGGAACGCACAACAAAAAGGAAGAGAGTTAGCGCAAACCAGAGAAGGCTAAAGAGAGAAAAAGAGAGAACACGAGAGTGAGTGTGTCCGTGGTCTCGAGCGAAAGAGAGCGGAGAGGAACGGAGGAAGGAGGTCGAGAAGCAAGACACGAGAAAGGAGTGGAAGAGGGTAATTAACCAGATAGAGGTCGAGGGTGAAAACAGACTGGTAAACAAGAGGACGAGAGGAGCGACGATTCGCGAGAGAAGGACGGTTCCGGACATCCTGTCAGCAGGATACAATATATGGGGCTCCAATTTTTTATACTAGTACGAAGAGATATCTAAGAGGAGTAAGAACACCAAAAAATTATATCACAGTCGAGAAAGAGAGAAGGGAGAAATAAGAAAGGGGAAGAAAGAGGAAGAGGAGTCAAAGGAGATAATCGAAGAGTCATCATTCGCGTGCACGCGTCAACCTCCACGTGTGTGTATCAAACGTAGTCCACACACGCGAGTTGCACGAGTTGAGTTTTGCGAGAAGGAAAGGAAAGAAGGAAGAAAGAAAGAGAAAGAGAGAGAGCAAGGTGAGGCAAATCGCCGTCCAACCATTCGCGCAACTAAATCAAAAGAAGTCGAAGAAAAGATAGTGATAGGGACTCGAAGGACAAGCTGGCTCGCGTCCACGCTGTTTTGGAGGATATGTCCTGCCGTTCCAGGGGGACTCCGCAGCCACGTGCACGGTCCTCCCGTCGAGGTCAGCGTAGTAAAGCGAGTCGCCTGTCGGTCCTGGAACCCGGCGGCAGCAAGCTCTCCTGACAAAGAGAGTGCCGTAGCAGCAGCCTGTCGCGGTCTAGGGTCGCGCGCACCGAGCACAATCAAGTCGCCATATCAAGTGCACAATCGGCCAAGCTCAAGAGGATCGGCCTGGGGATGTCCGCGAGAGCACAACTCCGTTCACGCTTCCCGTATGCTCAAGGACGATGACGATCGGCCACCGGTGGTAAGATCCAGGTAGCGGGCGCTCGCACGAGCACCACGGACATGGCGGGTTACAATCACTCGAATCCACAGCGGCTGGTCTACCACACGACATACCCGACGCCTCTCGCACCAAGTGAGTCTCCTTTAAACCACACACACACATACACACACACACGCACACACAATCGTGTAAACACATAACACACATATACATATTTTTTTTCCACTATCTATGGCTATTTATCTATATAGGTTCTTTTGGGGACACTGGAGACCGTGTACCTATTATTCTCACCTTCGCGCGCGTCTCCAGTGAGCCACCCTTTCTGCGTAAGACCTCGCGACACCCTTCGATGCTTGCACTGCGACCGACACGCGTTGCTCCGCTTCCGCAATCGATATTACGTGTTCTAGAAGCCTGTCCTCGTTTGCCCGGCGACGGGACCTTAAACTTGGCTAGTACATGGATCTCGTCGGCCTAGATGGGTTCAGCTGTGCTCCGATTAGAAACGGCTGCGCTCTTCTTTCCTGGGTTATTACGCGGCTCTTACCTCTTTTCTCCCGCCGGCCCGATACATGCACTGTGTGTGTGTGTTCTTCTCTCGAAAGTCAGCCTCCTTTGTTCGCGACTCTGTTTTCATTTCTCCCGACTCTGCCCGGCTGTTTTCTCCCCTGGCAATCGATAGAGCCGTGCTGGCTAATTTCGACGGAGGATCTCGCAGTTGAAGTATATTGCGTTGAGATGGATTTTTTGTGGAAGTTGGAAGGGGTTGCACCACGTTGTGCACGAGACGGTTTCTCCGGGGAAGCGTCCGATAGAATTGATACATCGGTCACGTCCACGCGGCAACGTGGCGTGGCTCCTTCACGAGAGATCCCGTAAGACGCTCTCTTTCTCCTGAAATTTATAATCGGGAAGAGTATTGGCAATAAATTATCGAGGAATCGGCAAAGTACCCTGGTGCTACCGGTGATATCAATAACGCCGGAGAAAAAGCTTGGCTGGTAAACTGAGATATATCATCTGGCTCTCGCCGGTTGCCTTAATGTCTTGAGATGCTACTGCTCCATTATTTATTGCCGGAATTTATTTAACCGGCAATCCTCCGATGCGCTTATGTTCTTCGTTTTTTTACGTGAGATTCTTTTCGAGAAAGTTCGAGAATTCCCTGACGAGCTACGGACTGGGAAAGTCGATACTTTTCACTCACGAGAGCTTAGGCTGAATTGCAGAGGACCGTGCAGAGGCCCGGAAAATTGAATTACGCTATCTGCCCTCTTGTCGGAAGAGGCTATCATTACTTTGCTGGCCTCTCGAAAACATCCGAGCGATGAGTACAGTGCAGACCTGTACTTAAACTCCGTAATGCATGCTAATTTTGTGAAAAAATAGCTATGCTCCGACGAGGAGTGCATTAGGTTGTCCGAGTTATGTTCTTACACTCGTGGTAGCAGCGGCAGCCTGGATCGATAGTGGTTTCGATCCGCCGTGCATAAACATAACTAATGATGTGTTATGCAAACGTCTACGCTTTGATCGGGATATACATATATTCGAGCACGAAACACAGTAATTCGCGTGATCGTTGAATATTCCGAATGCTGGCTAGCATTCGGGTGATAATGCTAATTGTGCCTTGCGGAGTACATATCCTGAAGTACTAAATCCAGCAAAACTTAGGGGGAACAGTATTTTATATCGGACATACCGATCATTTGCAATGGGTTCCCAGGAAAAATGTGACCTCACGAGATTTTTCTTTTCTCTTTCAGACGGGGATCCGATAAAGCTTCCGGAAAATTTAGAAACCTTGCCACGGGCTGAACACTTTCCAACCCAGAGGCACCGATGGAACACCAACGAGGTGAGTTGGAATTCACGTCAAGCCGCTGACACGCCAGACACCTAATTGCGATTGCTCTGACACTCCCTATTCTGCACTATACTGGAAACGCAACTCAGCACTACTGGAACCCCGAGGAGTCGAGGCCCGTCTCCCCGCACCGTTTCAGAGCATAGCTTGCATCGCTTCTTTTTGCTCGGCTAAATGTGCACCAATTTGCCCATTAGATGCGTCCAGGTACTCGTGGACGATTTTCGGGCCATGTCTTGGGGGTGGTAACTCGCTGTAAAAGCGTCCTCTGACCTCTCCCTCTATTTTTCTCGCTCGTGCGAAGAGCGGGTGGAAAATTGCATAGAAAAATTCCAGGAAGGAGCATATTTTTTGTAGCGTGTGGTAGCAAGGGTAACGGCGACACGACGGTAGTAGTGGCAGCTGGATGCCCGTTTACAAGGCATTCTGGTAGGCAGAACTGGGAAGGTAAATAGCGACGTCGGTGGCGGCGGCGGCGGCGGCGGCGGCAGCGGCGGCGGTTAGAGAGGATAGATGCTGTCCGTACGTGTGCAAGCTTGCATCGGTGTGCACGGGTGCACATACTAACACGTGGAGAGCACCGTGCACACGTAGGTGTACCGATGTAGTCCACTGCTACTCTGACCCCGGTCGGCCTCCGATCAATAGCTGGAGCCAGCTAGAGAGCTCAGCCGAGCCGAGTTGAGTTTTCAGTTCCGCCGAGTCGAACCCAATTGCGAGCCTACCTCTACCTCTCGCTCGACTATGCCACCTAAACGATAACACCCCTTACCTTATATTCCCTCGGTTCTCTTATCGACTCTCTTTCGCGATGCACACCCCCTTTCCTTTCCTTTCGTTTCTCTTTCTCGCTCGAGCCACCCTCTCGAAGGTACCGGAAATTAAAGGTACCCAAAGGGGAAGCTCTCTCGAGCGGTTTTGAGAAAGTGACGAGGTTCCCGCCCTAATTTTTTTTCTCGCTTCTTTCGTCCGGCCTGTCTCTCGGGAAGTCTAATCTCGAAAGAGCAGGCCTTTCCTCGCTCGCTCTAGCTTGTTCTTTGAAAAAGGCAACTTTCGCGAGTCGAGGTATCTCGGTTGACTTTGGTCTTGAATCTGGTGCTCGCGCGGCCCGTGGCCGCTTGTTTCCGGAAAATCAGACCCTCGATGCTGTGGCTCAAGTGGACAATTTTCTCTCGTTTTGCTTATCCCCGTTGAGGGAAGCGAGCGGCAGATGACACCGTTAACCAAACCTCATATAATATGCATCGCTAATGAGGTCGCGGTACTCGAGTCTGAGAGGAGTAGGGTCGTGTCACTTTCCTTATTGTATACTTTTACTCGCTTTCTTTTTGACTCCTCACTCTCTTTCTCTCTCCCTTTCTCTCTCCCTCTTGGACGACGCGATGCACGATGCAGATATCGATTCTCTTTAACAATAAATGCTTTCTTTTATACATTCCAACATCCTTATCTCCGGGTGAAATCCGGGCCAGTTGAGCTGCAGGCAGAAATGTCTGCAACTACCATTACTCGAATTTAAGACTTTCAGCTATTTACTCAGACCGAGAACACGGTATACCCACGATTTATTCTGACGGAGCTATTCGCATGAAAAGTTTCCCGGAAAGTTAACGGAGAAACTTTTGTGGCTTGGGGGATAGTTTGAAGCCCCCTCGCGTTGTATGCAGTCGAAATCCTTTAGCCAGCCTATGGTTCCTGCCGTCTCTTTTACCCTCTGATCTTGTTTTCTCGGCCGCTTTCTTTGCACAGATCTTTCTTTCAAGCTTAATCCCCGTGTCGCTTGCCACCTTCCAACATCATTTTTCTCAGGTGGCAACGTGTGCGGCTACGTCATCTTCACCTTCCAAATCTTTTCAGCCTAGAGGACAAGGACGAATGCCAGGAGACTCGCGAAGCTCCGCTAGATGAATGAGACGCTTCGAGCTTCCTCCTCGCATGGCTTTTTCCTCTTATACACGAGCCTGCTTCCAGAACATTTTGCATCCTTCCCCGAACAGTTAAACTCGGGAAGCGATTCTGTCAATTTACCGCGGCTTATCCTTCACGGTAGCTTATTGACTCGGCGCCAAATTCTAACGTCGTTATTGGAGACACACAGAGGCCGCGTAATCACCTGCAAAGTTCGAGCAAGTGCAAAACCCTGCTGGATATTCCGTTGAAAACGAACGGCAAATCAATTTCGCCGCGTGATAGGAGAATGCCTCGGCAGGGAAACTTTTCCTATTAACTTTTTCAACCGGCACGATTATAGGGCGTAAAAAAAAGGAATTTATTGCGGCAAGGGAAAAAATCGGTGTTGTGTCAGTCCGTGGCATCGATAAGGGTGCGCCACCCTCGAGGGTCTCGCCGACTCTTTGCCTCTCTCGCGTAGCTCCGAGATTCTCACCTGGTACTCTTATACTTTTCCCCTCTCGCAATCGATGCTTGATAACTTTCCGGATTTCTGCCGCATGCTTCTTCCACCTTATTGCCGTCGCCTGATGAAATCCCATTTGTAACGAAACACGGGCGAAACCCTGACGACTACGTACGCCCCGGTGAATTATTGTAATAAGTTTTAGCACATACCCCTACTGGCAGCACATCATTTGTTTTGCACTTTCGGCATTGGTAATGGGGCTTTAATGACGTTGATTTATTAAGCGAGTCCCAACTGCAGGAGGGCCACCTCGATACACGAATATGAAATGAAATCTGGCACGGGCAATAATAAATTAGCTTAGCATTTTTCCCGGCGTTCTCTCTTCTAATGATATCGATTGTCCCATTTACGTGGCAGCTCGAGCTCTTCCCCCGCATGGGGAAAGTTGTGCCAACGCGACCAGAATCCGCACTTATTTAAACACACTCCCGGCTTCATTTTTGCCTCTCGTTTGCATACTTTTGCTTTTTATGCCAGCCTCGATTACTCTCTCGCTCTGTGCGGTGGTTGTCGTCGCATTGGTCATAGTCAAGTCCGCGGCACGATAACATTTCGTTTAATTGATGAGGACCGTGGCGGCCCGCCTCCCATCTGTAAGCGGAAATCGATCCGAAAACAATGTTTCTGTTTGCTTATTGATTTCCGATTTGGCGGCACAGTAGGTACGCATTCAATCGGGTTACAGTTTGCTCGGGCACACAATGCACCGAGTGGTGCAATTAAACGGCAGTTTGCGCTTCTCCTAATGTAATTTCCGATTCGACGGCTTTTTCGGCAAATTCGATTTGGAAGCCATGCGAAAATGGATTTCGGCAAATACCTCGTTAAATATCATACATTCAATATTTGTTTATGTCGAACTCGGCCTGATTTTCCCGTGGCTCTCTGCTATTTCGCATCGCACCAATAATATTCCATTTTCAGCTCTATTTCTCTCGGTCTCTTCTGTCGTTCGCTTTCTCGTTCGGTGGATTCCAGTGCGCGCTCTAGAGGAGAGTGCAAAGCCGAGATTCTGGCCAAATAAAAATCTATTGCCCTCGCGACGGAAATCCCGGTTCCCTTTGGCCGCTGCAAAAATTACCATGATTGTCCGATAACGGTAAGAAACGGTCGGCGAACCTCGATGAAATATCGATATTGGAGAGCGCTGGGCAAAATGGCATCCATTTGCTGTTATTCAGTGCGCCACAAAGGCTCCAGGAAATTGGCTAATTTTTCCGGGATGACGGAGCGACCCGCTCTCCGACCTGGTGCATCGATATGCAATTTCTCAGATGCACTTTGGGATCATCCGACCACTCTTGAATTCGGAATCCAAACAATTTTGGGGAGTGCTCGCATATCGCGGATCTTGTTACTACTTTTCTAGTTTTCCAACTGCGAGGAAACACCTTTGTATTCATCGCGTGACTTTTTCCTCAAAATTTCTATCTTACTTTTGTTTCGTTCGTAACTCTCCTCGATTTTCGAGAAACCATCTTGAATTTCGAGCTATTTTGCTTTAGCGCACTCGTCGAAATCTCTTCAGGATGCTTTTAGGCCATCGAACCTAGCTTGGCTACAGCCGAAAAGCGCGTTCCACCTTTCTTCGGCAAACAAAATTCTCCCCCTCTAAAACTGCACTCGCAACGAGGCCGCGCACCGGGCAAGTCCAATGTTTGCCGAACCGCCGTCTGTCGATAGATGTTCGTTTCTACTTTACAAGCACTCAAAAGAGTGCTGTGTATCCACTCTCTTAGCGGGGTTGTTAGCACACGGGAATTAGGGTATTAAAGCTTTTCACCGAGCGAGTAGAGAGAGAGGGCTTGTCGCTCGACAGTGTTTTCTTTATGGAACTTGTCGGACCATTCTTCCAAGAGTGCATTTATCTTTGGCTATCGGATTTGCTTTTCTACGCTGATCGAGACCGGATTCCTTGGATAGTGTATGTACTTTCGTACCCTGGACACATTCGAGCAGCAGTATTTAAGTCAGCATCGATATCGCGGAAAGCCGAGCACAAGAGAGAGAAAGGGACAGAATGAACGCACCATGTTTGTCGACGATGTCGGAAGGAGGGTCGATTTATCGGTGCTTTTGTATTCGTAAATCAAGGGGATACATTCCTTCCGGTAAGACACGAGACAGAAAGCGTCTCGTTTACGTATCCGCCGAGCTGAACCGAGGAATCTATGGGCTCTTTCGTCGTATCTCACAAGACCTATGTCGTCCCAAGAATACGCGTGGTGACCTTCTTCCAGTATTTCAATCCATTGCACACATACAAGTGTACAAGTGCACATAGAGAGACGTGTGTCACGGGGCAATAGTAAGGAAGAAAAAAAAAAAACAGAACCAAGAACACGAACTTTAGCATATGATTTATGGCTAGAAGTCGTACCAAAATTTTTAAGGAACTGCACGCCAGGCGACCTTGCACACGCAATATGGCGATATATGCATTGTCTGAGACGTCATCTCTCCCACCGGGCAAACTATTTCCCTCGTCGACTGACCCATTTCGCGAGTGGCACGTTATCAGATAACGCGGCACATAGAAAATCAATCGCACGTCAGCGGCGCGGCGGTTCGTGCGAGAAAGATCTTAGCTCCGGGAGCTTAGTTAATGTCAGAGGCGGAAGCCACCCCCCCAGAGCCAAGAATACAACGTTGCTTCCGTTTATTTTGACCTTTCTTCGGGATTCCGCGATCGTGGCGAGCCACAAAACGGGCAACCTAATTTTTCTCGACCTATTTCGCGATGAAACCCGCAGACTGACATTATATCGAGTCAGTCAGCGAGTCAGCCAGCGAGTCAGCCAGCCAGGAAAGGGACGTGGCACGGGGTAGGACGGTGAGAGCTGTTCGCGAATGCGTCGCGCGGCGACGGCGTCGAGGTCAGAAATTCTGGCCGCGCCACTACTGACGAGCCGCGGTGGAGCGCGGGGTGGAATGCAAATGATCAATTAACCAGTTGTAAATCAATGCAGCGTGGCCGGCAGGCTTTATCTAGCAACGTTCTGTGTGTCGGTACTTGGCTAGTCTAATGGCTGCAGAGCCCGGGCCAGCCTGGCCTCTCATCCCATTCCTCCTTTCCCAGCCACTTCACCCGGCCATCCCTCTCCTTTTCATCCATCCCTCGTTAGGAATATTTATATCCAGGCCACGTTCGACTGGAGAACCTTTCGAAGCTTCGGATCGCCACCCACCGAGTGCCCTCGAATCTCGGGGTATTAGCCAACCTGGACATCGTCCCGACCTTCTTCGCTTCCGCAATTATCCCCAGTCAGATTTTCGAGATTCTCCGACTCGATAATTGTCCTCGCGATTTATATTTTTAGAACGCATCCTTCCGCTGGTGCTTTGTCTCGCGACCCCGACTTAAGCGATCGCGGCACGCCAGATCCTCTAGGTATGGTAGGTTTCGTGGGAGGTTTTAGGGTGGTTTTGGGGAGATTTGGAAGGTCTACCAGGCGAGGGCTGATACTTGAATGTGCTTGGCACGTACACTGGACGCGAGGATTCTCGAAATTCGGTCTCGTCGAGCTCTAGTCCAATCTTACCGTAGCTCATTCGAAATGCACGATTTGTGGCGAGAGACTGGCCCAATCACTGGTGGTAGTTCGCATGTCGCGTTGTAAAATGCAGGGAGAATTCCGCCGGTGTTGCGGTCGTGTAACACGTTTCCCTGGTATCTCGGATATTCGCGATATTGCGTGGAAGATATTCCAGAGAATCCCTCAAGAATTTTGAGTTCCTCGAAGATGGCCCTTTCGTCCTTAAATCAGAACGAGACACCGCAACCAAGAGAGAAAGCTCGAAAGGAGGAAGGGTGGTCGCGACGCGAAAATTGCTTCTGATTAAATTTCACAGCGGCATCGGGAGTTCTGCTGGCGTTCGCTCGCGTTGCCTGCTCGGAATCAGCAGCAGTCAGCATTCGATTTGCATTTGGCCACGTTAGATCGCGTGCCGCGCTCTCTCCTCCTGGCCACGTACTTATTTCACCTCCGAGTGTTCGCTTTTTTCCCTGGGGGAGGCTGTTTTCTTCTTTTGCTTCCCGAGCCAGTCGAAATTGCCGATAAGCATCGGGCCTCCTTCCTGAATATTTATAGAACAAATCCAGCTCTGCCCCTCTTCCTACTCTCCCTCAATTCCCACTTTGGGTTTTTGCGTGTATTTCGCGTACCTCGCTGACGATCGTTGCGTGTCTCGTTGGCACATTTGGCGTGGAGAATGCCGTGTCACGATTAGACATGTAAAAGGTCTTCGCGGCAATTACACTTTTTCCGTTTGAGCCAACATCGCTTGTACTTACTTCGCTTTTAGCGCTCACGTACATTTCACTTAAAATTTTCGCGGATACCTCTGCACTCGTGGGGAAAATCAATAAAAACCGGCTACATAACGTGGCTGCTATTATTAGTGGTTCGTAAACATGAAACAGAGTATATTTGACTTTGTGCGTGGAATTGTAGGTTGCCGTTCAAATCGCGAGGAATCTTTTCCGAGGCAGAGTGAGATTTCGTAGAGCCACACGAGCCTCGTGACCTTCGTGCGGCGCGCGTTTTTATTGTACACATGTGATAATATACGATACGATGCCCAGTGAAGAATTCCAGGATCTCGTCGAGAGAGAAAGATACCGGATAACAAACCAAGTTTCACAATGACACTTCTGGCGACAAGTGAGCTCGCTATTCATGTACGTATCTCGGAGGAAAAGTATCTTCCAGCACGGTGAAACTTCTCTAAGACACATCGGAGTTGCAAAATGTATGCGAATATTTCGCGGTAACTACGTCTTTGAGTCCGACGGACTTCTCCGGGGATTTGAGAAAGTGGATGGGTGAACAGATCGTGAATGTATCAGAGTGATTTGCAAGTGCAAGCAAAATCCTTGGAAAAGGCAGATGTCAGCGCGAGCTTGGTTCAAGTGTGTCTACACGTTGCTGTAACTTTGCACCCTGCACGGTCCCCCTTGTTTCGAGTCGTTCTCTCTCGCCTCTGCTATGCGCTCACTTTGACTTGAGCTTTTCTTCGCTCGCAGAACGACTGTTTGCTTTTCCTAACGAATGCTTCTACCATTGTATCGCATTGCTAGCGTAAAATGTAAATGCTCACTTGGGATCGTCATCTCTGACTGTTATCAGGAAATTGCAGCCATCCTGATAAGTTTCCAGAGGCACGTGGAATGGCAGAGCCGGGAGGTGAAGGTGCGACCGCGCAGTGGTTCGATGTTACTGTATTCCAGAAAGAAGGTCCGCTATCGGCGAGATGGATACTGCTGGAAAAAGAGGAAAGACGGAAAGACTACGCGGGAGGATCACATGAAACTGAAGGTAGCGTTTGCCACTCTACCAAGGGTGGTAACTAACTTTGTAGGATCAGTAGAGTGGACACTCGAGGGTCTCTCTGGTGGTGTTGGTGGGTTCGCAGGTTCAGGGAGTCGAGTGCATCTACGGCTGTTACGTGCACTCGGCAATCCTCCCGACGTTTCATCGACGATGTTACTGGCTACTTCAAAATCCAGACGTCGTCCTCGTCCACTACTTAAACGTTCCTTATCCGGACGGTGATGCAAAGCTCGCGGCGCTGCCACCGTGTCTCGCACTGCCGCCAGACAAGAAGGAGTGGACGCGAGACGAGTTGGCTTCTCAGTTAAGGCCCATGTTCCTCGGTGCAGATGACGATCCTAATAATCCTCATCTCACACAACACTCGACTCATCCCGTTGACATGATAGTTTCTCAACTGCTGGATAGACAGAGAGCTTCTTCCACTACCTCTACCAGCAGCGCTCAGCTCGCACCTAGGAGACTAACACCGGACAATCAGGTAGCACAAATCGACCGTCTCTTTTTCTTTTACATTTTCATTTTTTATACTTTTCGTTCGCTGAAAAATTTTGAGACAGTCGTAACAATGACTTATTGTGTCAGTCTTACCAATGAGTCTCCCCGCGAATGAATGGTCACGCTTATGTACCTTGAACAGGTCTCTTCGACAACCGGAGGTCAGCAACCCTCAACCACAGCCTCACCGGCACCCCGCGTGTACTCGAGACATTCCCATACGGCGCAGAGCCAACAGCCGGCTCCCTTAGTTTTAAGTTTGCAGCAAATCCAAGGAGGAGGTGGCCTTCTGATACTCAACAGTCAACCGTATCATCATCAACAACAATCGCAGCAACAGCAGGCTCAACAGCAGCAGCAGGCTCAGCAGCAAGCTCAACAACAGCAGCAGCAGCAGCAGCAGGCTCAGCAACAGGCTCAGGTGCAGGCTCAGCAGCAAGCTCAACAACAGCAACAGCAGCAACAACAACAGCAATCGCAGTCGAGTCAGTCGGTGGAGATGCAACAGGTCACCGAACAGCAAATCGTCCAGCAGACCAGCGTCGATCGAGAACAACAGACGCAGCAGGAGATCGAGGCACAAGAGAGCATGGACAGGTCAGTCGTGCAGACCTTACCGATCACTGGCACTGGATCGGAGGTGACCGATTTTGCGGAGACTCTGGACCTCAGTCAAGAGGATATTCAGAGGACTCTATCCGCAAACATGGGTCCGCCGTCACCATCGCCCTCTCCAGCCGACAATAGCATGATCAACCCGATGGATTTCATTGACTCGTCCGACGATGTTTTGGTCAATCTGGATGCGTTTGACGTTTTTGGTGATCTGCCGGAGCTTCACGACTTTGAGGTCGAGCACACGAAGACGGAGGAGAGAGGAGGTTCGGAAAACGATGTGGGATGTCATCCTGGTACAACCGTCCATATTGCGGAGTATAGTCCGGAGTGGAGTTACACCGAAGGAGGTGTTAAGGTAAGTGCACGAATCGAGATGCGTTGAAAATGATTGACGGTGAAAGAGGATTGGGGGTTGACACGATCCCTTGCATCAGGTGCTGGTCGCTGGTCCATGGACTGGTGGGAGTGGTTCGCAATCGTACTCGGTGCTGTTCGACGCCGAACCAGTCGAGGCGTGCCTGGTGCAACCGGGCGTTTTGCGGTGTCGGTGCCCTGCGCACGCTCCCGGCATTGCCTCACTGCAGGTCGCGTGTGACGGCTTCGTCGTGTCGGACAGCGTCGCCTTCGAGTATCGCAAGGCACCAGCCGCGGAGCCCAGCCCGGAAAGCGCCCTCCTCGATCGTCTGGCAGACGTGGAGTCACGCTTGCAAGGGCCTGGTCCACCATCTCCCGCAGCCCACCTCGAAGAGCGGCTGGTTGCTTACTGTCAGGTGCGTGTCCGAGTATGATGGTTGCTAAAGTCCCAAAAGGTGACCTTTTGACGGTGACCTAGCGCCTAATCGACGAGGTGTGCGAGCTAGTCGGTGGCTATAAGAGAACTTTGGGTTTGACTTTGGCTGTAGGATGCTGTCGTCCGTCCGTGGCGAGCCGGAGCGGAACCGTTACAATCCGGTGGCCCGACACTGTTGCACTTGGCCGCCGGATTGGGCTACTCCAGGTTAGCCTGCGCGCTCCTTCGGTGGAGAGCGGAAAATCCTAGTAGTGTATTGGATGGGGAAGTTGACGCGCTAAAGCAAGATAGCGCCGGACTGACGCCGCTTGCGTGGGCTTGCGCGGCGGGACACGCCGATACCGCGAGGATTCTTTACAGGTTTGCATTTGGCATCGAATGCGAGGGATGATAGGGATGAGAGCTGGTTGATCTCGGTGGTGGGTGTTCCGCGAGTGTTGTTTGTTTTGCGCAGATGGAACGCGATGGCGCTGCGCGTGAGGGATTGTCAGAACAGATCAGCGACGGAGCTCGCCGCGGAGAATGGGCATACGGCGATCGCGGAAGAACTGAATCGACTCGAAGTCCGAAGGCAAGACGAGAGGCTTTTCTTGCGACCTGCCAGCCTTAGCCCTCGGAGGCCCTCTCAAGACGGCGGTCTCGATCTGGCGTTGTGTTAGTCTCGTTTGCTATTATACTGCCCTCTTCCGTCTACACGCACATATATATATACATTCACGTCCACACGTTGACTCACACTCCTCCCCCGCCCTTCCCAGAGACCCCCTGCGCCATACCCTCCCCCCTCTTCCGTAAGGCCGTAGAGTACAAGGCCGTAAGTCATGCGAGCGTATTAATCAGGAGACGTAGCATTAAGGGGTTTATCGAAAAACACAGGTGGCTCGCCGCTGCTGGACAACATGGAATTGTTGCAAGAGGATGAGTCGTCATTAACCCTCAGCGAGCAGGGAATGGAGAGCGCTCCGACCCCTCAGGAGACCGTAGGTCCGTACCTTCCTCGTTTCCCCTTCTATATGTCTGTCTGTCTGCCTGTCTATCTGTAATTAATCGTACCTATTCGTACCTATTCGTACCTATTCGTACCTATTCGTAACTATTCGTAACTATTCGTAATACTCTGTTACTGTCTGTTTTTCAAACACGTATACACGAACACAATGATAGATTCATCGGCCTAGATCGGACAGTACTGCGCGGCCTGTGATAATCGTAGTGTCCTAGCTAAAAGTGCGTCCCTTAACTCTGTCTCTTAATTATTTCTTAACTGTTCTTTCTTTCTCTGTCTGTTTTACGCACTCTCACACCCATGCCTACACAGACCCACCCGCTACACCTACATCCAGCTACCTACGATATCCAAATCCACCTGATCCATATGAATAGACAAACACAAACATTCACTTACACCGACAATCGTTACACTCGACACACAGACACAACCGGGCACACCTTACACACGACACACAAGAAACGAATTCTTTTTCTCTCTGTGCGTACGAGACGACCGGCGGACGGTCCAGGCTCGCTGTCCTCTAACTCCTCTGAACTCTTGCAGCTTAAGCAGTATTGGTGTTGCTTGGCCTTCGTAACATGCTGGTGTTGGATGATTGCTGTGTAAACGTCTAACTTTCTTAGCCGCCTAATCTCGGCCGCTGGCAATTGTGTCCGAGAGATAGACAGGGGCTCGTGTCTCTGTGTGGGGCGAGTTGAAAAACCGGACCGTTTACTATTATGACATTCGGGCGTTATTAAGAAACCCTTGCGAGAGACACGTTTCACCGTAAAAAAAGAAAAAAAAATAACAAGAACCATTGTACCACGTGGCTGCTGTGTTGCGCACAGATTCTCTCTCTTTCTCTCTCTCTCTCTCTCTTTCTCTTTTTCTCTCTTTCTCTTTCTTTCTCTCTTTCTGTCTCTCTCAAACTCACCCTAGCAGAGCTACAGTACTTGATGCATATGCGGAGAAACGAACGAACACGATCGACTCTCCTCGAGCTCCGATTCCGAGTACATACATATTTACATAGTACGGGTGGTAGCGAGTCGGTTACCTCCCGGCAGCACATTACTACGCCATACAAATATATACGGTTGCCCACTCGTTATATGGGTGTTGTTATATTATATACCACACATTCGTTACGTTCGGTTAACGACATGTCAGATTTGGTTCATTACAAATGCGTTCACGGCTTTTAAACCTCGGTGTTGTGATCGATGTGACTTTCGACGGTCCGTACCCTACCTTTTTCGAGTTTGGCTAGGGTCGTGATTCCTTTTTATAGGGGAAGAAGACGCAAGGGTGCTGACATTGGCTGAGCAAATTATAGCGGCGCTACCGGAAAGGATCAAGAGAGCGGAAGGTGATTCTCCGTCTTCTTCCTCGCCCCCTCCAGTGCCGCCGCCCTTATCACCCCTAGAGGACGCTTTGATGGAGCAAATGGTAAGTACACGATCCTTCACGCTGTCCGGCATGCCGCCGTCAATTCGACGTCTCTTGCGCTTTTTCACGCGCATACACTTTCTTCCGATACTCATCTTGCTTTGGTGATCTTCGTGCTTATAGTCGCTCGATTCTGGAAAATTATTCAACTCGTATCGCGAGTGCAGTGGAGGGGCGGCATCGGTCTCGGATGCCGACGCGGATGCCAGTCCCTCGAGTCCTTCTAGCAGTTGTCTCACCCCCGAATCACCGTCACCACCAGCAGCCAGCGCAGACTTTTGCGAGTTCTTACAACTACAATTGCAACTTGACGGAGGTAGCGGTCACAATGGCCGCTACTATTCGCCTGTTGGAGATCGCAAGTATGCTAGCATGATCGGCTCGAGTCTTTGCGGAAATGTAACAGGTGGGGGCAATCACAACGGCGACGGTAGCGAGGCTGACCTCAGCAGACTCACCCTTTCGGATCGTGAACAAAGAGAGCTCTACCAAGCGGCGAGACTGATTCAGAAAGCCTACAGGAATTATAAGGGACGCCAGAGGCAAGAGGAAGCTGAAAGACACGCGGCCGTTCTCATCCAGCAGTACTATCGTCGCCATAAACAGTACGCTTATCATAGGTAAACGTTTCTTTTAGTTTACTTTCTTTTACGTTTTCCCTTCTTTCTCTCTGCCCCGCTCTATTCGGCCTATCCATCTTTTGCTCTGTACGAAGCCTCGCAAAGTTTTCCACCCGTTACCATTCAACGCCAAGAAGGCGACTCGCAAAGTCCACGTGAATTATATGCTTGTCACCCCGCGTTTCACCCCTTGGAACTTAACGTAAGATTGTTCATGAGCGAAATGATTAAATTGCTGGTGGTATGTCGCGGACTGGAACGTTAGTTTTAATAAGCAGCAATTAATAACTTGGGGTCGGGGCATAGAGCATTGCGGGCCAATTTAACGAGCCGGCCAAATCCAACGAATTCCCCTGGAAAGTTGGTGCACTCTATATACCACATCTTCGGCGAAGCTTTTAATTGGCGTCGTAAATAATTCGGAAACTTCGGCAAGTTCCCTTACCTTTGCCATGGCGTGGCCCGAATACGAAATTAGCCTGGCATTAAATTAATAGGACTTTTGTTCGAGATAAAAGGGAAGCTCCTTTCCTACTGAGGATTGGACACTCGGCACGTCCTCGCGTTCTCGTTCCCAACTTGACGAATGCGGTATGGTTTAAATTGCAGGCAAGCTACGAAGGCGGCATTGGTGATACAGAATAACTATCGAAATTACCGGGCACGTCCGGGGTCAGCGAGCCCGAGGCAGCAGGCGGTACATCAGCAGGCAGCGCACCAAGCCGCCCACCAAGCCGCGAGGAAGATCCAACAGTTTATGCGGCAATCGAAGATCAAGTGAGTATTGGAGCGGTGTGCGTCCTGCATTTCTTGTTGCAACGATGTGCACGCATATTAGTTATGTAGACTTCTTGTTAGCACGCGAAAGGCTTACCGTACGAAAGACATCTAAAGTTCTAAAGTCTCCCTCTTCTGTGTGTACTAATGCAGCTTGTCGTGGGACGAGTCACGACCGGTAAGTAACGACAACAAGTAGGGCGATTCTTCTCTCGGCAAAACACACACACTGCTCGTCGTGTATCGCTCCCGTATCCCTCGTTCTAACTGGGTACTAGCTCGTTCGCTTTCACCAGGATGATCAGAGTGCACCCTGTATCACGAGAGACACCGAATAACGAAAAGTCAAATTCAAGTTAGCTTCGTCTCTTGGTGTTACGGAATGCATTACGGTGCTTCGTGTTTCTTGTGACTCGATGTGTTAACCGTGTTGCCAAGTATCTCCATGTTCCTTTACGGAGCTTACGACATAGATCCAGAGAGTTACCACTCCAATTATCACTTTGCGACACTCCCCCTCGCTTTTCTTCTGCTCTCAGCGAAAGTCAAAGAATAGAAGGTTTCTCGTAAATCATTCGCGCTCAAATCAATTAGTCTCTTGTCACTGGGGAGTTCGGATAGCGCAAAGTGTTAATTGCGGATAGATTAGATGGCGCTCGTTTGTCTTGTTGTTGACGTCTTCTTTCGGAGTGCTTGATCATTCAGTGTCATGTATGCACTTGTGCGAAAGCATCCGGCGACAGCGCGGTTGAACGCTGGTCTACATGAGTGATGCGTTTCTCGAATTAGGCTGCAGAACGCCAGGGCCGCCGCAAGCGGGAGCGTGAGGCCGCAAGCGGCCAATTCACGGGCGGTTGCTGTCCCCCAAAGCTCGCCCTCATCTAGCCCAGGGGCCAGCCTAGTAGCCGGCAGCCCAGAGGCCCCTAGGTGGCGGCCAACCGAACGCTCCTGAGCAGATCGCTTGCCAGCCTGCTACAGAATAGCAGAAGCCTACCAGCCGTCGGCGTCGACGTCGGCGTCGGCGTCGGTCCAGCCCAGCTTTCCTGTCCTGGTCACACACTGCAAGATGTGCTGCCCTATCCACCCGGTTCACCGACGAATCAGAGGATCTTGGGATGGACTGTGGTCGTGACGATGGGAGCCTCGCTTTCTTGATGCCCGAGTCACCGACTCACACGCTTTCTGCTCGTCACACCCTCAGTCAACTGTTCCTGTCGCTTTACACCTGACAACATACTACTACCACTACCAGCACCGACACCTTCTCTCGCCACTGCTCACTTCCACAAGCTTCCTTCCGAGTTGGGAGACTCTGTTCCATCCTCCTTCACTTCTTCGCTCTCTAGCCCAGATCCTGAGACCTTAGCCGACTACTGCTACTTCATCATCTATCTACTACCTTCTTCACGTTCCTGTTCCTGCTTGTCCCTCAGTCGACTCCACTGACGAGTGGTACACACCAGAGGTACGTAGTCCAGATGGCATGCGCGGGTACCTACGTACGTAAGGTACCCGCGTCTGCGAGTCCAGTCAACATATACATACATACTTACATATTATTCACGTATGGATAAGTAGAGCGGATAAGTGAATCCGCGAATGAGATCGATTTGAGCGGAGCACCTTGGTAATGGGTGATCGGCGTGCCTTTGGCTTCAGGCACCGATCTCTGAATGTATCTTCCGAGCGAAGTACAAACTTGCGGCTATGCTTTGCCCTCAGAGTGGAAGAGGCTCTCTCGAGCTGCACGTGGCTGGAAGCACTGGTAGTTTTTCTCTACTCCTTGCTACCGTTCGCTATCAGTACACGTGAGTTTAGCGCCGTTCGTAAGAGCTTTCTTCTTCTCCTCCTCCTCCTCCTCGTTATCGATCGAGCGCATCGAGGTTTATCGTGAGCGATTCCTTCATTTCTCCTTTTCAGTTCGACGACACGCTATGAGTGTGATGTACGTAACTCGTAGGGGATCTGAGCGCGAGAAGAGCGAGAACCGAGCCGAAGGAACGTGATAATGATAATCCGCGGATATTCCTAACTGCGGAATCTTTTTTCTATAATGATGATGATGATGATGATGATATTGATGATGATATTGATGATGATGATGATGATGATCTAGGCTTGTTGCAAATCTGGTTTATATTTTTCTGCAATATACGGTTTTACAGTGTGGAGCTGGCGGCGGTGGTGGTGGCGACAGCGGCACGGAGATCGAAAGAAAGATTTATCGTTGATGAGGGGTTCGCGTTATGGGCCGCGCGAGGTGATCGCTTTTTCGTACGTTTGTTACGTTTTAACTCGTTGGTAATCGCATCGCGGTGCATTATAGTCTCGTTTGGTTGCCGGGAGTCGGTTGAGCGATTTTAGAACACATTGCACGATGCATGTATTTTATGGGACCGCGCGCCAGGGTCCCTCCCAATGCTCGAGGACTCTCGGTGCATTGTTTAAGATCCGCGCAGATGCAGACAATCCGATCCTGTATCGTCGATTTTGGCTGGCAGCAATGATCTCTTTCGCGCGCACGGGGTTTCTTTGTTCGTTGGGCCGAAAACGATTCGGCGCGACGCGTAGGATGTGAAGCTATTTTACAAAAAAAACAGTTAGGTATATCTGACAATGAGATACCGTAGGTTGAGTGCGAGTACGAGCGTGAAAGGGAATAAATGCCTAAGAGCATGTGTGCCTGTGAAAGGGAAAGAAAGAATGTGCGAATGGGTGAATCGAAGGCTGCTTAGATGGAAGGAGATTAGGAAGAATTAAATGAGAGAAAAAAAAATTTAAGAGCCCTTTTCTCCATTAGGAGGGCACTTCATCCACGGGCTGTGCTTAAAGTCACAGTATAATCAACTTCGTAGCGTTACACTAGAATAAGATAGTCGATTACATTGTTACAAACTACCTACCGTTTCTCTCTCCAGTAGGGGATTTTTTTAAAGGTTCTTTAGATTATTCTAGAGGTAATGACGAACGAGGCGTGTAGGGAAGGCGAAATGCATGTGTGTATTCCGCAGACCCGGGGCACAGCCGTGGTGTACCCGCGTTCAAGTTGATTAAGAAGACAAAAGTCCATTGTGATAAAATTAATGGTGATCCAAGAAAGTATTTCTGCGAAAAAACAAAAGTGAAGAGAAGGCGAGGAAGAGGGAGAGAGAATATCCACGTCTCGACGTCCACCGGACACACGAGTCGCCGAGACGGAGACAGACAGACAGACAGAAATAAATCCAGGGTGGCGAGTCGTAATTAAGCCATCGGTTAGTCAGTCAGTCAGTCAGTTGATTGCTTGATTTGTTAGTTGATTGGTCGATCGGCCGATGAGGAGGTCAATGTTGAGTGAATCGAGCCAAGTGGGAGAAAGAGAGAGAGCGAGAGGGGGGTGGGGGTGGGGAGGTGAATAAGTCGATTGAGGACACCACCAGGATGTGATCGATATTGGACGGCAGGAATCGTTAGGTGTATCAATATCTTATCAATTAAGAGTTATCGACCCTCGGCCGATACGACGAGGTATCCAAGATTGTCGTGATCTTGAGAAGGTGGGTGGTTGCAGGGACTGTAGCGATGTAATAGCGAAGCGCAATGGAAGAGAAAGAGAGAAAGAGAGAGAGAGATAACAATATTGTACACACGAGTCAATTCCAACGAGCATTTTCATGCCACTATAAGCTTAAAGAATTATTAGTTATATTAAAATGGTGGGGGGGAGGGATGCGACGAGATGGAAGCGGATGCAACAGAGAAAGCAAGCAAGAGACGACAAATTCTTACACGCTCTTTTAAAATCATTGTTAATGCATTAATTGATTAATTAATTAATTAATTAATCACGATCCTATCGATAGCTTAATGGCGAGGCGAGTAAAGTAACAATTATTATATACACAAAACTATTACTATATTCATATTTTTGCTTATTACACACTTAAGAAACTATTAAACCGAGGGCTAGCGAATCTATTGTAGCGGAAGGTTGCGAAGCGAAGAATAGAGAATGAAACGAGCGATGGATAGGATAACTCGTGGATAGGAATATTTTTGGGCCCGTCGTGCTCGTGCAACTTGTCTTCGTGGGCGGCGCGACGGCGAGACGAACTTGAATTTTGCGGCGCAGAGAGTGGCTACACAAACTTGCGGGTTTGGTGCACCGAAAATGAGAGGTGGATAAGGTTGGTTATGGAGAGTGCGCGGTATAGGGCTGGTGGCTGGGTATGCATCCCAGAGTCGGAAAGAGAGAGAGAGAGAGAGAGAGTCGATGAGAGTCGATGAGAGTCGATGTGAGGCACCACGATGGAAAATATTTCACAAGTTTCCCATTATTCTACTATTTCTCCAATCGCATAATTAAGCAACAAAAACACCATGTACACCGCGTACACCAGGGGCAAGTGGGATGGGTGGGAAAGGGGAAAGTTATTTAGTGCGGGGATAGGGGGGGTCTAGAGGTGCTAGGGTCACGGTTGGTAATAAGGGATGGCGCTGAAGAAATATAATATTAATTAAAAGACATCGCTAGGGTAGGCGCTTCGAGGATACATAAACTTTAAAAGTCACTTAATTAACAAATTATTCTCAAAATATAAAAGTTTAATAAGTAAAGAAAAAATTTTTAAATCTACCTAAGAAAGCCAAGAGTCAAAGACGACTAGATAATAGGAGCCGCATGGCCTAACTGCTGCCACTTTAATTAATTAAATAATTAATTATAACTTTATTACTACTCAATTAAACTCGATACAGATGAGATACAAGAAAAAAAAATAATATGTCATGCCAGTTTTCAAATTAACTTTCTAGATGCAGAGACGAATCAGTAGGTATATAGCGGAACTATTAAAGAAAGAAACTTCTCTTCTAATTGGGAATGGTTGATTCGCGCTATAGATTCGAATATTTCCAATTGTCCAGTCTCCAAAAGAATCGCACGAGATATTTGCGCGCAACGAGATGTCTCCTGGTTCGCCTGTCGCGAACGAGCAAAATTTCTACCGCAAAAATGTCAAAGCTCCGCGAATTCGGCGAAATCGACGAAATCGACGAAATCCAAAATTTCCGCGTAAGCGAAGAAAAAAAGCGAGAATCGATGAATCATGAAAAATCGCGAAAAAAATCCGTCAATCAGAAAGCCGCGAAGGTACTGAAAATGCAGCACAGACGTCTAGGCGCGCCAGGGTTCGATTTCGTATGAGATATGATAGGGGAAAGCTTCTCTCGACGAGGCGCGCCGAGTGACAGCCCCATCCGAGGAGAATCCTAAGAAATCGTCTCCCCATCCAGGCGACGACTGGCCCTCGAGCCCGCTCGAGGCAAGCTTTTCCACATATTATATATATACATTATGTATATATATCTATATATATATACATATACACCTTAAATATGTATATATGTATACATCTATATACAAGAATATAAATATAAATATATACATATACATATATACATACATATATTTTTTACAGTAAGAAATCCGCAGTATATCGTCGAAGCACATTAGACGCTTTCCTTCTAGTCTTAAAAAGAATAAAACGGGCGAACGCAATCGAACCGCGTTGGCAGCTCACGGGACATCTCTTGTCACCCGCGTCTGTATCACGATGTCGAAAGGGTCGAAACGATCGGATCGGTGCCTAGCTCATCTTCTACACACGTCGACACGGACACAAAGGCCACACATACACATACACATACACGTACACAGCCACACACATTGACAGAAAGAGGGAGAGAGGGAGAGAGAGAGAGCACACAGGTTGACACGGAGAACATACGTACAGAGACATATACAGACACAGAGACACACTGTTCCTTGATTAAGACGGTCACTTTGTACCTGCTTGCTGCCTGCCTGGCCCGTGTGCGCGTTGCACAGCATATTTCTAGTCTTATCGAGGCATCGTACGTCCTCAATCTTTCTCTCAATCTTTCTCCGTATCTCTATCACATTTTCTGTCTTATTCTACTTGATTCTATTCGATGCTACAACAATACTATTCTACTCTCTACTCGAATGATATAACGTCCAAGCATGCCGCGTACTTTCGTTGTGATAAGGTGCGACCCACCGATGCGTCGTCGTTTTTCTACACGGTATCGAGAAGAGCGTAACCGCCGACGATCGATTTATCCGTTCTTTCTTGAATCCCGCTCTCGACTTCGCGGAAAGGAGCGATGTATTATGAAATCCCGGAACGTTGATGGTTTCGACAGCTGTTTCGACATCTACATCCAGCCGACGCACGCTGCGCCCCGATATTTTGCTGATGGTTGCCGATCTACGTGCCTCGGAGAATCGTACTCGATCGGAATGGGACCCGATCGAATTATCGGGTCGGGTTATCTCTGGGTGAATTACTGGGTGAATTATTGGGTGAAACGTTGGGTGAAACGTTGGGCTAATCGGTGGCCGACGATCGCAGGTAATTACGCTACGGCTCGAATGGATCGCAGGTCGCGCCCTCGGCCGAATTTCGAGGCGCAGCTGGCAATAATTTAACACGTTCGTGCTACTTTTAGTGGAAACGAATAATGGTAATAAAGGCTCCATCTCTTGTAATATTTTTATTATCGCAAACGTAATATTACATTATTAAATTATATTAAATAAAGGATTACGCCACTGTTTATTATTTATTGACTAACGTTCAACTAATATTGTAAATAATAACGAAAATATTTTATCTATATTTCCGATCCGGGGGTGCCGGGCGGGGCAGCGTATATTACCTCTTGTCCGCCCGCGGCGATCGCGCGCGATCGCCACGCGCCCGCCCCTCTATTGTTACACCATTTCATCATTGCATTTAATAAATTATATATTTATTGACCCATTCACCTTTTGACTTACCCCTGCGAATTCGCTCGTTTAACTGTAGCTCAACCGTGTCCTGGAGCCAGCCGAGCGCAAGACTCTTCACTCTGTTGGACGATCACGCACCAAGGGGACAAGGTAATTTGAGCACTTCCTGTCGAGAAGTTTGCTACACGCACAATTAATCACACGCGGGCCCTTTGTTCTTCCGCAACAATTTATTTAAAGCATACAAACGGTACAAACTTGATTGTTGAGTCACTTGTTGAGTATAAATTAAATTAAATTACGCGGATATCGTGTGCTTGCGAGGGGAAGGTGAGATAGGGAACTGACAGAAGGATCATCCAAAGGGTAAGACTGGAGAGAACGACAAGAGATAGATAAGAGACAGATGGAAGAGGGTCCTTTTAAGCTAGAGGTTCAAGATCGACCGACGTTCAAGATTCCAGAGAAAACTTTCCAAGGACCGCGAATGCGGATGAAAGTCGTCGAAACTTTTTGAGCGAAAGGACTAAACCATTTTGTTACTTTCGGGCCACGAACGAGCACTGACGAGTCCAAGTCGTATTCGTGGTCCGTACTCAAGGAGCTTCCGCGCTAACAAGATTGTAAGATTAGCTCATAAACACAAACACCTAATGTTAAAAATACCTAACGAAGCAAGCGGTTAACGAATATTTCACCCTCCTCTCTGGCCACGATAGTGTCGCTCAATTCTAGCCGTCGATGATTCGCGTCGGGGCGGAAGTCCCTTCGAGCAAAGTACGGACCATGCGGGGCCGCGAGATCAGCGATCAGAAAATTTGGACGCGATGATTCTCGCGATCGCAGACAACAATGTTACCGGTCGAAGTGACGGCGACGCCCTCGAGGCCTTTGAACTCGCCGTCGCCGCTACCCCAGCCTCCAAAGGCCTTGAGAAACGCGCCCTCTGGACTGAACACCTGAATCCGATTGTTACCGGAGTCCGCAACGACGATGTATCCCTGGTCGTCGACAGCGACCCCCCTAGGGAACTTGAACTGACCCTCGTCGGAGCCCTCGGATCCGAAGGAGGTCAGCACGCGCCCGTTCACGTCGAATATCTGCACCCGGTGGTTGTTGCCGTCACTAACGATCACTCGGTTCGTGTTGCTCACCGCGATGTAGTGCGGGTGTTCCAGCTGGCCGCGTCCGTTGCCGCAGGAACCGAATTTACCCACGAATGTGCCGTCCGATTGAAAGACCTAAGAAGCAAAGAAACATTTCTCTCTCAGGTTCTGTTTTTCTAGGAGGATGGAAAAGAGAGAAGAAATACAGCTACCTGTACGCGATGATTTTCCTTGTCGCATACGTAGATGAAACCGAGAGCATCGGTGGTGATGCCCCAAGGATAATTGAACCGGCCATCGGCGGTCCCTTGAGAGCCAAAGGCCCGTAGAAAACGGCCGGAGGGGTCGAGCACTTGGATCCGGTGGTTGTAACGATCCGCGATGATGTACTGCCCGATCCTATTGACCGCCACACCAGCGAGGCAATCGAATTCACCCTCGCCACTTCCGTACATTCCGAACTCCTTCATGAAGTTCCCATTACCGTCGAATACCTATATGCGCGGACGTAAATGTCCCAGTTAATTCACTGCTCTTCGCTCCTCGATTAGAGTCGATATTTACTTGAACACGATGGTTGGAGCTGTCGGCCACGACGATAGAGTTGTCTGGGCTGACCGCGAGGCCTCGCGGCCAAGTAAAGTGTCCAGGATCGCTCCCCCGCATCCCAAATTTGTACAGCTGTCGCCGCTTTAGCAGGTAGTGACTCCTTCGCCCATTGCTGCCATCAGTCAGTTCGAGAGAGAGAGAGGCAGGGAGAAGGAGAAAGAGAAACAAGAGGTATTGAAGGGTCTTGAACGAAATTCTCGAGATCAAGTTGAAAAAGTATGTACACTCACCTAGTGGAGGAACCTGCTGCCGCGGGTATAACGGGAGCTGCCGTAGGGGACGTGGGGGAGCCTGACGGGTTTTTTTGGTCGTCGTCAGAAGATTCAAAGGATGTTTGGCCAGCGTGCCTCAGAGGTAACCCGAGCGATAACCTTCTCGAGGTTGCGCTGGTGCTGCAAAAACAGTAGATTAATGAATCTCCTAAAGAGTTCACCCTTTTTCACAGTCTCTATATAATATTTAGCATCCCATTGATGTCGGTCGACGGTCGACGGTCGACGGTACCGATTACGAATCAGCAGATCCTTTCATCGCGATATTGAATCTCTCGACCGATTAGGTTGCTTGGAAGGTTTCGAAAGAAAGTTTCGATATAATTAGTAGAGTCTCACCTGGACGACGGGATATTGGAGGAAGTAGAGGGTGGCTCCTTATCCTTGGTGGTGCGGTTGCCGTATTTGTTCTTGAGGTATCTGGCCCAGGAGCTAAGCGCGGCGCCGTCCTTTTCGGCGCCGGCAGTACGCTCACGCTCGGGGCTTGGTTCCCGCGATTTGAGAGCGTGAGTGCTGCGACTCCGGGCCAGCTCGGATCCGGCCCCATATTTCGCGGCGAGGTACGCGTTCGGCGACTGGGTCGTCGGCGAGGCCGGTTCCTCCTCGAGGTCCAACTCATCCCCGCCGAAATTGTGGGAGCTTCGCGAGCGCGCCAGCCGCTGCCTTCGCTCCTTGAGGGCGGCGTACCGCGACCTCGCCGAAAGCGGGGACTCGGCTTCGACCTCCGCTTCTCGTTCGCGTTCTCTTTCCCTTTCTCGTTCCCTTTCGCGATCCCTTTCTCGTTCTCGTTCTCTCTCGCGCTCCCGTTCGCGTTCGCGCTCCCTTTCGCGATCTCTTTCCCGCTCCCGCTCCCGTTCCCTCTCTCGCTCCCTCTCTCGTTCCCTCGCCATCATTGCAGCTTGACTCCTGCTCTTGTTCAGGAACCTGGAACAACGTGGACGCGAGCCGGGCTCGTTCAGATGTTCGGCTTCCGTTAAGGGTGGTGGTTCGTTACTTCGCTATAAGGATGGGAGGAGGACACTGCTCGTCGTCGAACTGTATTACTTCCGTTCTACACGGAGGGGAGGGGGGATGTTGTGTCAGTCGGGATCATGTTTTTTAGAGCAATCGAGTCTCCGTAGTCGACCGATGAATTTGCGGTTTTTGACGACCGCCGCGGAAGCTTCTGGTTACTCTGTTACTCTTCCGGAGGAAGGGCCAAGCGGAGGGTTCCTCCATCCCGCGATTGTTAGCATCCGGCTTCACCCGTGCGAATGCCGGTAGAAGGAGCATTTACAAGTGAAAGGGGATGATCGATAGATGCAGTTTTTTTTTGTCACAGCGCAATTTCAGTTGTACAGTAGAGATACGGGTCCGAGGGTGAATTTGTAAAATATCCATCGCGTTGCCGCCAGATTCTGTCGACTATTTTGCAAGTGTGATGTGCGAACCACCGCCATAAAACCTTGCAGGTTCGAATGCCGCGGATATTAATCATAAAATTCTGTAAGTACCGATGGTTGGATAACGTATCTCCGATATGTACCAACTCGTACGTCAATTGGCTATTTACTGTGCCGTACATCAATCCACGATTATCACGAGTATCGTACATCTGATAGATCGTTTCTTTATCACCGCGGCCCATAACTCGTGCACGCTGCAGTTTCGATCCAGAGATATCTTGTTTCAAACCACGAATAGAGTGTAATCCCATTCCGAAAAAAGCGAATGTTTATAGTCGTTCATTATCAGTCGATTTTCCTTGGGCAAAAGAATTTTCATTTCCGCGGCTGGCTCGAGAGTCATTGGATTTTTAAGGATAGCTTCGCCGAAGGGAAAACGACAGCGAGCTCTGCAGCCTCTTTCTAGTGCTCGTCGAGAGCGCACTTCGCGTTTTTACTGCTCCATGCGTTCCTTTCGTCTGACCAGCCACCGGGCTAAGCTACTCAGCCCGCTGCGCTTTCCATCTGCTTGCTCAATTTGCGGAAGACGATAAAACTTTTCCGTAGATCAGGCCTGCCTTACGTGTTACTCGGAATATTACACTCGACAACCCGAATACTTTCGCAGCTCTACTCCCGTTAACCCATATTTCTCGTGAGCCGCACGTAAAATTTCCACGCTATTGGCGTTTCAGTTGCATGAAATTTTTGCGAACTTTACTGCGGGCCGTGCTCAATTCCGGGAGAAGTTATTACATCGAAGCACGAAGTAATCGGTATTAGAGGGCAATCCCTAAAGAGAATTAGCATTTTAGTGGCGATCGCTACGCGATCAGTAGCCCACGGATTGATGGCTCAATTTTGAGATTAGTTCGGATCGTAGTTAATTCAGTTGTGAAAGAGAACGGTATTGGAATAATATTCACGATTGCAGTCGTGCTTGCCTCGGTACCGATATAGCCCGACGCACTATCCACTAACGACAGGAAGATATTTATAGTAACAAACGAGTTATATTTAGCTCTCATACTCGCATGCCTCCGGACTTTCCGTATCATGCACAATGCGGTCAGTTCGGATTATGATACTCTCCACGTATCATTACACGTATCATTACACGTTCACACGAGACGAGACACTACCAATCACTGTCGTACACGACGCACAGCAAAGACAAACACTCTGTTAAACGATTGCAAGTCCGACGAAAGTAATAGAAAAGAAAAAAAACGAATTTCAAGACAACACGTAATAAGAGACCCTCGTCGCGGGGAGCTGGAGAAATCTCGAAGCATGAGTCGCCTGACACGTGACAAATGGCGGGTTACTGACACGAGTTATCATGGGCTCGATGATGAATTAATATGCAGACGTTTATCGAAAGCTACCTTGGTATCGTTTCATATGCGATTCTAACAAGTCGAAGGCTGCGGACTTTGCCGCGCTATGCCATGTCGTTAACAGTTCCATCTCGTAACTTTTTTTATATTTCTCGATCACCACAGCAAATGGTAACTTACGACTGGTCGAGGCTCTTGGCGCCGCCACGCCGATCGACTATTACCTTCTGCTCGTACTAACATATTCGTCGAATGTGCTGTAAATTCATGGTGTGAGCGTGCGTGCATCTTGAGGTGAGACGAGAAGACAGAGGGAGGTGTCTGGGACTTATTTAATCGATTAATCGGACATTCGGCTGACCGCTCACATCGAACGTCCAGTCTGTTAGTGTAATAAATTAAATTGCATTTTCCTCTTGACAACATCGACGAATCCGCGCCTCGGGGTATGGTACACGACACTCAATATACAGTATACTTTAGAGATAACAGGGGTAAGGTACACAAAATACTACAAAAAAGTGCTTGACTGAACACTGAACATAGGGCGGAAGAGAGAGGTTGGTAAACACTGAGATACATGAACAGAGATAAAAAGAAATACGAAGAAGAAGAAGAAGAAGAAGAACAAGAAGAAAAAAAGAAGAAGAGTAATTGACGTAGAAACTATACAGGCGGGGTATACCCGACAACCTTTTCCATTGTTACGATTAAACTGAGGACAAGTTGAGAGGGAAATAAATAATACGAGTTATCACAAAGAAATGCAGTTTATTTACCACACCAACAAACTGACGCAAGCCTATTCGCTAGGAAAAAAGTACAAAAACTTATGATAGAACATTCTGGGGACCGCGAGAACCGGCTGTCAGCGGCGGCGTGTCAGACCAAGACACGCGACGGCTGCCAGACCAGTTATCGTGGCCCACAAGTGGGAACGATTTTGAAGCTTGAATTTAGCGTGGATTTAAGCTGCTTGGGAGGACGGTATTCTCACTACATACTCGTCTCGCGGTCCGTGAATCGCGTTTCGCGGTTCTCGCGATACACCGAATCGCGCTCGTCACTACGAAAGCCAACGTGTGTATACTGCCAACCTATTATACTGTACTTTTGAGCAATGCAGCAGGCAGGACCTTAGGGGGTTGCCGGATGATCGCGCGTTAGGAACGAATAGCCGCCCGGTCATACGTAGTATGCACGTATTCATTCTATCACAAAATATCAAATGCAGTTTTCGCAACTGTTACGCGATTAACATTATAGTCATTAGCGGTGTCCGACCCGTATATTATACAAGATGTATACCGTATCTCGGACGTGATAAAGTATGCTGGTACACGTACATGTATATTGTGCCGGACCAGTCCCGACGAGTCCACGGGTATCGATTGGAAGACAAAAGGGGGGTTACGGCCGTTCCGTGCAGCGGTTCTGCGCTGTTATTCAAAGACTTCTCTTCTTCCCTCTTTCTTTTCCTGGAGAGGGCCAGAAGGGAAAAGAAAGGACGACGACGCGTAGAGGTCGACAAAAAGGTCGACTCTCCAGAAGGAAAACAAATGGAACCCAGTGGCGGGAAAGTGCACTCGGCTCCTCTCGACCCAAGGAAAGGCCAAGTCGAAGACGAAGAAGAAGAAGAAGAAGAAGAAGAAATGGAAGCAGACGCAAAAGCAGAAGAAGAAGAAGAAGAAGAAGAAAAAGAGCGTCGGGGCTAGGAACTGCTGCACCGGAAGCCCGCGCTATAGGGTAGTCTCGTCCGTTCTCGTGGAAATAATGCCGGTAGTCGTAATATCGTTGTCAGAGAAGTAGTAGAAAGTCTGCAGTCTTTGAGAAATCGGCAATCCCGACGGACATCGAAGAGAAAAGTCGCGTGCGCGCGCGACGCAGAAACGACGGATAATAACGTAGAGTGTGAGAAAATGAGGGAGGGGAAGGCATGGAGACACGTATAGTATAGGGTTAGAGGAACAGATTGGTTAGAACGCTATAACACAGTACGGACACACAGAAAACGGTGGTTACCATTTGCATCGGTATACTGATATCGACACCAGCCGTATCCCCGTGCTCGTTGGAACTTTTGCTCTCTTTTGATTGGGTAGCGTTCGCGACAATCGCGCCATTCTCAATGTTAGTTTTCAGTACGAGGTCGGTCGTTTGGGAACGAATCGTGCTCGCTTCGTCCGTCGTGCCTCGGGCCTCCTGATCTCTGCCGACGGACGTAACGCCGTCGACCTTGTTTAGTATCACCCACCCGTTCTCGTCGATTTCCATCGTCTTGGATGCCTTATCGGCCACCGTCGAGTCTTTGCTCGCCTCTCGACCCGCCTCGCCCACCACCGAGGATCTATCCTCTCTGTTAGTTCTCTCCCTAACGGAGCCCTTACCACTCGTCATGGTTTCCGTCCGTTTCTCGAGCTGGATCACCGCCGTCGCCACCGCCGCATCCGTCGAACCTCTCCTCTCACCACGCTCATCTCGAACCTCCTTGGGCGAGGCGGAGGCCCATTCCGATTCGCTCTCAGATTCGTCGGAGACGAGCCAGCCGTTCTTCCCGATGCTACCCTGCCTGTCCCGGTTTCGCGTCAAACTATCCGTGGATCTCGAGCCACTCAGGCTCTGGCCAGATTCGCTGTTGCTGCTTGTTTCGCTATCTTCTCGTTTCAGGGTATTCATGCTCTGAACGATATCGTTTCGCGCCTCTTCTCCCGACTGTTCATTATCGTCCGGCGAGTCGTTGTCGGTATTCTCCTGGTCCTCGTCAGGCTTGAAAGTTCTCCCGATTTTCTGAGGGTTCTCAGGGTTCTCTGCCTGCAGATCCGGGTCGGTAATCACCCATCCATTATCGTCGAACAGTTCCTCGATGCTCTTCTCGCCGATTATCGAGGAACTACGCCGTCTCGCAGTGTCGTCGTATCGCAGTTCCAAGCTGCTGTTAGCCAAATTGGTTTCGGAATGAGGTGGATCCGTTGATCGCACACTTAATACTGTGGTCTCGTTATCGCCATCGGTTTCGGCCGACTCGCTCGAGGCCTGGTCACTGCCGGAATCAGTCTTCTCGTTCTCCATCTGCTTCTCTCCCTCTTTCCCCGGGTTTCCTTGGTCAGAATCAGTCTTTTTGGTTTTTATGTTGCTATTCTCGTCCCGTGAGTAGTCTTCTTCCTCTTCGCTCTCGGAGGTGCTTTCGGTGTCGGGGTCGGTGTCACTGTCGCTATCGCTCTCCGGGTTTGCCATGCTCGCCGCGTTTTCCGTGTTTGCCGTGTTTCTCGTGTTTACGGTGGACTCTTGCGAAGCCTCCCTCCGCGAGTATCTGTCGGAACTGTCCTCTCTGGAATGGTCGGTGCTCGAGACGACGACGGCGGTCGAGGCGGAGGTGGTGGCGATCAGAGAGTCGTCCGGAGGCTCCGAGTTGGATCTGTTCGTTTGGAGGCTGTCGTCAGTGAGGGCGGTGGTATCTCGCTCGCTCGACGAGCGCGAGGGTGGGAAAGATGAGTTGAGTTCGTTCCCTGAACGACCGTCCACTATCGCGGCTCCCTTGGCCACGCTGCGGTTCTCTACGCGACTATCACCGCGATATGACCGGGTGGTGGTACCATTGAGATTTGAGGGGCTATTCACGGAGGGGGAGGAGGATGAGGTGTGAGACGTTTCGTCGGTGTCCGTACTACCGTCCGTGAGGGTTCTATTACTCGAGGAGTGCGGTTTAACCCTCAATGCGTGCGCACCGTCGCTATCGTAAGCCGCGCTGCTAGCCGCGTTTTTATCGTAATCCTCGCTACGATTGACGGTTGTCGGTTCATCATTTGCGTCAGTAAACGTCCTAAAACGATTACGCTCGTGGGGGTTACTGGAATTAGAACTGGCCTGATGAGTCTGACCGTGAGCTACGTGTGCTACGAACCTGCTGGTGTAGCCACCGGGCGTCGTCAACGGGGTAGTTGCTGCGCTCGTACCCGTCGTTGCCGTCCCTGTACCTGCCCCTGTCCCTGTCCCCGTCACCGTGTCCCGAGACACCGATTGCGCGGGACTTCCTCTCGGCGAAGAATACCTGAGACACGAGTGACCGCTCGAAATACTCTCAAGTTCAACTCTCTCACTCACTCTCCTTCTCTCTATCGAATTTAACCCTTTCTCCTACTATTTCCATCCAACTACTATCCGAAAGAACATTTCCCCTATATTGCAATTTTGGACACATAGAAAAAAAAAGCATTCGAGCCAATTGGAAAAAAGTCGAGGAATTCTTTTAGCGTGGACGCCAACCCTATTCCCTTCTCCTCGGGCATACCCAACTCGCAAAAAAAGTACAATAAAGAAAACCGGCAGTATGTAGTATTAGGGTCTGCAGAGACTCCCGGTAAACATAATAGAAAAAGAATGTGATATCGGGCGCGCTGCTGGCAACGAGAGAGAGTAACCCAGCAGCGTCGTTCAGAGTCAGCCGAGTCAAATTCGTTAAATCCGGATACATATGTATCCCGAAGAATAGTGGAGTAGAATTGTAGGAATACTTGCCTGGTTGAAGGTGAATCCTCTTTGCTGCCGCGGCGCGCTTCGGCGCTGCGAGCGAGCAGAGGTCCAATGTCCGTGCGTGCCATCGCAGATTCGCTCCGTTGTCGATCCTGAGTTGATGAGGTCGAGACCGAGGGGGTGGCACTCGAGGGGTGTCCATCGGTTTCCGATTCCTCCTCGGTCTCGGATTCCGTCTCCTCGGAGGAACTGCTGGTTTCCTCTTCTTCCTCCTCCTCTTCCTCTTTCTTCTTGACAGTGGAGTCCTCGCGTTGGTTGGCATTTGTCTGCGTTGGTGGTGGTAGTGGGGCCGCACGGTTACCTTTGCAAATTTAATACCAAACGCATAAATACATACGTACACCTTTACTCTATCCTCTACAATCCTCTGCGAGTCGGGTCTCAATTTAGGGATCATTATTAGACTCAGAGCTAACATAGTTGGCTCACGTAGAAGACTATTTACTAGTGAAAGACGAAGAATGTCTCACCTGTAGCTAAAAAACGGCTCTGAAACGGGCGCGTGACGGGAGTAGCATTGGTAGATTCCTTAGTTGGCGAAGAGGGCACGACGGGTGTCGAAGACGCGGTGGTGCTGGTTGTGGTCGTGTTAGCCGGCGGTGCCCTCGACAAGTATTTCTGCTTCATTTCCTCAGTGGTGAAGGGTGCGCCGGTGCTGCGAATTCCTGATCCCGCGGAGCTCTCCGAACCCGTGCTTGAGTCTGATGAGGCGCTCCTCGCTGCCGGCGTGTGAGTATCCGCCGAAGTTCTCCTGCGAGCAACGATATTTCAATTAACGACTTCCTTAGCTCGGTAAACTCACCATCGCGCCCTACCACCCCTGCTAGTATCGTCGAAGATTTCTCCGATGCAATTCCTACCGGCGCGGCGGCACCGATATTGGTTTACATCGCTTGATCTGCTGCTAACGAATTATTCGCGCGACCAGCTTACCCCCTTCGTGAGTTACGTACTCACTTCCATCTTACTCTCCCTTTACCTCTCTGTCTCCCACTCTTCAGTGAGCTTCAATTACTGACTGTAATCGGCTGGGCTGCCTCGAAATATTGACGATCATTAATTGGCTCTGGGTGTTCGATCTTCGCGCTGACTTTGCATCGAGAACCCCTATCCAGTTTGTACCGAAAGGCTTAAGTAACGCGGATCGGGTCTCGCGATCAACTTTCAGTCTCGACTTCGTCATCGCCCACCCTTATCGGGAGACCCATGATTAACGCACCGTCGTCGAAGTTGATAATTTGCGAAACCCTTCCCAAGAATTTCTCGTAATTAGCAGTCTACTGATTTACATTGATGGTTCGCGCTAGAGGAAAACACTCAACCTATTAAAGTTAAACCGAGCGCAGTATACGCAGACACACGCGTGGACACAAAAACCGACTGACTCGCCGCATTCTTCGTCGCCCGTGCAAAACGGCTCCTCGCTGGATTTTATCGTCCAACTTTAAAATTGTTTAAACCTGGCATTTAAATGGAAATACTCGGAATATCTTCGATGTGTTTCCACGCGGGAGAGGAAACTTTAGGGGAAGAATAAGGGAAAAAAATATCCTACCAAGGCGAGCGAACACGCCGGATGAAAATGTCGTTCTCTTAGACACAATTTTTTTTTTTCTACCCGTTCTTAGAGACATACCCTTCTTATTTCTGCGCATTTCCTTGTGCATTTTAAAAGGTAATTCACCCGGAAAGTATTTTTCCGAACACTTGGAAACTAGTTTGCGTGAGCCGAGCTTTAATGGAATTAACATTGACGGGAATTATGGAAGAATTTTATTGCTGACACCAGTGGTTCGATAACTTACCTAGCGGCTGCTGGTCTTCTTGCAGGTTCCTCGGGCTCCCGTTCCTGCGGAACTTCTCTCTGCTGAGGATGCATCGACGCAGGTGCCGCAGGCTGTCTTTCCTCCACCGTTTCCGTTGTTGTGGCTGCACTCTTGTTCTGTTTCTTGATCCTCGAGATCTCGTCATCGTCGCTGGCCTGCTTGGCTACTGCCGTTTGCACTTTCCTCACCTGTACCTGAACGGTAAACGAACCACTCGTTATCCGAGAAGAACCATGACTATCGATCGATCGGTTTCTCGTGTTAAGACTCATATTAATCTGTACAAAGTATCAGTTTGATTGGCGCATGCATGTGAGTGCTGAGTAAAATGCAATTTTTTGTTTACAGCTTTCGCGAAGAATCGAGTGGTCAAGTTGGATTCGTATTCACGGGAGTCGAGAGGATCTGTCGTAAATAAGAGCGAGAAGAGTAGAGATTTGTAAGAAGATCTATATTCTTACATTCACATTTTCCATTTGGAGTTTTCGTACAAAATGTGTGCTACACATACACACTACATACACACTACATACACTCTGTATAGTATGCATCTATGTATACATATAATATGTATAAGTTAATATATGTTCACAGTGCGCTCTCGGTTTACATGTGTGTTCGAGATCGGATTTATTCGGCGGTGTGGATCGGGGTAGGGCAGAGGATAATAATATATTCTTGGACAGCGTGACCGCGGCCATCGAATAATGAATATTTAATATCCGCCGAAGTTCATCCGACCGATATTCTAAATACGTATTTAATATAAATATTGAGCAATATTGAAATCATAATCGCCAGATTGCCCGTCAAACCGTCGCTCATTCCATCCCTTTATTTTGTCCGGCGTTATTAAGGGAATCTTTCGGAAAATTCGAGAGGGGGAAGGGCGAAATCACTGTCAAAAATAAACATCCAGTTGATAAAATTCACGGGTGGTTGCGAGCTGTTGGGCATTATTAAATATAATATTTGCCAACTGCTCCGTCTATTATGGACTTTAATCAAATAAACAGTAAGTTCAGCATTTCCCCGCGTTCTTTTGACGCCCCAAACACGCCAGCAGAGTACCAATTAAATTGCGAATTTTGCATAATTAAAATTCCAATTAAGAGCAATCACGCGGTTTCCATCCGGTTCAGGGGGGGAACGGAGAGAGACAGTGAGATTGGAAATGCGAGTTACGGTCGGAGTGCAAAGTCCGTTCTTTCTCGTTTGGAAAGCCTCAGAAATGACGTGCAGTTATAAAACTCGGTCTATCCATCGCGGGTACAGAGCTTTTCGCTTGACTCCCATTGAGCTCCGCGCAGAGATGTATTTCGTTTCCCGATCGAAGGATCCTTCACGAGACAATTCCGACGCGTACATAGGTGCTGCGTGTGGTTTCCCACGTCGCAAGACCTATGAAAACAAGGGATGTTTCTCGAACTGGGAGTCGTTTCAGAGAAGCATAACCATCGTAAAAATCGAGCCAAGACGTAGTCGCAGCTAATACATTCTCCAGTGGTTCTCGCCTCAAGAGTAAATACGATACATTCTTCTTCCCTTATAGCCCAAGCCCATTTCCATTACATTTGGAAAACGACATTCAAAGATGCTATAGACTACTTACCGAAACCAAGGCTATGCGTTGGCGAAAAGAGATGATTCATAAGTGCACTATCACGAATCATCGCGAGAGACTCCACTATCCAAGACTATTTGTGCTAACCTGAGGTTTAGGTTGCTGCGGTTGTTGAGCTGGTGGTTGTGCGGGTTCTTCCTTCTTCCTCTTAGTGGATCGCTCGGAGTCCTGAAGCTTCTTCATGACGCGTGGCGAGTCGGTAAGACGGAAGATTCCAGAAAGCGGACCACGTGCAGCGTCCTCGGTATCCAGGACCCGTTCCCGTGAGCCGGTGGGATCCTGGGGCGTTGAGGTAAATCTCACGGTGGACCTGGTGTCACCGTCCGAGTCATCACCGTCTCGATGACGCATGAATCGACTCCTGTACCTCGACTTGTTCCTCGGTGCTTCGTACTCTGGCGCGTCATAGCTGTGGAATCGAACAAGACCGAACAAGTTTTCGTTGTATCAAAATGACGAAAGTTGTCTTTGGATATTTTGGGATAAATTAAATGTTCAAATCAGGTCAACCAAGAATAAGGAATGGGTCGTAGAATACTCAAGCAAGTAGTTAGTAACCCTAACAGTCCGTAAACCGCTATTATTCACGTATTTTGCTACCGTCCTATTCCCGCCCTTACGATCATTAAGCTACATCCGACATTCAGGATCCTTTATAGGTGTGTCTGTGCAGTGGAAAACGTAGCCGGAAGACAGTCAGCACTTAATACAATTCTCCGCTGTCACTAGCATGGTTCTATCAAATGTCCAGTTAAATTGGAAGTAACTCAGGCACACAAAGCCGGAACTGTATCAGAGTAGTTCTTGTCAGTGGACTGTTTCGTAGAATTATACTGATAGCCCTCAGCGGTATCTACCCTTGAGGTAGTTTCTAGTTGCAGTTGATGGTGCAGCCGGTGCAGCAGTCACAGTCTATATAATATAAAATCGAATCGATCGAACAGACCGCGTGCGCCAGAGGCACGCAAGGGCCTGGAGGCGCGCGTGGATTATAAGGCGCAGATTAAATGATTCCGAACAACTTGGCAGATATCCAACACTCGATAAATTGGGGAATAGCCGGTAAATTTAGTTTTTCGAAAATCCCTACCCTCTCGCCAGCCCAATTCAATGTGTATGCACTTTATCGTTTCCTCTTTTCATTTTCTTGCTTATCGCGCTTCTGTCTGTTCTGCGAATCAACGTGCCTTATTTATTTTATCGAGCGCTTGCTACAGCGTCTTATTTACGCTTTGCTGGTTCTTTGATCGTACCTTTGGTTCTCTGTCTTTTTCACCTTGATTATTAACATTTTCTCACCCTCTTTCCGAGGGCTGAAACTACGCGGCCGTGGTAATTGGAAATAAAAAAATTCTGGCGCCACGATCAAAAGCACGAACTCGGAAATGAACGTCTCGAAACATCGATGAAAAATATTTGTTACCCCTTTGCCTTTGTTTTTTCGCTTGGATTTCTTCCCATTCGAATCTGACTGCTTCCACTCTTTTCTCCGCAAAGACTGCTCGCGTTTTATCGAAACATTTAATGAAATGTTGCCGAGAAAGGCAGGCGACGAGTAAGAAAAGAATTTTCAATTACTGTCTCGCCCTTGTCAGACGCGCCATGGAAGCTTTACTTGAGGGGCTCATCGATATTGAAATTTCTTGCTGGCCCATGAAGATCCTTCCGATTCAGACGTGACCATCCCCAAGAAGCACGCGTCAAATATCACCGGGTGATATTTCCAGTCAGATTTCCATAATGATATTTTACCATATTCACGGAAGAAAGAAACGAAGAAGGGTGGAGACTTAGAAAGAGGGTTGCGAGTCGTAGATCGGCGGGAAAGAATGAACGGTACCAATTACAAAGCCCGACGAATTAGTGGCGACAGTCATGCAATGAGGGTCTTCGTTCTTATATTTACCACTCCCTTGGTAGGAGATCGAGGACACGAAGGAAGGGACTAGCGTGCATCCGCTAATTACTGTTTATTGCGCGCGGAGGGCTATCGCATCAGCAGCATTTAATTTACATTTTGACGAGCCGGCTTAATAAAACGAGCTTCCAGGCACGGTGTAACGGGGCGCGTATTACATGAAACAGCCAGTAATTAAACTCTCGAGCCTTGCCTATTTCGGCCCTGGCCGAGGAAGTTCCGCGGCCGGCCTACACCGTTTCACGCTACGCCGGGGAAAAGGCACCGGCGATTAGATGAGCCGCGCGAGTATTTATAACTTCTGCTAGAATAGATATGTGGGACATCCTGAAAAATGTATGCGCCTACCGAAAGCCGTTTGGCAAAGAGCCAAGATAATCTGCGTCCACGGTCAAACACGTTTTCGCCGGTCAGCTAGAAGGACTTGCCCTCGTCCTCTCCAATCCCTTTGTCTTTCTCTGGGGAACGCTTTTTTTCGCGAGCTGGCTACTTTGTCGCTAGTGTAGTCAGCTAGGGCCATCTCTCCCCCAGCATTGTGTATCGTCGGTCAGAATGATGCTACTTTGGCAAACAAGGTGGGAGAAAGCGGGGCTCGAGATAGTCAACGCGACTTATCGGTGACCGTGGCACAACATTCTTGATTAATTCAGTGCCAGCTCGACGAAAGTTCTCGGCGAGGCGAGACTCGACAGGAAACTTTTTTAAAATTCAGCTTGAATTATTCCGCGTAACAAGGAAACTTCATTTTTAAGTGTGAACTTTTTGAACGCGTAATCCTAAAGAATACTCCTGTTATCCTTCGTTAAGTCATGAAAAAAACTGAGGGAAACAATGTAGACAAGGAGGACCGCGTTTTTGCGGCCTCGTGAATTTTTCTTTCGCGAGTTTGGCTTCATTATGAAAAGTGCCTCTTTTGAAGACTCGTACCGCAAGAGTAGGGGAAGGGAAGGGTGGCCAAAGTAAGCAGAGCTTAACAAGGGTGAATAAATGAGATGATAATTACTCGTATTCGGGGACGTATCGATTTCTTGCGAGTCTCTCTTCCTCCTGTTGCCGGTACTGCGATGCGAGACGATGATCGCTCTTGCTTCTCATGAGACCCGGAGATCCTACGGGAGGTGCCAAACTGCTGGAACTTCCGAGCAATCCACCGGTGCCGGTCTCTGGCTTGATGTTTAGTTCGCCGTAACCAGCCACGTGGAGTACCAGCTGATTCGGATCGTGGGCCATGACAAAACGCACTCGGCGATTGTAATCGCCTGCCTCGTACTCGAAATTCCTGTAACACATGCTTACACATTAATCTTTCTTCTTTTTCACCCAGTATTTAATTTTCAAATTGGATTTAAACTCTCGGCGCGGCGTAGGATCAAGGGGTTCGGAGCAAAAGGAGTTAAATATTTAAAAAGAGTGTTTGATCTCCTTTAATTTAGTCTATCGAATAAGATTCACGAAACTACGGTGAAATAATCGAGGACTTCGCGCGGAAAGGGTGATAACGAATTCTCCTTGGAATCGACAATGAGGTTGACTAATCATCTTTCCATTACGTTCGACCAAAGAGTAGGCTGGAAGTCCGGAGACAAGTTAGCGGCAACGACGACTACCAAGAGAGAATTTTGCGTGGCAGATAGGAGTCACTGCATTTTTCATCGAAAAGTTCGCCTCTTATTTTTCCACAGGTAGTGGAGCGTTTTCTCGTCGCGTTTATCGCGTTGCGGGCTCAAGCAATCTCCATATTCTTTATTTTACAAAGTTCCACCCGATGGCTTTGTTCCAGCGGCGTTTTCGGTAATCTCGCTGCCCGTGAGTACCGTATATCGGTGAGAAAGGAAAAATACGTAGAGAGAAAAGGGATATGGTAGAGAGTATAAAACGTATAAACGTGATACTGACTGAAACTAAAGACCCGGCAGACTATCGCTATCCATTATCAGATTATTCCGACTACAATCTTTACTCGATTTCCACTATGTACTCTTTGCTCACCGAATAGAAAGGTCGGGATGACGTATTGTATGCTAAGGCGGAAAGAAATCGGGGGGAAAAACAGAGAGGTAAGTGGGAACCGTGGAACTAAGCGTATCTCGCGTAGAGAGAGTGAATCATGATCGTTGAACCGCTCAGCCCAAGAGGGTGGCTTTAATTTTCTGCGAATTTATGGTAAGTGGAGGCGTGCGAAGACATCAGGTGGCACGTATTCCGTTGGTGGCGACGTTTTAGAGGAACGACAGGTGCACATTTCAAGGGGAGCACTCCGCTGCCAATACGTAATTGAGTTTCAAAGTCGAAGTCGTTCTTTCGATTGGCATCTCGAATTCACCAAGGTAGATTCTAATCGGAAAACTAGCCCCATTTGTCACAGCGAGAAAACAATTCGCTAATCTGGTTTACTCATCTCCATTAATTAACATTTAGCTTGTCATACTGAGAGTTAAGTGGTTTACGCGTTTAACATTTAACGATGGCGAACCAGTTTTCAATGGCTTAAATTTTCAGTACCATTTATATTACCACAATGCCGCGAGTCCGAGAGCGATTCTTCTCTCAAATTGAAGTGGTTGCGCTCGTCGGAGCAGACTCTTTAAATTTACTACTTTTTAATGTTTTTAATTTATTAACGCGCCGTTTACGGCGGCTCTTGGAGGAATGGCGCGATAAGAACTTGGTAATTATCGAACTGCTCCGGTGTAGTAATGGGCTCGTGGAAGCTTGACGTATTCGGCGGCTATCGATAATGGATGTTGGAGCGAAGTGGTACATAGCGGAAAATCTCCTCTTAACATCTAGTAAGATTAGCACTCAGAGCCGAGAGGATTAAGGAAATCAATTTCAAGAATGGTTACTATCAAGTACCCGGTAAACAAGGTGAAGAGTCTAAGAGCGATGTCTTTGAGCTTCCATCCAAAATTCAACTCTATTTATAATCCATTCCCCTTTTTTTTATTATTATTAAAATTTCGAAGCTCTATGTTGCAAATTAATGCATTTTAATGCTAGTATTAAAGTATCGAACTAACGCATATTCTCTCTGCCGGTGAAAATGAATTTTTAATATTACCAGAAATATTGATGAATTTAATCGGCGAGCTTTACGAAATTTTCTCTGCATTCGTTTACTCGTCAAATTAACGTCGGCGGGCCGAACACGCGGTTGGCGTGTACAATTAAATTGGAGGAGAGAAAAAAAAAGTAAATTTGCGGAGTGGCGACAAACCTGATGAATTCAACGGTACGCAGGAAGAGCTCTTTTGTATCGAGGAGCTCGGAATCGTCCCACGGCACGTTCTCATTGATGTGAGCCTCCGCCAAATCGCAGTTACTCTGGATATTCGCGATTTCCAATTCGAGATTCTCTTTGAGCTGAATCAGGCCTCTGAGCTCGGTGCCCAGGTATCGATCGACCTCGTTACGCAGATGTTCCGTACGGTCTTTCAAAGCCTTGCTCAGCCTCCGATAAATCTCGTCCACCTCTTCGAGTACCGAGGCGCAGTTTGTTTGCAGACCCAGGGTGTTTTTCTCGACCAGTGCCAGAGCGTCCTGCAGTTTGTGCAGCCCTCTCCGAATCTGAAACACAGGGATTATCTTCAAGTTCACTTTAAAGACCTTCGTCACCTTTCTACTACTTTTCCCTTGCGCTCTTCCGAACACCTATAATCATTTCTATCTTCCTTTATCTTTGCTCCTCTAATTTCCATACATTCGAAGAAACTTCCATGCCGCGTTTCACGGTCTACTCCTCGGGAGATCGGGAAACAAATATTTTCGGTCGGTAGGTGTCTGCGCGTACACATTTCTCTCTCGCGCCTTGCTCTCCAGAGTCGAGCTCGAGCTGGCTAAAGGAAGACTGTTGTTTTGGATACATTAGGAGCGAGCAAATATACCAGGGCTATTTTGAGCCTCCTCGTACATGGCACGTAGTTATATTACGACTATGTTGACCCGAATTTGCGACATTCGTGCACTTGGAATTGATGCATTTGATATCCACGAGTTCTGACTCTGCTACGTCCACTGGATTAATTAGAATTCTAGGGGAACCCGTGGCCCCAGGAGGAATTGACGCTCAACTCGAATCGAGTTAAACACGATGGGCAATTATTCTCGGCCTTTCGAGTGCAGGTTTAACCTCAAGTTGATGAGCATGAATTTGACATGTCGAATTGCAAATTTAAAGTGAAAAATGATGTCTCGTCGCTCAAAACTCATTACGTCGAATAACCACGATTCCAATCCACGATCAATGTGAACCCTGGAAATTGAACATGGAGTGGGTGATTATTTTTCGATTGAATGCTCGCTGGCTTCTTCGGTAAGAAGTATTTCTTCTTTATAGGAAGATTCCGCCGACGTTTATAGAGGACTGCTTGAAAGCACATAATCAGTATCGGGCTATTCATGGCGCTCCTCCTCTCGTGATCGACGAGAAGGTACACCCGGATTCACCTTTATTTCCCGTAAATTGTGGATGCAAATATTTAAGTCCGCAAAGGCTTCTTTGGCAGCGATAGTTCATAGTAAAGTTTGCCTCATTCCAGCTACTTGCATACATATGCGAGCATTGCATAGAAATGCGTTTTTCTTTGCCTCGAAAACCTCTGCTTTTATCTCTCTACCGAAATGTTTTGCACGCAAGCAAACGGCCCTCGTTATTTTCCCATAACTGACCGCGATATTCGGTGGTATACATATTGGTAAAGGGATAATACTAACGAGTGAAATATATGCAGCTGAACGAGTACGCGCAAGAGCGAGTGGATAGTTGGGCGCAAAACGCTTTACCATCAAAGCTAGCCTCTCAAGACTACGGCGAGAACCTTTACGTGGCTAGCCCTCGACCAGCAAACCGGAAATTACGTCCGGAGGAATCGGTTGACTTCTGGTTAGCTTCCGGGTCAAACTCTAACGAAGCTAGTTGCAATATCAATATTGAGTTTCCATCGGTTCGATCTGTGGATTTTTAATTCATCTCGTTTGATCGGATCTCTCAGACACTTATTAAAATTTACCACCACTCCAGCAAATGTATGCCCGATTTCATAAAAATGTAGAAATAATGTTAATCCGTTTAAAGGAAGTGACTGTATTTCGTTATGTGTATATGCTTTTAAAATTCTTCGCGGCGTAAAAATAGTTGGTTTAGCCGATGGATAGGTCCTGACGCGTATCGTGTTATCCTAACTCATAGGGTGCTCGATCTACTTGCAGGTATCAGGAGGGAAAGTACTACAGGTACGGAGTGGCTCGTCCGGGAAATTTCGAGAACGTGAAGAACTTCAGCCAAGTGGTATGGAAGAGTACGAAATCGATGGGCCTTGGTCTGGCGAAGTGCAGCGTGGATGGAAAAATCTACCTCGTTTGTAACTACCAGCCCGCTGGCAACCTCGATGCCGAGTTTGCGGAAAACGTACTACCGCCAGTGGAGGTACGCCACCCCTGCTTAATTGCAAATTCGATATTGGACCGGTGTGTGGCAAATCGTCCTAATTATTTCGTCTTCTCCTCTCGGACTCTACTGGCCACGGTCCTCTCGAATTCATATATCGATATTTTCACTGGACACGAAAGTTTAACGAAAAGTAGAGCAATCGAGTGTCACCGGAGCTAATCGAAATTCGTCTCTCTCGTTCTCGCCGAGAGACGGATAAATCAAATGGAAATCGATTTGCGATATCGAGTTCCGCGATGCGCAATATCCGCGACTGTCGATGCATGATCGCATACTCTGTTCTATCTCCAAGACGATTGCACCGTCAAACTTTGCTCTGCCGCGTCGCGACGCTGAAATAGATCTGAATCACCGATTCTCCCACTGTGCCCGAGGATTTCGCGAAGTACCGAGAATTCGGCTCAATTCCGATGCATGCAAATCTCTCGTTCCTCTTACCTATAATGTAATTTCTATCCTTCACTGGGACATCGTGTACGTATTATAAGTTGATGCTCACCTGGGCATTAATGCGCGTGATTTCACGCCTGAGGATGTCCATGTGGGCGTCTTTGCATTCCGGGCAGCATTTCTTCTCGCAGTGTACACAGAGTGCACAGTAGCTCTTTTCGGAGCAGACACCGCAGCGTTCCATTGTCTGGCCGCTTGTCGGGTCCGGTAGCTCCCCTGTGATCTCGATGTGCAGCTCCAAAAACCGTTGTAGAGTCACGTTCGTTGGAAAGGCTTGCACACCCTGCCAGCAAGAACAGCACAATCGTGCGTCACACTAGGAACAACGATCGCTCGCTACTTATTCAGGATAATTGCCAGTGTCCAGCGAAACCCGAATCCAGCCTCGACGAAACAAATCGCTGGTCCTTTGTTCGCGTTCGCCTTTTCAATAGACTGCCATTTTTTTCGAGGTGTAGGCCTCGCAAAAAAAATAACTCAGAGGTGAGTGGTTAACTCGTGGAATAGGCGGATATTTTTCGTCGGGTGGTTCGCTTGGTAGCTTTGCAATTCGAGAGAAAGAGTTGCGCCCACCGGTGCCAACCTCTCGGATCCAACCCAGGAAAATAAGACAGATGGCTCGCGAGAGGTGTCGGTATGAAGCGTGGTGGTTCATCCAATTTCATGAGAAATCCCCCCCTCCCCCCACTCGACATTGCAGATTCATCGTTGAATAAAGATGAGACTGTACATTGTGTCGGGTTAAGTAGAACCTTGTTACCGTATGCTTAATTCACAGGGCGTATATCTGCGTTTCTGCATCTGCATCATGGCGACCCTTCCTTCTCAGCGTTGCTGAATATATTTAGTAGCACGAATATATATTTTTGGGTCAGTGAGAACAATGAGTTATTTGGCGAAATTTCCTTTTTGGTTGAAAAGAAATTGCGTGGTCCGATTGAGGAACCCGATGTGCCTCGGTCCATTTTTCTCGCAATTATGCAAATGGGTGAATCGTTACCTGGTAGGGTATGCGATGCTCCGCACGACATTCTGGACATTTCACCTGGCGACGCACGTAGTCGACGAGGCCGTCCATGCAGGGCTCCATGCAAAAGCTGTGCTGGCATGGTAGAAGTTTTGGGTTCCTGTATCGGTCCAGGCATATAGCGCACGTCAGCAGTTGCTCGAACTGCTCCATGCCTAGAAAAAGAGAAACAACCCTCGTTACGATCAACAGACAGCCGTATAATTTTCAAAAGTAACATCATAATCGCCAAGCCAAATTTTTCGAGCCTTGAACCACCACTAAAGTGGTAGGAGTCGTTCGAATAACGTATTTCATAGAAAAATGCACTCTGCGATGTTTGCTTCATCATAGAATTATTTCTTACAGTTATATGATTTGTTTAAGTTGACGAGTGCATTACAGTCGAATCGAATGACTTCCCCTGAGTTGTTTCGAGATCTTACGCCAGACCACGAGACCCGAAAGCATTGCCATCATACCTAATAAATAGTTTTGACGAGCGAAGCGTAATCTATTGCAATTTGAGATCGCCACCGTTGCCAACAGCACGCTCGGCTCCCTACGGATTTTACACAAGTATTTTTGCCTCGCCAGGTTCTCGAATGTCTCAACTCATTAATTCTATGGATTCATTGTCTGTGGGATCATATTTTCGCTGTCGTTCTGGTGAAGATAGAGAAACATCTGTTCGCAAGGTCCTCGATAGAAGTAACTTTGGCCAAGTTTCGTAAGGTGGTCGAGAGGTGTCGATAGGAGGTCAGCTCTATTCACTAACTCTAAGGAATCGTCTTTGAAGAAGAAGTTGTAATGGTCGCAGTTTTTCCGAAAGAATATTGTACATGGCGAGACTGGTGGGTGCCAGGGCAATGTCAAGTTCTTGGTGAAGTCATTGCACTTCTATTTCGAGGCACGGGTCACATCATCCGTGGCAAAGAAGTCACTTGAGAAATGGGTGGCCTCTTAGAGGGTGTCTCTCTGAACTCTGCGAGTACTGTAAACTAGCCTGAACCAGTTCGTCCTGCAATTAGAGAAGCTTGCCAGCCCGATCCACTACTTTTAACCTCCGCTCTTGTGATTATTTCAAGATCTAAGGGAACCTTGAATTCATCGAGATCCGCAGTTTGCGATATATCACTTATAATAGTTCGTTGCAACATCTTGATCAAACGTGTAGTGTGGTCTTAATGGAAGATAGAAGAGGAAAGAGTCTCGCCAAGAGGGAAAAATAGTGTCGAGTGCTTTATGGGGGATCTTAGAGGATACAGGGTGAAACGTGAGAGTCCTCGGAAGAATGACTTCTAAAATACCGTGATTCCGAAAGACGAGTTAAGATTTTCTGGCGGCGAGACTCTCCTCGATCATCGAGGATATTCTACTTCTACGAGAAGGAGACCGGGACTTATTTCTGAATCGACCTCGAGAAGCATCCGGTTGTTTTCCATCTGGACCATCGACGCAAACGTCACTGGTTTATGAACTTCGACGAATCAGCGATTCGTGCAGTCAGCCATCGCGTAATAACATCAATCACAGGAGATTAAATTGGTGGAACGGAATTTTTTTTACATCTGCTGGCAATGCCTTACCGATATAATAAAGCGAGACTCTCACCGTTAGTCTTTTTGATAGCGAGACTCTATTAATACCTGGCTATTTCTATTCCCCATTCCGTCGCGAGCACTCTACTTTCCGTGACGTAGTTTCGTTGACACCCACCAGGCTATATTGCGTCTTTGTCGGACAGCGTGAAAAAATAAATCGTAAACTCGTCGGGGTCACCCAGCAGACTATCGGAAACTCCCATCAGTATGTGTCTGTCATCCTTAAAAAAATTTGTCTCGCCGAGGAACATTCGTGGAGATTTTTTCCAGCTTCCCATTTATGGGTCGGCGGTCAGAAATTCTCGAGTGAACTGAATTTTCAGTGATGAATAGAGGTGGCTAGGAAGAAGAAGTATAGGAGTAGAGATCTATCGAGCTACCGAGCGGGCTCAAAGTTCTTGCCAAATCCATTTTGAGTTTTGCAAGTGGGAAGTATGTGAAAGACGTCGAAGCCTGTTGTGACGGTGACGGTGACGATGTCTATCCCAATCAGAACGACACACTCGGCACCCCGGAAACAAGCGGCACATTAGAAAGCATTGTTACTCTTAGACGAACCACTTGTTGATCTTAAAGTGAATTCTGGGGGTGCAACAGGCGTTGCGAGTTGCGATTGTGTTAGCAACTTTTGGTGCACCGACTCACGTTCAGGGAACGCGTCAAGTTTGTTAGCCTTAAGCGTCGATGGATCCTTTATTGCTTCTTTCGCCACTGAGATCTCGACAATACTTTCTCACAAGTGTAAAATATTTCTGTCTTAAGCTTTTAATAATCCTAAAGAGCAGTCTTTAAGAGTTGAATTTCTTTGATCCATTTGTATTTCTGTCTCTTCTGTAGTATTTTCATTCTCATCTCTTCTATTGTCTTTTCAATCTTCTTACTTCCTTCTCTCCCTGGGTTCTTCTCCCTTCATTTTTCACTTTTACTGCACCGTTCAGTAGTATAAACGTCAGAAAGTGGCGCTGAGCATTTGTAACGCGGAGCGTATTGGGAAATGTTAAATTCTGTTTTCTTACCTTCCAGACCGTAAGCTTCGAAGCCAGTGCTCGTGGAAAATTCCCCGGTTGGGTCAAAGCAACTTTCGAGTTTAGTTAGACGCGTGTGTCTCCCATACCGTGGGTTTCGAGTTCGTATTCATGGGAAAATTGCCTGTGTCTCGAGACACAAAGAGCCACTAAAATCGTTTATCGATTGGAATTAAGAGGACCGCGGACCTCATCCAAGTCACTTGCCACGGCGATAAATACTCGTGAAGGGTGCACTGTGCAAGTGGCAAGGTCGCGAGTAAATTTTCCTCAAGTTCTCTCGATCCAATCGGGTAGGGGGAGAAGCTGAGTGGGTGGTGGTATCTCGTTTCACGGAAGAGCCAGACAAAGCGCGAAGAAATTTGGGAGGGAATTCCAGCTGTCCGAGAGGCGGGTGCGACGGAAAAAAGGATAGCACGCGGTGCACACGTGGTGGGTTATTATTTTCGCGGTGAGGAATCTAATGGCGTCGCGCGATGATTCAGCTTTTTCCTTTGTCCACGGAAAATTCGCCGAAAATTCCGAGGCCGTGGAATTCTAACGCGCTTCGAATTCTCATTTGCATGCAAGCTTCGCTCACAGAAACCGTAGACTGAACGAAATGTGCTCTACGCGCTCCCACTGTATTTAAAGAACCCCCCAAGCACCCTTTGTTTGTCAACTGACTCTCTCCTTCTTTCTTTCACGCGCGCTGCGTAAATTTCCCTGAAGGAGAGAGCGAGCGGCGGCCTTTGATCTCCGAGACAAAGGGTGACAATGAGAGGCGAGCTTTTCCTCTTGAGTGAACGAACCCTCGATCGTGAACATTTAATTTTAGGGTAAAGTCCGTGATCTTTGTGCCAGGGTCGCGCCTCTTTGTTGAGACTCGCTCGCTCAAGATTTATTTTTTGGTAACGCGCGAATGTCGTTTTGCAATTCTGGCAGGTGCGACTGTCATCCAGTTAACGAGTTCGCAAATAGCTCTATTTACTAACAGGTTGGCCATCTCCACCTTTTGATTAAGTCTGCGAGTCGCGATCTAGTGTCAGACATCACCCCCAACTAGTGAAAAACTTGGCTGATTGTCAGCCGCAATTTGAGCATACTGCTACTTTTTGGCCAACTCATTTGCAACCTACCCATTACTGTATCGTAGTGGAACCACTGAGACCTTTTCTAGGATTCAACCTCTCAGCATGAACTCGAGCACAGTCTCCTTCGAGTTGAGAAACGGACTTCCGAATCGAGTCTTTCCCTTTATGGATCACTGTATGTTCACTTGTACAACACTATTGGAGGTCTACTTGCTTTTGTTCATTGCTCAATAGTGCACTCGGGTTTGGATTAAGATTTTTGATTCTCGCGGAGATAGTAACGCGATCGCGACGTGCCGCCAAGCGGTCCACCGTGCTTCTGGAGTCAGTTGGTCCAGTATACTGACACTTTTCGACGTCAATGGCCAGACTTACGCTAGTGCGAGAGAATCTATACTTAGCCGGGACCTTCGATTTCCGGCGTGGCGCGGCGGCTCGTTTCCGAGCGCAGAGAACGAAACACGCGCTACTGCTTTTGGGAAGCTCCCGGACGGCCAAGAAAAAAGATTTAAGGTGGATTTTGAGTAGAGGACACGTCGAGTTGTGTGAAAATAAATTTTCGATTCGTACGATAGATTTATTTCCACCTCCTTATCGTTGGCTTGGCTGAGGGACTACTTGATTTATTGTGGAAGACCGAATCGTGGGATGGACGCACACTGGATTTTCGGACACTTTGAGAAATTGCTTACAACCAGACGTCAATCCGCAAACCACCTTTTTACTTGCAAAATTATTCAGGGTCCCTCAACCATTTGGCTAGCATATAGTGGAATTTTGATGTTTATAATTCTGTTGTCACGGAATCTCGCGAAACTTATTTCTCTAACTCTATTTTCATTCTATCATATCATCGTTTTGTCAATGTTGTTTCAAATTACACCTAGTTGCAGAGAGTTGCATTCAGCAGACATACAAAATCGCAGAGCTTGACATTCCTCGGATTCTTGGCACTTTTCAAAAAGTTTTTCGCAATGATCCTTGGCACTCGAGCGATTCATGCTCCAACCGATATTCCCTAATGATTCGAAAGATATAATATACAAAGTTCCTTGGGAATAATAGAAAAATTAATCGAAGTCATTAATCGAATGCGATCACTCAATGGGATTTAACTTAAAATTTTATACTCGACCGAATGCTTGAATTAAACATCGGAAAGTTCATCGTGCCTTCTTTATTCCAGCGGAACACGATGCTGCACCATAAATCCACGGTGCATCATCCTTCGCTCCTCCTCGCCTCGCGCTAATCGAAATAGATTCATTTAAAAGGCAAATGCAAACGCGATCTTGAATTTTCATTCTCCCTGCGCAATGCCGAATTTAATAACGATGCAAAGCGCGGACAGAGAAACGGAGAGAGAGAGAGAGAGAGAATGAGGTGGAACCGTGGGACGAGGAAGACGAGGATCCTTCGTTGCTGCCACTAATTCGTGTTATCGCTGATTGCCCTTCGATCGGCAATCACCAGGTTAATTTAAGTATGCCGGCAATTGATGCGAATTTAAGAATTACGAGTCACTCTTGTTGTTTATCAACGTCACAAGCGCGGAATAGCAGGCTGTATGGCTGGATCAATACCAATTATATTCGATCTGGCGACCAGCCAGCGACGGACACCCATATTAAAGTCTAATCCAGATGATCAGGGTTACAGTCGTTGCAGCGAAATATCCGTGCAGAAAATTTCTCTCTCGAATTCCACTTTTCATAGCTGCCTACGGTCACTTGGAGAGTGGTAGGGGTGGCTCTCAGCGTAAGCGACTTGGAAGTTATCGATATAGGAGGACGATCATCCCCTCTGTTTGCGAAAGCTCTCGCAAAATATGTTTCGTGCTCGAACCTTTATGGTTTTATTATGCGACTCGATCGAAACGTTACTTCGAGTCGCATCTCGAGAAAGATTCGACCGCCGCGACCCCATTCAATCGTTACTTCCAATGAAGGAAAAAAGTCCGTCGATTCTCAAAATGGCTTGTGCCAGTGAACGTCGGAGTTACCGATTGCATTTCTGCGCAGCCTATTAGCGGCCGACCACGGGGTCGAAAATTCGGGTCTAAACTTAGTCGGGTGCACTTCGATTCTCCAGTGCTCCCAGAATAGAGCATCGCTTGATTATCGACGCGAACTTCTCTCTCGTCGGCAAGATAGTATTCTGCGGCAGGAAAGTTTGTCGAGAAGCTCCCTCTGGTAAAATTCACTCTCGCAAAGCTCGACGAGTGGGAGCTTTCGCGTCGATAAGAGAAGCTTCTCCCTCAAAGAGAACGAGCGAGCGCTGTGTGAGCTTATCCTCGATTCTAAATCTGAATTTTACAAATTAATAGCCGCTCGAAGGAAGCTCCCAAACCTTGGCTTAAAACGAAGCTTTCGCGCGAGAAGCACAAAGGTGGAACAGGGATGAGAGTGGAAATAGAGGATTATAACGAACATCGTGGAATGCGGCTTTAGCTCTCTGCGCGAATTCACTCGCAAATAAATACGGGGATTGTCGCAGTAGCGCAGAGTGCAATCTGTCCGGGACTAGTACGGTACTAGTCCGGAATTCATGACTTTGTTCATGCAACAGGGCTTCCGGGCCGTGCGACCCTAAAGAATAAATTGCCTCGCGCTCACCTGCGTTCGCGAGAGAAGAGAGAGCCAGCGGTGGAAATGAATGCAATTGTTAAATTCGAATCGTGCGTACAATGCACAATGGAAATTTCATTTACGAAATTGAAAACTTAATTCGCGATGCTTGCGCAATCGTATATATGTATATTCGACGCGATTATTTTTTCCTCCCTCGTAATTTTACGATCTCCGCCAAGTTACGGTTTATTCAAGGAATCGAATGCACTCTCTTTCTCCCTCGCATTATTAATTCAAATCACTTTCGTGAAGTTTTGTAATCGGCAGCATGTACCCTTTCACGGTCCGGGTAGTTTTACAATCACGAGAGAAGAGCTTTTTTTTCTTTTTTGATCGCGCCACTCATCGATAAACCGAAAACGAGTAGTCGCATAAAGCAATCCGTTCAATATTTTCCACGTTATACTTCGACAGGTATCTTCATTCGTATTGCAATATTATTAGTTCTAAAGAACTGTGAGTGCTCACCGTTCCGTGAGCATGCCGTTATAGACTGTTAAATATTCCTCAAAGCGGTTGGAAACGAGAGAGCCCACTTGAACTACCTGCTCGGGAGTTATAATCGTCTCCGAACAGCGAATTGCTGCAACCTGTTCTCTAATCCTCTCGAAACTGCTAATTCGCTTCGCAATACACAGCTTCGATCACTTTTTTATCATTTAGTGCATGGAATTGAATGAGAATGACATCTCTTATCTTTCGATTATCGCAACAAAATCTATCTTAATTTTTCTCGCAGACGTCGTTCTACGCTCCTTATACGTAGTTTTATGGCTACCATATTGACTTACGACAGTCTTATATCGCCTTAGACTTTGGCACAAGCACTACATTGTGTGTACTTTAACTGTGTACATCGCAAAAGCCAAAAACAAGACCATACATCCTTGGGCCGATCAATAAATTCCACGAAACTTTTGTTGTACGACGTGGAATCGGTAGGAATTTTTGAAAGTTCGGGAGTTTGTTCTTTCAGTGGCAGAAGGAATCAAAGAAAGAGATCGTTTTGCTCGTGTTGCTTCTTTTGGAGATGGTCATTCAACTCCCGTTTCCATGCGAGTTTTCGCGGCTACCGGTGAACTTTGCCGATCCACATTGTCGCATAGAGCCTATATCGCGTATCGCTTGCATTTCGTGTTAATGGCACGCTGTACGTCTTTTGCGTTTTTCTGCTTGGGCCGATTTCTCGGATTCACTCGATTGTCCAGAAACTTTGACTCCTGGACGAGTCGTCTTGCGCACCATCATTAATCTCCCGGGAGAAGTTCGACTTCCGTCGAAGCTCGATTTATTTTCTTAAAGCTTGGCCCAACCCAGATTCTTATATATTATCCGAGAGGCGTTCTTTTAACGATTCGAAGAGACCATCGGCATTTTTCACGAAGGACATCGCTACCGCGAGTTTTAATTATTTTCCACCGAGGTGCCACTCAAAAAGTTTCGATTGCCAGGAATAATTTTGGGATAATTGAATCGTAGTAGATGGAATGACTGAGCGGTGGTCTTCTCGCTTTGGAAATTCTCCCGTTAATCGAGGGTCCGGATCGACCGGCCGCGTTCGACAGATTACAAGTGGTGAAAATTAGGAATAAGTTTGGTAGGTTATCGCTCGCAGGCAAGACACGCTAGAATAGTCGCGAACTCGATTTTCTCATGGCGTCTACTATGCTCGACTTTCGGATCTCGTAACAATTGCATTTAAAACTTTCCCTTCATTCGCGAGACGAGCGTACGTGTCCAATTGTCGGTGGCTTTAAAGCGAACACTTTATTTCCACATACTTTTCAATTCTACCCTTCGGTCGAATTCGAGTTTCCCGAGTATCTTAGTGTTCCCATAAAACTCAAAGTGCATATACGTCGTGGAGATAAATTGGAGCAATTCGGTTCGCGTAAAAAAAATTGAAGTAACGGAGTGCGTAATAATTCTGTCGGGAACGAGGCTGTTTTTTTCCTCGATTTTCTCGAGGTACCAAAAGGAAGTGGGAAGAAGGTTGAGGCCGGCAGAGCGGTGTTGCTCGTTGCAGAAGTCAAGGAGCCAAATCTGGACACATTGTTTTTACTTCCATTCGCTGAGGAAAATCTATTCAGTTTTGCCGTGAATAAGAAAACTTTTCTTCTCTCTGTATTGAAATATGCCGAGGGCGCGAAGCGCTTCTCTTCCCGAAGGCCAGGAAGCAAAGACTCAGGGCCCGAGGCGAGCGGCATTATCGCGGCGTGACATTCATGCAAAGTAATATTTGAAAATACGTTCGAAGCTGTGGATAAACGAGCACGAGCGCGACAAATCTGTTAAGCGCAGGTAGCGCAAGTGCGCTTCTTGAATAAGGTGTGTGTCACCTTTAGTTGCGGGTAAGAGATGAAAAAAGAGAATAAAAGTAAAGTTACCGTCAAACATTCCACATCTAACCAAGTTCTTTGTGATCCCATCCTTTTTATCTCTGTGGAGTGGCGCTCGAGAGAAATGGACGCTACACTTTAGGGTGGGTCTGTTTAGTCATGAAACCCTTTAATACGTTTATCGCCGCGTCACCTATATTTCGCCCATAAACTTCACAAACAGTATTACGGACTTAATGGTAATACCATTTTTCATACGCGTGTGTTATAGCAGCAACGGTGCAAATTATGAATAAGCACCTAGATCTACGTAAGAGTAAGTTATTTCCTTGAACAATGTCTTAACGTGACTCAGACTTTTTCTTATGGTTATTCGATTAATTTTGTGGTTTCCTTTTCCTCTACAGCAATTTGTCACGTGATATTGGTCTTATGTTTGGCCCACCCGGAACCAAATTCGAATCGATTTCAGGATCAATTTGCGAAAGGTGCTCTTCGTTCGCGTGCTGTTCTTCCTCGAGTCTGATTTAGTGCTTGCAAGCACAGCTCGTCTTCTAATGAAAGAATTGCTGAGCCGGGAGCCCGATACCGAAATGGGAGAATGTATTAGACCGATTTGATTCGATCGATATCGCCGATGAATTCGTTCTTCCCGAGAAAAAAAGGGGAAAACCTCGCGATCCATCAAAGCTCTGGGGTCAAAGAATTCAGGATTATACTTCGGGGCGCGGTGTTACGCATAAAATACCACTGGTTTTTAACGCGGTGAATTCGCCGGTTGAATTGTACGCGAGAGAATTCGCGTTGCGCTTTGTTCTGCCCTGGGACGATTTTTTCAGCAAAGCTTCGGAGCTTTCCTAACTGCGCTCCAAATCCCCCGTAAGCTACAAGAGAGAAAGAGAAAGAGAGAGCGATAGAAGAGTGGAGGGGGAGAGAGTGAAAATAAAGAAAGAGTAATATAGAATAGAATGTTGAAAAAGCATGCGGAGTAGGCAACGCATATTTTTATTGCGGGTTTTCGGCAGCAACAATAAACAAGCTGGGCTAGGAGTTTGTTCTCGCAAGAGGAAGCGCGCTTGCATCGCTCTTGCATCGCTCTTGCATCGCACTCGGTATGTTCCTCATTCTCTTCCTGGCAGACGTTCAAGCAGCACTGTTTGTCTTCTTGTTCTCTGCGAGAACGACAATGATTGCTGCCGCTCCTTCACGGTAACATTCGCCCACTATTCGCCGGGCAACGATTTCGCGTTTACACGATTTCGCGAGAAGGACCAGACCAGGCAAGGCCAGCAGCTCGAATGAAAAGCGGCTAAAATGGCCTCGAAATAGGTGGGAAGGACGGAGCAAAGAGAACGAGGGAGGCAAAGTGCTCCTCCGACTCGTCTTTTAAATTAACGCGGATACTCGCTCGAGCGTAATCCTCGGAGTTTCGAACAATTTCTGGCGGATGGTGCAATGAGCTTTGTACCGAAGAGAGTACGCCACTACGCTCCGCGCGGTTCCTAAGGGGTGCTTTTCCACCAGTGTTCTCTTTCAGAGATCGCACTCATCATTCCCCTTGGATAAATAGAAGGGAAGTTTCATTTTGGGCCGAGAGCCTCTCAGTCAGTAAGAAGAAGGGGCGTGAAACCTATCGGATAATAGAGTCCTTCGTCTGCTCATTTCGAGCGGATTTTCTTACGTACGGATCTTTGATTACCAGCCACGCAAATGGCCTCCCACCAAGAATTCCGATACTTTATTGCCGATAGCCGTGTAACCCAGTTCTCAAGGCCACCTCAGCGCGTTCCTTCGATCGACAGTGAGGAAAAATTAAAAGCCTCAATTAAATGACTCTCAATACCTCCCAGTTTTTAATATTTCCACTGTAGGATCGAAACAGTGGCATTCTTACTGGCAGCGAGAATCCAAGACGAGTTTTGTAAAAGTTTTGCCTTGGGATATTTTGAGGTAATACACCCTCGAGGCTCTATGGACCGCTTTATTTTCTGACCGTATACAGTGTATAGTGTACGACACGGAACTGCTGTCCTCCCTCTTCCGCTCTTAACTGCTTAAGAACTCGGAGAACCGGCAGCGTGGCCCGACAAAAGGAGCTTAAACAGCTTGACGATAAAACTCAATAAAACCAACTCGTTGCAGGCTCGCTCGCGGTTCGATGCCATTCTTGCAGATTTCCGTGGCGGCGAAGAACTCGTGAAACGTCGATCAGTTCGCTTTACGGGCAAAGTTCCGGATCCTTTCGGAGGATCTGGATTGCCGCGGCAGCTCGGCGACCGCAACTTTAATGGATACTAAGAAGATTCAAGAGGTTGCGGTAAAAATTTCTCGGGAACTTATGAATCCGGAGGCTTTCGCGATTACTGGGTACTCGCAGTTGAGGGTCAACTTCCGATATTTCGATCAACTCCCGATTCCCTTTATGATCTTGGTTCACCAATTTTGACACGTTAATCCGATCGCGAAATATTTTTATCTCTCAGATGAAATTCTTGCGAGTTAGTTTCTCTCTGAGCAATTAATTTCAGCTCAGAGGATTAATTTTTATCTTGCCAGAAAGTTTTCCCGCGACCGGGTGGATTCTCTTCGAATTTATATTTGGGATTCCAGCCACATCGTTATCCCTTTGAGATTTTTCAATTAATTCGATGGCATTGCCCGTTGGCCATGCGGTCTTTATTCGGATTGGGAGAAATGGGTCGTGGTCTGGCGTTCGACACAATACAGGCCTGCCAGAATCGGAACTATGCTGGGTCAACAAAGAGATAATCATCATGCTTTGCATTGTTAATCTTAATTAACGCCCTACCGGTCGACCGGCAACACAATATGGGTAGAGAACTTGCCACTAACAAACGCGTTATTCCCTCGAAAATGAGAGACGTCGTCGTCGAACGTTAATTGGATAAGGTCTCGTCCGTCGTTTTATGGTGGCTCCCATTGAATCGAAACAAATTCCGGGATCAGAAAAAGAAGAAAACCAAATTCCGAGAAAAAAGATGATTAAATCACACTATGTACAGGACAATTTCACGTTCTTTCTAACTGGTATCGCAGGGGTGTTGCATTAATTCGTAAAATTACGAATATTTCTTCGAGAATCGTATGCCAACGATATCGCAAAGTGTCGTCTCTAGCCGTGTTCAGCAATCGGTGTACCATACAATTCTTCTGTTCCGAAACTCCCGTGCCTCGCGGGTCTCTCCGAGCCTGGCCTCATAAGGCCACGATTTATGCGTGGCCACATCCACCACTCTGCAAAATGATTTTTCACGCGATTTGCAAGGTAAACGCTCTCACAGCAGGGGAATTTTCGACGGAGAGACTATTAGCGAATGCGTTACTCACGGGCCATTTAACGTTCGAGGAGATCCCTCTCCTTGAAAGGGTACAGACGATCCTCTATCTCTCTCCCTCCGAGATGAGGCTTGTACCACGAGAATTTTCTTCTCTTTGGACTGCAGACTACTACTACCCACGCAGGCGCCCAGTAGTTTGGCTGAAATTTTTAATTTCCGCTTCTCTCGTCGCGGTCGCGGGACACTGTTATCGTGCGCGGTTGGCGCACAGAAATTAATGGTAGATTCGTCTTGCGGCAGTTTCTTACTTTTCTCCCTTTTCTCCCTTTTTTTCCGTTCCTCTTCTCATCCTCCGCTCAGACGGAGGAAAAGCTTCGCGAAACTCGCAAAGGTGGAGGAGCTTCTTCCATTATCGCTAATGCGAGATCTCGAACGGTGTTAAGGCTACCGCTGGCAGATATTTGCATAATGCACCGATGTGCACCCAGCTCGCATTGCTGCAAAACGCTTTCGGGGATAAGCGCGAGCCGAGCCGCTCGTTTTCTCCACTCGTGCTTGTTAGCCGTCGTCGATTGGATAATTCCCCCTGTATTCTCGCATTTCCGAAATCGACGCTGCTCTGCTCCTTTGACTTGATTATTGCAATTCTCTTCCTTTGTTGCTACCAATTTGAATTAAATACCGAGCTCTCTTTGCGATTCTTTTGTAAAAATAGGTGCATGCAACGTTCCTGCCAATTTATATTCTATTGATTCTATTCTATCTGGATATCATCTATTTTAATACACAAGGCAGAATATCCAACAGAGGCTGTCTTTATTTTTTCACGGTGCACGCCACAACACGATAAATAGGGGCGGCGAATTTCACTGGTGAATTGGTGGTCGGCGAGGCAGCGCATACATACTTCTCGTCGAATAGTAAGATCCGCGAATTAAAGGGCAAAAAGGGGAATGTGCGGTTCTATTTGGAGCACCGGCCTCATATTGTTTGAGCGCATTCTTACGAAACTCTGACCGTAAGCGAGGCGGCAAGAATAATGGGAAGAATAAAGCGAGATGCGAAGAACGGAGACCAGTTCCAGCCTCGACTAGCGCGCGAATGCACCCTTTATCATGTGCCGGAAAAATAAGGGGTGGTTGGCGAAGCGAATCTTGCCCACGCGACTCCGTTTGATAGAGACATTCGTGAAACATCATTCTCTTCGGTGAAGATGATTATGTCATATTTCAAGAAATAAGTTGCTCTTTCCCCTAACTTCAGGTTTCTTTATCGGTTGCCTCGCGTTTCTCGATTCGCTCGGCACTGCCTTCTAACATAAGTTAGGAAACTTTGACTTTGTGGAAATTGGGAAATAGTGAGATTCCAAAGAAAAAGTGGAATACTGGCTGACCACTTTGCTTTTCTTCTTAGTTAACGGAGAATCTTGTAGTCCTTGTACCGGTAATAAGCCTTGAATCCTGCTGCCTTTGGTTAATCAGTTAAGCCCTGGCCCCGAGTGACCAATTAACAGCGACGCTAATTGAGAACGCAGCTTTTCTCGAATAATGGGACGAACGAAAGTGGACGGGACGCGGAAGAAAGAGTGAGGTAGAAGGTCTTTCTATTCTTTACGGCTATTCCCTTCGGCATTTGCATAGAGAATGCTCGGAGGGAGTTGGCACCTATCTTAAAGCGAGATCTTTCAGAGAAAAAAAGACCCCCTCATCCGGAGGCAATCTCTTTTCTGCACTGATTCTTCTTTGTTACGTTCTCTTCTGGTGGTGCAGTTTTCTTGACTTCTTTCTTGAATCATCGCCACACCGCATCAGGATTCATCACTTTGTCGGACGTCAACTCTTTACGTCCCGGTAACGTTCCTTCTGCTTTTGACTTTATGCATTTTCACTGAATTTTTCAGAAACATCTTTATCCTTGATGCTTCTCTCTATTCTAGTAGGTCGATCAAAAAATGACTCTTAAAGAAATCGGAATAAAAAATTTGGTACAACATGTCATCCTCTTATCAATCCCGTGTTTCCTGTACTGCATTGTTTTCTCCGTTCATTTGAATGTATCATTGCAGGAAATAGCGCGAACATACCGATAAGTTCGAAAAGATGCCGCGGTTATCAGTGGCATGGTTGTAGGCTGCAGCAGCGATCGGTGAGTGAACGTGTCGGTTTCGGTGGTATCGCGTGCCAGGTAGAACTTGACCGCAGGGCAATTCGTTACAGGCGTGGCATGTCGCGCGTCCTGGATCGAAAGCTCCCTCCGAACGGTGAATTGTAATAGCGGATAATCGGTGAATTTACGAACGGCCACGCTATTTGCGTTCGACTAATACGATTTATGCGACAATCTATAGCTATACTGCTCGCACCAGTCTCGCGTTTGCTCTCGATCGACGTTCACAGGTATTTAGGTAAAAAGCTCGTCAATTTAGATTCAGTTTGATAAGGGTTCACTGCTTTTTTCTTTCTTTCTTTCTTTCTTTCTTTCTTTCTTTCTTTCTTCCGTTATTCCACCCCCGACGTGCTTTGCATATGCCGTTGCGTGCATCGAGCACAATGCCACATAAATCGTTCCTTGTTACATGCTCCCCTCTAACAGTGACTCTCAACCGATGCTACTAGCCTCCCTCAAAGTTCCATTGGCGCCAATAATCCGGATGTTATTCCCACTACTGTTTCAAGCATTCCTCTCACGAAACTAGATATTTTTCGATAGCAATAGTGCGATCCAGTGCGTAACGCGTCGCCCCGTGACAAGATTTGACGAACGAATTTTGTCAAATTTTGTCAGATTTTGTCAGTCGAAACCAGTATTGTCGATAAATTTCCACGATGTTGCACCAGTTGTATGTATCTGTATAGCGTTAAAAGAGGGACAGGCTCGTTGGTTCTTTACGCGCCGAACGCGTTCGTATTCGCACAGTACGCCAGAGCAGCTTTGGCCAGGATGTCCCGAGCATAGAATATTAGTAGCTGGAGAACACTTAAATCGGGCAGTCTCCCCGGAAATTGGATCACTGCCTCGACAAGGGGTTGCAAGTGGATAAGCACTGGAAGCGTTTAGCGGCTTAGTGCTCTTTTAAGTATGCAGCCAGGTTGTTAGCTTTCTCTTCCTCCTCCTCCTCCTTCTTCTCCAGGCTGGCGGAAGCACAGCAGCAACACTGTACCAGAGCTTTCGTCCTCGGCTGAGGCTTCCGCGGTACGTCGCGGAGCCGATGCACGCGCGAGTGCATCGCTCTCTTCGTTCGCTGAAAGGGTGCATCTGCGACTAACGAGCTACAAAGTGCACCTAGGCACGTAATAAATGTCGGCCGAAGAAGGCCGAGTGACTTTTCACACATGCCTTGCTTCTACCGTTGGCCTCGTGATGAGAAAAACAGGCCCCAGGGTTTCGCTCGTGACTCGTCGTCAAAAGCAGGAATCTTCCGGTTAGCACGTGAACAGCTTTTTTGCGGCGGCAATGACGATGCGAGGTACCCTCCTCGGAGCTGCGGTAACCGCATTATAAAATCTTGGTGTTCGGCCAGTGGCATGCCTCGGGGAGACAACTTCGTTACAGAACGCCGAGAGCGCACACGAGCCTTTTTCCCGTGGAAGTACTGGGCCCGTGGTTTTAATCGGCGAGCTTTGCTCAAGTAAAAGCTCACTCTTTCACCGCCTCCCGCGTCTCTTGGACCGGCAGCCGAGCCACGTTACATCAGGCTTTTTTGCTGATCCTTCGTGGAAAGCTCGCCGCGGTAATATTGCGGCATACTGCTGAGAAATAAGAGAGAAAGAGAAAGAGCAAGAGCGAGAGAGAGAGAGAGAGAGAGACGGAGCAAGAAAATATAGAGGAAGACCGTTCTCTCAGTTCTACTTGGTTCTACTTGGTTCTGTGGCATGGCGAGCCAGAGAAGATAATTGAAGTTGGAATATGTAAGCGTTTATTTGTCGAGGAGACGCGAGATGCACTGAAACACGAAGGGCTTCATTAAAGTTCACAGTTCTTGCGTGAGCGAGGAGACGCTGTAGAAAGTGGAAAATGGCGCAACGAGATACACGTTGGAACTAGATACCGACGGAATTAATCAGCCGTCAGTCGTGATAGGACACCGCTTATCGGTTCGGCAGTAAAACACGATAAATACGAGCATTAGAGGCGAATATAATGTGGGAAGGGGGACATAAAACCGGGCTGACAGGATAAACAAGCAGTAACGACGAACACGTCGGCTCGAGGGGGAAATAGAGCAAGTGTTGGACGCTCCGATAGAGAAAATGATATAACAGCAAAAGAAGGAGAGAGAAAGGGAGTCATTTCGAAACAATGTGCAATAAAGTGCAGCCTTCAAAGCAGCACTTTTGCGTAGGTAGATATGCCTCTTTTCAATTTCGATAACAATTTTCTCGTTTACTCTCGTTTCCTCTTCCCGGGGTAGAGTTTGCCTCTCGTGTATCCTCAAGTTTATCGCTCGCAAACTTAAACAGAGAAAACTGTATTCCCTATTTTCTTTCTTTTCTATTTTTTTTCTTTTTTTTTTATCCCTTTCCAAGATAATTACGTTTTTTCTCGGTGAATTTTATTATCGACGTTCGATTGTACGGTTTTATCGGTTGAGAAGCTGTGGCTTGCGGGTCGATAGTTCTGGGGGTGAGAAGAGGCTTGTGGCAGAGGATTTTTGCGGGCTGCTTAAACAGCCATTAAATAGTTGGAGTGACGTGTTGTTGACCGAGAAATTGCTGTTCGAGCTTGACAAGCTCCTCGAAGGCAAACAAGTAACAAAATTCGGGCTAGGAAAGTTCCCCGTGGGAGCTGATGGTAACGAAACTCGGCAAGTTTAGATTGTCGTTACGGCTGCAATTCAACTGCGGCCTGATTTACGAGAGTCCCACTCTCATAGTCGGCGAGCTCTCTATCCCCCCGTCGTTCTCGCCCCTCGCTCTCGCCATTCATTTCACCGCTTGCGTCGTCAGTTTTATCGCGCACTGACTGTTGCGCCTCCTTCCGGAAGTGGTTTCGCGGTTCTCGCCGAAAAGCCTGCATCCGAATGGTAACGATTCGCTTTGGGTAAAATGGAATTTCGCCACTCAGGGCTTTGCAACTTTCTGTCTCTGCTCGTGTCACAATGATCGCCTTCCTCTCGACGTCAGTCAAAAGTAGAAGAGCGCAGAAAGTTATTAGTCGAGAGATTCGGACGTCCTTTCTTTGTATTTTTCTCCCTGTTATTGGCATGCGGTGTGTCGGTCCCCCGATCGCTTTAAATTGAACAAATTGTCAAAGGGATCGAAAAAGATCGATGATGCTGGAAACTTCGAAAAAGACGCTGGCTGGTGTCTCAATAAGAGGAAATTGAAGACACGGAAGACATCGCTCTTCTCGGCGATCATGACCAATATCAAGAAATAATTCGTCACTTGCCATCAATATTGTACTCGTTTTCCCTCAATTTACCGCAGTCTCAAAGGTTCTAGGTATTAACATCGCGTACTGTCGTTGGAATAAATCTGTTTTCCGACGATCGAAGGTAAAACGACGAACCGATTTCGCGGTAGAAATGCCAGGCAGTGCTTTCGTTAAAATCGAGATTCACCCCATGCTAAGAGAGGAGGGGTGTTGGGTGAAAAATGGATTTCCATTTGTAGAGGTACGTCACGCGTTCACCTCTCTCCCCTTCCGAGCGATGGATACAAGAAAACCATTTCTTCCCTGAGTCTGACTTCCGCGACGGATACTGTCACAAATCAATCTAATCTCCTTTCGTTAGCCACCGCTTTCTTTCGACACGGCTGACCCCAGCAGCCGTTACGTAAGCTTCCCTTAATTCCTCGAGCTAAATCCATTTCGTAGCGATGTCTCAAGTAAACTCCTTGAAATCCTGATTTTAATGCGCGACAGCTTACCGACAATTATTGCAATAATTATTAAACGATCCTGATTAAGACTTAATTGCTCGCTTCGTTAATCTTCCGCGGTGGCTTGGCACCTGCGATTGTTCCGTGACGTACGTGTCCTCGGATATTCAATGTACGTACATGTATATTCTCCCGAGGAAATTTAATCTTCCTCCTCTCGCTCATCCGAAATTCTCCTCGTTTAACACGTAGACGTACGAGAGAAAGAGAAAAAATACCCGATGGAAATCACTCGGTGAAACGATGGTCACCGGGGCCCATCGTAAACTATATTTACCCGGCGAAGATAACCACGGAGAGATGGCTGCTTCGAAAGCTCATACACCCGGGGAAGCGCAGAATCGATAACGAAGAACTGCAATCGCAAAAGCGCAAAGGCTCCCGAAAAAATTGCTAGACTGAATGAACACAACCGCGCTTTGACTTTGTTCCGAACGAAAATAATACTATCGGGTTTTCTGTTGGTGAAATGAGGAGAAGAGGAGAAGTGGAGGAGAGGGGTGGGTTAGGTGGGTGCATGCATCGTTTGTAGTTGAACGCACGGCCTCACTGGACTCCGAGCCGCGTATTTACAATGAAAATGAGATGAATCGTGAGGCAGTTGGAAAAAAGCACTCGAGGAACACTCTCAGGCGATACATTAAACACCGCTTACAGGATCAATGCCACCTGGGGCAAAGATTTAATTTTTGTAGAAACACGATTTTATCGAGTTTCCACCGTTTCCGATTGAATTTCTATCGCGACTAGATCGCGGCAATAAAATCAACATTTGTTCTTGCCTCGGTGAGAGGAGACTCTAATGTCGCGAGGGAGAGAATTCGGGAGATGAGGCCAGGGATTCCGGCCAACGAACCCGCCGTCAACCATGGGAAATTTGAATTGCAGATTTATTCGCATTACCAAACGACGTTTGTCTTCGCGGGAGCATAAATTCTGAGTAGCCGGCAATATCTAGCGCTCTCATGCTTTTTAATCCTTGCATTTGACAGTGGCACGAGTCACTAATCTCGTGCAGTAACTCAGAATTGCGCTGCCGGCACACTGGTACCGCTCCGGTGAAAGGATAAATTATTGAGTTGGTACAATAGCAATAGACTTAAATTACGGACTGTGTCAGCCGAAATCCACTGCCGATGTGTTCCTCTTCCTCGTTGTGTTAATGGATCACGCGCGTTGTGTTGACTGCAAAGAATTTTTGAAATTCATTTAATTTTCATTCGCTCACGGAGTTTCTGTCTTTCTAAAGACCGCGAGCAGTCATCGACACTACCACTCAAAGTTCTCTCCCGATCGGTGAGTAAAACACTCTGCGTGAAAATTCCTCTTGGCTAAGAGAATTTTAATTTCTGTCGATGAAGTCGTCCCGAGCTACTCTAATTACGGTCGGAAGCTTTTCGAAAGTTGGTAGATACGAGAATTCTTGAGTTCCCACCTCTCGAAAACTCGAACCCAGGAGTTTTTAGGGGGTGAAAAGGCTTTCGGGGACCGGGTGGAATTACAAGTGGAACCAAGTGAATGTATACGTCTGCAACGGCGACGATTCGTCTTCGTTCTCCTTCTTGCCGAGCGAAGACTTGGGGATAGAGTGCCGCGACAATTTCAGGGAAATAAAATTTAGTGTAATAGCTCGTTTCCGGCCAGTGGAAGAGCGAGGGTTCTCTCGAATAAAAGTATAATTAGCAAATTATCTCACGGTTAATTGCTCGCGCTTAACGAACGTGTTTCTCCGGCTCGGAAAATGCAGTAACAAGCTCCCGTTTCCGTGGATTTGGCTGGTAATTCACGACTATAGCTGTATCGCGAAACCGCGTCGAAACAGTTTGGCTGGTGTTGCAGGAGTGGCGCCCTGAAAAACGCGTAATCACATTGTCACCCGGCCCCAATGAGTTACATCGACCCAATGCAAAAACTGCTATATATTCGATGCGCGTTTTCGAGAGATTAGCCCTGGCGCGAACAGAGGATATCATCTCACAGTGAGTAATATTTCGCTTCGAAGGAACGAGACTCTCTAGATAAATTGCAAAATTATTCATACATCTACCTCTACTTTAGTCATCTAAATCGTTGGCTCACAGAAACAGTTCCAATTAAAGAAAATTGCAAATATATTCATTTCGAATAAATTTGAAAAATTCTATGCGTAATCGTCATTGATAAAAATGATGTTAAATCGACAGCGATATCGTGTCGATACACGCATCAGCAAGCTGCCGATTTCGCAACCTGCAAAAACGAAGTTTCATCCGACTGATTACACGAAAAACCTCGGTTTCATAGGGTGAAAGGTTGCAACGAGAACAAAAGAGGCGTGTACGCATCAGTGGCATTTTATTGGATGATCCGATTAGAGCCGTGCAAATATTCGTGGCTCGCAGCCCACGAACCAATTTGTGGATGTCGCGTGCTGCACAAAAGAGAGCAATGTTTGCTCGGAGAGACGGTACACCCACTGGCATGGCCGGCAATGGTGCGTGAGCCGACGTAAGAATTCACCACTTTTTTACTTGCTACCTGAAGGAGTGTCTGTCAACGAGGTGTCAGCCGAAGGCTAAATTTATTCGGAGACGGTCCAGGGTAATGCGTGTATCGTTCTTGTAGGCGACTCGGACGTAGCACCAGTTAAGTGGGATATAAGCGGGCGAAAAAAGCTTTTGGCAACCCTCTCCTTCTTTCTCTAGAGACTCTTTTTTTTCTAAAGTGTCTTATAGTTGTTTTAGCGTTGTCGGATCGCACATAAGCGTTACTGTCGACGGATTCAATATTTAGCTTTTTCTCCCAGCAATTTTTTCACTTAACTCGTATTTGCACGTTTGTATGTGTGTGTGTGTGTGTATGGGGTTTGTTTTACGACTTCTGAACATGTGTGTTTTTTTTATAATAACCGCGATAAGCCGTGGTTTACCGAGGGAAAAGTGGTCGAGAAATGAACGGTGGACGGTTTAAGAATCGGAAAAGAAGAAAGAAAAAATTTTAGAGTGCTAAGAAAACCGAAGGGGAGAACGAGGAAGGGTCGTAGCCGAAGAGAGCAAGCACCCTTGGCAGTAAGCCACGGATCATAACCCGTGGCGATGAAGATTGATTAACGCGGATTCACTTATTTTGTCCACTCGCTTTTTTTCCCCCTTGGGTCCGCGCAAAAATACCAGCGACATCGCAGTCTTCCTAGACTCGTTCTTGAGACTTTTATTGTCGCGCCGAAAATTTCAGGAGAGATCAGAATGGATTAGCATTATAAGTAGTCGGGATCGATAAAGATATATCGAGGATGGTATATTCTCCCGTTGGAGTATTTGGAAGAACACTTCCAATCCGTTCGTGCAAGCTAAAGCATTCCTCCTTACGCTTTGATCTCCCCTGAACCGGTTAGATTCTAATTTGAACCGCATGCGTAGAGGTGTGTTAGAGCTAGAGGCGACGCTTGTGGCCGGTGCTTCGGCGGCAGCAGCAGCAGCCCGTCGAATTTTACATTCGCTAATTTGGAGGCTCCAAACGAGGCTACCTAAAATTAGGAGGTCGCTATTTGGGGAGCCGGTAAGAAAAGCTTTATGCTTACCTGATTTTTTGACCGCCTTGCGGCGGCCGCTTACGGTGGGGTGCCCACTCTATGGGGCCCCAATGTGGTGGCACTTTTTCTTCACTAGAATCCAGCGCTGTTACAGCTGGAAAATCAAATCACCACCGTTATTACTCGCGCACAAAACAGGATTCGCGATACCTCCATTATGAATCGAGCGCGCGCGCGCACGCCGGAGAGAACGTGGAATACCGCGACCGATTGTCACCGTGTCGGCTCGCGGATTCTGCCGGACAGAGAGTGGGTCGTCCGCGAGCGGAAGTATCGAATGAAGGCTTCCAAGAAGGTGCGCCCCAGTGGTGGCATGTATTTTTGTCCGGGTTGGAGAGGACCGCCACCGTTCTACGAGCGAGCGGATTCGCAAGATTAGAGCTCATAATGTGAATTTATTAAACGACCCTCGCCACTCTGATCCCCCATGTTGCTTCTGCTTATCCCAAGTACCTTTACGATATCCCGTCTGAAGAGTGGTAATTTGGAAAGAAATGCAATTTGCTGATGAAACTACCAAGCTCCCGGCGTTAAGTACCGCGCAGAGGAGGCACGCAAATATTCATATATCAGGATAAATGGCACTGAAAAATATTGCGGACATCTCTCGCACAGAGAAAACCAACCGCCTCGTGTCGCGCAAATAAACACGTCTTTGTAATCTCACGGCTGCCAACTGGAAAATATGCCTTCTTTTTCCGCGGGAGCGCGAACTTTTTCGCCCTTCGCCCAGGGAATCACTTCGACAACGGATTACCCCTAATCCTCGCGTCATCAATTTTCCCCTTTCAGTGCCACAGGAACAATCGACACACGAGCAGATTTTCACAGCCCCCTCGTAGCACGCCCAACATTTCGCACTTTAATCCTCCTCTCCACCGAACCTGTTCTCCCTCTTTTTCTTTACGACCCTTTTTCTCTTTTCCTCTACTTTGTTCCGTCTTTCCGCTTCTTTCGCTCAGCCTGTTCCCCAGTCTCCGGCGTATATTTTTAATCGCTCCTCCGGCTCGACGCGTGATAAGCCGCGCGCGCGAATCCTCACGGTTTCCCAATTTAAATCGCACGCTGGATCGACCGTAGCCTCTCCTTCTTGCTCTTGGGCACGTTTACGACCTCCGCGGGAGGGAAAGAGAAAGAAAGACTATACGAGGAGGGAAGAGACGGGGGGAAGAGACCCCGAGAGCCTCACAGGGAGTAGCATGGTGCGCGAGAGTGCATCGCGGAAGAAAAACCAGAAAATAGAAGGCCGTGTCGCGAGGCTTGATGAGGCCCTTTTCTTCGCGAGGGTGGCGCAAGGAGGGTGCGCGCACCATGGAAAAACTGTTGCGAGAATGAACCGAGTAATTGGACACCGGCTGGCCATATTAGAGCACGCGGAGACAGACGAAGATAGTGGGATCGAAGGACGGCTCCCGAGAAAGCCGGTGGAGTGGAGGACCGAGCCAAAGAACTGGGTGAAAGAGAGGGACGCGGAGAAAGAGGCGAGAGAGAGCGCACGAGCGAGCGAACCGCCTAAAGAAAGAGCAAGGAAGCGAGAGAAAGAGGTAGAGAGATGGCAGCGCAGGAAAGAGGCCGAGGCAGAGATAGACCGACAGAGCTTGCGAGAAGCGAGAAGCGAGAAGCGAGAAGCAAGGGGCGGAAACTGGGCTAGAGAGGATGGGAAGTCGAGCCAGGTAAAAGCGGAAGCGAAGAACCAGATAAGAAGACAGCGGAGAAGGTGAAAATGTGTGAAAGCGAGGCTGACATCAGATTGTTTGGAATAATCAGGAAAAAAGACAAGATCGAAGAAAAAGTTGCGATAGATATAGCAAATACGAATGTAGTGTACGAAGAAATAGGAAATAAAAAAATTGAGATGGGAAAGCTATCACGAGCAAGATAGAAAATGGAGCGTAAACGGAAAACAGTCGGTGTAAGAGGAAAAATGATTGGAAGCCTGGCCGAGGAGACAAAAGAGTCGCGACGTGGGAAAGGTGGTAAAAAGCCAAATGACGTGGATAAACTTGTTAACGGATGCTGACGGATGAAGGATCAAGCCTGGAGCTCCGGGTCATCCAGGGAAGGAAGAAGCCAAAGCCGAGCGTCGAAGCAGAGCGGAGCGAATCTCCCGATTGGTGACGGAGACGCGATTACCTCCATCATCATCCATCCCCATTGCATGTCTTCCTTGAAAAAAGATTGAGGAATTTGATCTCTTTAAACATGAATCGAGGCTGTTGGAGAATTTTGGCTGGCATCGAGTACAGTGCTCATGGCCCGACCGGTGCAATAAATACAAACACGCCGAAAGCACGTCTTCGGCTCCTGGTGAGACTTTTACGAGTCTTTCGTAGCAGCACTCAGGGCCCTCGAAACTTCTAGTTCCCCAGGGACTTTTCACGATACTCTGTCTTTAAGAGACAGAGACTTGCCCTTGAGTTTCGCGGATGCCGAGACACTCAATAACGAGCCAAGGGAAAAAGCACTGTTCGCGCGGCGCCGACGCCAGGGTGCCGATAGATTCCAAGCTCATCACGCTTTTGCCTCCTACGTGTGCGCTCGACGAAGCATGAGCATGCACCGCGTGTGTACCATTTTAGTAACCGAGCGCGCACCGCTGCGCGCACCGGTCTGCATTATCTAACACTTAAAATTAGACGGTGCTCGATGCCCACAGTGAAAAGAGATCCGCCCGACGCTCGATCGCTCGTTCGAACGCCACTGTACTTGTCTCATTGCCAGACTTTTCCTCCTTTCCGCAATATCGTCGACTTCCTCTCCTGACCTTTCTACCTCTAATTCGGTGCGACAATAATTGGATCACTATCACTGATCGGCGATCAACATTCACGTGACTATCCGTGACTATACTTCTCGCAAGGTTTTTCTATTCCTCTCTTTCTCCTCTGGTTTCATGGCTTTCTCTTCCTCGTGTTTCCCGTCCGCTTGGTCGCGTTCTCCCGCGAGTATGTACTTGGGATTGCAGGCACTTTTCTCGAGATACTGGGGTACCAGAGTGGTTGGTTGGGGGTGGGCACTCGGTGTTACCGTCGCGGATACCACGCGATGCGCGTACGCTCGTTATCGCGAACGGAGGTATGCAGCGACGCGACGTGTGAGGTGACGATTAGAGAGGGATTCCGCGAGACACGCACCGCGTTCGTCCGGGCCGGCTGGCCGCCCGTCTGAGAGTGAATGTCTTATTGGTTATTTCTGGCTAGCTACTTCGTCGCTCTATTCCACCTCCTTCTTTTCTTGATCTTCTGCCCGAACCTTTGCCTCCCTCCGGTTCGCAGCCCACCTCTTCTCTACTCTTGGCTCGAGTTCTCTTGCGTGGATCGTTTCTAGCCGAACTGTGGCGCGCCGCGAGCACTCGACCACTCCAACGAAAACCTCCATCCTCTAATCATCGCACTGTACATCGATGCCCTTGAACTTAACGAGCCAAAGCTCGAAAGAACTGCAGCTGCAACTCGGGCTTTAGGTGAATCGCCGAAGGCCGAGTTCGCGTCGAGGGGATTACGTGACGGTCAAATCTTCTTCTAGTGGAACCCTCTTCTTGGAAGCTCAACTTTCTTGAATCTTGGTCGAACTTGGACGACATCCGGAGATTTGTTTCAAGTGGAGGACTCACTGGCAGATTCTCTTGATAAGCTCATCCACCTTCTTCCCTTCATTTCCTGCGAATATCTCTTCGACTCATGTTGAAGTTTCGTCGGTATCTACTTGGCGGATGCTTCGGGCGGCCGAAGGCCAAAGACGAGATGCAATTCGATACGCGACCCGTTGTACGCCTGAACACAACTTTCTCGAAGCCTTTGTATGGATAATTGAACTTGCAAAAGAACGTTTTGCATTCTGCATGATTTATGATGCACATGCAAAATGAATGCACGGTCGTGGCGGATGAACTTTAAGGAAACATTGTGCATCGACGTGGAGCATTATGGATACGGTAGGTGGCTTCTCCCAAAGGTTATCCTGGATATATTCCCTTCTGCTGACTAAAGGAGAGACAATTTTTGGCGGGGATATTAGGTGAAAAGGCCTCGGCTAAAACATGCAATCTATCGTAATCGAGGAAGGGAGAGCTTAAACATGACAAAGTGGATGCCTTGCGGTCGCGAGTTATACGTACACCTCTACTACTAACGACCCTTACATCCCCGTCCTACGACTTCCTATCTTTTCAGAACAGCTCGGTTATAAATGATAGAGCGAGCCGAACTTTCTTCAAAGATACTTTTTTGCATAACTCGCGACTGTAGGTAATTGCTCGTGGAAAATTAGTTTTTAACTTGACGTCTAACGTGCCACGGACTTTTTCGGCCATCTCTCTCTGTGATATGTCGATTAATCGCGTCTAATTAATGCGACTGGGAGAATTTTGGTCAGCTACAATGTCTTGGTCAAGCGTTATGTAATTTCTATTTCGAGCTGATCGCTGGAGAAAGTTAGTCTCGCGGACTACTATTATTTTCGGTGCATGATATTTCGTACATATTTATCTTTCGAGGAGTATGATGAAACGCCGGCGGCTTGTTCTTGACTTTGTTTCCATCCTGACATTATGATATATTGCTCTGGCTCGGCGCAAAGTATACTCTGCTACGCTCGACCCTGCACTGTACATATTCGCGGTTTGTTCGATCGCATAAGTCTGCAGGCGTGACAGCTTCATAATTAAATGCCAAATTATTATCGACCACCCACCGGCCGGTCACCGTTTTTTAATTCCCTAACTTCACGATACATGTTCCATTTCGGATGCCACGCTCAACGATCGCAGTATTGCAATCGTCACACCCTCATTTTGCCATATTTATAGAGCGCGTAATACGCTTCGGGCAATTTATGTGACTTTTGCCAAATTCGCAATTCTCGCTTATATTCTTCATCCACTTATCTGGAAACCGGTGACTCGCAAATTAGATTCTAGACAAAATAATTATTAGGCAATAGTTTCTAATAGTCCCAAGATAGTAAGATTCGGTAAAATTTTCCACCAACTATACGTTTAGTGCATTATCAACTTCCAAACTTAGCATTAGATGTAGTAATACCTAGATATTTAGGTATCTATTGAAACCCTCCATGACGAGATCAACAGTGATTCAATTCCTAAAGAATATCGAAGAAAGTATTTCTGGCGCGATGCTTCACGAGACGTTTAAAATACCGTCCGAAAATAGTCGTTGAATATGACGAAGAAGCTCGTGCATGATTTTCTAGTCGCATTTCGAAAAGCTATTGCTCGTCGCGCGAGCAAACATGTTTTCTATATCATGTCCGAGGGGTTTTTGTCAAAACTCAAGAGTTATCGAGCACAAGAGGTTTTAAGAGCTACCGGTATAAAAAGCCGCCCATTTCACGAACGCGTAAACATTGTTTCGCGGTAGGAAATTCGACCCAAAAGACGAGGGTGAATCTCACCAAAAATCCTGTCGGCGCATAATGACACCACCGACTGACTTTAACGGGAGTTACTGTCAAGTCCCAGTGGAGTAGAGTCGCCAGCACCGATAAAACGCTAATCTCCACTGATAAAGACCGTCGTCTTTATCCCCGAGTTCTTAATGAGAAACGCGAAGTTAGAAGAACTTTTCATTATGGATTGTTCGCTCGCACGTCTACTTCTTCAGCGGGCTTACAATCTCCTTGCAATCCTCCGTGCACTCTTGCAATTATTGCTGGTCGTCCTACTCGCTGGAATGTCAGTCCGATTTGTCCGGAATGGAGTTTCGTCGATAGTGGAGATAGTCATTAATGTTCTATGCCGCTATTGGGTTTAGAGAGAGAGAGAGAGAGAGAGGGAGAGAGAGCCGTGTCCCCACACTGTAGCAATTGTCTTGGCATTCCCCACTGGAGCGTGAAGAAATCTGGGAAGACCGGGGACTCCTCGCAGCATTGATCTTGGCAGTCGGCGTGAACGGCAACACGATTTCGCATCCATCACTACTGCCTCTGGATAAGATTAACGGTGGGATTCCACAAAAATAGCTCTCTCTCTCGTTGCGCGGAAAATTCCATGAAAAATGATTTGTTATGAGACGGGGAATTGTGGAACGAGATTCCGGATGGATCTCGCTCTCGGTAGTTCCTGTCTTTCCCTTGCCGATTCGGTAATTGAACAAGATCTCGATGTCGCAGTTCTCTCCTAGTGTAAGATAAGCTCAAGCTAGACAATCCAGAAACTCCCAAGTTTCACATCGCTGCCTGGTAGATTAGTTTGCAGTGGTTCTGGCAAGTAAATGTTTGTCCTGGATATTTATATCCACCGAGGTGACCCAGGTCTGATGCATTCGAGGCGACGACATTCGAGGATGCGCTTGTAAGGATAATTTCACCTTCTCTTACCGTTAGGGCGATTGGGGTTGGCCGCAATTTCGCGATGGTCAGTAGATTCAGCAGGAAGTTCGCGGGCGTGGCTCATTAGTCGCCTACCGTGGCCCAATAAACAAACGGCCGCTCTAAATCATAAGACAAATGGCCATTGTTAATGCGCCCAGTCCCGGAATCGGGGGCGAGAATTTGTGAATAGTATCAAGTTCGCGTTAAGAGCTTCGGCTAATTCCATCTCATTTACTCTCCGACGCTCTGCCACGTCGTGCAAAATCATGACGCTTTACCTCCCGTGTCCTGGATAATTATTTACCTTTCAGCGCGTTGCTTTTGCCTCGAGGCTAGAGGGAATTTTCCTTGCGAATAATGACCGTGACACAAAATGCTATGCGGAATCGTAAAGTACACATTAAAGCAGCTCGAATCATTATACGATCGTTGTCAGATAAGAGTGTATTACTAAGATGAAATCGACGCGTCCCCCGAGAATTCGCAGGTTTCATGCTTCACTACAGATTTCGTAGAGTTTGTCGCTTGGAATGCGGTAGAGTATCTCTGAAAATCCAGCTGGAGGACGGGCCTTCGGAGAAACTACTAGACCTTAGTGTACATATTGCCTGGCTGGAGAGAGACCAGAGGTTTTTCTTGCGTCTAAAGATAGACGGAAAACCTGATTCCCGCAGTCTCCGGTATAGTGGGAGACGGCTGAAAAAAGTACGAACGAAAAGGGAGGAGAATGTAAGATTAGAAGTTCCGAAGTGAATCCAGGGGTTGGAACCTCGACACATTGTACACTTATTACGCTCGGCTTCCGTGATCCCCCTATAAGGATCTTCCTTGTAAACTAGTTTTAATCCCCGTGCTGTCGGTCTCCGCGCGTGGGAGGACGCTACCTCAGGATAATCTACCCCGGAAGAAGATCTCGTTTTTTTTATGAAATCTCTTAATTGGACGCCCCGCTGGTGAAAAAGTTGTGCCTGTTTCGCAGTGGCTTAAGCAAGGGACAGAGATATCTCGTTGGCAGTCACCTCTCTGTTCCGCGTGAAATTTCGCGTCGCGTGGGAAGCGTTTCAAGGTTTCGAAAAGTGTTTTGATCAGTCGAGAACGAGGGTGGTCGGTGGTATCGTTTGCATCCAGTGAGCCAGTAGAGTACACTGGCTCTTTACGCGGTTATTCTCCACGTAATAGGATCAAGTGCAAATTGATAGGTGTCGCCAAGACAAAGGGATCGTTAGGGCAATTTAGGCTTACATTTACCCTCGGTCAATCGACAATCCTCTATCCTCGAAGCGTGTCGCATTGGCAGGTGAACTTAAACCGCGATCGATGTCCCTCGTTCAAGTGTCAAACCGCGATTTGGTGGCTCGGATTTTCCTGCGATCCAACGCGTCGGCGTCGCGACGGCTGTCGGCTGATCGAGGTATCGTTACACCGTTGACTGCGTACGTCCAATCGCATTTTTACGCGTGTCTGCTTTGCGATCAGCCTCTCGGCTGCCGTTTAGAGATGTACGTTCTAACGGCGAATCGAATGCTGCGATGCTCAGATAAGGCTTGATTTATGGGACAACTTTTGCGGCTTGTCGCGCAACCGCTCGCTTTGTTTTCCTCGGCTCACTGATACGATTTATGTAGGTAACTGCCCTCCTTTAGCTTGGATATAGCCGAAGAGCCCTAAGATCCGAGGAATCGCGCCTGAGAGAAATGATATTGCGACCAACACTTGATAGTCCATTGTGGTTGTATTGTCGTTGCGACTGGTGACCTCGAAGAGAAATTCGAGTCTTTTACCTCGGTACAAGCTTATCTTCCGTGCGATAAACCCTCTAAGGAGAATCATTTCGTTTTTCTAATCACTGACACACGACCGAGGAGACACATTCCGAAGAAAGTCCAAGTCTTGCACTTTTAGCGTTAGAAACTAAAAGTTTGAGTGCTCGAAACGGTTTGGATCTTTTGCATAACTCGTCTTCCTGCTCGTATTCTTGGACCAATTCCGCCAGCATAAATATTTATTGACCGTAAAAACAGGCGTGTTACGAGAGCAGTAGGAATCCTCTACGATTTGAAACGATGGCGAACCGGCTTTTGCCCGAGGTCCCACGTTACCTACGGCACGGACTTGCGCTATTTTTACTACGAACCACGCGTTATTTATAACGACAGACTTATTTCGCCGACGACACGGACTTCTATCTGTCGCGACGCGTTCAACCACCGTGCCGGTTCTCACGGCGAAAACACTCGACACACGGATATCTAATTAATTAGCGATTTTTAGAGCCGGCGAGTTTCCAGTAGCGAGAACTCTGCTAACCATGCCACCGAGAAATTTCCCATTACGATTCGTCCAATTATGGATCGCAATTGTTGCGGTAATCAAGACGTACGGCCGCGTCTCGGATTACGGTCTCGCGGAAAAGCAAGAGAGAAAGGAGAAAACTGTGGCCAGTCTTCCCAGCTAATTATTATAAAAGCCTGCCCTTAAAGGGGCTACCTTAAGCCGCTGCCTCTTCCTCCTTCTCCTCCTCGTCCTCGTCTCACCTCTGTCTTCTGCTAATTATCGTTAACTGCCAATTATGCCGGTGCGCTAATAACATCAGCCACAATGCTGGCATCCTTGACCATCATCCCATTTCCCTCTCAGTTGATTTGAAAAAGCAGCAAAATTGGTATTTCGTTGATTATCATCCTGAATTTTAGTCAACCCTCCTCACTGTGCCGAATATTTCGCTCTCTCGTTTATTGCCGATCGGTTTGTTAGGCTCGTTGGTTTATTCTCGACAAATCGTCGGAGAAAATGCCCAAGGGAGGAAACGAGTCGCTCTCAATGGATGAACGATTAAAGCGTTAGTGCTGGGAAATTGCATAACGCCGGGAAGATTAGTTTTAACAGCCGGTGAGATAGGTCGGTTATACCGATATTAACGTATTACAAGGCGATAGTGGTGATGGTAGTGGTGGCGGGCGTCGATTAATATGGAAATGTGGAGAAAGGCGGCAGTGGGAAATTCTATGCTGCGTCCATTGTTTCGCGGCCTCGCACGCCGTGCCGCGCCGCGTGGCGATTCCCGTTGGAAGTGCCATTAGCGTTTGATATTCGCAAATGACGATCGTGCGTGCCAAGCACCGGATGTGTCATTGTACGCCCGCCCGCGCGCGCGCGCTTCATTAATTTGATAACGCGATTGACAGCGAGGTAACATGGCGGGTCTAGCCACGTTAAATATTCGCCGAACGTGATGTTCTTGAAAATTTGTCAGCGCGCGTCGTCTAATGAGCCATACTCCCTCGGGAGCCGTGTCAGAACACGTCCTGGCCGTGACTTCGAAATTTTGTCCTCATCAATAATGCCGTGACTTAATTATTCGCCGGGCGTGAACCGGCGTACCAATAACCATCATTTATGAAATACGTGATGCCGAGTCGTGAGCCGTACTGTACCATCCCGTCGCGTCGCGTTGCGTCGATTCGAACCCGTAAATCTAGATATTCGGCCGGGCGTAATTATCCCGCTATAACGGTCATCTTACCCCGTAAGATTTATTGCATCGTCAAGTGTCGCTGACGTATCGGGTTTTACGCTGCACCTCCTCCTCGCCCCCGCGTGACGCACTCTTACTAATGAAGCTTTCCTTCCGTTTCTCTGTAGGACGACGTGGAGCCACCACCTCTCGAGGAAGTTGGAATTAAGTACATCGAGCCCCAGGTGTAAGTTTCAAATTATAATCCTGTTTATTGGATTAATCCGCAATGCGAGATTGCGTCCGTTGAAAGTATATTTGCGAGGCGTCAAGAAATATTCTATTTGTACGCAAAAATGTTGAGACCTCGATTTGCACTCGGTCGAATTTCATGTTCGAAGGTCGGTCGAGCGATGAAAAATGCGAGGAGAAAAGTGGTAGCGTCTCACTTTGCCGCGCTCACCTCGCGAATCCGATTTAGAAATAGTTTGATGATTGCCGATTGGTAATTTTAGTCCAAGGTGTAGGTTGAATGACGCAAGCCGCGTCCGCGAAGAAAACAGGAAACCCATTTTGAATCAGCCAGCTCGACATAATTGTACGAAATTTTTCCGAATTGCGTAATAGTTTTATGCCAAAGCGCTCTGGATAGACCAGCGTTAAACGCGCGAAAGTTTTATCGGGGTTTTTTGGCCAGCGTGGCGCCGTACAAACAACCGGAGGCTAAAAGTGACTCGACTGTTGGCGACCGCGAAAAGCCATTCAAAGTGAGACCACCGAAAACATGGGCTTTCTACATTTTTTACTCGACGTTTATGATGCTTAACGTTTCCCAATTAAAGCCTATTTCGACAGGTTCGCGTGGGACCAACGGGCAAATTAGTGCGAAACGTTTGACTCACGTATCAACATGTCGCTCGTCGTACCATGCGCGCTTTTTCCTGGCATTCGATGTTCGCAATGTTCGCAAGCCACCCGAAACGACAAGGCTTTGCCAAAGTAGATTCAGAGTTTTCACGAAATGTTGGCCAAAAGGATCTGCCAGTGTGGCCCACGTGCGCTAATTGTAGAAATCTTTTCACTTTTCGAATATAAACGTCCTCTTGAACTTCAGACTAATATTGAGCCTTAAATGTCAGATTGTGTCGAGGGTCAAAGTTTTAAAAATTATGTTACGGAAAATCTGAAAAACATTTGGCCCCTGTCTCTCCTGCACTCTGAGCATCTTGTCAGCAAGTCCATGTTTTAGTTGGAGAACTAGTAATGTGGTACCACAGTAACGTACGGTTTGCCCTGGTTAAGCGAATGTAAATCACACGCGAAGTGCGCGTTCACAGCACTGTCAGGATAATTATGTGAACTTCCGTCGAATTAGAGTACAACTATCGACTTTTCGCAGATTCAACATTTGCTTAGACTTCAGCTCGGTCCCGTTACCGCTACGTCAAAAGCTACTAGATAAATTGTATGAATCGTATGGTGCAAAAGTCATGAGGTTAGCAGAAGGCAGTTGCGTTCGTCATCAGGAGAAACTATCGAATGCGGGCCATGAGCGTGTTGGGCGTGTTGGGAGTTCGAAAAAGGCCAGCGCAAAAAACAATTCTCTTGAAGCCGCTACGCGGTTGGTCTCCGCAGGAAATCAAAAATCCACCCATTTCCCGTGCGCCTCGGCAAAATAAAAGGTCGAGTCATTTCCCGACTCGTGCCACGATCAAAAGCTCGTTCGTGACACCCCTAGCACTGGCCAATTTTCTCCTTTTTCCTCTCGCTCTTCTCTATAAATACCCTCGTCTCGACCAAATCCAAACTCGAAATTGGCACTATCAATGAAACCAATCTAACAAAGACCCTTTCATTCGATTTTGTTGTCACGCGGCTCATTCGCACAATGTTACATTTATCTGGAAAATGCAGTTCAATTTTTCCCTCTTTCCAATTGTTTCGCGTGGCTATTCGACAACTTGATTTCACGCGAAACAAGTAGCGCACTCGACCTCTATCCGAAATTACTAGTTACAGCAATTTTAGTTGGAATAAAAAAAATTCAGGGAAAAATATCTCCGGAGAAAAATGTAGAAGGGTGATTTTTAGGTTGTACACTGTACTTGGATAATAGGCAGCATTTGATGGAACGTGAAAAAATTCTTTTGAAAAGCACGAAATCCTTTCGAGCGGAACCACCCGATCAATTGGTTAGTTTTCAATGGATTTTCAAGCTGATATATCCTATTTTGTTGCAGGGATTGTGTCGAGTCAATGGAGCGACTGTATGCGGTTCCATCGGAGATGCTACGGGTTTGGTCAGTGTGGATAACGAAGACTGGCGAAGTAGCAGTCGAGTGGCAGAAGTGGTTACACGCTAACATCGATCTTTACTTGGCATTAGCAGATCGGCTGCGGTTGGCCGAATATGCCATCAACCAAGCGAAAGAGGTAAATCTTTCGGGAGTTATTGCAACGTGCTTATTGCAATGTGAAATAATCTAGAATAACGGGTCCACAAAGGTCCCTTGATTTTCTGGGGGATAGTTATTACTCATACTTAGACCACAATAGCTTGGCCAAATTGCAAATAACTAGCCACACTATCTTTATCAGAAATTAGTGGATAAGCCACTTTACCTTTGCCCCGTTCCAATATTAATTCTCTCCTCTACTCTGGCGAATTCTCTCCTCTATTTCCGCGAAATTATTTTACTCTTACTCACGACATTAACATTATAATGTTTTGATCTATCGTTTCGTTAAGCGTGATATATCTTCAAATTATTACAATTTCCCTCAAGTAAAATAATTCAGTCGTTGTGCAGCGTTTATAAATTGGTAACCACTAATACCGATGACACATGGTGCATAACCATCATCGAGCAAGATTTTGCAGAGGCAACTGCTCTGTGCACACCAGAATTTCGTAAATATCCCGGAGCTAGAAACTCGCGCGGTCCTGCGAGGGCAGCAGAATCACCTCGAGGCAAAATTTCAATGTAGATTACAGCTGCATCTGTTGTATCCCTATTACGCAGAGTCCATCTGACGAGCCACCACGAATTTCCCAACCAGGTGCTGCAATTTCACGTGAAAAACACTCCGCGAACACCACCGAAAAAATCTCGGAAATACACAAGGCTAGGCGAAAGCCCCATTTTATTTGATTTGTCGAAATTTACAAAACCATTTTGGGTCATATATTCAGCACCGGGGAATTGTTAATTTTTCTTTCGATATCACATCGTACCGTCCGTTTCGTATATTTTAATCGATAGGGAATCGTGAGGTGGATAGGATTACTGGATCTTCGTGTCGTGGTAAACGGACAGGACAGCCTCGGACAATTGGCAACACAACCGGAGCTACTCCGCTGTCTCTAGTAACATAGCTCGCACCGTGTATTTTTCTCATTGTCAATCTAGTAGAAGATTTATGTCGAAGGTTGCATACTATTTCAGAGCGTGGCGAAGAAGCGATGAAAATGGAATAAAGAGAACTCTGGAACCACCGTAGATTTTGAGAAAATTTTAAAAAAGCAACTTTGACCAACCTTGGTCACGCGTGTTGTTCTCACAGTGTCATTTAGCATAATTCTCACGACCTTGGAACCATACGTCGCGGCTAGACGACATTAATCGACCGGTTCTGATATATGTAGTTACCGAAATGTAATCGGTCCATTTAATAAGATCGGAGAGAGCCAATGAGATTAAGGGCTCGATAAATTGTTGGAGGTGAGGGAAATGAGGGTTATTAAAGAGTGGAAGGTACGTCTGAGATTGCCAGATAGATTCGGCTTGTTGCCAGGGACACACATTGAGAAAGAAGCACTAACGTGTTATAAGACTACCGTGAGAACGACAAACACGCGCGGTGGTACCATTTTTACCGGTGTTTTATAGAGAATCGGGGAAACAATTAAAAAAATGTCTGGAAAACCTGGGCTGGTTCGTGGTTGTTTATTTTAGTGGCGCCAGAGTGGTATTCGGAAAGAGAGCTTTCTGGCCGGGTGTGTGGCCAGAATGTTGTACACATGCACACATGTGTATATGTACTTTAAATAACGATTTCCACCTCACGTTTCGCCATCCTTCTTCCGGTAGTGCAAAGATAAGCGATGGAAATTTCGTTTTAATTTTAATATGCATTAATCGTTGGACTGTACGCTTACCGCTGGCATCAAGCAAATTTCCACGCGATTTTAATTTTTGAGAAGAGAGAACTCCCCGTTAAGCGCGCTTATCCGGTAGCAGGCCAGGATCTGACCCGGAGTCTCTCCCTAGGGTTCAGAGGATCATCGTCTCTTTTTACCCCGTTTATTTAATCTCGTATTTTTATAACCAATTAAGCAGATAAGGCACGTCCTTTCGGTCGGTACAATCGAATTAGCTGCTTACACTGCCGATATCCTGTTAACCAGGACATAAGTTTCCATTCCACTGGCGCGGATTAAAGCCGAGATTAATAGGGATCCCACCGTTCTTTTGATCCGAAAAAATAGTCTCCCAAGTAGAACTAACCAAAAAGTCATTCCTCAAACGTCGCATTATCGCATCTTCCACCATCTTGTTTGCGTAATCGCTAATTATCATCGCTGAAAGGTCACTTTGATCGTAACTTAATTAAACTGATTTAATAATAGCACCGGAACGCGGTAGAAGCAGCTTGTTTGATAGGTTGCTGGTATGTGAAAAAGTTGCTAGCCTCAAATAAAGTAAATTGCGTACTTGTGGAAAGAATTTCTGCCGGAGAGGAGAACTTGAGAAGGCAAAACTGGGGTGGGAACGCTTTGATTCTTCCTCGCGAAGCCGCAAACTCGTGGTACACGGCAGAAGCAGCAGCATTACAGACCGAAATTTCCGAAACACCCACACAGTACCAGTACATATTCGCTCGGTATTCGTATCCGATTTCATCTGTTCTCGCGTCGTGGTTTTCTGCTAGCTATTGTCCGTCTCGGTGTATGAAACTCCCTTGGCAGGCGGTCGCGGAATCAATATTTCTCTATTTACTTCTACCGCGTGCTGGTTGGTTTAACTTTCCGCATAATATCGTCCGGAATACCGGGCTCTTTGTGGACCGCGGAATTTTTGCATCCGGGTCTGTCACTGGATTTCCGCGTGCGTAGGGAACCGACGACGCTGTCTCGAAAGGAGCTGTCAGCAAGGACTCATATTTGACTGTGGAAAATGAAATGCAAGAGACGGAGCAGACTGATCGTGCAAGCGAAGGTAGAACAAGTAATATTGGTTTCTGCATTTTCTGCGTTTTCTTCGTACAATCGATCCGGCGATATTTCATAACGCGACTTGTTACCGAGACCGAATATAGTGGGTCAAGAAAATAGTGACATACCTCCGTTTCTTCAGTTGTCTATGCATACGTTTCTTTCCAATATTAATTCGGTGCACTCGAATATCTCTGATAAGGGAACAGGGAAAAATTGCAGGAAAATATACAGGTATGGATTTTGATATACTTTTAGAATGCAAAGAGCAATTTCTTCATATTTCTCTATTGCATTCATCCAAAGGTATTTTCGATGTTTTGAAAACTCTTATTGCTTCGGGGAAATTCATAAAATAAGAATAAGTTAAAAAATGCTGTCCAATACTTTTGTGAGGAAAAAACGTAAAGACGACGAAATAGCGCGTTTTCTCAGGAGGAAGATTGCGTAACGTTGTAGGAACAGTTGCCGAGTATCCTCGTAATCGCGAAAGAAATCTAAAGGTACGAGTATTGTTCTCGCGTGGCCTGATGGCACAGGTAGGGCAGTTACCACTGGACCCTAACTAGAGTTTATGGTATGTCGCCGAGTATCATGCACTTCTGTCTCCGTTGCCTTCCGTATTAATAAGTAATGCCACGTTTCGCTATTATTGCCTTGGCGACCCCCACACTAACTCGCCAGCCAATAAATCTCACTGAAGCTATGGGACAAAATATCTCGAGAAACTGGCTGTCACCTTTTTTCCACCAGCCCCCTACTGTAATCTTCAGCTTCTCAGAGCCAGACTTTCCTTCGCTCCAATATTAATTGCTTTTTATATTCAGTGCAACGGGTCGCGTAATTAGATAGAATTTTTAAAGCTAAAAATTCCTCGATGCTACGTGATCACTTATTGTTCCCTCGTTAAGCGTTTCTATCGTGTTCAAACCTCGTGAGATGCAATACATGCTTTCGCAGAGCCAAGTGAGGAGGATGCTCCGACCAACATCGACTCCGTCCAAACGACAGATGCTCAAACTGTACCGGAAGAAGTGCAGAGTGATCCCAAAGTAGACGAAGAGGCAGCCGAATCTAACAAGGGTAAACAGAGTTTTCTGGGAGCATGATTTATTACTGGATGAGTAAACGTTCCTTACGATACGGTTTTATTTGCCAACGTTGGTCCGTTGGTATTGAACCGCCATTGTTGACCGTTTTGCAATCAAGATGAAAGAACGAAAAGTATGGAGCAGGATTCCGAGGAGAGTATCTCTGGGGACAGTGGTTGGCCGATTGGTAGACGCTGGCGACCGATACCAGTGAGAGAAAAAAAGCTGGAGGATAGAACTATTCAAGTAACGCGAGAGATTATACGAGAGACATTCCAGTTTCAATGTTTACCACGAACAAGGCATTCACATTTATTTAGGTGCCGTTCCCACGTAACGTAGCAGAAATGGAGCGATTCAAAAAGGACTTTACCTACCAAGCCACGTTATACCGATCCTACTATAAGCATTGGCAAGAGACCGCGTGCCAGGTAATCCGCCTCGACCTGATTTTCTCCGGATGTGACAAACGTTTCGGTGCTACAGGCGACAAAGGAAATTGGAAACAGGACAGTGATGTCCACGCTGAAACTGCGCGGTTCCAGCGCGCTGGCATCCCCGTCGCGAGCACCACTACCATCTCTATCCATTCCCAGTGGTGGAAAAGCAGCTAGTGTGAGCGGAAATCAATTGAAGCAAGATGAGCCCAGCGAACTGTTCGTAAGCGCGAGGTCGACCTTGGATAGTGATCAGGAAGACTCGGAATCTGAACAAATTCAACAAGTCGAAGTAAACGAATTGGATGAGTCAGTTCCTGCGGATGGAAATGACACATTTCAGAAAGATCGCGATACCGTTCGTTCGATGGATAAGTCAAGCCCAGTGGAATCGCGAGACCAAAGGATGTCTGGTAAAAGTATTGAGAAGCCTTCGAAAGGGGTAAGGTCAAGCCTCTGTACGAGAGATTCATTCCTTCAGTATCGCTAGTTTCTTCGCTCCGTGCACGCTTTTTGCTCGCCACGAGGATTCGTTAATTGGTGTAGTGACTCGAAGCCAGGGGCCTCGTGACATCGCATTAGGGGAGTAATTTATTTCACCGGGAAAAGCACACGGACAGTGGCAAAAAGGGAGCAGTCGGTCGCCCGAAAACGCTGAAACTAATACCCGTAATTAGACGTTTTATCGGAAGCGATTCTTGGTCGTCTATAAATTTCAGTAGAAATTTTTTCCCACGTAGTAGACATTCTAATAGACATATTTTTCCATTGAAAGAGACTTCGATTGTTAAGTAGTGCGGATGAATTCTCAGTGAACGGAGTTAGGTCGAAGGATGCTCGCGGTACGGTGCCCCGGGTGCAATCTATTAATCACTATCATCATCAAGATTCGTTTAACTGGCGGCTTTATGTGTTTGACCGGTATCGACATTTTGCCAGGGGGTCGCGCACTCCGATATAATGCTTGACTGATATTGAAACTGAAGATTAATGGACAGTGGTTATTCGAAGGGACACGCGAAAAATGAAGGACTCCCCAAAATACGCTGGCGAAGAAACTTGCCAGACGCGTTCGCTCCTACGGGGAATTAGCCCTATTCCATGTCGGATCCATGCTTCATCCCTGTATTCCCCCAAAGAGAACCGATCTCTCGATCTTCTTCCACCCTTTTACCTTTCGCTAAATCAATCTTCTTTAAGGATCTTTATAGCGCATCGTTTATAACGAAAACTCTGAAATTGGCTCATCAGAAATTTACTGCAATCCCTGAAAGTAATAGAGTGTAATAATATTTTGAAGGAGCTGGGAGTCGAGGCGACCGGGAAGAAGGAGGAGGCAGCGAGAGACATGGCAAGAGCGGAGGAAGATATTCCGTACTTTTTCTACGTGAGAACGGAGCCCGATATCGATATCGCTATCGAGCACGATGACGAGGAAGTTATACCCGCTGATCCCAATCGCGAAAGTATCGCCGGCAATTACAACCGACTTTACTTCAATCTCACGGACAAACCGGGGAAAGGTGGAAAGCCCTGGCTATAAAACAACTAATTTCTTTTTACGGTTTCTGCCGATCGTTCCGGCAGCTTTCAATTGATACCTATACTCGTTCGCATTGTTCTCGACTTTTCCTTTTTTTCTCCGCACAAGCGTTGTGTGTAGACGCGCGCCTGCGCACGGCAATCCACGGTATTGTTTGCGTATTCCACACGCACGGTACCGGTTAAACAAAGATGTAATTTCCGAGCGAAAGCGCCTAATTTCCTGGCCTCTTTTCGCCGGGGACCTGCTAACCAGCGCAACCTGGTTAAGCCAACGAGCTCGGCAAATTAAGCGGAACGTGTATCTCCGAGACTACGGTGCTCCTTTTGCTAAATTAAAAGTAGTAAAGCTGTAATCGTGTAACAATTACTGGCTGGAATGCTGAATGGCTGCTGACCGGCGAGCGTGCTCCGCGTACCGTACTACACCGTGTAATTGACGAATACTCTCGGTTTGATCCGACGCGCGGCACGGTTCGTCGCATGCTTCGAAGCGCAGGGTCAACCACGCTAGACGGACCCTTGCGTCGCGAATTGCCGAGAGATCGCAAGCCGATATCGCCTTCCGCGCACTAAACGCTCGCTCGTTTTCACCCTAATGATTTCCGTCAATGTTTCGCTCTCCAACCGCGAAACAGATCGAATGCACCGTAGAATGGGCAAGTTCGTCGAGAAGGATATCGTATACCTGTATATACGATACCTAGAGGAGAAGACGGATCGGAGAGAAGAACGGAGTCTCTTACTAATTCAATTGAATGGTCTCACGAAAGTTCTCTCGGCTAACTGGGAGTTGCTACGCGATCGGCTTGTGACTCTTGCGAGTTCTCTCTTGCCGTCGGTCGGTGGTTTCTCGACAATTAGGCTCTGTCTGCCCTATCAAGAGCTCACGGATCCTGATGGATTTCAAATCGATTCCGGCCACATCTAGAATTACGGCTTTCAATTGAAGAAGTCTTAAAACCTCTCGCAAGTGCTTCTGCGGGTGAAGGTCTCGGGGATTTTGTCAATTTTTCAAGGAACTCTTGGACGTATTTGGTTCCTCGAAACTCTCGAATGTTTCGAGACTCAAGACCACTCGCGCGAGTTGGTCCTCCTCGACCGATAAGAAGCTTTAATACTCTCAAACTTTTATGAATATATATGCACGTGTTTGGTCGAGTGGCAAAATTCATGGTCCGATGGCAAATTACGGAATTTCACGGCGCAGGATTTATCGTCGGGTTTGGCGAGTTACTCTTATACCTCTTCCGACTAGTTTACTCCCTTCGAAATGCCCGAGGGTTTGCGAGTTTGAAAAATCATTCAAAATAACTCAAAATAACGCAGCTACAGTTTGTATCGATGAAGACTGAACTCGCGATCAATCTCTCTGGCAAAGAGCGTTTCGCGAGGATCGCGAGAACGCAAAATTGATGCCGATACTCGTTTTTCACCCCACTGATTTCCGATTCGTTTTTTCGTCCAGGACACCGAGGGTATCTCGGTGCTTTCGCAAGCGCATGAGAGCTTGCGACCTCCTCTATTTTGGCTTTCACCCTCTCTCTCGTCCCTTGTAATATCTGGATCCGACATCAAAGACGGTGGCTCGTGTCAGAATCACTTGACATACCAGCATTGGATTGGACGTACAATCTGCAGACCCCGCGTTACATGCCGACGGCTACGAGACCGAGAGGAGGAGGTGGACCGTTCCAGCTCGTACATGTAAGCACCGGCTGGATTAATTTTACGAGCAATACAAAGCGGAATTTAATCTTGCAGCAAGGATCGATTTAAGGACTGGCACGTTTGGCTTTCCGCTTTCGCGATGCCAATTTTATTGGCTCTTTCGACTTGGCATAGCTCGATCGAGAGAAAGATCTCTACCGAGGTACAGCGAGTTTTCGCAAGGCGAATTTCCTACTTCGCTTAATTGAGACGAACACGAAAGTAAAATTATCGAGAAATAGGAGTGGGTGTAAGTGCGTTGGTGTGCGAACTGCATCCGGTCGTGGTAATTAATTTTCGCGGAATCCAAACGGCACAATGTCGCGCCGTACCACCGCAGACAAAGTACAACTTGTAAGATTTCACGAAATGAATGCGCCACGGTAATTAAAGCTCCGAATAAAGTAGACGTGTGCGAACGCTTATGCAAACAGTACTGAGTACCGAGAAGTTTGTCGGTGTTACGGATTTGCTGCTTGTTAGTTTGAACCAGCAGAGTGAAGAAGGAGACCTCGAGAATTCTGTTTCTCCTTCGAAATATTCTCATTGGTTACTTAACTCGACGTCGAGAATACAGTCTTTCCCTCGATTCCTGTTAATTTTCGTCCTGATCTTTAGGGTGGAAATCCGGGGGTTCGGAGTTGGTTACGTAACGCTGAGTAAATCGGGCTAGGTCTCCGGAGAGGTATCGCGAACGGTAAATCAGAATTACAGAGAATAGCCAAGGCGAACGCACTGCCGAAGGAAGGAATTGTTCACGCAAGGTAGGAACCGGAACAATTGATTTAAAAATGAAAGCACAAGGGGCTTAATACTGTTCGAAGGTACCGGAAGGTGGTTCAGTCCGGCGAATATTACGGGACCAGGCAGAAGCCGTTCTTAGACAGAGCGGCTCCTCCGGCTGAGAACGGTCTTATTTCCCCGAGCACATTAATTTCATCCACGTCGAAGCTCTACGAGCGCAATTCCTAATCCAAAAAGGAAGACTGCGCCCACCGCGCCCACCGCGCCGCGGCTATCGGTGTTCCCTAACTTCTCCAATCGGCCGTGATTTATTATTTTCGGGTTTAAACTCGGTGGTCGAAAAATAATTTTAAATCCAGCTGTATCGATTCGACAGTCGGTTCGTGCGCCGCATGGAATCCTCGCGATGGTCGACGTTGCCTCTAGTGCTGCCTGCCGATTCTTTATAGACAACAGAACCGTGTTGGCTCTCTGTATTAACGGTATCAGAATGAAGCTTGATTTACAGTTGTCGCGGTGCCCGGGAGCAGCCAACTCGAGGGAGGCTCGCTTCTATTTTCTCAGCCTCCCACTTTCTACAGTGATTTACAGTTTCAGTTGCAGGCCACCCGCGAGAGTCATTCGTGCCCGCGAACACTCGATTACCCTTTGGTAATGCTAGCCGGATACTGACCCGACTGCTGCCCCGACTGCTGCCCCGACACTAGCGCAAGAAAATGGAAACCGCGAAATGAGATTTTTTCCTCTCTTCTTTCTCCCTCCAACATATAATGGATCGTACTTTATTTATTTAAGTACAGCAGAATCGAACTGAATCGCGAGTCTTGCCTCCGACCCTGCTTCGTTTCGCCTCGATCTCACCCCCAATCTTTGCCGCCGCTCGCTCGGAGTGGCGCCCGACTCTTAATATTTCCCGTGCCGTTCACGCTCTGATTTATTGTTTCAATCGTATCGCGGGGGCAGCTAGACGGCGGGATCCTTTTCAGCCGGGTCTTATCGATCATTTGCCGTGCAAGTGGTCGATGAGCAGGAGTGATTTTCTGCCGGCCTACATTCAGCCTGCTTTGAATACAGAATCGTCCGACCATTGATGCTCCAGTGGCTTCGATGGGCTCTGTGTGTTTGTGGGTATCTGTATCTGCAACTCGGTGCATGTGTCGATCAACGTGAAAATCTGTCCAGCGAAATAATTATGAAACGACTCGTAGCTCGATGCGATGCTTCATTGTTCTTCAGGATCGTTGCCATTCCCGCAAAGTCACCGGACCAACTACCCTACCCCACGAATCACGCCTCCGACTCATCGGGAATAAGTAATAAGCGCGTGACAATGGTTCAAATATAGCTGCGGAATGAAAACTTGCTCGTAAAAAGTCTCATCTCGCCGGATCCGAGATTTACAGGCCAATATCGCGAAGACTTATTCGCAAACACCTCCAAACTAGATACGCGCGACTCCCTCTCCCTCTCGAAAGCAAATTCGCGAAAGCTGCCGTGGGCCATTTCTGCCACTGTTCGACCCCATTGATCACCCCAAAAACATCCAGAGCTCAGTGATGTTTTCAATTGCGGAGCTCTTAGCCTCGAAAGCTTGCGACTCTATCTGCCAATTGACCTCGAGACATTAAATTGCACCGGTTAGATTCTTTGACAATGCATATCCGCGACTACATCGATCTCTGAGCTCGTGCAATTGCGCCGGATTACCGAGTCAGTTCGTGTAGAATTTCAGGTTCACGCTCGGAAGAATTGTGGAGTGAAAACACGGGAGTTAAAGGTAAATTCAATTGAGATAAATGGAGCTGTTGGTGTGCCTTCGAGTTTGGCGGCACGAAGCTCAAGAAAGCGGAGGAGAGAGAAGCGACTTAGCTCTCACGGTATCCTCTGATCCGCAGTAGATCCAGTGAGGTGGCTTATTTCTCCGGAAATAAATAAGTGCAATTTATTAAGTTGCCAGTCGGCCGAGGGGTTCGCACGTGTGGCGGCTACACCAGCCTCTTGTAAATCTTCACCCCCCACCCTCTCCACCCTCTCCCTATGGTTTATGCAGGGCAGAAGAAGGGCGATAATTTTGTTAGACCCTCTCAAACTGGATGATAAAAAGTCTTTCGCTTGATGTTATGCTTCTTATCAAGATCCACTTAATAGTGGTGGAATAGCACTGCGAAAGAGTCGTGCCATCGTCTTCATCTTTGTTGTTGCCATTGTTGTCTTCGTGAAAAAGAAATCCCTATTTTTTTTTACGAGTGTTTACGTGACAGAAGGTCGACTTTATGAAACATGCATCGCTAGGTCTGCCCGCTGCAAGAAGAAATTTGTTCACCCTCGAAATGACTCGGTTGCTGTGATATCTTGGTCGGAGCGCTCCCCTTAATATTTTTATAAGAAACTTCTCAAGTAGACTTTATTTTTCGCCTGGGCTCCCATAGTTAAGGCATCGCAAGGATCATAACGAAATTTTTCAGAAACTTTCGGAAATGTTCCAATCTCCGGATAACGGCGCCTCTGGAAAATATCCAGAGGCCGTCTCGCCTTTTCTACCGATCTTCTTCATCTCTCTCTCTTTTTCACGAAAACTCAAGCCCGTCAAATTAAAATCCCCCAGAAAAATGATCATTTTACGACTTGGAAGGCACTTAGCGAGAGGAGAATCATCCTGTGAGTGCTTCGAAGCCGATAACCCTTAACATTTTCCACTAATGCACTCTCGACACTGTATACTCTGACACTACAGTGCTGCCAACGAGACCCTCTCCACGGTTTTATTTACCCATTCGCGTAACCTTGTTAATTGGAAAACTGGCGGAATGAGCATATGTCCCGGCCGAATTGGCGACCGCATCTGCGTGTGTTAGCGCATGAAAAAACTGTCGCGTTCACATTGGATTTCCGCAGAGAAATATTTCGGCACGTAGGTTTTGCGGTTGGGCCGAAAATTCCACTGTGGTCGAGTCGGATCGCACTGGGTCGAACTGGCGGCGGAATTTTCGAGAGTAAAAAGTTCGTGTGCGCGGCATCGTTTCCCCCAGTGGCAAAGTTCCCTGATGTGAGTTGCTCTTGGAAATTGACTCTAATGCCTACTATGTTCGAAATGTTCTTCACCGTTCTCGAATTTTCGCGCTGTAAACCCGAGGTTCGTCACTCGGGAAAACGTCTGACATGAGAAAAGTTGGTGCGGGCGACCAAACAAGTGTGCGAACAAATCCAGCACGGGATTGCCTTTTTTTATCAAATTGAACTGGAACATCGAAATCTCTTTTTACAGTGCTCACATCTGCGGGGGGATATGAATTTTTCGTGAGAGTATAATAGAAAGAGAAAGAGAGAGAGAGAGAGAGAGAGAGAGAGAGAGAGAGAGGGAGATTGGTGGGAACTTCTATCTCGGTATATCCCTTAAAGTTTTAAGAGATTCTAAGATCTCGTCGCTTCGGACCAGAGGCCGACAAGCAAGCACCTCTCAACTTTTCAATTTCAAGGAGGCTTAATATTCCAAAAAATTAACCCCTCGGCTATACCGGCTACTCGCCTTTGAAGTATTCCTTATCGACGGCTTTAAATGCTCGAGAGAAGCTGTCAGTAGCACGAACTCTATCGCGTTTCGCCTCAATTTACAAAAGAATCTCGTAACTGTACCAAGCGCGGGATCGATTTCAGTGGCTCGTTTCCGACACTCGCCACCAGCGTCCGCGATTTTCTTGGGTTCGTCGAGCAAAGTCGAACAGTAGCATGATTCGCAAGGACATCGTCGATGGAAGCGGAGCATCATTTCGCTGCTTCCGTGCGATAATCCAAGTCTCATAAAAGAGAGCATTAACTCGGAACGACGCGTCCTTTCGGAAGCTGACCATACTCTATTTTATCCGGCAGCTCTCGCTAAATTGGATAGCGGCTTCCGGAGACGCGTCCGAACAAAAAACTTCCTTCCTCGCGCGGGAACTTTGAGCGTAAACTCTCCCTCTGCATTATTGCGATTTTTTAAAGGTGACCAAGCGGGTGGGGACGAGGGCCTATTGAAGAGAGGAAGTCGCTCTCTTCTATCCCTCAATAGGGCTATTCATAATCCAGTGAATAATTTCTGGCTCACAAGGGTGCTTATAGAGGGCTTCAGCTTCCTCGAGAAGCCTTCGTCAAATATCCGCGAAACTCTGAAGCAATACCCTCGGTGGATTGCAATTTCTAATACGATTATCAGTCATGGCCGAAAATCCACTTGGCTGCCAGAATATATCATCCTCGAAAGACACGTATGTCAGTCAATGCTTCGCTACGAGAACATCCCAACTTCCGGTGACGACTCTATACTTTTCTCTGCTTCTTTTTTTCGTTTGCACGACGTTCTTTCCGATGCTCTCTCTATCCCTTCCTTCAAGACGCTGAGCCACACGCATAATCTCGCGAGCCTGCCAGTTTCCTCTGGAGGATCTTCTGAATAATCGCTCCCGGTGTCACCGTGAAAAAGAGGACTAGCTTGGCCCTCTGCGACACGCTACCCAGTCTCTACTAACGGCAAAGTGTCGCATAGTCAGGATTATGCAGGAGGACACGCGAGACAATGGAACCACGTGATGAAGTAGGAAGAGGCGGCTACCAAAGGAGCAACGATTTCTCAGGATAATTAAGGATGTTCCGCGGTGAACCGTGAGAATAAATGTCGATTCTCGTGGGTGGGTTCGTTCTCGTTACTTATTATATCGAAAGCGTAGAATTGAGAGACGGTCACCTCGAATACCGATGAGCTCGAAACAGAAAAAACGTTCATATTCGCAGGCAGACTGGTACCAACTGCAAAATAACACATGGTAGCGGTTTCAATTGATTCTAGCAACGACAGGATCAAATTGAGCCGGGGTGCGTAATAGAAAGCCAGCCTGGGGGCGATTCCATAAAAATAGTTGATATTGCAACGTCGGTTTACCGATTGTATTCGAGGCCGGGTGAAGCAGAGAGGGTGATCGGACGAAACTAACGAGTGGAATTTTCCATATTTTTCGGTTAACGGCCATGCATTATTGGTAACATTCGGTGCATACCAGCGTAATCTCGTAACAGAGAATCGGAATTCACGTGCTGTCGGGACCCCAGGGCCCGACACACCAGTGGCATATGTCAGAGCTTAAAAAGCATTGAGAAGTTTTGCCGCGGAAGAAACTTGTCTACTATCGGAGGAGGTTTCCGCTGCTTGTGAATGCATGATATTCGGCAAGCTGCTCCGCAATCTCGCAGGCTCTCTTGCATCGGTCTCGGTGGTTGTAACAGTGAAGCAGAGAGGGCGAAATTTTTGACATTACGGATTTTGTCGGACGAACGGTTCCCAGTGGTAGCTACGGCCAAGAGAAACACGACTGGTAAAGCGCTGGAACTCGAAGCCTTCTGCTCTTTCGACTGGATTCCCCCGTTGCGAGTATGCTTTTTCGCGAGTAGTTTTTCGCCGTGGTAGCAGCGGATTACGCGATAAAGGAAAGTCGAGATTGCGGAAGGGCCGGAAAGTAGGTGCCAGCTGGCACCTCACGATGGAGGAGAGAGACTCATCCTTCGATCGAGGAGACTCGATCCAACGGAGATACATTCGAGTGCTATCATCGAATATGTATTACTGCTCGCATTTCGCGGCAGCACGCTTCGCGCTCTGTCGCGGTTCATAATTTAGAGGGTCTCCCAGACACCAAACTGATTCTCCATCGTGCGCGGCTGGTAAATTTCTCGCATCGGTTAAAATCCCTCTGGCAGTCTGGCAGACTCCTTACTTCACTGTGAAATGAAATACATTCCTCTTCTCGTTGAGGGACGTACCTTTTCATGCTTTTTATTGCGCTTGGAACGGTGTTGTTGCGGCGCGTTACCAACCCCCATTGCGAACAAGCCGGCCGGATAACGAACGAATTAACAAAGCTCGTGATTTATCGTTGCTCGATTGCCTCGTCCTCGTTCCAAGCGTGGCATAGTGCATTCGCGCTATCAACCGCCTGAAAGAACCATCCAATGGGAGGGAAATTTCGACGCGCATTAGTGGATTCCAATACGCCATGCTGGATTAAATGTACTGCCGTTGTGGGGCTGTTGGGAATAAAGTGCTCATGGATTAGCGCAACATCACGATGTTTTTGCTCGAAAGTTTTCAAACGAGCGGAAGATCCTTTTTGCCCAGTTCAAGTGGTTTCACGCTAGATGCAGATATCGGCTTCGATTATTTATTATATTGCGTCTAATTTGTCAGGCAGTTGAGAAATTTACGTGATCGTTTCCAGTGACGCGTTACGCTTGCCGAGACTGAAACGGAATGACGAAAAAGGAAGAGAAAAAAAAACTAGTGGACGAGTCTCGCGGCAACGATAAATTGGCCCTCGACGCGAGCGAACCTCGTATCTTCCTCTTCTTCCATTTTTGGCCGTCTCTCTCTTTCTCTGTCCCGTTGATCGAGGGAAAAACTGGATTCGGCGTGCAATTAATGTGGCACGGTAAACGTTATCCTGTCGGGCTATTTAACAGGACTGGCAGATCCTTCTTGTCGTCGCGAAAATTTCATATCGCTTCTGCCACATTGCCGTTGACAAACAATTGTCCTTGTTCGTTCAAACCACCCGCTAAATTTTATTTCCTCTGACAGTCGCGCAAAAGCGCACGAGAACTGCCAACTGGTGCATCCATACACACAATTCGAAGTAGGTGTCTACCGTGAGAGACTCGACTGCTCGCGACAGCACATCGACGATGGGTTTTACGAACATGCGCGCAGACAGGAGAGAAACCATCCAATCCCGCGTAGAAGCCGGTAAATACACCTGTAATTGAGTAAACACCGTCGTAGAGACGTCCCCTGAGCAACGCAGCAATTCCGTTAATTGCCACTGCAGCTTATTTCATATCGGGAATTGTCACGACCATTGTCTCGCACTTGCGAGGTCCACCTGCAGTAAGCCTCTTTTCCTGCCCATTTCCGAGCTATCGTCCAGTCTGCAGACTCGTTTCCAAGTCTCATCGCGATTTATTGGAACGAGAGATGGCGTCACTCGAGGAACGCCAGTAGGCGTTGTCGGGTGGCCCAAGAGGGAAAGTATGCCATCGCGCGGGTATTAAATATAGCAAAGAGAGCATTGCGTCGAGCCAGTTGAAGGATGATTATGGGTGCGCGAGAAGAAAAGAGGTACACAGATGCAGCAGAGGGGACCGAGTATCGATAGGACGACACCTTCACCTTCAAGAGCACTACTGACAGGGTAGTAAGACTCGGAAGCGCTAGCCTGTCATCGTTTACAGCTTTCCAGCCCGTTGAACTACCTGCCGTCAGTCTTTCATTCTCATCCATCCTTCTTCTGTTCCCTCTTCTATCCTGCCAACCTATCCGGAGCTTTTAGAGAATTACAGTCATCCCTTCCTCCTCTCTGCTTCGTTCCGAAGCATCTCGTACAATGCCGTTTAATTGTTGTGCTCTAATACGCCGGTAAACGCTTTATTTCCTCCCTAATATCTATCGTCCGGTTTAAGTGGGAGGAAAGTACGCACGCGTGAATTCAGGTCTTTTTAAAGGGCACTTAATTTATGGTTTTATCAAAACCACGATTCACGTCCGTCCGACTGGCTTATAGTTTCGCAAACAGTCTTCTCGTACGGTTATTTCGTTTATTTTTATTATCCTTCGTATGAGTTTCAGTTGTTTGTCTTGAGCAATGTTCCCACTCCTGAGAAAGAGGACTTTCGTACCCGATTTATTGATTTTCCACTGCGAGAAACTTAATTCTTTCTCGCCAACCAAAGGGGAGAACAGTAGAAATGGTGAGAGGAAACTTATGACTCACGGGCACCTCTGTTTCGATTGTAAGACACGAGTACGGTATTCGCGAGCTCCTTGGAGAATAAATACTGCCGACACGACCAATTTCGGAAAGTTACTTCTCAGTGCATTTAAAATTCCATTAAGTCGAACTAGCGGGGTCGCAGAGGCTTACAAATTGAAAATCCAGAATTAAAGGTGCACAAGATGGCAAAAGCTATTTGGGGCAAGATGACGCGATGGTCTAGCGTCATCGAGGTGGTTGCGCGCTGGTAGCTTTTCAGGGTTGTAATTAGGAGGCTAGTTGAGGGATGGTCGACAGACGGATGTAATACTGTCCGTCATCGATACGGCTATTGCCGAGCGTGGGTACGAGAACCTTTTGAAATCTAGCCGTGTCTCGATCACCCTGATCTATGCTGCCAGGGTGGCTTATGATTCAACTTTACTGATAAGCCTCGTGATAACTTTGAACGCGTTATGCGAGCATGTTTTTCACAGAACCTCTCGCAGCCTACTAATTTATTGGAAATAACAATGTTCTCGCGTGGACCGAGTAGAGGACAGGCGTGTAATCGATGCTCGAGGCCGGAAAATCCGAGTAATCGAACCCCGATTAACCAAAACATCATTGTTTACAGTGCGCTCTCCGATAAAAGCTCGGGGGTATTAAGTTCCGTAGCCGACGCGATAATACTTCTCGATTAAAAGCGACGAATTGAATTTCGGTGAGAGAGAACAATTTACTCGGAGTCTCGACATAGCTCTGCTAATTCGCAATTGTTATTTCGATGAGTTGTATTTACACGGAGGAGGGCACTCATTGGCATTGGGGACTCGAGGAGAGAGCCTCCTCGTCGTGGGGCGCTCGTGATAATGGAAAATGCGTGCAGGTGAGGTCAACCAAGAGAATCAGTGGTTTAGAGTGTCGGGCAAAGGGAATCGAATCGACTCTCAGGTGATTTCTGAGCGAAAGATGGAAGAGCATGGAAAAGTTAGAGTAGCGTGCACCCTGAGGGCGTCGAAGGAACATCCAATACTTGTAATTCTCGAGCAATCCAATACCGAAATTTTTATTCCAGCGAGCATTTGCCGCGAGCAAGCATCGAATCACACGGAATACTTATTTCCTTTTCACTGTCTTTTTCTCCTTGGAGACACCCGAGATCTCGTCGACAGCGATAACGCTTTATCTCGCGATCTTTCTCGCGGTCCTCCAAGAAAGAGATCACGAGACTCTCATTTCTCTTTCCGAATTTTTTCAACGTTCCCATTATCACATTGAATTCCTTTGACGAAATAGAGTGATCTTAATAAATTGATAAATATTGATGATGCTCTTGGTGCACTTACGCCAAATAGAATTATTCGGCAGTCCGAGGAAGGGTACGGGCGAAGTCTGAGCGCAGCCGGCTATGAAATTCAATTATTCCTCAAGTAAAACCAACAGGTATAAGACCCAAACCCAACGCCGTGGAAGGGTGGAAATTGTTGGCGAAACCGCGGGCTAAACTGTCAGCACGCAGCCCCTCATAAATATCCGCAGAAGTCAAATAATTACATGCACTGTCCTACCACAGGATTTATGCGGCAAGTCGCGCCGCGGATGACTAATTAAAGTATTTCGGTGACAAGCACGCTGGGAGAACTTCCTGGCTACTCGGCGATGAATCGCAAGATTTCACGGAACGAGCTATTGTACCTGTACAATGCGGAAACGTGAATAGTGTAAAAATCATCCGCGAGCATTAAGATCCCTCGTTTCTCTGTGTCATCGTATCGTTAGTGTTTCTGCATCAGGTGCATTGTGATAGATGCGATTGTAGCAGACGCATTGTCGATGAAATAAATATCGAAAGTTGCGCTAACGCGCGATCAGTCCCTAAGACGATTGTGTTCTCGAGCAGGTGCCGACTGGATTGATACGTCGGTTCCCTCTGTGCGCGGTATGGGTTCCATCGGTATCGGTGGGGGGTGGTTGTTGGAATGGTAGATATACAGGTATATTGTATATCGTATATATGTATAAGGGGTTGGGATGCGAAGGGCAAGAAGAGAGGTAGGGTGAGAGGGAGAGAATAAGAGAGAAGCGGGTGCCGCGAGAGGCAGCGCCTGCGTGTTCGAAGCTCTGTCTACTTGTCAGCCAAGCGGAGCTGCCACCACCCTGCCGCCTTTCCTCTCGCCACTACTCGATAACAAACTCCGTGGTACCAGTACTGGCACGGTACTCCGGACCACCGGGTCGCTCGACGATCCTTCTCGCGACGCCTCGCCTTGCCTCGCCTCACCTCCTGTCCGGTACATACACCGCGATCGGATATCGATAGCTGTGTTTACGCGCCGCGCACATCTCCGAAAAGCTCATCGCCACCACCTTTACCAACCCGGTCTCTCTGTCTGGCGGGCTTTTTCGCGCTCCAGCTTATACTCTCGATCGTTACCAGCTGATCGGATCTGTCGTTGCACGAGGAGAACCGGTGGGAAAAATTGAAATCCTGCCCTGAGAAATCCTGTCCTTTCGTCACTGGCCGGGTGTTACTCGCGATTGCACAGCGATTCAGGGTGATTTGGTGATCGATCACACTCGGATGAACGGCCTTGAGGCTTGGGAGGATGCGGTGGTGTAGATCGATGGTAGCCTCTCGGATACCTCCCGAGGATTGCTCTTGCCCCTACGTGGATTTTTCTGTGCCAGTTCGAGAGAGCAACTGGGAGGAAAGGAGCGATGGACGAAGGAAATCTCTTTTGTCGGTGCGCTTGTTATGGTGTATAACTTGTTGCTCGAGCTTGCTGGGCGCTACTGATCGCTCCTTGCAATTTTAAATCGAGATCTTCGTGCCGAACGCGAATCACAATGCAAGTCACAATGCGAGTGCCTTACTTTTTGCTTGATGCCTCGTCGAGAGTTCCTTGAGCCTGATCTCGGGCTAAAGGTGGAAGAGTACCACTCTTTACCGGCATGGGCCGACGATTTGTAGGACAGGAAGAAAAGAAATACTGCCAGGATATAAGGGATTTTCCGTCCTATTCGTCGGACCTTCTCGTTATTTGCGGCTTAGGATGTCCTCCGACAAACACATCGTTGCTGCCTGGCTATCCTCGATATTTGTACTCTATTTCGCCGATCCCGTTCTCTCGTGCAGATTTACCTAGGATCAGATGCAAAGCGAATTTGACGAGATACGTGCCAGTGATATCTGAGAACAAGGGTTCGATGGATCGATGCTTGGGACGTTGTTTCTATGGATTGCAGTTTACATAGATCTATCTTGTGGAGAAAGTTTCGCGATCAATCGGCAAACACCACTGCGATCTTTCAGCAATTCGCGCCGTCGTAGGGTTTGCAAAAGCAACGATAGACACAAAGCACGCAGTCCCTGCAAGGTCTCTTACTTAGTTTCTTTGGAAGAGGTTCGCTACGTTCTTCATCAGAATCCTTCCATTTACATTGCTAGCAATTGAATCAGCGCTCAGAGAGATTCCCGATAGACGGATCGGGATTACTTCCCGGAGATAAAATTTCCTTGGGTTCCAGTGTTTTCTTTTTTTTTCTCTCATCAATGCCCCATTATCACCTTTGTGGATGGATGGGACCGAGGGATCCCGATTTCGTAGCGAATAGGATTTGGAATAAGGTGATCACTGAGATCCGATTCTGTCAAAGTTCGTTCGGTGCAATGATTTCTGGGCACTTTTCATTCATTTGTCTGCGCTGGTAAATGTCCATCTTTCTAACTCCGTTGAATTGAATTCTGTTGGATTAGCTTGTTGACAAATTAACCTGATTTCAGGGTTCGTTTCTTTCCAATTACGAGTTCGACTTCATTCATGCACGGTCTATTATTCCGCGGAGAATAATACGTTAGCAAAGGTTTTTTTCTTTCTGCTACGTGAAAAAGAAGGAACCCTCTTGCAGAGCTAGTCGTTAAAATTTCAGCTAGAAGCTAATCTTAGTAAAGGAATTTGTCTGCGCGTCTAGAGCTTCTCAAAAGTGTCACGTCTTCCACTCCAACGAGTGTTACTTCCGTGAAACAAAGTAGGGACAAAGTTTTTTCTAAACACGTCGGCTCCTGTTTCCTGGGTTTTTCCTGGGTTCGGGGTTCTTTTCTCGTAAGATACCCCATCTCCGATGTCTCGAAGAAAGAAAGTCGAACGAAGGATAAATTTTCACGAATTCCACCGCAGGGAGATTGGCCCCGTGAGAGCGGTTTTAATGACGAGCGTCAGGTTCGTTTCATTTAAATTTTCGCGTGCTTTCGTCGGTCATTCGTTCGTTTCCCCTTTTAACCCCTTTGCTCCGAGCACAAAAGATTCGATTCCGGGGACTAGCCGGGTGACAAATTGAATTTTTCTCGCTTGTCTTTCCAGGATGGCTTGAATCTTCCGCGCTTCTTCCGCATGCCTGAAGCAGAAAGGGGGACCAACAAGCAAATTATTATTCTCGCAATATATATATATATATATATATATATATATATATATATATATATATATATATATATATATACTATATATCTCCACTCCCAAGGGGCTTCTTAATTCACTCAGAGCTGCGAAAACGCGGGTGAAAAATTGTATCAGAAGCCACTGGCTTCCGGCAGGATCATCGCTTCATCGATTTCGTTCACCTGTGTCATTTGAATTTCACTTGTCAGCTCGCTTAAATCCAGAACTCCAATGCTCCAGGCTGTTTCCAGCCGACCAAAAATTCGATTCCTCATCCACCGCGTGACAGATTAAATTTTTCCTCGAAGCCCCGTTCTTTTGGAAACTTTGCTGCCCGTTTATCTCGTCCTCTTTCCTCTTTCCCAGCGACCGATTTATTAAGCTGCGATCTCGCGTGATTAAAACCAAAAGGGTTTTCCAGCGTCCAAACCAAATCTACCGCGCCCTGACTCAGTGCAGCTCAAAGCAAAGGCATCTCTCATTAAATCCCTTCAAATATTTACCGCAGTTAGACTCAAAGAAGTATTCCGTTCTCTCGCGAGCAACCCTTCCGCCCGATGGCTAATTCTATCCGAAAGAGAAACGCGCAGAGGATTCAGCTTCAACACCCATCATCGTCATTACCATAATATCAATGAGTGTGCCACTAGAATCGAAATTTTGGGAGGAAATTTTCTTTTTTCTCCTCGGGTAGATTCTCATTCGTCGGATCGGTCCCTTTGATAAATTGAATTCTCCTTGGGTGTCTGGAGGCCCGAAGGGTTGGTATAGTCTGCCATTTGGGCTCTATTTATTAAAAAGACCGCCTCTTTTTCTGCGGCTCTCGCTTTCGACTTACCGGAGAAGAGGCTGCCGACCATCGCCGCCAGGATAAATTGATCGAGCAAACAGGCGAATAGCTTCTCTTCCCTTTGTCGTTCTCTCAGCCAATGGTCCATTCTTTTTCTCGAGACTCTCGAATCGAACGGGAGAATTAAGCAATTAGAGTGTCTCGTTCTCGCTAAAGTGCGCCACGATTCGAGTCTTTAGTCGCGCGACAGGCGTGCAGTACCGACTCTTCTTCCTCGTTCACTAGAAACCGTTCTCTTCGTTTCCCTCGAGTAGCTTTTTTTCGAGGTCGGGCTTCGCTTCGTAATTTGTAAAGCTTTGGCTGGCCCCGAACCCCCGACGACATTGTTCGGAGTTTTCTCATTAAGGAAATACCGTTACAATTTCCGCCAGCACGGACACGCGGAAAAAGTTGCCCTGAGCTTACTCGAGTGCGTCATTACCTGCCGTAAGCACCAGTGTACTTTCGCGAATTGAAATCGTTATTTCTCCGCGCAACCTTCCATCCAGGAAGAATGAATCCCCACGCGGAAATATTCATATATCGGTGAATGGGCTTCGCGAGTGAAAAGACCAATGGTCAACGTTACGGAACGATTATTATTAGGTGCGTGGGTGGGTGGGCCCTCCTCACTGGAAAATCAAAGTTCCGACGCAAGAAGGTTCGCTTGGTCGATCTCGTTCTGGCTCGCAGTTGCGTGGCGAGCACCGCGAAACTTGTTAAGGCCGACCTCCTACTCCGGCTTCTATCCCTCCTTCGAGTCCCTTCTTCACGCAAGGCAAATATTTTGTGGCAAAAAAAGCCTTTGTTACTACGCGGCCCCGAGAGTACAAAATCTATTTTCTTTTTCATCGAGGTCGCTGCCTTGAGAGAAACCCGCAGACCGCGATCAACTTCATATTTGCATTATGTTAGCGTTCCCTCGCTTAGGATAACGGTAAATTTGTGTAATACGACGCGGTTCAATGAAATATGATAGAAAGTCGGTGCCAGAAGCGATTTCGTCATGCTCATTAAAGCGCGCATCTCCACATCCCTTTTTTTCGTCCTATTGACCGTTTCCCCGGGGGAGGAGTCTAGTAGCATAAATATGCTCAACATGAGTTCAGTCTAGTTCGAGCGTTGAGATTGCATTCTCCGAGCGGGGAATCCTCGTTTTTTCTCACTGCTGACCGGCCTTTCAAAGATAGAGCACACATTATTCGGCCATGGTCACACACGCTCGCGAAGCCTTTCTCACGGTTGCCTCGTGGGGATTATTAAAATTTTATCGGTTTATCGAACGCGTACGCCTTGCTCGATGGAGCGCGATATCGGCAGATTGAGGAAGGTCGTTAACAGAGTCACCTCCATCGGCGCAGCTATCCAGAGTATCCGACAGTTATTGCAGAATCTCCATGCTGCGTAAGCTTCGCCACAAAGGGATATCTTCGCTCGAGTCAAGATCCCTTATTGCATTTTCGCTCGCGACAGCCATACCCTGACGGCTGTTTAGAAAAATACCTCCGACCTCGGGGTTCACGAGCCAACGAGCGAGAATCGTTCACAATAGCCTTAACGATATCGCTCATCTTCTTGCAGCAAATAATCCGCTTTCAACTCACCGCGCTATTAACCGCAATCGTAAATTTACGATCATCTTCTTATCCGATCCAATTCGATCTGTCGTGGATCGAGTCGCGAAAAATTCAGGATCGAGGAGACCTTGGGAAAAATACTTCATCCATAAGGGATGATTCCCTTAATCCTGGCAGGAGGGGCCAAAGACAGTGAGTCAAGCGAGCAGAAGGATGAAAATTCGGGGGTCGCTTCAAATCGCAAAGATGGAAGCTTTCCATAAATTGAATCCCTTTCAATAATTTTAAAGTGGCGCCTGGTATTAACTTCTCAGCAGAAACGTGAATTAGATTTGATTCGATGTATAATGTCAATTGGAGTTCTTTATACGGGAAAAAGGGGAGAGAATTAAAGACGAGCAGCAGATTTTCGAGCTGCCTTTCGAGCTTTCAGCAGTCGTTTTTCGACTGATCATTATCGCCTCCCTTTCTCTCTCTCTCTCTCTCTCTCTCTCTCCTCTTCCTCTTCAGGCAGCATTCGCGAGCATTTACCTATATGTGTGTGAGAGCGCGCATTATCGTGGGATTCGCAAATTCGAGCCGGTTACGCGGAAATAAACGCTCGCTAACGCTATTTTCGCTAGGTATCCTCGTCCTCGATAATGCACGCCGTCGGCTATCCAAGTCCGAGCGACGCTTTAAACCGGAGGAAAATAGTCCTGGCCACCTATCACCGATAGTGGAAATACGCACTTACTCTTTCGATCACTCTTTCGACTTTTTCAGCACGACAGCCCATTTCGCAAATAATATAATCTAGATCGAGTAAGATCCCTTTTTGAAACTTTCCCCCTGCACTTCGAAATCCAACAATAAATCCAATTTAGCTTAATTTAATTTGGCGTTATCGGTAATTAGTACTATACAGAAAAATTCATTGTGAGAATGAAGAAAATTGATTAAAATCGTATTTCTTTATCAGTGCCATGTGTTCCGTCGAATCGACAGGAAGAATCATTTGAGAACAGTGCCGCCGATAATAAATCGAGGGATGCAAAGTGTGCTGACGGGGTTTCTTATTCCCTGAGGCTTGATTTAGTCCGATATCGCCGAAGAGGCTAAGTGAATCCTGACTGGTGTTGTCAGACTCGAAAAGGTTGGCAGGAAGGGTACGGGGAGTGGGTCTAGGCGAGCCACAACCTCCCGACCCCCTGTGGTGAACGCGTACTGCGCTCTAGACTGCTAGGAACCCGAGTACGCAGCCACTCACCGCTCTAACCCGGCAGTCAACGTCCGAACGCTCGAGTGATAACAACCGCACCTCGCTGCTCCTCTCTACGACCCTGTTCGGTTGGTTGACAGTTTCGAGTGAAATCGTCACAAACCTGGCTGCGATACGATCAATCTTCTCTTCTTCAACGTTCATTTAATTTTCCAAAAGTTCGCGTCTCGTGGAATCGGGAGTGGTGGTTTTCACGGATAGCAATATCGAGTCGCGTGGTGATGATAGACGCTCATAAGTGCATCGAGATGTTCCTGTGCTGTCATCCTGGACTTTGTGACTTTGTCTAAAGCTGGACCACTAATTACAAACGGTGAGTTAGAATTCTATTACGGATCTTTCCGTCAGCGGAGCACAGTGAAATCACTATCTTATCGCAATTTAGCATCGGTAGAGTAATACGGGTACGCGTATCGGGCGTTCAAGAAAAGTTTACTTCTCGATATTCCGAGCACGAAACTACTATTCGCGCAGAGACAGACGCATACATACATATGGTATGTATGCATTATAAAGGCGGGAGTTAGTTTTGGATCTGTTACACGTACCGTTCGTCAACAGTTCCAGGAACTAATAATGCACTGCCGTTCGTATCGTTTCAAAGTGATATTCCACATGTCAGAAATCTTGGCATTCCAATACTTTTCTCCCGTCTCTTTCTCATTCGATTCCTCTGTGGCCCGCAGTCGTTCACATACCGTGCTGTATTTACCATTGAACTTTTATTATGATTAGAACTCTGCCCAACGGTCGTGTCACAGCGCATCACGTCACGTCAATACTGGAAAGTCAGGCCGTGTGCGACCCGCTTTGACTTTTGAGCGAGTTTGTTTACTAGCTAGCAGGAGCGTAGCGTGGAAAAATAGGAGTTGGCAGCCGAATAATTCGATTCGAGACATCCTCTGCTCTACCCGACTCTCGCGTAACTTCGAAACGCGATCTTCGAAGCTCGGATCGCTTTATATCGGGGTCATCAGCGAGCCTTTCAGTATCGAAACTCATTTAAAGTTGCCGTTATCGGGACGAACACACACCGATCGGCGATGGGGATGCTTGTTCCTTGGCGAGGTTTCACGCTTGAATATTCCGGTATTTAAAGTATTTGTTATCTTAAAGGGATGACTCCCTCTCTCTCTCTCTTTCGGTCTTTTTTTCGCTCCGACAGGAGGGCTTCAACTTTCCCTCTTTTTCATTTGCTAGGGAGAGTGTAGTTATCGAAGGGTGAAAAAGAGTGGTAGGGAGTATGTGTGCGTACGTGTGAGGATGTTGAAGAGAAAGAGAGAGAGAAAGAGAAGAGAGGCTTATCGGGACCCGTTCACCGCAGAGCTTTCTTTCCTTTAATCTAGACTTCTATCGTTGTGCTTACCGTGAGGACTGCCTCTACGTGAGAAATAGGTAACTTGTTGAATTCACGCTCGAAAGCGAGCTTCCAGCAAGCTTTGGTATCCTCCCTTCCCTTCTTCCTCTCCCATTTTCACCGATTCTCTCCGATTCTCACTGATTCTCTCTCGCGTTAGTCCTCGTCCCGATCTTTTCATTTTTTTAAGTCTATCGATTGCTCCATCGTCTTTTTCAAGTCTGCATGCCCTTTCCCTAACAATGGCAAGTGCGCCGGGATTATTTTTTTACTCGGGGGATGCAATCAAGCAACCCAGTTACTCCCGAGGGTGATAAAAAAAAAAATTTCGAGAGCTATCATGAATGGGTATTTTCTATTTTTCGCGAGCACAATCGTCTTTCGAATCAGCGGCGTGGAGAGCGGGACTAGGATCGAGAGCAAGCTCCCACTGCCGAAAAGACCAATTTCCAACATGACTACGAGAAATTTCGGTTCAATTTTGAAAAAAGTCACCCATTCGGTGTTCGTTCCGTTCATGTTTCCACCGGAGCATTACTCTTCTGTTCTCCAAATTTCGCTCCGAGGGATTTGTATCTCGAGTGTAAATCGCGCCACGCGAATCCCTTCAAACGGGAGAGAGGGAACTCTGAAAGAAAAAAAATCTGTTGCGTGTGTCTGTCGGAATGGAGCTAGAACTCGAGAGCACGCCGTGGAATTATCTCGAGGGGTTTGGACGATTCACTGGCCATGAGTGTCGATGTCGCGGTTAATAATCTTTCGGATACGATTCGGAACGCTTTGACTCGGTTTTCCCTTCCAAAGTGATGAATACCGCTTTGATCCGGATATCCCACGAACTGCAACTGATACGGTCATAGAACACAATTTTCGGAGACTAGCCAAACACTCTGGCAACTGGAACTTGCAAAATTCTCGGTACTCCCGGTGCAACCTGGTTTTATTCGCGAAACATGTGTATACATATACATAATATGCATAGTCGAAGTATCTGTAGTATGCCAAAAATAAGCATAATTTTCCCCGAGTATAGAGTAAGTGAAATGCATCCTTATGCTTTTCGGGTTGCATTCTTATTTAAATAATTCGCCGCTATTTCCCTTGGCTTGCAGTTCGCTCGGGTTATGATTTTAATATTGCGAGGGGAAGAATTTTCCAGTCGACGCGAAATGTTCGCATCAATTTGCACTGTGTCCTCCTGATGGACGCGCGCAATTATACATAAACATTTTAGACATTTTGTGACGCGATACCTGCATTGTCCGTGTTATTCAATTTGCACCACGGTCAAACATTTCCCTATCCTATGTGTCGAAAAAAATGCTAGCCGCAAGCTTCCCAGTGGTCGAATTTCGAATGCTACGTATTGCAGTTAAAAATCTTCTTTCAAATAGATTTCCGAGCTCATGAAAGGAGAGCAGAAAAGTGCGAGAAAGAGGAATGTAAGAGTCTTGTCTTTGGTTTGTTCGCGTTGACTCCTCTGTGTTATTAGTGTCGTGGTGGCGGTGTAGGTAAGGCGCATCCGATTGGTTTTTTTTTCGAGGGAAACGATCGGGACGACGGAGCTCAGGGAGCCACGGCTTTTTGCCTCAGGAGTAGAGTAGGCGATTAAGGCTCGGAAACAAAAGGGTCGAGAGACGAAGAGGACGAAGAAGACGAAGAAAATGAGGAGAAGGAGGCGAAGTAAGAACCAGCTACGCAATGCCGATGGAAGGATTAAATAAAGGGGAGTTTAACGGGGCTTCTTTCCGAACAAATAGTTGACGATTAATTTCGGCCGAACTCTACTCGGAGGGTTAGTCTTAACTTGAAACTTATTAATCGTACTAATGACCATTGGCCCGATATTGCTTTAGATAAATCAAATGCGCGTCACAGAGGCAAATTACACGCAGGAGTCAGGTGCTTTTACCTAATAACTCTGCGACTAAATTATCGTACCACTCGTAAAGTATACCCCGTTGCACCCTCCTTCTCTCTTACCTTTGGCGAATCTTTCCTTATTCGTGGTTTTAATCGCTCGCGAAGTAGCATAACTCTTACCTGCCAACCAACTATACAGACGCGTGTCTGGTTGTGAATTATCGTCGGAGTTATCTCGCCATGTAAATATCGTGTGTAACCGCGGGGGTGGCTGCCGGATATACGTATGTTAGTTTAGCACGGACACGTAGACACGGAAAACTTGGCAATGAAGAATTAGCGGATGAGGAGCTCGCACGTTATGCGCTGCCTGTAAACCAATTGGGTAGGGTCGTAGATTAAATTGCCCTGGACGCGAATGGGACGTAAGCGGAATTATGAAGCAACCTAAGAATATAGTGCATTATGCTGGTTATGGAGCCCTTGTAAGATGCTCACCACCGATATACTACTATACCCGACGTATGGATAAATATATCGTTTTTTCCTGCGGTGGGCCTCGTTACACGTACCAAATTATACCGGCCTACGTACACACTAGTGTATAGGCTATCCACTTAATTCTGTTGTGATTTGTGGCCTTCGATACTGTGTCGTGTACGTAACGAGGGTTAAAATGCACTTTCTTCCGCAAATAGATGTGAAAATGCATCTCACTCCTTCTCACTTCAATTCGCTTTTAGTAGCTCTCATGCGATGGATAAATGTACGATTTCGGCCGTACTGCCGGTGACGCAGCTCCCCAAGAAGTCACTCGACAGCCGCAAATTTTTTGCGACCCAATTCCTCGGGAAATTTCCAAGGTGCAGTCGTGCGATGCGAAACGGTGTGCGCGAAATTCGTGCGACCACCGTAAGGACATCGTGCTCCTGTTTTTCGCGAACGATCAATCATAAATGAATGAGCGAATCAATCAATCAATGGTCGGAGTTGCTTCGGGCATTTTCAACACTCTCCGTCGCGATCAAGGTGTCGAAGTGGCGAAAGGGACACCGGGGGGGGGGGGGGGGGGTTTGGCCATCGTTCGCGATTTATTGCGAGGGCTTTTTTTTGGAGTGAAGCTTTTTCCGGGAGAGCCACGGGAGTGGTGGCGTGCCGTGGAAAGCTCCTTGGCGTGCGTAACTATTCTCTCTGCCTCTCGGGAATGTAAACCGTGTCGGGCGTGTCGTTTCAGATTGTCGATGCCTGCATCGCAACAGAAATTCGTAGCACGCTTTTCACGTCCGATTAACCGGGCGAGGGCGAGATCGCAGCGACATACCCAGAGAGCAATGGACGTTTCAACGAAGAACACCCTGGGAGTTTTCAAATAGCCAAGTACTTTTGGTACCACTGCTAATGGTTCGTAAGGGCATGGAATAATAGTAGTATGTATAACACCTGATGCACATTCTTCTATAGGGAAGAGAAATTTCGGTGCCGTTGGCGTGTATACTATTATCATAGAAATGGAATTCTTCATGGTGTGTGCTTTTTTCTTTTCGTGTTCACTGTAATATTTGGTTAATGCAGTTGTCCATTTAGAGGGCTTTTACGGGAAGTAGTGTCCAAAAGCTTGTAGATCCAGGGCTTAAACGCTGCCTGCACGCAAATGGTATTTCATAGTTTGAAGCAGCCTAGGGTACTGCAACCAGAGTCCAGGGTGATTAGTTCACGGGAAACTGTATCCTTTCGAACGACCACTGCGGATCAGAACGTTTACGTCTGCCAGAGACTATTTCCACGGGATGATCGCGGGAACCCGATTAGCACCGAGTTGTGCATCAGAAATTCCGTTGAAAATAAGTGAACGCTGTCGAGGTTGCGAAGAACGTAGACACGTTTATCGATATGTTTTCGACTATAACGCATTATAATCCGCTTTTGGATTATCCCCGTGATTACGGCGTAATGCGATTCTGGCTTGGAAATATTCTTCATCCTGTCGATGCACACATTGAAATCCATGTTACTACTCGGATTATTTCCGAAACAGTCGAATTTGTTCTCGCACGCAGCTCAAGTTATATCGCGGTCAGCAGATATCAATCCCCCTTTTTTTATCATTTTTGACGCTTCAGCAAACTCGTCGAATCAGCTCGCACCATTAATACGTTTTACAATTTAGCGAACGCGGATTCCTTTCCCGGACCACCCACCGTTGTATCGGCAGCGAACAAATTTTCGTTCACTCCATGACGAAACGTGCCAACTTTGAGAGTTTTCGGTGGTTCATAATGGTTTTCCTAAAACGTGACCTTTTGACCAAAGGTGTTCTCGCGAGAAGAGTCCACGATTTTCTCATCTAATCATCGCGGGACGCAAGGCGCGACAAGGGTGCTTCCCTGCGATTTATGACACAGTGGCAAGATGACAGTTGGCCCAGGCAATTTGTCACGCGGAACTCTGGCTCTGCTCCAGCGGACTTTCCAGCTCCTTTACGGGTTTTTAGCTATTTTCCGCGAAACCAGTCGCGAGTAGACTGCCGCGGAAACGCAGCGTGGCATATTGTTCGTTCGGCACGACGACGCTCAGCCAGCCTATTTGACGTCTCTTTTTCAAATGAGAGACGGAGTATGCGAACTTTGGATGACCCGGATTGGATTTTTTAGCTCGTCCTCGGTAATGGCGCGAGGGTTGCATTTACGAGAGATTCATCGTCGTCGTCGTACGTGCGCGCTACGCGTCTGATTACGAATCTCGACTGACGTTGCAGGTTTCACAGTACCGCGCGCGACTAGATTGTGCATACGCGAGGTTGGCAGGACGACACGCGACTCGCCTCTGTTAATTTGTCACGTGTGCCTAGTGCAACCCACCACCGATCTTTGCATATTTCAACCCCTTGTTCGCGTATGTTTGCCCTATGCTTGCCCATACTCACCTAGACTCGTTCGGCCCTACCAGAAATTACTCTGTTTTATCTTGCCCTGCTTTCACCGTAATCGATGGAACCGAGCCTGACTTGCTAATCTTACAACCTTGCAATGCTGTTTCTCTCGAATTTACATAAGAAGCATCGGGCATTAATTGAAACCACTCTGCGCTAATTTATAACGATGCTAACGGAGATATATTAACTTGACATAGTACAGGCAACACGAGTGCTCGACGTTTGTTCCTTGTGGCAAGAGGATAGATAGATAGAGAATGCCACAAGTATTAAGAATGTGGGTGGGGCGATCGACACGATTCTACTCCGCCCGTCCGATCCAGCGAGAATACCCCGTCACCGGTGACAGGATGTCGATAAAAAGCGTGGTCAGGCAGGAAGGAAGGTAGAAGGTCTACTCGTGACTGGTTCTCGAGCACCGATCGAACGACGAACGCTAACTCGTACAGCCTTTTATCGTGCCACCTCAACAAGCGTGGTTATCACCCGAGATTTCCATCAGGAACATTTCGAGACTCAACAGCGATTAGCATTGACTTTCGTGAAAGCTTCTTTAAAAATATTCCGCCCGCTTGATAAAAATAGGGAGTATCCAGTGAATTAGCCTCTACTCGCAAGTACATACTGCGTAGATTTCAATGTCAGTAAACGAGTTCTGGAGGAAAAAAACACTTTGGAGTCGAATCCTCTCATGGTAGAGTCTACTGTGAACCGGAAGAGAAGTTGAAGTTCGGGAAGCCAGTTTCCTGGATTGGTGCTTCGGAAGTTCGGCCCCATGGCACCACATGGCAAATGTTTGTCGATCGCACTCCACGTCTGCATATTGCCTTACCACTGATATTTAAGGGCCAAGTGTGACCAAATGGAGGAAAGTTTGCCTTGAGCTTTCTTCGTGCATTCGTACACGGATATAATCATGGATTTAGTGTTGCCTTGTTCATTCTGTTAATTTATTATTTGTTTTAGTACTGGACCAAGAGACGAGAATTCTTGTTGAAGTTTTACTCACGATTCGTTACCCGAGATGGTAGCATTCGAGACTTTTGGCGAATTACTTCGCGGCAAATTGATTTAACAGAAATCAACGAGTTTTACGTTACACTTTGGCGAATCGCATCTGGAACATGATGATTGTATCGCGAGACAGGGAAAATTGGACGCACCGCGAGAATAAAATATGTATGCATCACGCGGCATATTGATTGTACGAAATGAGCCCCAGAATTACATGTCTCCCTGTCCGCGATGGAGTTTCTAATTCAATCGGCCGGTTGATTAAGCCCACCTCGTCGGAATAATCCCACCCACCATTTTCCCTTTCGATCACTCGTCGCCGTCGTAAAATTAAAATTACCTTGCTGAGCTAATTGAACGAACGATCATGAGTTGGTAATTAATGTCTCCATGGCTCCGCAACTGCGTTCCCTAACCGGTACAATCTATGAACCTGTTTCATGGAATCTTCTTACTGTTCCGCCGGAAACCCAGAGTAATTCTCGAAGAACTAATTAAAGGTGAGTGTTGAGAATCTACCCAGTAGCTAATTTTTTTTATTCTTCTGCGATTCGATTCAATAAGGATAGAACAGTTCTTCTACCAGAGTTCCGATAAATTCGCGATATTCAAAGTAACTTCTCATTTCCAAAGTTACCGTTCTCGGAGATTCCTAAAGTTTGCACTTTTCGCAAGACTCGCGCAAAACTTGCCGCGTCCAATGAACATTGTATCGTATAAATAAAACTCAGAGGTATGCGATAGATTGAAATTCTGTCCTAATTACGAAGTCTCCTCGCATAGTAGGTTCGCTGGTGGGTCGTCCGAATGGTTCCACGAGCAGTGTTCATTGAAATTGAGAGGTGATAACGTTCTTCGTGATTTACAGTGGTCATCTGGTTTCGCTTGATTAATGTATTCCTTAAGCGAGCATCGTCAGAGAAGGGAAAGGGGGCAGAGTAGACTGGTATGGCGGTTCGCGGTCACTGGTAGCATCTGTTAGCACTGCAATCAAGAGATTGCCGATCAATAGCAGAACTAGTATGTAGTATCGCGAGAACGAGATTGTTATTGTCAGCGATTAGTGCTATTGCACCGTTTATCCGTCACCGTGAGAAGTTAATACAATCAGCGCGAATAATTAACGGTAATACCGAATAAACCGAGACGCGACGGCCCCATTAATGTACGCTCATACGCCTCGCCCACATTATTCGAGTATCTTATACTCGAGCACGGCTTTGACATCGTGAGGTTTATTACCGATTAGCGTCACTGTTAATGTCCTCGGTGTATTCCGGTGCGTATTCATCAGTGGTATTTGTTTTCCAACTCGCAGTGAACGGCGGAAATACGACAAGCGTGGTTCCGAGGATAATATAATAATAAATATACTGGATCAATTCATGAGCAACATGGTTCTCCCATTACTAGGAAAAAATCAACTTGGTAATATTTGATTAAACCTCCATTACAGAATAATGAGTATGTTTTATTAGGATTTGCAGAGTAGTTGGGGCAAATTGAATGTCAATTTAATTTTTCACGCGTCGATTAAGACTGGGAAAATAAATTTTACTCCTGGGAGAGTCGAAAGCCGGATTATTTATGGGATTACTCAATATGTAATTGGATGCGGAGCCCTTTCTCTCTCTTTCACTCTCTGTTGGGGTTGCAGAATTTTTAGATTCATTCGATAAGTCCGTGCAGTGGGCACGGATGGGCTCCCTGCCAGAGTATAACAGTCCTCGAATTCTTTTCTCGTCAAATACTAAGGGAAAAGTCAACCATGATACTGTTGGTGAAATTTACAATTCTAGAAGTCAGTCGTCTCAGTCGCGTTTCGAGTGGAGCACCGGTGCATTTTCGCGAATCATTTCGCAAATCCCTACGGCAAGTGAGATGGGTCTTCCATTCGGAAGAGGGCAATGCTTTTGCGACTCCAGTGCCTCGTATCCCAATATGATTTTCAAGCGAAGAGAGGGACGAAATTTCGACGTGACTTTTAAGTGATAAAATCGCATAGGGTTTGCATGTGGATTATCTTCGCGTAATGCTCTGGTTTAATTTAACTCGATAAATAGTTAGAGGTGGAACGGCGTATGGGTCGGTGGTAATGCTCGTGGAAACCTCCAGCTGAAATTCTGCTGAATATTATAAATACAATCACGCGGTCGTCTTCTCCGATAGCAGATTTCTATGGGCGAGTAATCGCGAATCGGACAGAGTAACGGTAGCAGAAGCAGTAGTAACAACAACAACAATGGTGATGCGGTCTTATCAACAGGGTGGATTAACGAACAAATGGAAATCGGAATAGCGCGGATATATCGGTACACTCTGCACAGGGTAATGCTGGCCACCGTGAGAGGCTATTCCCGGGATTTAATTACCGCGTCTGCATCGCACTGTTTTAGCAACATTGTTGCATGTGTCGCGCTATTATTGACGCGTTATTGCAACATTATTGACACGTCCGCGCAAAGTACTCACCCCGACTCGCTCTCTGGTAGTGGATGCTCGCGATTCTATTACGCGTTCGATGCAAACGTCCTCCCTAATTAACAACACTGCCGCGAATTCTCGGGGACATCGCAAAAGGAGAGTATTATTTTGAAGGTTGACGATGAAGGAAAAAGCAGTGCCCTATAAAATCGAGGTCTCGAGTTTTAATAAGATTTGCGAATCTTCCAACTTTCGCGAATTCCAGAAGACTTACTTAATTGGTGGGCGAAGTTCATTGCGGGAAGAATCCAAATTACTTTACTTTCGTATTTATTTAGCGGTAAACTTATAGGATCTTATGAAGGAAAGTTCATCCTTTTTTAAAAAGGGCGATCAGAATTGTAAAATGGTTCGTTTTTTAGACGAAACGTGAAACGAGGTTGGGATTTTTCAGAGGGGTTGATGGCTTGCAGCACTCACCTCTTACAATAGAGTCCGTGATTGGCAATGCATTAAGAGAGATCGTGAGATTTGCAATTCATAGCTCCTTGCGATCCGTCATTTTTCACGCGATCCCCTTAATTGCACTCGTATCGTATCGATATCCCGTGATGTCCCATCGCGGTGCGTGCTGTCGCGAGAGTGCCGACACCCGTCCTCCCCATGGATCAGTCGCCCTCGCGTTCGGGCGTTGTCCTCTGTCACTCCATTATTTTTAAGTGGCCAATCCTGTTGTGGAAATTGTGCGGTACACGTAACTGCAAACATTTAGCGTACGGGCCGCGTTAGCGACGCGCGATTTGCGAGCCTGTAACAAACTTCGTAGGAAGTGTCGATAATTGCATCATTGCTCGCGAACTTGATCTCCCCGGAGTCAATTAATAATTAAGGGGCATGTTCGTTAGAGAGCGGCTTCAAAGTGTAATTCATCGGATCGACGGGTTTAATTGATGAAGTATCGGCGAGGTAGTCTCCAACCAAGGAAGTAGCAATACGTAGCTCGCGCCGCTGTTTAAGCAGTGTCTGCTACGGTAAAGGGGTACGAGGGAGGAAAAACGTAGTACAATGCTGTGGCCTTTGTGTCTGGGAAAATTTGGCTCTCAGCGCATTGTGTTTCCCAATCAGGCATTTTCCGCGATCGTTGAAAGCTAATTGACACAGGCTGATTAAACGCATCGCGCACGACACGGCCCGGCGCGGTGTCTCGTTAACGACGATAATAGGAGCACTGTTTTTTTGGCGAGCAAAACTCTCGTTAGGTTTTTGTTGGCTTTCGTGGAAGGGCTACTTATTCTCTCTGTCTCTCTTTCATGCGCGCACACATGATTTGTATTTATGGAACGAGGTGTCCGCGTGCTCGTGTACCAGATCCTTGGTAAGGTGTGTAAGGGGCTTTGCCCAGTCGCACGTAAAGAATGCGATAGATCAGGGTGATCGATCAGCTGATAAATGCCCCACGTAAAAAGCTGGGAAGAGCGGGACACGATATTCTCCTGATTTCACCCATTTATACAATATGAGATTTATGATTACGTGTCTTCGCCGACGTTCTTTTTTTCGGAATGAAGGGGAGGGGACCATTGGAACAGCCTCCGCATTGTGTGACCTACTTCTCCTAATCTCTCAGCTCGCCCCGGTGCAGGCTCATCCGTTTTCATTCGCCTCTGCTCTAGTAATATGCGGCAAATAACGCTTCTCGTTTTCGCCACGGGGATTAACATAAAATTTTTAATAGTTGACTAGTGTGTCGCTGTGGTTAGGTATACCTATAAAAAAAAAGAAAAAAGAAAATCCAGTGGTTGTGCTAGTCGGCGTGGCGAAATGAGAAGCCGCCACACCATCCGAATTATCTGTTAATCTGCTCGGTGATTTATTTCGCGGCGAGCGTACGCGCGCGGGTCAGCGCGAGACACGCTCGCTTCCAGCAACCGTGCATCATATTTTACTGAAATTCCGCTCCAATTCGTCGCGTGAGAAAAAAAAACCCCGCGCGGTAAATACACCCATGTAGGTTTGCAAACCCGGAGCGGACGCGAACAATTTTCCCGAGTCAACTTCTAATTCACACATGACTATTCTCATTTAATGACAATCAATTCGCGTCTTGCTTCGAGGTGAACGGTTGTAGAGAAGCTTGCTTTAACATCGACTGCAGATTGTTATGTGTCTCGAGTACACTGCATTTACCAGGTTGCGGATCGTATTGAACACCTCTCGGCTGGTGTAGCTGATCGTGTAGGACAAGCAGCTAGTGTTGGACACATTGTAAATACCTGAGCCTGTAACTTGCACGCTCATTGAACTTGGCTCGAGGGTGTCGACCGCACCGAGCAGAATTGAGTCGAGTATTGGCCGAGCGGTGGCTTCCGATGGGCTAGCTCGTATTACGTAAGGCGTAGAATTGGACCCATTCGTTATCCAGGGTGAATCTGTGGTTTTTCATCTAAAGTAATCGATTTCAAACATACCGAGAGTGCTAAGTACCCTCGGTTACGTAACGAGTGGCAGATAGTAGTCTAAAAAAGAAATTACGAAGAAGCTTTTCCAGCTGAGTAATGCACTATGGACGATTCGATCGACGCTATCTTCTTGAGGCGGGTCTCGTGGGGAAGAAAATTATACCGGAGTCGAGCTTTAATGACACATAACAGGATCGGCCGGGACATTACGGTAGATGTAAACCCGCGATACCCTCGCCTTGGAGTAACCCCACGAAACGGCCGCTCTGGGGCAATTCGTACGATGCCTAAAGGCTCGAGCAGTTGCATAAACCCATATGGATATGTGCGGCCACTGCGTATAATTTGCCTCAAAGTAGCTCACGGGGCATTATTCAAGGATACGTAGTTTAAAATTCTGTTGTCACTGTAAGTATCGAAGCACAACGGGGAGGATTAATATCGCGGTAGCACGGTATGCCCTGCCACGGGGCAATTACAAAGTTAAAAACTTTCCGTATTTCGCGAACAGGAAGCCGCGGCTTATCTTACGCTCCCGCGATGCCTCCTCTATTTTTCCGCGGATTTCGCGCGGAGGCGACCGCCTTGCAAATTAGATCCTGGAGGTCCTCACCCGACTATCTGTCCATTCCTATCGCGACGCCCGTCTGAATTGTAATGAATCCAATCAGTCAGCATCCCGTTTTCTTGCTTCGCCGCTTCCATCTACGAAACGCGGAGATAGAAAATACACCGGAATAATCTTCTTAAGCTTCGTCTTCTCTCGATTTAGGATTTTCAATCTTTTCTTCTTGTTTCTCTTCTTCTCTCGATTCTCCCAGTTTTCTCCTATTTGTACCGTATCAGCATAATTTGTTCTGGGTCTCTCCGGACAGGAAAAAAGGGCGCACGTGACTCCCGCAGTTTAATGGGAAGGAAAATATTATTTACGAGCTGTGAAATATTGTCCGAAGTACATTTAGCTATACAATATATCCTTCGAAACAGTTTGGAGGATCTTAAGGATCGGGAGGAATATGAGTTTCTGGAAAAGAGTTTATGGTAGAAGTGCAAACTTTTTAAGGGGTATGTTCACGAGTAATTAAAGGATTTTTCAACTTTTATTCAAATGAAACACTTAAAGAGGAGGAGATGAGAATCGCGAGAGACCTGCGTTAAGTTCCCTGCTTCTACTCTACAACGGGAGTACACTTTGCAAATTCTAATTTCTCATGAAGCACCCTTATCTACTTCAGGTCCTACAGCAGTTCCTTTGCTTTTATGTTACTGGAGTCAAAATATCAAAGAAGTTCCTAGCTGCATTTTTTACCGGAGCATGCGACTTAAGTACACCAGGCGAAAAAAGAAGTAACGCTGTGGGGATTATTCGCGATGGAGACCTTCGCGGAGATATAGCTCTCGCATTACGGGACACTTTAAGTCCAGGACTTTACCGATCGACCGGAAAGAGCTTTGCAAAAATCCCTCGCAGAATTTTACGAGATACCTAAAATATGAATCTTGACATCGGATCCTCTTTCTCTCTGGCAAATACGTTTCACGGCTCGGCTGCCGTAGGTCGACTTTTAATCTTCTCCGCGGTCTTTCGGCTTAAAACTTATTAATACCTTAGTCAAGAAATCTTATGAAACGTCTAGACTTAATGTTAGTTATGAGTATTTTCTATGTAATACTGCAAGCCAGTCTGAAAGTGGACTTTCCGACTCTGATCGCATCCACGTACCGTTGACAGGCGAACTAACACTACACGCAATAGGCAAACGTCTTGAAACTGCGAAGCTTGTCAGAGCATAGCTGCATGGTGCACTGTGAGAATGCTCAGGTATCACACTCACCGGAAGTCGTCTTCTAGCGTGTAATCGAATTCTTTAAAGACAATTCCGTGATTTCCTTTGACCGAGGAGCGGCTGCTTTTTCGTCGTTTCTTCTGATTCTTCAATTTCAGTATCAAGTATCAAGCACGACTGGTAGACCCGGTAGTATTTGAAATATTCAAGCGCGCGAATCCTCCCGAATGAGATGAGAGAGAGAGGTACGCGCAGCCGGTGATCCGTATTATCCGGAGGCACCAGTTCCCCCGCGTTGCCCGAGATTTACGTTCAGCGATAGGGCCATAAAAATAGTCGCCTGAGAAATAAGTGCGAGGGCTCGCTCGCTCGCTTGCGCCTTGCCTCGCCTTGCGTCGCACAGCTCACATCAGAGATCATTCGGTGAAATATGTTCGTGCGCGACAGCCCCAACCTAGCAGCAGCACTGCTCTCAAGACTCCGTGCTAAAAAGTTTCGCTGCTAGTTTTTCGAATCAGTCGAGCAGAGACTTGGCCCTATTTGCAATCGCACTTTACGAGCCGATCGAGCAAATAGAGCTCGCCGATGCTGACCGCTAAACTCACGATTCTTTCGCTTCGCTGCACTCTCTGGTATTTTTAACGTTCGCACTTATTTTTGGATATATTGAAACTTTGCTTCAAAATCAGAATTTTAACATCAGGGTGACTGCGTTCTCTACTTGAATAACGTATCTTTACTCAAGTCAACTTTGAAGCTGCTTTAAAAATGTAGTACATGTAGGTAGGTAATACCTGGAGTGATACCAGAGTTAAATGGGTCTCTAATGATGCACTAGGTGAGGATTAAGCCGATTCATCTTGTAATTTTAGAGTTGTAATTTATATTTCGAGACCAGGTTGGATGAGATGCTGTATTTAGCATTTTTGAGAGGAGACTCGTTTAAGCGGAGAAACGGCTAAATTGGAGTTATGAAAGGAATTCTGCAGCGGCGCTTCTGCTTCACTGGGGAGGTGGAGGTGTACAAACTAGAGTTGGAGCAGAAGAAAGAAAGTTGTTGCCTAAGGCAATTTGCATATCCGTTGGCTGCCTCGCGTATATCGACGCCTTTTTCTGTCGTACGTTTGCGAATTTTCTTTCCCTCACACGATTCTGCCGATTGAGTTGAAGAAGTTTAGAAATCCAAATAATTCCATCTAACGTTCGATCAGTAGTTCTTCCGCTTTCAACAACTTTCTAGTAATTTTCCAGTTAACCCATTACCGTGGGATAAAGATGGACCTTCCTTCAGACTTAAGGCTAATAATGGCCCAATGTAGAATGTAAGTGGCCTCCTAACGCTATTTTATTCCGGCCAGATGGAGGGAAGCACTTCGAATTTAACGAAAATTCTCTCGCCTCAAAGTGTGGAAATTGTTTTTATCGCGAGGCTTACGAAAGTACTTTGCCAAGTTTCCAAGGAGCGGTTTTCGGGCTAGGAAAAGTTGCTCAAACCGCGATTCATAGTCTTGCCGTTTTCTTGCCAAATAGGCTCCACCCCGACCAAGTTATACACTCGTTGCTGTCTTGGCCTGCCATCTCGACCTTTTTACTTTTAGCCTGGTTCACGATCCAAAATCAGCCGGAAATCGTATACTGCTGACTCTTTACTTGGCGAGATCACAGCCAATTCTATCGAATTACAATGCTCCGATAAATCTGTTCATCATCCGCCTTTGGAGAGAATCTACTACACGCGTACGTGACACGCAATCTTGTTCGATACTTCAAGAAGGATCTCGCAATTGTAGTAGAGCTTGCTCGATCAGCGGGCTAATTAGAAAAGTTATATTGCGGCACAGGGGATCACTAACGAAGCATAAAACTACTATTGTCTCCTACTCGACGCGCGAGTCTTGTTTGACAGGCGAATCTCTTAAGTTTCCCAAGAGTATAATTATCTAGGGGAAAATGAAGTTTGACGAGGAAGTAAGCGCAGACAGATTAATATCACTCATGCAAAGTATATATCTATTAAAGCTGTAAGAGTAGGGGTAGCGTTGCGAGATCCTTTTCATCACGGCCGCACGTGGGCGCTTGCAAATATAGGGACGCAGACAAGTGTGGATCGGCCTTAAAGTTTCATTAAAGCACCCTTGAAGTGTGGTAAATGGCAAGAGAGCTCGCAACATTTGCGAGAAGGAATCATCAATATCGGGTGAAAGGGTATCCATATTGGTCGTATTCTTAGCCGAGCGCCAGTCGCTTCCGTGAATACTTTATGGATACATCGGTTTGAGTTGATCTTATTGGTAGGTTAATTAGCTTTGGCATTTACTTATTGTACACTACATCGGGAAACGATGGCCTTCGCGGTGAGGTAATGGAGCTTTAAATAGTATTAATGCACTTTGCAGAGCGATGTACGTGTCGTGGCCAGGAGAACGATGAAACGAGATAAAAGAAACGATAGAAATACATAGAGCTTATTTCCCTGCGGCCTTGTCGTTGTTGTACATTGCAGAAGAGCGAGTTTCGGTTTTCGGCTAAAGGCTGCTCCACAAACTGGAGCAAATGGCCATCAGCGGGATTAGGATCTCACGCAGCAATTTGGTATGGCAGTCGCGTTACGAGCGATTTTAACTGCGTCTCACGGTAGTTCGACTCGAACAATGCTTGCCATTCCACCTTTGGTAGGTTTGCTCGTTGGAAGCAGCATGCTGTGCCGCAGGCGAGGCCTTCGTTGTGTGTACTCGACCCACCGGGGTATACACGGGGTTTGAGGGTGTCTCCCTCAAAGGCAACGAACCACCTCCGCGGCCGAGCATCACCTGGAAAACGAAGCTGGACACTTAATTCGATTTCGAGCGCAAACTTGTCCTCGGAGAATTTCCCTCGCGTCCCTAATCCCTTTTTTTCGTGCCACCGACCATCCCACGTAGTTGCTGTTCAGAACCCGTGAAATTAATTAACACCGCGCTCTATTATGCAGCTGATCACCTGCGTAGGTATGCACACGCACGATGGACGCATGGTTCACAAGCTGGAATAAGGTCGCCTGTCGCAGGGTCGTGCTCCAGTCTTTTCTTTTGCGACCGTTTATCACCGTGTTGGGAGAGTGGTTCGAGAAGAATGGGGAATTGTTATAGCTATTGACACCACGTATCCTAGCGAACCATAAATCCCCTGGGGTATCGCGATTCGACACGCGTATCCGCATGTACGCTGGGGACGTTCATTAAATTATTGCGTTCTATTATTCAGAGTTACGTATATCGTGGCCACGGATAGTGTAGCTTGGTATCACAGTTTCTAATGATACTTGCACACTGTAGGACACCGTTCATCATGGTACTGTCGATCAGTGGGTGGTTCGATGCGGGGTGTCAAGTCTATGATAGGACTTGGCACTTGACTGGTAACTTCTAAACCGTGGATCTAATTTCCTCGGTATCACCGTCGGATACGCTCCCTTGACGCGCGCTCTTGCTTCTCTCGTCGTCTCGCGATTTAATCCCCGTTTCCGGAAGTCCGCACTAACGCGCTTACGTCGAGATAATAACAATAAATTGTGGAGTATCGCGGCAAGAAGTGCCGCGGAGTATTAACGGTGGGGCGCACGAGTTCCTCGAGGAGCAATCTGCGAGGGTGAGAGAGAGCTCTGATGAAGTGGTTGATGCCAGCAGGCATCACGTGCGCCCGCGGAATGTTGCGCGACGGATAATTTAGCAGGGTGCCAGCAACCGAGGAACTAAGGAGCCGCGAGGCAAACTCGAGCTATTTAGTCGGAAAAAAGTTGCGCTATCGTTTCGCCGTACCCCTCGGGATTCCTCTGGCTTTTTACATAATTGAAGCCTGACCCCAGATCTACGACGCACGCTATTCTTGATACCTTACCGGTAATTTTCCTAAATTAATTGGTAATTAGCGATTACGATAAGACGATTATAATGAGGCTTTGCCGAATTATCGATAGCTTCGCGAGGCTGTTGCAAGTTACCGCATGTCGAGGGATAAGCTACTTCGAAGGAGGATGTACGCGGATAATCGGAGTGGTGCCGTCTGGCTTACCAGCTTGCCATTTCCCGAACGAGAGACTTAAGGCCCGTCATCCGCCAAAATTATCGATCACCCTTGCGAAATTGAGCCGCGACGGAACCCATTGAAAGCTTGTTCTCTACCCTTCAAACGATTCTGTTAGAGACTCCAGCAATTTCTCTCCTGATTATGGAGCTTGCTAATCCCATTTGCTATGGGAAATTATGGGGCGAATTGATGCAGACGACTTGGGCCATTTCGCGGAATACGTTATTGCTTCCGAAATTGCAGTTCCTTGAGAAGCTAGGGCTATACGTATATCCGACTCACAGCCAGACGTTCTTGGGACGTATCTTCCTAGGTATATTGAGGTAGCATAATTGCATTCTCAAACATCCTGGAAAACTTGCTACCCCGTGAGATACCTCTATAGAGCATCGGACAATATTGAATGGAGTTTGCTCAACTAAAAATCGCATTTCGCTGCGATTCCCAAGAGTCAAAAAAGTACGCACGGAAAATCGTGATTCAGCGAGGATTGTTGGGAAAATTCAGATCCTGGATCAACTAGGATTAATTCCCTTGAAGTCCGATTGTTGGGTAAAGCGATACTACGTTTTCGCGTTGAGAGGAGAGGACTTTGATGTGGATGATTCGTCGGGTAAACCGATATTGGAGTAATATCAATGTTTTAAGTCGGTGAGCTGCCGAGTTTGTTCATATTTCGCTCACGTGTCAACAGACGGTTTCACTGGCCTCCGCGGTCCCTGTGCTTTATTGCCACTTGCGGATTGTCGACGAACGAAGAGCCAGGCAGTGGCGATTTCGACGCATCGTCAAACTTTGAACTGTCGTTTCCATTTCTTCTTTATTGTCCTCGTGAAGAGTGGATCGGACAGTTTGTTCAGTTTACTACGTGCATTGTCACTCTGTGTGGCGTCGAATACTTTTAATAAGTAACAAGCAAAATGAGATTTTTCGTTTCAACGTAAGTAGCAAAAGTGTTTTAATCTTATTAGCTTCCTTGTTGAAGAGCATTAATTTTGGGAAGCGATAAGTTTAATCTTGATAATTAAGAAGGGATTTGCAAGGCTTCTGATGCCAATCCGCTGGAGAAATCCACGGAGATTGATAAGCAGAAGCGCGTTTGGGGTGCAGAATTTGATTAGAATCTGCAAAGGCTATCCGTATGCTTTGAACGGAAAGTTCCGTCCACTCATTGGCATGCGCGATGGAACATGGCGAGAGAGTCTCGAATCTCAGTTTTGATGCTCTTCGTTCCTCTCCCACTTAATTCGACAGTTTCTACATACATATCAATCCTCTTCAGACCTCTTTTATTTCACTCCTGACCAAGATGAGACTGGCAAAGGTGCTAGGTTCAGCTTCATTACTCAAGACGATTGTAGCTGCGATATCTCCCATATATAGCGAAATAAAGTGAATATCGGGGGAAAAAAGCTATTGCCGAGTATGGTACCGTTCTCCCTCTTCTTGCGGTCGGTTTGACCCAGTATACATTTGGATTGCGATTATACATCATTCTGTCAGGCTAGCATCAAGAAACATTTGCGTCTTCCGGCTACGGAATGCGCGTGACGGTATAATTTTTTCCTTCTTCTCGCTTAGCCACTTATCCAGGGGCATGGCTTCCGTGAAAGTCAGTGATAGACGGTTAACACACCTCCAGGATTACCAGACTCCCTGTGCTCGGCTCTCGCATCTGCGAATAATGGATCCAGTGTGCACAACCGCCACCGTTCTTCGTCTTTATTTTTGCTCCGCTCGTTTCCGGTTTTAGACCCTTAGTCCCGCAATTACCGGCCACCACACTGTCCTTTGCTTCTTCTTTGGTCCTCTCCCACCTCCTCCATTATGCAATGTACGTTTGCAGTTTGCGCTGTGTGGCTGCGCACCTCTGCTTCACTCTATCTAACTTTTTCTCTGTAATCGCGCTTTACTTCCACGTCTGCTTACTGGTAACGTAAAAGTCCCAGGTTGAGAGTCGCTTCCGCGTTACCTTGACTTCCTGCCAAACCGCCTTCCGATGTGCTTCGAGTGTATCAAGTGGTTGGAATGTCAGGACGAAGAGGTGTTCCCTGATAGCTCTGTCGGATAAATAATTTCGAAGCCGCGAGAGGTATTTTCGCTTTGCCGGAGATTCCTCGAAGTCGATGGAACGTCTTTCGCGAGATCCTTCTCACCGGAATAAAGGAGACATCTTATTGAAATTGATGGTTGATGCACTAGGATTTTCTGGAAGAAGCAGCGGAAGGAGGAATGCCATGCACGGTAAAGAGGGGGAAGAGTGAAACGTGCACTTGAAATTGCTCTCGCTTCCTGATTGGACTCGAGTAATACGAACATCGACTCCTGTCAACCTGACACCAGTACCGCGCGAACGGAACTACTTGATGTTTGGGTAGAATTCCTCCACGACCACTCGAGAATATTGAAGCGAGCATTAGCTCTGTTCGCTCTTCTCGGAGAAAATGGAGAGGGTATCGCGGTGGACGGTTGAAAGACCGAGACGCCGAGCCGCGCCGGCTTCTAAGTCCGATCTAATTTAATTTCGCCGAGAGCCTTAGAAGATAGGTCAGACCCAATCCGAAGGCGGACTCGGTAAAGACTCGAATTAGTATTTGGATTAGAATCCGGATTACGGAAGGCGATCGCCTGGAATTAACGTGGCCCATTGTTATAGTAATTCTAGAGGGATAGGAATAAATAAACCAGGACATAATTAACGTAACGTCCAATTAAGATTAAACAGAAGGGAAATGTATCGTTGCGGTCGCAGCTACTAGTGCACCCTTATCTCTCGAGCAGCTTCTGTATTCGCTCGGTGAATTCCAACTAAATCTTGCTCTATTAAAATCGTTCTCGCCCGATAGCGCTACTTCCGTTACTCGACCGGAAACTATAAATAACTCTTCCTACAGCTGGGGGGGGTGGAGGGGAGAGGGAAGACTGTTGCAGCGAATGCAGAATTTTTCATCTAGATTTCATGGTAATCGAAGAGGCAATTTGGCAGGGTATATTGGATGTAACGCATGCATGACCGAGTGAACGGACATGCGCCAGTTGGGTGTGCTGGGCACATGCAGAACCGAAGGGAAAAAAAGGGGAAAGGAAAAATAACCCTCCATTGCATTCGTGGCAATACCGATATTTCACGTGACTACGATTCCAGCAATGTACGTTTCACTGAGTCGAATGTCTTCGTGCCTCGTTATCCAGCTCTTCGCACTGCTTCCGACACTCGCAAAAAATGTCCTACCAGTGGAAAAGTAGCGCCTATTTCGAAGCATTAAACGCGACACGATCTTCCAAAGTTTCCGTTTCGCTCGTTTATTCGAGCAAAGGGTAAGGTGCTCGCACGCTTCTGTACTTTACCAATTCGCGGCGGATGATCGTTGGAAAAGAATGGGAATAATGAGGCGTGCAACAAGTAGGGCCGATTTTATAGCAGCCAGCCAAGTTCTGACGATATTATCTATCCCGCGACGTGTAAGCTTTTTAACGAGGTAATTTGCAAAGGTGTCGCGGTAATCACGTCACAACAGGTGGTGCAATTTTTCTTGGCACTTTCTGCGGAACCGATTAATCGAGTGGCTTTAAGGTTTCACACGATAGCAGATCTTTTAGGTTGTTGCACATTTTTGTGAGAATCCTCGCGACGAACATTTCGATGCCCCAAGCTATAATACCCGTCAGAATTTTCTTCACCGGCCGTCACCCCTGCCAATATCGCCGGATTTTTTTGCGCCGCGAAAGCAAAGTGTCATTGAGAAATTTTCCCCCTCGTGGCTCGCCGTCGCTTTTTTTCCATCGTCGCTTATTGCGTGACCGTGTCAATCACGAAGCATCGCGAAAAAAGGGGGATCCCCGGTAACGCAAAGGCATCTCATTTAATAAGAGTCCCCTAAAAAGTCAAACGACTTTGTCATCGTGCGACGTCGAAAATGTGAATGTATTCGCCATGTGGCAACACCAAGGGAAATTACCCTCTATCCTGACAATAGTCTTTCTCTTTACTCGCACCACCTACGCCTCCCCATTGGCCATTCAGCCAGGGCTTTTAGCTGCTGATTTCGAGGCAGTGCGGTAAATTGCGGTGAACTCGCTGCGATAATTTCACCGACATATCTCGAAAACCCAGATAATTCCTACCGTATATCTCAACGGTGTGGAGAACCCACTGAGGAAAATATTCTCAGACTCGGGGATCGTTCTTGCGCATTATCGTCGTTAATGCGCTTCCACATTACTTCGTAATAGTGCAACACCGGGAAAAAGGTAGAGGGATGTGGCTACTGCAACTGCAGCTGTTGCATCCGCAGGAGAATTTTCTAATCTTGGCCCGAGCCACCTCTAGACACAATGAGATTGCAGCTCTGGCTTGCGTGCTGCTTACAATGCTTCTTCCAAATTACCAGAAGATTCTTTGGCTCTTCTTTCTTTTGATACAATGATTCGATGCTTTTCTGTACACACACACGAGAAATCAATGCCGGAAATAGGTTAATTAGGGGCTGTTTGCACGGCAGCATACTTCAGTTGGGAATTTCTCTGTGCAACAGGTAGCGCGACCCATAGGATTTATGCGACTTGTTCGGTAGGCTTCTTATATTGTGCATTGCTTCCCAATGCCACTGGAGAGACTTTCATGTTTCTTGAGTTACGGCCACGGGTGTAAGATCAATCTTTTGCGATTCGTGCGGAAGTAACTCCGAAGAACACGTTCGACCACAGACATTACCAACCAATAGTAACGCTAGTTATACTATAAGTATTAATACGAGTTGATATAGAAGCCAGAGTTTTTCTCGCTTACCGACCCGTACTGCGGTAATTGCGATCGTCGACTGGCCGGGAGGCAATCCAACTGAAAGCCCATTCTCTCCGTAATTTCATCGATTCAGAATTAAATACGGACGATTGGCATCATTACAAAGGCCTCGCGGAATCGTAATCCCTTTTTGCTCCGGGACCCATTGACCGGGAAAATGGTAGATGGCCGATTATGATTCGCCATTACCGTCGTGGTACCGAAGCACGAGAGAAGCTAATCCTCGGTGGAAATCATTGTCAACCACTTTGGGTTTTGGCCGAGCGTGGTAAATTTGCTTCTGGTATCTCACGTCCCGAGGAAATCGATCCTCGACTCGTGAAGAAGAAGTCTGGATCGACAGAGGAAGAGAACAATTTTGCAAAAGGAAGAGAAAAAGCTGAATGTGGCCTTCGGGCCAAGTGATCAACCATGTTTGAGAGATCGCTTAGGATATCGTCCGCAAAGTCGTACGAGAGAAATTGCTTGCCGAAATTCTCTGCGACATCCACACACTTATCTTGAATCGCCGCGGAGGAAGCGACAAGAATTTAGAGGTTCTTTCCAAGGGCGAAACAATAACAAGTTTCTCCACGGTGAAACCGTAGATAGTTCTTGCCAAGGGAACGAGAGGTAAAACGTGCACAGTGTCGCAATTCCCTGAAATACTGGTGCCCGCTTACGAGCCATTCGCGAAAGAATAGTTGCGTTTTGCATCGCGTTCGCCGGTGAAATTGGTATCGTTAGTCTTCGAGATGTAATGGAAGTTGTAACGAGATGTAATCTCATTTCTGCTGTTCTCAGGTTTCGTGACACCGAGATGTATCGCGTGGTGGTCGATCTATAAGACTAATCAATTTGAAAACCACCGTTTTCCTCGGAATGTTCGAACGAGTGTGCACCTCTGTCGAGGGAAATGAAAATCGATCAGCGATGACGACGATATCAAGGGAGGGAGAGCAGAATTATGTGTTCAAGGCTACTGTGTACCAAGGCACCGGATCAAAACCTTAAGGGCCCAAAGCTAATCAACGCGACATCAGTCAATCAGGAACTTTGCATAGACCAAAGCACGTTGATCTCACGCGAGATATTCACTCAATTATGCAAACGACGATTCTATTGATTCCTTTCCACCATGGGCGATAGTCGGTCTATTCTCGTATGCGAGTCACTACTAATACCAATCCACATCCCAAACCAACAAAAACAAGGATAATAACCACCTCCAATAACGAAACTTTACGATTATGGTCGACTGGAATTGCACCGGGAAAGCAGGGTATTAAAATTTATTCGACGATCGTTACAACATCGTAGAGGAAGTCTGTTAAAAAAATGTGTCGTTAGCGCCTGATAGGGGGCGGGAGGTTATTGTATACGTGTGTACTTATGCGTCAGAAAATTGTCGAGTTCGCACGATTTGGTAGTGAAGAGTCTTCTCGGGTCGATGGGAAGAAGTTAAGGGGATAATCCAACGTGCGCCAGGGGAAAAAATGGGTCGCAGGATAATGTAGAGGGTAAAGTTATGTAGCGTGACTACTAAATGCGGGGATGTAATGCATTTTAGGACAGTAGGGTGATATAAATATTAGAGTTACGTAGCATAACCTTTGCCCATTAGAACGCGCTTTAGTTGCGCCTGCACGGCGAAAGGGTTACTCTGTCTGTCTGGCTGCGGGCATACAATTTAAAAACTGTGAGCGTACTGAATTCTTGAGCTAATTAACCGTAACTCATTTCCACGTTTAACGAGGCATCAGCGGAAATTCGTGCGAGCGTGAGGGTGCACCTGGCGTGACACGTGCGCGCAACACGCCGGTAATTACCGCGAGACAAAATTTCCAGAATTTACCTCCTGCGGGATTCCGGAAAGCTGCAGAATTATTTTAACCTTTACGCTACAATTAGCCTCGCGGCTCGAGTTATCCGATATATCGCAATATCCGCGAGGAAACATTTTCTAATCCGCGAGAAACTCTCCGAGTATTACTGCGATCCCACGCTTTGATAGTAGCTGGAAACAAAGTTTGATTAATCACCGAGGGCACTGGCTAATTTGGATAGTGGTTCCGCGATGCTGCAGGAATTAGAGACTCGACGGTGAACTCGAATTGACCAGTTCCTCCAGTTGGCTTAGTTGAGCCCATTCGAATAAAGATTGGAAATTTAATGTCAAAAAGTAGGTTGCAATAGAAATGTGTAAACCTAAGTCGGAAGGTAAAGGTCTCCACGTGATCGACGTCAAGTGGCAAGTTCTGCTCGCGATCGACTTCAAGGATCATCTATGATTCTGGGTCATGAACTGCGAGAGGCGATTTAAGTGGAAAGTTGGAGGGTCGCAAGGCCGAGCTGTGGTCTCCGGCTTTGGTGTAAAATAACATTCTCTGCTGCTCCAATAAAGGAGAGGACTAATTCTGCGGCAAAGCCGAGTGCCAGCGGCGAAACTTCGCCAAAAACTACCCCTCACTCCCTCCATCATAATTTCTCTTTTCCACCCCCTCTATTTCTCTTTGTTCCCTTTTTGCCGACATTTCCACAAGCAAGCCGCGAGCCAAGGCGGAAATACATTTTTCGATTGCCTCTGGAGTCCCGTTATCGAAGTCAGGTACTTTTGAGTCGCGCTGCCGCGGGATATAATGTAATTCCTTTGTAATACTCGACGCAAACGACTGTAATATCATTAGAGGATTGACTGAAAATGAAAATTTTCCTCGCGCTCCAGAGGCAAGGATTCCCGATATTGTATACACAGTTTGTTCGGTCGAGAAGCGAAGCCGTGAAATGGAAAATTCGCGGAGATAAACCGTGATGGTTCGACGTACTGAGTAACGCGCGACTAAGTTACAGAAGTCGTGTGACGTCCAGATTACTTTTCGATCACATAGCAATTTCATTTTTTTTAAACGTCACGCTCGGGCAGGTCTTACCACGGGAAATACTAATATTCCGCAGACAAATTTCTCCTGGGAGCATTAACAGTCGGAATAACGCGTGTTGCGCGACTTTCTCTCCTCGTGACATCGCGACAATTGCACGATGCGAAATCCCCAAACAGCCGGCTCGGAAATTGGCTGAAATGGTTCGCTTGAGATTAGCTTCGTCTTGTTTTACCCGGCTACCTAAGAGTGGCTCGTGCACGAAATCCCATAAGTATGTTACGCACACACACACACACACTTACGGTTCTCTCTCTGTTTCTCCTTTCCATCTCCTTATGCTCACGTGACCGAGAATTATCAATTGCTGTCCGCCTCGAAAGGTCTCCTCTTCAGTTCGCGACACTCTTCTTCCGAGTCGTTTGGTAATCACGCGTCGCGATGACGGTCTCTCTATAGTTGGTAGCGTGCTCACGAGCCATGCAAATCGTGCGCAGTGGCCTTAAAAAACATGTGTCGAGTGGCTCCAATGCGATACACACTTCATTAGCCTATCGATTGCAATCGAGGCCATACAGGTTGGTTGCACAGCCAGCCACACTGGAAGCCGGGACGAGAAATTTGAGTAGCAGGTAATCCCGTTCGAGTTATTGAATCATTCCGTTTAGTCTGCTTTCTGATCGTCTTCTGTTTTTCGAGGACTTTGCGCCCACTTGGTTCCTGCTGCACCGACGATGCTACGTGAAATTGCAACTTTAACCTGTGACGATCCCGGAACTGTTGACTGTCTCCCTCTCACTCTCTCTCTCTCTCTCTTTCTTGGTCGCTCGAAAAGTCAAAGGGCTAGAGACGCGTGTTTGCTCGCACTGTACGCCCTCCAACCTCTAACGGACCAGTGAAGCGGGTGGAGAAAAAACGTTTAAAAAAAGCCGTTGAGCGCAAAGGCGGCAGCCTCCAGTGAAAAGAGTGGATGCTGCCGTATTTTTCGACCCCATGGGAAAATTCAATTTAGCCGAGAACACCGCCGCGACATAAACTGTCGAATCTTCTGTGCGATTTACTGGCGGTTGCCCTTACAGAATCGCGATATTTTTTAGTAATTTCCTTTAAAAAGCGCGAAGAAAAATATGTGTATGTATATCCTATGATTTAGCGTCTGGAAATAACACTTGAGCTATCTGGCTAGAGGTTGCAGGTGTTGATCATCAATGACTATCGTGGCAGGCAACGTGATAGACGCAGCTTTCGTTGATTGGTAGTCTCATTCGCGCTAGATCGACATAGCGAGCGAGGCGCGGCGACCAGGAGCGAGAAACGCAATCGCGTTATTGCGCACAGCAGGAGAGCAAAAGGGCTCCCAATTGCAGTTGAATGCGATGGAATGCACGCTTAGAATCTCTCTCCGAGATAATGAGTCTCGCATCGGCTAAATTAGAAGCGCGATCAACGTAGCGTAACGTGGCGTCCAGTTTCGCAGAATGCCATGCGATGCTCTTACCCCAAAGAAGCTAATAACATATAGACCGAGTCATCGTGATCCGAGTCTTTCGAGATTCGGAATTGAAAGACCAATTTTCGGTTTGCATGCGCAAAACTTCTCGTCCGCTCGATCTCATTTGCCACGCGTTCGGTGATGAATCGGCCACGATTCCGGGGAGCGTTTTAATTAAGGGAACTCAGCGATCCATAAAAGTTCCGCAAACATATTCCGGAAGCATCGGAGCGTCGAAGGAAATTTCGCTAGAAGTGGAATCCTCGCTCTTCCTCTCGTCATCTCTTACCCTCTTTCAAGACTAAAAGAGGCGAAACTAAGGGCGACGAGATGGGGAGGATGGAACAAAGAGGAGGAACGGTAGATTGTGAAAGGAACTAATTGATCCGTGAAGCGCCGCCGCGAAGATCGGAGGATCCCGACCGAGGCGAGAGGTCGGATCCGCTGACTGGAGCGTGAAAATAATTCGGGAGGGTTCACACGAGCCCGTGGGTAATCTGATTTGCGAACGGAGCGGCGCAGCAGCTTTAAGATAACGTTCTTGCCGGGTCCTAAACGTATCGTAGCGATTCTCAGAATTGCCTGGTCATGGTCCAGGTTACCGTGTCCAAGATTATTGTCCGGGCGATCATTATCCCGGTCAGCCTTTTGACACCCTTACATTCTCGCGGCTTTACGCCGTGATTCGTCGAGTCAACAGCAGCTGGCTTCTCTTATCTATTACATATGTCACTCGGCGACTTCGGTTTTTGGGTCAATTGGACATTTGGGTCGAGTTAATCGGAAGTCGCGGGCGTGTTGGCGCGCCCTGCCAACCGATTCTAATGCCGCTCGTTATAAATTAATTAAACTCCACTGCTCGTGCATGCCGGATTCGCCGCAGATTTGCGACCGCTGGTATTAACTCACCGGCTGGCCAGCAACTTTCTTCGACCTCTCCACTTTTATGGCTCTTAATAAACCAGACGTGATTTTCCTCCAGATCCTCTTCGCTCCCCAAGCATTTTCCTGTACAATGCGCCCTTCGGACAGTCAGAGTTCGAGTGACGATGATGGCTTTTGATATCCCTCGTGCCGAGGGTATAGCGAACGAGACGAAGCGAGTGAGAGAGTAATATTGCGAAAGGCCATAGTCAGCGATTTTCCGCCCTTTTGCCGCGTTCACTGCCGCGTCATCTGGTTCTGCGTGACAGTTTTATTCGCACAGCTTACAACAGCTTTACGAGTACCAAAGTAATAGTTTCAGAAAGTTTTCAAATATTCTATTCAATGCTGTAGTAACGTAGGTATTCGGAATACGGTAAACCATTGTCTCTGGACGAGATATTTGAGTCTTTAAAGTATCTGCTACTGCAGATCTTTTCCTTGCAAAACACCTTACTCGTTTCTCCTGAATACTAGTCGACAAAGTCCCATTATTCGAGGGTAGCCGTGTACGAAATTCAGGTGGTTCGGTTAGCGGGATAAATGAATGTAATTCTCGTGCAAGTGACAAGCGTGACGCGACTCGACGCGATATTCCCTACGCTCCCTGAAATGCAGCTTCCGCGAGGGATAGGACTCGTGTCTGCAATTTAGTCTTCTCGGGGACAATGCGAGTGATTTTTTGGTGCTCGTTCGAGGTTCGCCAGCAATTATGCTACAGTAACCGCAAAAATTAATCACATTCGTTGGACTAAAAGCACATTTTGCCATCTAGCCGGATGATCTGTACATTTGGATTGAAAAAATTGAGTAACACGGTCTTAATGAGTAAACCCCACTCGACTGCTCCAAAGAAATTACTGGGAATGTATTTACAAGAATCAGCGGTCCAGAATTACGACCGCCAGCAACAGCAACCGAGAAAACTTATGACCTTGGCTAAAATATGAAGACTAGCGTGTTCGCCAAGCTTTTTACTTCGGTCGTATTTATATTCGACGCGGTTTACCCAACACGGTAATGCTCGCCATCTGTTTCGCGCATTACTCAGCATTATTTAAAAAGGCAAACGTCGGCCCCATTGCGCGTGTATGCGCACCCCTTTTAATGAATAGTGAATTCTAACTACCCGCTGTACGCAAACCGAAGTCCAATTTGCTTGCACGTTACATCCCTTGCTTTCGAGAAGCCCACATTTTTTGCCAGACACTTCTGCTACAGCAAATATTTGTACGTTTAAGCGAGTAAATGGGCAAGACAATTTTCGGGAATGGTTTTAATCAGTTTTTCTAATTTTTCTTAATTTACTTCGGAGTCGATAAGAGAACGAACAATTTACTGGTAGAAGATCGCCAGGAGATTTTGCGTACTGCAGCGAGCGGAGGTAAATCATGGTCGCGATAATACTCGAATTACCGGAGTGACAAGTCTCGTTAATCTAGTCGGTATCGCGTGCGAGAGTGGATAGTCATTCCGAAGAGGCTCAATATAAGAAATATGAAGAGACATTTATTCGGATGATTGGCATTGGCACTCGGATCAATGGGAGCTCGATCCTGCTACGTTAAGAAAATATAGATATCGGTCGTGTTCGGATATCCTGGCGAGGAAGAGGGCTTATCGGCCACCGACTTAGCTTGCCGATCGTTTCCCATGTAAATTCGAGGAACGTCTCTTTAATCAAACCGATCGACGCGTCAGATAGATTCGTTCCGCACGACACACTTGTCTAACGAAGAGCAGTTATATTACTCTCTCTATCTCGCGTGCCAAGAAACCCGAGCGCTGCGACAATCGATGAGAATTTAAATGACTATCGAATTAATTTTATACCTCGTGGTTTAACATGCTTATGTAAGCATGTGTAGCAGGCGAGACTCCCTATCGAAAATATAAATCGGGGTTTACGCGACTCCCACGCACTCCATCGCGGAGGCTTTATGGTCCTGTTAACATTTTTACGGTGAACAGCTCGCGAGTAAAGTTGCACTGTCACATAATTCCCTTTTACGGTTTCATATGGGCGCGTACCTTGGGTTGCCACGTGGCTGCGGTAGCTACAGCAGATAGCTCGTCCGATGAAATATGTCTGCGCTCATTGAAGCTGGGTAGCGTCGAATGAAAAATGGGAAGTTTAATGCTCCTCTCTCAGTTGGGTTCGTCTTCGTCCAGGTTCAATTTAGCATGCAACCTCTCTTGCTCTCCGGGGAAAAATGCATCTTCATCCTATCCGGTAAATCCTTGCTTCACGTGTAATTCGCGATGTTCAATAATAGTCGCGAGACTCGCGAAACACAATTATACACCAGTTTACTAGCGTGACACGATATTATTTTTGCCGGGAGTGCGCGTTAAAAGCTTAGGGACGTTTAGTCTCTCGTAAAACCCTGGGATCTGGGCGAGAGACAAAGTGAGAAAGAGGGTGAGAGACAGAGTCCTCGAATTACCACTTTTCTCTTGACTCCAGGATTATCGCTGGTCTACCTCTCTAACTTGGCCCATTTTTCCTATACTTTTGCTCGTGCACGCGCTTTTGCTCTGGCCGCACGACTGCCCGTTGTCCACATTACCAGAACAATAGGGAGTACTCTCGCAAAATTCACCCATGCAAAATCTCCGTTTCTACGTCCACCTGTAGCCTCCATTCGAGTACTCTTTCGAGATAGTTCCGTTTCATGAGAAGCGTCGTTCTCCTCGGTAGCGACGCTTCTTTCACTATGAATTAATTGCCATTCGGAGTTGCTGCAGTTGCGCGAAGTACTTACTTTTCGCAGGCGCTCTTTCCGCGAAAATTATTCGGCGAAACTTACTTTGTCGAGCTGGCTCGTTGGAGTGTTCTCGGTACCCGGTGACATCAAGCGTTCCTTTGTGTCGGGTTTCTTTTTCGTGGATGAGTATACCCGTCGAATGGAAAAAGCGTCACCAGTGAATCTGTGTGGATGATTCTCGAGCTGGACGTAACAATTACCACGACGAATTTGAGAAAGTTTCGCCACTCCCTTGCGCGAACGCGAATAGTTTCGAGAATGTGAGAGACTGGTGTTGTTAGTCAAAAGTCGGAAGTTAAACTGTGCGAATCTAATTTAAGGTCTCGACATAGCCTTCTCGAGCTAGAGAGGGAGTGGATGTTGGCTAAATCATATAGATGAGCAACATTCAAGTCTAGTTTCAAGTGTAACAGTTGGGCACCGAACAATTCTGACCTTACCGTCGCTAATGTATCTCAGAACTTATTCAATCCCTTCTAACAATAAGTTATAGTCGACAAATTGTACCCTTCGTTACTGGAAATTAAACGAGGCCTATTCTTCTTAGACTCGGCTTTCCTCTATCCCGTAGAGCACAACCACTTTTCAATTCGCACCCGAATCAATTTTCCTTTGCTTTGTTTTAGATTCTTGCCAAATTGATTGTTCGCACGCGGATGAACACACTGTGAGAGGATAGGTAACTGGTGAACGGTCTTTCTGAACTCGGGCGCACAGCATTGCTTGCCCGAGTTCCAATTTGGCAACACAATTCGAGAACTGATTATTTCCCGTTTCCCTATCTGCTTGTTCGAGGGAAATATAGTTGCGGGAGAGCTGCTGAACTTGTAACGTACGTGTCACCAGCAGACGATGCCGCGATATTAAAGAGTAGGTCGCGGAAACCACTACCGCCCGCCTGACTAATGCCTCACTCGTACTACTTGCTCCCGCAAATTCGTTATTCTTCCGAGAGCGAACGATACTAGTGGCAGTGAACCGTGGTTATTTCCCAACGCTCCAACGCGTAACAAAAGAGCGTCTTTGGCGTCAATTAATCGGACAAACTTGCCGAATACATATTTATGCTAAACACGAGGTAAGGATGGAATTAGCCAGGTAAAGAGCTATTTCTCCAGAATTCGCGCCCCGTCGGAGCTGAATTTATTTTGGCGACTCCAACTTGTGCTTTCTGCGAACTTCCCACTTTTAACGAGGCTGTTTGAAACTTTATCATAAGCGGTGATGCTCGCGATTATAATAAGTCGACATTCGTGGGAGCCACCAACTGGGAAACGGTGTACCGTTGACAATCCACGAGGAAAAAGTAATTCGAGTGGTTTGAAATTGCCTCTCTTTAAGTTTCTGCTCGTTAATGAATAGCTTTCTTTTTAAATTTTGGAGCAATTCGAAAGAAAAACACTCGACGGGAAAAGAAACAATTGTACATTTACATCTTCAACTCGGCGCGGGTAATTGTCGACTGTTGGTGCAGAGTTTCGAGAATTGAGAGCGCAGTTGGATCGACGATACTGATAAGAGCTCCAGAGAGCTAGTTTCAGAAGCGTGCTTAAATTCGTACAGGCAGGGTGTTTGGCCGTCCATGGAAAAGCTCTTTTCGAGTACCTTATTTCTAGCTACTGACGTGGAATATTTGACGTTCTCGCTTTGCACGTGAATGCACATAAAGCACAGTCGATGTCCCGGGTGAAACTTTTGCCAGGAAATACACGAGTAGGTTGAGAGATTTATCGACTACGAGCCTGTTCCTTGTCAACCATGATTTTCATCAAGAGCGGTACATTTTACAATTTGACCCCAGGAAATTAATTAATTTTCACAGCATTCGCCGAAGATTGCTAAAAGCTCGTTGATGAAAATTAAATTTTTGTAACCTAAAGAATTTAATTAGATGTCAACCAGACTTTTTCCAAACCCTGAGTTCTTAGTGAGTATATGAGAGCGAGGAATTAAAGGATGGTGATTAAAATCATGAATGAAATGTAAAACAGTTTATTCGGAAAATTTTCAAGCCGCACCTGCAAATGAATAATTGTCGTGCCTTGCGAATGGCTATTCAGCCCCGAAATTCAGTCGAACCGGGTGATTTATTGCAATTGCGTATCGCACGCTCCTCTACGTGCCGTTCAAGGATATTTACGAGCGTGTTACTCTCGAATTTGATAATAGTCCTTGGAAAAGGGTGCTAGAAAGTTTAAGTGGCACTAACTAGCTTAGCAGTTGGCGGTGCATTTGCCCTCGGCTCGACTTATGGAAAAACTTTCCCTCTGGGTACCCCAGTAAATTTTCCCGGCGAACAACGAGCGCTGTGCGATTTCTGCGCTGCGTAACGGCCTCGCGATTTCCATACGTTGAAAACTTATCGGCCACTTACCCAGTTCAGACAGTGTGGTATAAAAGCACATCGTCGATAGAAATATGGCTTTCAATTTAGATCGATGTCGTCATACCGAACAATTTCTATTCCGATCCACCTATACTTATGTATGTACTACTAATCGAGTCGAGGAAGAATTCCACCCAATAATTGATAACGAAAACTACCCTTTGGAACGGTTCCAGTTGTTGGAAATCTTGATTGCATTAGCGTCAAGACGGACCGTGTCGTCGCGGGGTAAAAAGGGTTCTGACTTGGAAATAAGCACTATTCAGGTAGTTGAAGGCTCTTGTAAAGGCAGTGCTTTATGATAAGCGCCTCGGCGAGTGATCTCGGAATAAAGCGTTTAGCATTTCGGATGGAAGGTCTGTTTAGAGCAGATGCTCACCGTGAATCGAGACGATACACAAATTCAAGAAAAAAAAAAAAAAAAAGAGAGCCGACGAGAAATGGGCATATTCCTCATATATTCGTTATTGGATGAGGCAGCAGCTCTCAGTATATGGGAGGGACGGGAGAAAATTATGTGCCAGAAGTGTCCATAAAATTTCACGGAGAATCTCGGGATTCGTGGGGGGGTGGAATCCGATATCCGTGGATTCTGTGGTCCAGTCGCGGCCGGAACAGAGTAATCGGGAATAAGAATTGTAAATGCATCGAAGGGAACATCGCGGATAGCCGTATTGTATCGAAAATGTGTGCGGATGAAGGCCAATATTTGGTCGCGCCCGGCTACCTGGTCACGAAGCGGCGCTCCAGATATTTCCGCTTAACCTGCCACTCGTCCATTTGAAATTTAAGTGGAATTTAGCTGCGGATCAAGGACACGAAGTGCTCGAATGTGAATTTAAGTTTCGCTTGGCCCAAATATGGTACAGTCCTGAAAATAATGGGGAAAAATATAAAGACAAGAGCAGTTGATAAAAGTCAATTGGCGATGAGGGTTTCGATTTCCGTCGTATTAGTAGAAGTTTCTTCTGATCTGAATTGTCACCTTTCAAGTTTAGTGCTACGTCACTATGAATTATCGCTAGTGCGATCAATTGCACGCTCACAGATGTACCTCGAAAGGAACTCTCATCTCACCCGCATCCACTTTCAGATATTTCTGGTCTCGAAGCTAAGTTTTACTTTGCACTGAATTTCGTGTCTCGCAAGGAAACTCACAAAATTTCCGGAAGGGTGGCGCTCCAATGATTTCTCGATCCATCTTGGAAGGAAAACGATTATGTCCTCGAAGTTTCTCGCACAAGAGCGAGAGAGTTTGCCCGTCGTCAATCATAGCCCCTGGGTACACGATGTCACGTGCATCCACGACTCGCTTTGTGCGGGAACCCCGAGGTTTCTGACGTGCCAAGATTTTTTGGCAGAGAATTTCTTCACGAGCAGCGGCAGAAGCAACAGCAACAGGTAAAAATGAAGGTAATTTCGCCTGCGGCTGCACTATGTCGAAAAGCCTCTTCGTTTCACCTGCTTACATGCCTTGGCAGTGGATTGCGGATTCCTATCGAGTCTCGTCTCCTTCATCACGAAGGGTCCTTCTCGGAAGATCCATCGTAATCTCCGAATCCCAAATCCCATGGGAGAGGATCATAACTGCTACAAAGTGGCTCATCAATTCCATCGGGCAATAATCATTGCCGGAGTTCTCCGTAAAGTGACAGAAAGATTACCTGGGCTGGTACCGAAGCCCGACAGAGAATCAATTACACTTAAGTCTTTTGATCATAGTCGATTAGTGCCACGTACCGGGCTGTTCTGTTAAATTAATGAGAATTTCTTGGCGGAAAGTAGAAGTGGCCGGGGAAGGCAACTCCCGTTTACACTTCATAACTGCAAATCTCCGTTGCTGAGGGTCGCCATATGGTGTCGTGCGATCCTCGGCAAGCTAAACTTTCAATATTGCACCCCCTACAGTAATCGAGCAACTTTTGCTATTGTACTTGAACGAGCAACGCGACCTAGACGTAGTGCGAATACGTCACAAATGTGACCTCTTGACTGTTTTTGTTCTAATCGAAGTTAGATCACGTCTCTGGTATTGGGAGGGATTCGAATGGGAACTGTATTTTCAAAGTGTGACCACATCGATGTCCGAGAAAGTTGGTCTTTGTGCTCAGAGTCCTTTGATTACTCGATATTTCGACTCTGGTCGTTAAGCTTCGAGTACGACTCATATGTAACGAATCCTTTGATAATAATCAGTGCGCACACATTAAAATTCCAGTTTCGTAGGTTTACGTGTCGCCCCGGGTTGCAGGGCGACACTTTTGAGGATAGTAAGAGAACGACGTGCGGACAAAGAAGGACACGTTTTTGAATGGGCAATAATATATTTATGGAAGCTTTCAGGTCAGTCCTGGCTCTCGTGCAGGAGGTGTCGGGCGGAATGCAGAGAGTTCCCGGCCGGGAACTCGGCCAGACTGAGAGCTCTAGTCATGATGAAGAATGAATAAGTCCGCAAGGCTGCCTGTAGGCTAGTCCCTCGAACATTTTAACACCTCTTAGCAGACATCCTTTATTACCGGAGTCCGTCAAGCAGAGCTTCCCCCGCATTTACAACCGTGAAACTGGTTTCTGCGAGTGTTCCATTCAGAGCTCTGAGTTTAATTATCGAGTCTAACGCTTAAAATACCACTTTCAGTCCTTTCAAGGAATTAAAATGTATATATATATTTTTATTACGATGGCCCTTTAGTTGAAGTTGTTCTAATTGGCGGCAGGGTAATCCGAGTACTTTTTTACGCTATCGAGAATCGAGGGTCGCGTTACAAATAATTAAGCTAGGATAACGAGGCGGCTCCTTTTTATAATGGAATCCTATTGTAACCTAGCTTCAGCTCCAATATGGGAGTATTTCAAGACGAGAGGCGTCTGCCTCGCAACTCGATGCAAATTGCAGTAATTCGGCACGCAAAACAAGAACTGCGAATCGAATAAGCGAGTCCGAAGTTACATAATGAAGTACCACGCGCAATCTAATCGTACTCAGCCCGTTTCTCCACCCAACCTCATCCCTATTATTATATCCGGGACGCAAAACTTTAACCGGAGCAAATTGTACAAGCTGCATTCGAATCGTCAGTGTTGTTGGCTTGGCGATGGGATTCTTTACTCCCGATATATCATAGCCATCGCGAATTCTGTACGATAGTCCGTGACCTCTCGAAATCCGTATGTTTCGACTGCACCAGCGGAAATTGTGCAGACCGAATCATCGAGGAAATGCAACGACAGTCGGATGTGTGACTCTTCCGCGCGTGCACCAGGCTCCAAGGAAGCGTGGTCAGAAACGAGAATCGTATCCAGTCAGTCGAGATAGAATTCGATTGTTATCGAGTCAGGAATATACATATGTACAGTGCTCGGGCAAGGCACATCCCTCGGCGTACAATTTAACCGATTCTCTCTGGAAATTTCGCAGGGTATCTTCCATCCCTTCGTGCCATGCGTTATTAGAATTTTACGGTCCGAGGCAAGTGGGACTGGCTCTCCACCGACGTATCAGATCATTGTTTGGGAATATAAAACACGCACTGGTATCCAGATAAAAGGGTAGGGCTCGTTTCGTTCCATTTCGTTTCGTTTGGTTTCGATCCGTTTCGTCGATTGAAATTCCGCGTGTACGATCGCGAAAGGACAGGACTCGGGATATAACATGGAATTAAAAACGAGGGCATTCAGGAATTTGAATAATACTGCCGCACGTCCACGGCCAGCGATCGAAGACCTCGCAGCTGTTGCCCCAGAGCACGCCACGGTGCGGCGCGGCGCGGCGCGGCGCGGCGCAGCGAGCCGAGGCTCTGCGCCACTTCCTTTCCAACACGAGCACGACTCGCGCTGGTAATATATTTACCAGCGTGGTTAAAAAGTTTGCCACTGATTTATTTAAAATGTGGTGGAACAGTTGGCTGGACACGTCGGCAAAGTTGCCGGCTGTGGTCGCTAAATAAACCGACGACCCCCCGGGTATTTTGGCAGGGCTCGCACCGGAGATGCGAGGGTGTCGTTCGCACGCAATTCCACCGCAGGAGAGTGCGTTAAGAAGTTTCTTGCCACAGTGCTCACCCTACCAAAATTGCATCGTTTAATAAACCGGTGGTTAACATCACCACGAGTTACCCATGGCTTTTAATACAGTTTGCGACTCTGCCAGTCTTTTGCGCGTCACCGCCTCTTAACCATCGCACCTTCGTCGAGACTTTTGGATATTAGTGCGGTAATTCTGGATAATGGTGTCGGAGATGTTATCGCGTTTTCCCACCCGATCGTCGAGACTCAATGGCCAAAGGGACATTTTCAATTTAAATGCTGCATAATTTGCAGCGCCAATGTGGCACGGTGGGTCTACCGGTACGCGCCCACGTATGCGCGAAAAGTGATAATACGAGATCACGTACGCGGTCTACCGTTATCAGGGACAATAATGTACGAGGCCGAACGATTCGCAAGTGCAAATTTAATTAGCGAACATTGGACCGCTATTTTCGTGGCTAATGTTTTAGCAGTAAAAGCCAGTCTATTCCACCGAGAGAAAATTGCTTGCTCGCGCTTGGAACCGTCATAAGGTACAATAGCCGAGTACACGGCTTTTATTTCTCGTAGTCGAGAATGCTGCGGTGGGCATCCTGTCGAGGAGCGTATATATCGGGTTTCTTGAAATAAAAATAGGATGCTCGCGCTTGCGGTGTTTCCCCCGCGGAGTTGCAAACAAATTGGCACAGGGGATCGGTAATATTTTCCTGAATTAATAATCGCCGAGTGGAGCACAATAACTTAAGGCAACGGCTCGCCTCGTAAATTTGGCGGCGGTACTTTCCATTAGGGAGTCGCATTAAATTTGCTGCAAAGTTAAATTACAGAGATAACGAGAGGCAGCCCGTTTGTCCGGGTAACATTGATTATACATGCTGCGTAAGTTGGTTGTTAAGTTATCAGGGGATCGCTACATCCAACAAGTGTTTCCATCGAGCTCGGCTCAGAAATGGCCCACAGGGAGCCAATACCCGTCACACCACGCGCCTATCCTGCCTGGCCGAACCACCGAGAGTCGTCTCTTGCATGAAATGCCCTAATCGCATTCCGTTCATCGCGGTGAACCAATACCGAAATCGGTATTTAAGCCACTCGTTGCAGTCCGCTTCTCCGCGGCATGCGACAATTTCTCTCGACAATTTGTCTCGAGAAATCCACTCTCGAAATTGCTCCCTCCGCCCTCAATCATCCGCTCGTGGTACACGCTGCAGATCAATCGAAACATCGCTCCAATTAACAATAATCCCCATGTGACGAATAGAAACGATTTCCACTTGGAAATATACACGTTTTTGGAATGCAGAGTAATCGAGCCCGTTGTTTTTAATCGCGTTTCGTTCTAGTCAGGAGAATGGACCGGGGGTGGGTGGAGCCAAACGAAGATCGAGCGTTTCGTTTTTCTCAAAGTGTCAAAGCTAGCTTGGAGTACATTGTATAATGAGCTGACCAGGGTGGCCAGACGTATCTGTAGGCTTTTCGCGAACCACTCGCAGTTCACTCTTGCCAATTCTGTCGACCATTAATCATTGCGCTCCTCCCGACACCGTTTCATCCGGCTTGCGAGTGGCAACAGCGATCGACGCGGCGCCAGTTACCATTCCATCAGGAGATTTAGGAGGCTCCTTGAATCATGTTGGATTCAATGCCGTTTCCAGGAGACACTCCATCGACTTTCGCGCTCCCAGTCAATGCGAGATGACGTGGCGTCCTATGCAGATTCCGCTCGAGAGACGTATGCATTATGGAAAATAGTGAAGATAATAGACCAGTTGAATTAGCGAACTCACCGAACTAAACCATGGTTTACGTTTGGCACTTTGTCCAGTTTATTGGCTAGCAGGACAGTGCGGGATCTCTGATAAGAGTCACAGGACCATCGAACCATTTACCGAGTGCTGTAACAGCCCTGTAAAACGGGGACATCGTGAAATTTTGCTGAATCGGTCTTCTCTTACCGAACGCCTCAACATTATGATGATATCGGGATTATCATACCGCGATCCTCGTTCGCCGATATTGCGGAAATCGTGGAAATGCAGTCGCGTCTGATACGTTGGCGTCGCCTCGCCAGAATTGCTGCCACCGCGAGACTGTATCGCGAAACGAAGTTCTGGGTCAAAGAGGGAATATTACCGGGGAAGCTCGAAATGTCAGCACGGCTACGGTATCATATTTTCGAGGCACGACAATAGCATTCTTCTGTCTCACTCGGCGGTCCTTTGAAGTAATATAATTTTAATGAACAAGCGCTCGACGCGAACTGTTAACGAGCGACATAATGACGCCTTGAGCTCTAGCGCGCCGAAAAGTGGAGCTCGGCTCAGGAGATTGTGCCTTTTCGGCGAGATTAAGACTCCTTTTACAGCCTCATCGCAGTTTTGCCTCTCGCGACCCTTCGCCAATGAAGGGTCGTTTTCCACAGAGGGGTTGACGGACAAGTCGCCTGAACATTTTCCATCGTCGAGTTTTCTCATCGATGTCCACTCGACTCGGCAAAGAATTGTTCTATCGACAGCTATTCCCCGTCTGCACAGATGGCAGGTCCGAGAGAAATGCTTCAGGACATATCGTAGCGATCGAAGTAGCAAAGACCCATACCTTGACACGTTATTTTTTTCGGCTACTGTAGCGCTTATGAGCAGCGAATGTAGAGAGAGTTTTATCGCTTGGATTTACAATGGAGTCTCTCGGAGGAAATGAAAATCCGGAGGTGCGAAGAAAAGAGCCAACACAAGCGAGGCGCGCAATGCCGCCGAGAGTTTGACGCCTTTTGATCCACCGGCACTCTCGAGTTTGCGTCGAGAATCCTTCTGGACTCGAGTGTTTCGTGGGTCGCGGGATGAATGATTAACGTGACCACGAATGCGGCAACAAACGGAAACCATAATGCGAAGTCTGGTAAAACTGGCGGGACCTCCCGCAGAGAGCGAAGATTCGCAAAAAGGCTGCTCTGTCGACCAATACAATAGAAATATAAGCGCGCAGTTGGAAATGGGTTTTTGCGAAAACACGCAAGGATAAGAACGCTCAACAAGGTTTTATGAGTTTTACGAGCGCGGCAATGCCTCGGGAATTTTATCTTCCTTTCGAGTTGCCGTGCACACGTGTGTTTGTGCGTCCGGCTGTCCCGTTCTTCTTCTGGTTGGTCGCATATTTTTCCGAGTCTCCTCCGCTTTATCTCCTAGTATCCGGACGAGTAGCGGTGACCGAAGCAGGAATTCCTGGACGTCGCCGCGGATCGCCGGGAAACAGCATGTTTCCCATCGTTTCATCCAATTTTCTTGCGATATTTATCTATGGAATCAAGTCCGTTCTTCTTTGACTCCGGTGACCACTGGCACTGGGGGGATGAAGAGTCCCTTGATTTCACCTCGATTTCAGCTTGACCCAGTTCCAATCCTGGATCGAGTCAACAGAACCCAATTGCTCGGTCTCGGCTAATAATTGCTCCTCATCAATTTAAGTTTCCTCACGTCGACGTCCCACTTACCCGGAGGACCCCAGGGCTCGGCTCTCGCTCGGGTCTCGCTTCCGAGATCCTCCCCCTCTTCCTCTTTCCCTCGTTCTCTTTATATTCTGCAACTTCCGCCCTTAAAAATGATTAAAAATCAGTTTGCAAGTAACTTGAGTGATCCGCCTGGCTAACTTATTAGCCGCAGATCGGTCGATCGACTGTTTTCGCTCGGGGGACTCTATGCCGCAATATTGCCCGAAGAAATAGCGTTCTCCATTATGCCGCCACCACCGCGGGGCGAAACCGCGTTAAAGTTTACGCATTACATAGGCGGTGCTCATGAATATTTCATCCGCATTGTATAAGCGTGTTTCCTCGACGGAACGGCAAGTTAATTTCTCGCGTGTATTCTTCCCGTTGTAGATGCTGACTCTGTGCCTCGAGTGGAGACGGAGCTCAAGGGAGTATCCAATTATTGTGTAACCTCCTCACGCGGGATAAGGGAAAGTATCGCTCATGGTTTTCGCGATACAACGGTTTGCTTTATGCTAGTTTATGCGTACACACCACTCGATCGAGAGTATGCATAATCGGTGGTGTCTTTATCCAAGATTTATTTGGATCGCGGTACTCATTAAACTCCACGCCAGGGAAAGTTTCACTCTGTTGATCAGAGTTTCCTCATTGATGTCATCGTGATTACGTACCACTCGCGCTGATACCTTGTTAATCCGCTTGATAACCGCAGCAGCCGCTGTGCGATAAGGATCTTTCTTGATTACATATCTATTCGGCTAGTTCCACGCACGAGCCCCATTATATTGCACTTCCGTGAAATATGATTAAGTCTTTTGCATCCGTAGTTGCAGTTGCCTCCTGTGTTGGTTGCTTCCTCGTCTCTTTTTTGCACTAGGAATACAATGTGCATATATACACACGCTTCTTTTCCCTCGCATTGTGACTTCAAAGGGCGACTTCGAGAGGCACTCTGCTTTGCACACCGAGCGGTGCATCTCAAATTTGTCGTTGTTGTTCAGCAACTTGTGTGAATAGTTGCACGGGGATAGCTTAACACATGTCCCTACTATAATTTCACGGTACCGCAGCATTGTGCTAGTGGAGGCGACAATGCTGAAAATCCTTATCCAACTTCCGTCCGGCTGCAAGACAATGGAGCTGTCGTGCATTAACCCTTGACACGTGGTGCATACTGGGCTTTCAACATAGTAGTGCCATCTCTAACCGAGTCCATAATCTCCATATTGCTCCGTAAGCACTTGTAAAAAATTTGCTCAAACCCCGCGACAAGTCCATCAACTCGAGGCGGCATGTTTTTTATGATTTTCTCGCACTTCGGAAGAAAAATAGCTTTCGTAGTCGGCTTTATACGCGCAAGTGCTCTCGGTATCAAGAGTGATTCTCTAGGCATGAAGTCGCTCACGCTGGCAAAGGGAAAAATGGATGAAAGCCGTCGAATAAGAGTGTAGTACATGCGAGCGTGTACATAGATAGATTTTCGCTTAGGCATACATATGTATATCCCAGCAGTTGGAGTTGCCTCGCGTACCTTGGGGTGCTCTAGAGAACGTGAGAGCAACCCAGAACAACCGGCTTGTCGAGAAATAAACGAGCGGCGGGTAGTAAAGAAAAAAAAAAAAAAAAACCGGAGATCGTAGATAGACGAGTGTGAAATGTCTCTTTATGACTGGCGTGCAATGGTTCTTGATTCGCCGCATCATCCCGTAATGCGGATCAAACTGTGACAATTCCAGACGCGCAACGGGATTTTAGCATACGGGGAAAGAGGGTTCCGACGATGACCGCGGATTCTGACGCTTCGACGCGACGCAAGCAGATTTTGACGAGCGCGATGAGGGAGAGCGACTATTTGATGTTTGCCCGGACCAAATAGAGAATTGGGTACCACCGACAAATTGTCAGAAACGTCGCCGACGGCATTATCGATGACGCTGTGCGGTCGTGCGACGTGCTCTCTCTCTCTCTCTCTCTCTCTCTCTCTTCCAACCTTACCGAAGCTTACTACACAGCTTTCACGACTTTCGTGAGTTTACGCTTCACCGGCGCAAATCGCTAACGAAGACGCATCGCGAGCATTTCCACTGGCTTAGCTGGTTGCCTCGAGCACGTCGGAAACGCAGGCGAGACGAATCTTACGCCAGGCGGGAAAGTAAAACGGAGACGAAGCACTCAGCTTCGTTTCCAGCCGCCCCGCGTTACGTCGTGCCATGTCGTCTTGGGGCTATTAGTCCTCGAAGGAGTTCCAGCTCGAGCAGCCGTGAGACTCGTTCTTTTCTCCGCCGGAAAAAAGAGCAAGTGGAGCGAGGAGCCCCCTAACAAAATGCCCCCGTATCTTCAGGCTGCCGTAGGAAGCAGAAATTACTCCGAGGAACAATATACGCCGGTGCTCGCGATGCAAATGAAATATCCGGCTTCTTTCTCTCGGTCGCTTTTGATACGCGATGCTTCATAATTCGGTCACGTACAGCGGCAAAAACTCCATAGACGGGACGTGCCGACCGAGCGCACCCGAGATATTTCGGAGAAATCGCGGTGGAGAAGCAAGCAATGAGAGAGAAAAAGTGGAAGAGTGAGCCAGAAAGGAGGGAGGAAAAAAAAGGACGTTTGTTTGCTCCCGTGGACACAACACGTAGGACTCTTTATTAGCCGTGAGTGCTCTTTTATCCACACGATGCGCACGTGTACGCTCGCGCGTGCAATACATTTTCCATTAACCGATGCTCGCCGATTTCCCGGATATATTGATTACCCGAATATCCGCCCGGGCGGCCGCTTGATAATACAAGTTAGCCAACTAGCAGACCGTTCTATTCTCTATTAACTGATGCATTGACGCTTCACTATCCTATCAAGGGAGTTCCATGCTCAAAGAATGAATCTGTGTTTCCACGAGCTACTCGTGGATGGAGATCGATGCTAACGAGGGTTTCGGAAGATCGGGGGCGATTCTGGGCTCAGCCGGCCGTAACTTTTAATTCCATAATGCTAATGTGTTGCGGCTAATGTATAGACAAGATTTTTCTAATGATCCCGAGACCGAGAAAGAGGAAAGTTTCTCTGCAGGGTTCCAAAAGTATTCGGCTTGATTTAACGTCACCCTACATTTCGTTGGGTCAGCCAGCACCAATGTTACAGTCTTGTGATCGGCCAAAGGCGGAAGTGAGTACTAAAACGGTAAGATACCGCTATCCCTGGAACCCCCGCAGTGCCAGGCTGCTAAATTGACTCGAGGGTAATATAACTGCTGGAGAGCCGTCCGAAAAGTTTACTTCCCTCTCTCGGAGCATGGAGGGTCGCATTAGGTGGATTCTGTTGGAGTTTAATAAATAGCCGAGTGAAAACGAAGAAGCAATAGAGTGTTCGCGCGTGTACGCGTGAATTTACGCGAAAATACGTGGGAACTTGGTTTGGCAGTGTGTATTATTTATGACGGTATGCGCGAACGTGATCTTGCCGGTCTACCGTGTGTCCCTCTGTTAATTATGGCTCTGGAATTGTAAGCTGATGTACGGTATAGGGCGGTGGGCCAGACTTTTCGGCAACACGAAAGCACACTCAACCAAAATAACCCTGAATTACCGAAAGGACTACTCGCCAAAATGTAAATCACTCGACAGATGCGCCCTTTTTCAATCCATCTCGTCGACTTATGTAAAAACCGGCTATAATTCGCGCCACCTTCGTTGACAAGTTTACCCTCCTACCGGTAAAAGTAGCTGTCCGAGGAAAGTGGAGAGATTGGTGGCGAACGATATTGGAAAAAACAGGCGAGAGGCCTCAAGAACGTATTCATTATAACTGAGGAGACCTGACGGAAATTCCACTTTGTCGTTCGCTGGTAGTTTTTCTTTTCCAAGAGCGATGCGCGCGCTGCTTCTAATATACTAGGATGGCTGAAAGAGGAGCGCAATTTCAAGCACGCCGCGCCGCGACGATACCCGTCGCGAACTTTTGTCGCGGACTCTCCTCATCCGTTCGAGTCTTTGGCGAAATTCATTACCCCCTCGTTGACCTTTGAAAGCTCTCGCTTTCTATCACCGTGCTCGTAAATTGAAGGAGCGGACGCCGCGCCCTATAAACGCACTCCTTGAGATACGAGGAGCACTGATAACGACCATCGGCTCCTCATCTTTCTTCCAGTACTCTTTGTCGAGCGGAGAAAATAAGGCGTGGACGGACTCTCCTTCTCTCTCTGCACTTTGACCTTCTAACGAGTGACATCCTAACGTTTCACCCTCGCCCTGTAAATCTGGGCGTAGTCTCGAGATATCGAATTATCTGCCAGCCCGAAGAGAACGCAAGGAGGGAGGAGAGGCCAGCGGGACCACGAGAGCGAGCCAAGTGTACGTGAATAGAGCGAGATAATCGAGTGAAGCCAGATTACACGTAGGATCACACGGATACCATCTTCTTTGTCGCGGGAATGCTATTAGCTTTCCTTGCTGCCTCTAACTCGGTAAAGTCTGCCAGAGACGACCCGCGAATTCAGTCGTCTTACATAGTCGTCCTCCGGTACGACTACGTATTTCTACTGGGTCTGTATTAAGGGATGTACCGCGCCTTTTGGAGCGTGTAACTGCGAGTCACGAGCCCTTCGAGGGTCCCATTAGAAAACCAAATTAAACCGTGCGGAATTGCGATAGCAGATGTTGCAAATTTTGCACGCTGCATGGCAAAAACATTAACGGGATATCTAGTATCTACTGCGGCAATTTTAGCTGTTTGTATATTGCGGTCTGCGGTGGAATATAATAGAATCGAGAAACTCAATTATCGAATGCTTATTAAGAATAACGACGGAATGCTGCTATTGAGAATTCCGATTCCATTTTGCGATTCTGGTTAATACTCACTCTCTGACCTGATAGTAATAAGCCCACATAAATTTGGTAGGGAACACCAGTCAAACTTTAAGAATAACCAAAAATCCCTTTCGGGAAAGTATTGCGCGAGATCAAGCGGGAGGGTAATGTATTCGCATACCAAGTTCCTCTCGCTCGAAATCTCGGCTGGAGCATCCGAGAGCGTCTTCGGAACGCGCAATCTGGGAGATCGTGATTCAAGCTTCAAGTCGTATATTACATTAACGTAATCAGAAGAAGAAGAAGGTAGATATAACGCCAGACTGCCAGACGTGAAAGTTACTGCAAGGTCCATCATAATACTGATGTTCGGGGTACAATTTCCGACTGCATATCGGATGCATTATCCGCGGATGTAATTCCTACCCTTGTTCCCTCGTATCTCTTTCTGCAGAGACTTATCTCGCATACGCGCGATTCTGCTGGGCGATCCTCCTATCAGGATGGATATTATACGTATCTTCCAGACCCCACTCTCTTTCTCTCCAGTGGATGCACACTTTTTTTGCTAGTAGAGTGTGTATAAATAAATTAGAAGCGAGGGACGACCATTATCACGCGCATGTTTTCTTTCCACCGAGTAGCCTGCGACTACCGAGGTTGCCAGCACCTTTTCAGGAGTTACCCTGCTGTTACTTCTCCAAAGAGATTGGCCGCATCGATTATTTTTCCTAGTGAGTCTCTCTGTTTTTCTCCTCAATTCCGTTACAGCGAAACGTAAGAACCGCGCTACACTAGCATTATTTTCTCTTTCGTATCTGGCGCACGTAACGCAAGGCGCTCGTACCTTCCTGGTCGCTAGTTCCGAGTCCATTTTTTCGCGGCTGCTGTTTTGCAGATTGCGAGGAAAATGTCAGTGAATAAGGCAACGTTGCCTCGAAATGGACCGTGATTTATTTCCTCTTGATCTTGCCACGTGATCTCGGCTATTTTTCATTGGCCCGACACACACCTGGCAATCGACGTATCCACGTGAATTCGTAATACGTGTACTATTCCAACTTGTGGTGTTCGCTTTCGACGACTGGAGAGTACATGTATGCCATGGGCGCGCGTGAGTAGGTCACAAAACACTGGCTCTCGAAACACTCCAGCAAACAATTGCACTTAAACTAGTTGCAGAGAGAATGGTTTTTTGGTGGAAAAAGCACCGATACACACGGTAGCGTATACACCGTCGTGGCACGCTGGAAAAATGGGGAGAAGTTTGTTTGTCTGTGACTTTTTGCCTCAGCACTCCTCCGTTCTTTTTTCCAGGTTTTCTCCGCATTAATCGAATTGATTTCGCCCTTTGTTCCCGAGCTTGTCGCTGGTGGAAACTTATTAGTCGCTGAAGTTGCGCAAGGAAATAGGTTCCTTGGCGACGTCACACCGATGATTTATGCCACCGTTCTAGCTGAGCAATTATGACGCAGTCGGATTTTACAACAGTCTCCGCAATGAAAATACCGTCACTCCTATTTCTTATGCTAGATCATGCACTTGGGATCAGGGATGGGCAAACGTGACTAATTTTACGCTTGATTTTTTTTATTCACGAAGAAAATGCCTTGATTTTTTTTAGTCACTAAGAAAATGCTTTGATTTTTTTTAGTCGCGAAGAAAATGCCTTGATTTTTTTTAGTCACGAAGAAAATGCCTTGATTTTTTTTAATCACGCTGAAAATACGTTGATTTTTTTTAGTCACGAACAAAATACCTTGATTTTTCTTAGTCACGAAGAAAATACCTCGATTTTTTTTATTTACGAAGAGATTTTCGTGCATTTCTTTATTAATACGATACGTGCTCGGGTAGGAGCGTATGCAGGCGAGTTTTTGCAAGCGGGTAGAAGCGGATTCGAGCGTATTCGAGCGGATACGAGCTGTTTGGTGCTTCTGGGAGTAAATGAAAGATTGCGGGCGCATGAAAAGATGCATGGGCGATTGTGAGCGTGTGAGGACGAACTTTTGCAAGCGGGTAGGAGCGGATTCGAGCGGGTGCGAGCGTATTCGAGCGGATACGAGCGGTTCGATGCTTGTGGGAGTAAATTAAAGATTGCGGACGCATGGAAAGTTGCACGGGCGACTGTGAGCGTGTGAGGACGAACTTTTGCAAGCGGGTAGAAGCGGATTCGAGCGGATTCGAGCGGATTCGAGCGGATTCGTGCGAATACGAGTTGTTCGGTGCTTCTGGGAGTAAATGAAAGATTGCGAACGCATGGAAAGGTGCATGGGCGATTGTGAGCGTGTGAGGACGAACTTTTGCAAGCGGGTAGGAGCGGATTCGAGCGGATCGGAGCTGTTCGGTCCGACAGTCCGAACAACTCGTATTCGCTCAAATCCGCTCGAATCCGCTTCTACCCGCTTGCAAAAGTTCGTCCTCACACGCTCACAGCCGCCCGTGCAACTTTCCATGCGTCCGCAATCTTTAATTTGCTCCCACAAGCATCGAACCGCTCGTATCCGCTCGAATACGCTCGCACCCGCTGGTATCCGCTCCTACCCGCTTGCAAAAGTTCGTCCTCACACGCTCACAATCGCCCATGCACCTTTCCATGCGTCCGCAATCTTTCATTTACTCCCAGAAGCACCGAACAACTCGTATTCGCTCGAATCCGCTCGAATCCGCTTCTACCCGCTTGCAAAAGTTCGTCCTCACACGCTCACAATCGCCCATGCATCTTTTCATGCGCCCGCAATCTTTCATTTACTCCCAGAAGCACGAAACAGCTCGTATCCGCTCGAATACGCTCGAATCCGCTTCTACCCGCTTGCAAAAACTCGCTTGCATACGCTCCTACCCGAGCACGTATCGTATTAATAAAGAAATGCACGAAAATCTCTTCGTAAATAAAAAAAATCGAGGTATTTTCTTCGTGACTAAGAAAAATCAAGGTATTTTGTTCGTGACTAAAAAAAATCAACGTATTTTCAGCGTGATTAAAAAAAATCAAGGCATTTTCTTCGTGACTAAAAAAAATCAAGGCATTTTCTTCGCGACTAAAAAAAATCAAAGCATTTTCTTAGTGACTAAAAAAAATCAAGGCATTTTCTTCGTGAATAAAAAAAATCAAGCGTAAAATTAGTCACGTTTGCCCATCCCTGCTTGGGATCGACGCAGATATTGACTGAGCGATCTCACAATCGATATGCATAAAGTCGATGCAAATCATCCGAGGTGCAACCGTACCAGGATCCAACTCTCCCAGTGATCGAGAATAATTATTTTTCCTGCATTTTTCCTTGTGCAGCTTCCTTGAGAAAAGCCTCTCTTCCAGAAGTTGGCGAATTCAAAACTAGAATGACAAATTCGCGAAGCCATGTTCCAGAACACCGGAGCAATAATCTCACGCTTTTTACGCGACTCTCAGTTATATCCGTCAGAGCAGAAGTTATCGCTCACGTTCATTTTTTACAAGATTATCTGAGAAGAAGATTCACGGTGTGAGGTAGAAGAGAATTGACTATATGTATTGCGGTGGGCAACAAAGTCGTTGAGGCTTCTTCCATCTCTCGCGGAGAATACGGATGAGAAGGCTGTCGTCGTATTTCAATTTGCTCGGGGTCGGAGGTTCTGACAGACCTCGCACCGTTACGGAATATTAATATAATTTTAGTTGTAAATCTTCGGGAGGATCCTTCATATCGAGGATAATATCCGAACCTATCCTCAATATCCTAATCCAACGATTCAGCTGGTTGGTTGGCCCAAAGATCCAGAGACATAAGCAGTATCTTAGAAGCTTGTCCGACCACGTATACGCGCTCGTCTGATTTTACTGATACCAAAGTTACTGCATTAACTAAGTTCGCGGTGAATGCGCTTAACAACCGGCACGGGTCTTGTCCCCGTTGCGCTGTGGCACCGAGCCGTGTCTGCCGTGTGATTTAACATCGAACTTTGCGGCCTTAGGTGTAAACGCCAGCAAATTAGCTGGGTACATATTGTGCGGCCTTGTTTGCTTGCAGTCTACTTACAATTAGAGAGCTGTGTCGCTAACACCACTGGTCTAGGGCGAGACAAACGTGTCGAGGGTACACAGGGATGATTTTTCCATGAGTGAACAAGTCAGAATACTGTTGTTGCTACCGAAATTTAGTTGTACTTGATGTACATTGACCCTTGGGGTACCGTTCCGAACACAAGAGAGATAGATCTGAAAAGACGCTGTGGTAACGAGGTAAGACCCAATCTTCGTATATTGGTTTTTAAACGAGATTGGAGTCCCTTGTGTTACCTGGTTGTGTAAATCTTATCTGTACACGGTATATTCTCTATGGCGGGGCATGGTGCTGCTTGCCGTCGAGCTATCCTGCTCCTTGGCACTGAAGAAGCCGCTGGAAATCTATTTCGAAGATGACACTCAATCCTCATCTTGGTCGAGAGCTTTCCACACACGTGGCCAATATATTTTCGGCAGCACCGCACTATCCGATTCCATTGTCGGTGATTCTCTCGAACGCGGAACACCTGGGATTCTTGTTGATTACGAGAACCATGGTCTTCTTTCGATCAAAGCTCGGCCTCGGTGTCGATGAATCAGGATTACGAAGGGACCTCTCGCGAAGAAGAGAAGTTTAAAAATGTCGAGTGTCGGGATTTCCCGAAGTCTCGTTCATTTGGAGAATTATTGCACGATACTCTCAACGGGATATTGCCATAGAAATTTATTCGAGCCATTTCTCCGGATGCACTCGCCGGGTGCACTCCGTTATTTCTCCTGCCTGAACCCTTCCGCTCGGTGGTGGTTCCTCGACTGAAAAATTGTTCTGCCATTGTTCATCGAATTCCGCGAATATGTCGCATAAGCAGTTCACGTTCGCTCGCTTTCTCCGTTAGTGTGCAATTGATATCGGAGAATCGAAACGACTGGCTATTCGGTGACAGTAAAAACCCGAACCTCCTGGACGCTCGAAGGAATTCCAAGTCTCGCTATATTTTATTCATGACTCGCATCGGCCTGTGGTTCAAATTGCGGCTTGATCCTCGAGAGTGAATCCTGGTGATCTTTGAATGTTCCGTATTTCCGATTTCTCACGTGTTCCGAGAGCTGGCGAATGTTGGCCGACTCCCCGGAGGATAACCGCGGTAGTAGAAATTGCGCGGCCGAGTCTAAAGTTCCGCGACAATGCGATATTGGTACGAGAGCTTTGCGTCGGCGGCTTTCGAGCTGGTAGCTTGCGATAGGTTGCGATAGCTCACGATAACTCGTGATAGTTGGAGATCTGAGCCCTGGAAGCGTAGAAGCCCAGTTGCACTTCCCGTTAGCAGTCCTCTAACGATTCCATCCGTTAGAGGAAAATCGCTTTCTGATAGCCGGATCCTGAGAAATAAATGTTGCCACTGGATTCCCCTATCTTGGCTGCAGTCCTCGAATACCAACCGGGAGAATATTGCCGGTTATATCTTCGCTACTATCGCGGCAATTACCCTCTCTCCGGGACGATATTGCCCAAAAGAAAAATGGCCCCTGCCTCCGGTGGGGACTAGGAACCTGTGAAGCCACTAGAGAAATGTGCAGTGCACCCTCCCCAGGCGCCGCTCTAATTAAAACTTCTCATACGTGGCAATTGATCAAGAAGCGTGATTAAGATCGGAGGACCAGCAGCGCACTGCGCGGCCAGTTGGTAATTTTGCATCTTGATTTACGCGCTACTCGTTAGATGTGCACCCCAGTGAAATTTACTTAAGCAGCCAGACCCCTAATTGCGTTTCTTGGCTGGGTCAAGTTGGTCCCCCGTGTCTCTGGCCATATTGTTTGGTTAGCCTAGCCGTTGGCTCCCATTAGTCTCCCCCTAACTAACTTGCTTCTTCCAGTCTCGGTCTTTCGGCTCTCCAGGCGCATCGACGGATTAGTGGAGGATTTGCATGCAGCTTCTCCTCCAGATCAGAGCCGATTTGTGGCCACCACGTGGGGGGAAATTTCGAGCTGATAACGACTCCAAGTTTCGGCGAAGGCAAGCGGCATTATGTAAATCCGTTCTCGAAAGAGAGTGCATCCTCGAGGATTTTGGGTCATCTTTCTAAATCGATTACGTAACGGCTCGATCTTCTACCAATTCTCCTCGATTAGCTCCCTACAAAAGGATAGAGGAGGGTCGTTTTACGCGATCGTACCAGGAAACAAAGCTCGGTAAAGCTCTGCTGCTATTCGCCTATTCTTTTGAATTCAATTTTCCCGTTATAATCCCGCTCGAGCTTCTCGGTCTGGCCTCATGAGCAAAGCCAGGGGCCGCATTTTCGGACGGGTGATTAAAAAAGGGCGCGTTGTGCGCTCTGGTTCATTTACATTTCAGGATCCGACCGATACATATTCATGGGATTTTTCGCTCGGACCGTAAGGCCGGGAATTGAGGGTGCAGTACAGTGGGATAAACCAATTAATAGGGGTGTTCGCAACGGTACATTGCTTTCCGCTAATCAAGCTCTGCTTCCTATGCCGTATTTCGTAGTCGTCGGTGATGAGGAGAGTAGTAAAATGTGCTTTTATTTAACTAGCTAAAAGAGAGACCTCATCGCATGCGCTTGCGAGGGAGAAATAATTTGTAGGGGAATGACGATATTATTCGCCGTGGAAAGTATCCGTACAAATGATTACACAAGATTGTCAGAATTGTTGAAGAGCTCTTGATCATTAAAGCAACCATCTCCTTTCCCATCTTCCCCCCCTTTGGTAATCTTATTCTATTCATCACAATCAGGCGGTTTGACTGATGCAGAGAAACACCGTTCGTGACTCATTCCGCAAAGAGACGGTCACTAATTGAAATGAATTCTCGTTTCTGTGAGTCTTTCACTGGTCAAAAAAATTGTCCTAAAAGTTCCTTGGTCGATGACTTCAATTGCCATAATACCAATTGGCGAAAGTCGATTTATTGCTATCTCGTTTATGAGAGCTATACTCCTTTTTTTCTGCCGATGCCATAGAAACTGCTCGATATAGGTGTATGTTTCAGAAGCGAATGCGAGATAAAAGCGCGCTCTTGAATGCCTATTCACTCGACGCGCAGTCAGTTATCAACAAACTGTCAATAAAATATGCTTCATTATTTGGAAGGAATTGCAAACTGGCAAATATGGAAGATGCTCTTTTAATGGGGGGCTCGCTTCCAACAAGCTCGTAACCCTAGTGCATGTAATTGTGCGTAATTACTGGTATCCTGCGTGGCAAGAATTCCGAGCGGCAATTCACTCGCGAAAGGGCCATTAGCAGAGGTAGCAGGTATTAAAAGTTGAAATTAATGCGCTGGCCAAGAAGACGAAATAATTAGAGCTGCGCGGCTCGTTAAATGTTAGGGTGCATCTGTTGGAGGGGATGGTAATGCAGTTGATGGCCGCTATTTCATTCCAGTCGATTCTAGTGATTATTAAAGTTTATGCACACACTATGAAGTGTGTCAAGTGTAAATCACGGGAGCGTAAAGAATTTAAAAATTCCAGTGGCACTAGATTCCCTAATGGTACTTGGAAAATTACGAATACCAGCGAGAGACGTAACCCATATCCACCGCCTACTCTTACAAATTACTCCGTGGCGTTTCGCAATAAATTTTCATCCAGCCGAATGAAACTGGCTTGCAAGGGGACATGCATAACTTTACGATTTGAACTATCGTTGACGTATCGCTGCGCTCAGCTATCAGTACCCTTTCGAAAGAGCTCTTTCAAGGGTGGTTTACCCCCATTGATTTTAATTTATAACCACGCTCAATCTTTATCACATCTTCCCTTGGCGCACTCTTCCATGTACGCTATTCCATCGCGACAAGATCGTTCACGCGAACCAGTTAAACAGGAAATCGCGAGGGGTTTTGGCGCTGCGTGACAATCGTTCGGTTTATCTTGCCAATCGTCGAATAACAGATCGCATACAAGTGTCAGTCACCAGTGCGATTCGTCGCGAGTCGGTAAAGGGTAATGAAACGCGTTGAATACGCTCAGGGAAAAATTAAATGGAGTAGACCTGACCTAGGAGAGGCAATTCAATCTCAATTTGATCGCAATTCGTTTACCGTGGCAGAGTTAGCAGCGCTTTTCCCAGTGAGGTTTATGATCGAGGTGCGCGGACTGGGCCGCGCCACCAGCAGCAACCCTCAATCCCGATAATTGTCGATCGATTACTCGCCTTTTATCGGCGGTGCGTGTCGCGTTCGGGCCGGTTTCCCGCGGCTACCACTCTTTCCTGCAGGATAAAATCTTCGCCAGGTTGCCCAATGGAAACTGTAGAAACAAAGAGAAAGAGAGAGACACACCGGGAGTTGCACGCGATTTACGCCAGCACCCAACTATGCCACGGAATCGCGTGCTCCTTCGAGATTCTACTATTATCGCGCGGCAATTATTTCTAGCTATCGCGGTCGTTACTACTACTCCGTCGCTTTTTTTGCAATGTTCCGGGTGTCGTGTTTCTGGTTGCAAACTCGGCTGCGTAGCTAGATACATATAACCGGTCCCATTCTGGGCACCATCCACTCGAACGTAAACAAACAGGGCAGGCAAGAAATGTGGGAGCGGGGCAACGCGGCTCGAGGATTCAGCTTAACCTCTCCTTTGTTGTTTCAGGCGGGACTGATGACCCGAGTTCAGTATTAGAAGATCGACAGTAGACGTGGAATCGCCCTGGTGAGTGGATCTAACCGTTCGAGATGGGACTCAAGAGGGATCCCTGCCGAGACGAAGAGAGAGGCTTGGTTGAAATAAAGTCTCTTGGTGGCGAATGCATTGAACTCGCGATGCACCAACTGTAACGCATGCTGGAAGAGACAAGATCGAGTTGGGAGATTCGAGACTTTGTATCTGGGCTGCTGCATCCGACGGCAGACCATGGTGGATTATTTGAGGAGATGATGATCAACCAGCATTGAAGACCCTGCTGCCACGACGGAACGATACATATTTTCGAGGACATGGAGGAGCATGTCAATCCGACCGGAAACTCGACGGTCGAGGATGGCCTGGTCTTCACGGATCCCTTAATCATCTTGAGGACTCTCGTCCTCGGTCTCCTTATCCTAGTCACCGTTGTCGGTAAGACTATTTTCCATCATATTTCCGGCTAACCTTTTCTACCTATAGGAAAGCCTATTTCGCCTCTTGATCGCAGGACCCGACGAAATCCAATTTTGTCAAGGCCTGTTTATTCTGTCTCTCGTCCGTGGGACGTATTACCCGATATGTGTGTATTACACTGTCACTGCATTTGCCTCGTTGTCCCGTAATATGTACTGTCTCTCTCGCGGCACTCATCGGTAGGCTTGGCAATCGGTACCGACAATCAAAAGCGGACGGACTCGATTTTACAATGCAGGAAGCGTTAGTCACGTGCCGGTGGTATAGCTGTGTGTTAATTGGGTCAGGACGCCAGCGGAATGAGCCGGTGAAATGATTAATCGGAATTACTAGGCGAAAGGATTGCGCGCTTTCAGAGCCGGTACCATCCGTACAGCGGACAATGGCTCGCGATAAAATTGCCTTCGAAGCCGCGGGGGTCTCGATTAATCGCTGTTCTTGCCATAATTACAGAGCGTGCGTGTGTCTACGTGTTCATAGGGCCTCTCTCTGACCGTGTTGTGCCGGTGCTTCCGATGGCCCTACTAGACCGCCGCTTTTCCACGACGGTGACGCTGGGTGGTTCGTGGTCGCATAATGGTGTCGTTCGCCTTGTCGTCGAATAGTTTCGTGAGCTCGGGTTTACGGCATACCTGTACATACAAGTACAATGGTAAAGGATTAATTTAAAGCCGACGCGCTTCTGCAGCCGCGTAATATATTATCAAGGATGACGAGGGTAAGCGGTACAGCGTGACACCTTCACACGTATGCTTACTCTCCCGGATAAGATTCTGAAGGATTCCGAAGGCGTCCGGCCGATGCTGGAAGCAGGGCCACCTGAGCCATCCCACATCACCGCTCTAATTGATATTTCCTCAAGATTTGCGACCCCACCACCGCTACTCTCCACCAATCCTGCCTCTATCCCCCACGATCCTGATTTCGGGCTTCTTTTATCCGCAGGACTCTTTTAGTCTCCCCTAATCCGCAGTCAATTACTCCGTTGGCAATGGTAAAGTCTAGTGCACCTGCCACAAGCTATTCAGATGCCTGCCTTTCGTTTTTACCCCGTACCGATGACTCTCCGTCCTGATTAGTTAATTTGTAGTTGTTTCATCGGGAGCAGATGAGATTGGGGTGACCAGGGTCCAATCTTTAATGTAATCTCGTCCTTCGAGCACAGGATACGGTAGAGAATCGTTGCCAGCTGTGATTGGAATTGTCAATTGAAGGTTCTTTCTGTCGATCCATCGGCAATGCGACGAACTAGCACGACCAGGAAAGGTGTGCGTTATCATAGAAAAGCGAAGATTAAAGGCGAAAGCGGCTACCGAATTTCGGTAACGCAATTCTGCTGGTCGTGTCTGTCGAAATTGCGGAGCGGAATCAGAATGCGAATTGAATTTTTGCGTCAGTCGAAATTTTCTTTGCGCACAGATTTTCATGGGCCCCTCGAAAACCTTTCACCTGACATACGCGCTAATCTGCTTACGAGGCAGCGACAGTCGTGCGAATTCGGCCAGCTTGCCATTTTAATGAGTTTTTTTTCCAATTTGTGGGTAAACCAATTTAGAAAGCTGGACCTTGAAAGTTGCTCGCCAGGACGGTGGTCAATACTTTCAAAATCCAATTACCGGCTCGACATTGGTAGCACTTACAACTTGGCAATTTCCAACAACGGAGAGTTTGCTTAAGCAGAGGGCGAAAATAAAACGAAACTAGCTATGCGTCTGCACTTCCGCTTCTTCTCTCTCTTTGGATTCTAGCTCTTCTTCTGCTGGAGCAACTCGTAACGTTATTATGCGCCCGCCGGACACCGCGAGTACTAATAATTAATTTCCGGTGCGATCTAATACGCCGAAGTAACACGAACCGCGCAACCAATATGGACAAGCACCAGCGAGCAAATTTAATAATTACTAATTAATTTATTACATTATTCGGCAGGTCGTTATTAGATTCATTATTGGATTAGTAGTCACCAGCACTCGCCGGATATGAAAGACTGCCGAACGCGGGTATACACGCGGCACCCAGATAGTAATCCGTTTATGCGCGCGATACCTTTTGTTTAATTTGCCAATAATCGAATTGTGTCCCCTAGCGCAATAGCAAAAGCGCACTGGATCGCGCGCGCGCGGACTAGAGCAAATCGGAGTACACAAAGAGCCTGGAAATCGGTAGAGAAGAGAAGCTCGCGGAAGTGGTTACCGCGTTGACTCTGTCGATGTCAGAATTCAATATAGGTAAATCAGGGTCCCTCAATATACATATAAAATCCTTTCTGACGCTGAAATGTCTTTTTCGCGGCGAGAGTGGCGAGGACGTCGAAGGGGTTCTATATCGATCAGATCTATCCGCCTCTCTGTGTGTGTCTCTCTTTCTCTCCCGTTTTCACTTACCCGCACGCTTCATCATTCCGGCTGGTGTGCTTTCGCGCTCGCTTCTCTCTGTCTGGCAGTGTGGATGGTTAAAAAGAAGGTAGTTTGACAGTCTGCGAGGCTTAAAGGCCTGTTTAAGCTGCATAGAGATGGATCGTAAACCTTTATGCCGCACGGCGTGCCACTAGATCCAGCTGCTCGCTTTACCTCGGGTACATTATCATTCCGTCTCGGTGGATTTAGGCTCTGCCTAAACCGGCTCCACGATTATCTCCCTCGTTAAAGATCTCTTCAAACAGATTTACAGAATCGTTCCAGCTTGACTATGCGCTTCTCTCGTTCCCCTTTTACGCGACACTCTTCGTTCTCCGCTCTCCTTTACGGGAGTAGCTTTTGTTCGTGCTTACGTTTTACTTGCGATTAATATGTGTCTGGTGCTCGTTATTGCAAAAACCTGCCAACTCTAGGAAAGTGGGTCGAATCGTGGATTCTAGCTATGCAGCGAAAATTTGTTTGCCGCACGATTCTTTGTCCGAATCAATCAAGCTCTCGCTACGCCGCGATGCCGGTGTGGTGGGTGTGTATTCGAACGGTGCTTTTTCGGGAGCGTTTCCGCATAGCTATATGCTAGACTCATGTTTCATGTAGAACACTCGCGGACAGTGCAGCCAGCGAATTAAAAGGAAAAAATGCGGTAAATCATGGTTCTATGAATACTTGAGCGACGAATGCATAGGGGATGGCACTCTAACTCGGAAACGAGAGAGAGAGAGAGAGAGAGAGAGAGCGAGAGAAAAGAGAGATGAGCGAGCTTCACGAACCGGATGCTCATCTGCAAGAGATTTAAAGACTGTATAGAATTCTGAGAGAGTATTATTCCAAGCCCAACTTTTCTCTAGTCCAGTCCCTAGAGTGCTGAGTGCGGCACTTTCCAATTTACCGACAATAAAACTGCAATAAAGACTAACTGAGTAGCCGGAGGAGCTCGAGAGAGAGGAGCGTGCAGCTTTCGATAAGTCATCGGTTCCTGGATGCACGGTTAACGAAATTTGAGCTTGCTAGATCCAATAGCTGGGCTACCGGGTTCCCCCTTGATGCCTTGAGGGTTCGATTACTCGCCTATCGGGATCATCCTCCGCGGTGGTGAAGGTTCTTCCAAGCATAAGCTAAAGTTTGCAGTCGTCGAGGCAACAACCACCAAGCAGCTAATTAGATGGTGAAGGAGACTTTAAAGGCAGAGCTTTACGTAAGAACGAGGTAGCAGTGCTTCTTGCGTGTAAAAGCATCCCCGAAAGACTTTCCTCGTGCGGGAGGTCCTTGGCGTTGTAGAATGAGGCAAAATAAACTGAAAATTCGCTGGGAGACTTTTTCACGTTTTACCAAGGTTTCTTCGAGCGTGTTGGAATAATGTGCGTTGGCGTCCCTGTAGTGGCACGGTCGTCCCAATGCGGCCTCACTTTGTCTTCCCTTGCCAGGGAATAATTAATTGTCGCAGCAGTCCGCTTTTTTCTCGCTCCAGCGTGATGGGCAGGCCATTTCGCTTGAAGTTGGGGTGCTGGAGGAAGAATGTCCGGTCCCTGGCAGGCGTGATTGTATTGCGCAATGCGTGAAAGGCCGCGTGGCATGCAGAGAGTTATGCGTGAACGGTCAACCAGGCGAGAATCTCTTCTGGCTGGAAAGTATGCTGTTGAAAAAAAATCTCTCTTGGTTACAGATTCTCAAGCTCGATATTCGCTGCTTGTCTTGGCTTATCGACGAGCCTCCAGGCTCCTGCTATCTCGAGAATGTTCGCACGGAATCGACTCTCAAAATAAACTCTATCTTGTGGACTCTAATTATTAAGTGCACTTTGCATCGATGACCTACATTAGCTGGACTACACTTGGGCAAAGATAAATCGTCGAGTTTGTTCTCCTAACTAGACGACTTTCGTTCACTTTTCCTCCGACTCCCTCTCTCTCGATGTTACGCGATTCCACTGCAATCGTTCATTTCTAATAAACCTTCGGAACAAAGTTACACAAGCTCTCTGTCTACCTCTATCTCTCGCTCGCTCGCTCTCTCTTTCTGTCTTCCCCAGTCGAGATAATTTACGGCTTATCTCTGATTAACGGGGAAGCGGCTCACAGTGTCAAATACAATTAAACTTTGTTAGAAAAGTAGTGCAATTACTGGCAGCCGGAGGGAGTCAAGGGAGGATCTCTCCGCATACATATTCATACACACGGCCAGTCTTTCTATCGCTTCGAGCCGGCCCTCCAGGAGTTGACAGACTCGCCAATTTAACCAACCACCCACTGGCACGACCAACCCAGACGTCCATATGCATGGAAGGCAGCGAGCTGTTTTACGGTCGCGAGATAAAATGCTAAGACGCTCAAACTACCCTACCTAAAAAGAAGAGAGGAGAACTGGCGATTCTCAATTATTTCTTCCTAGTCGATTGCAACACACTGCCGCTTACAACTGGTTACTGACCGTGTATAATTCAGGCCGATCTGTTGAAATTTCGACGCTCGAAACCTGATAGATTATCTCCGAAGATCCTGTCGATATCGTGGTTGATTCGGGATATGTTCATATTTGATCGTGGTTTGCCCCCAACTGGTGCTTATATTTACAATCGAGCAATTAGCGATTAAATCATTAATCGCAAGGCGCGCGCTTGTGTTCCCCGCAGTAACCGTAATCTATGCATTACTGGTGAATAAATATTGGTCAGCCCTTGGGGCCCTCCATTCTCCACGAACGTATCCGTTATTGGCATAATACTCGCTATTGGATAATGTAATCGAGCAATTATGCATTCATCTTTGGGATCGAATAGACCGAATCCTTCTTCCACTACCGATAATCGTATGTTACGATCAATTTGGCAAATTGGGACTTTACTTTGATTTTACTTAAACTGAGGGGGCTTCGCAGTTAAAGTTACTCGGGGCAAATCAAGCGAAAGCAGACAGCCGCACAAGGTGAAGACTCGGAGTAATCTGATGAGTGGATTCAACGAACGAGAGTATCTGTTTAATTTCACTTTAGCCTTACTGGATAAAACGGTCTAAGTTTTATGGCTCGGGCTGATCAGTGGCTGGCCGCTTCTACTAAGTACACGCTGCACCACGAAATTGCTCCTCACTTTCTTACATTTTCCATTCGATGTTCGAGGTTTCTTTACTGGAGAACGTTCGAATGGTCGTTGACCCGTAATTTTTTCACTTGATTTACGACTAATGGATGGTTGGAATTTTTTGGAAGAGAATTACATTGGCTATAGAACAAGTGGAAAGACAAGTGTGGCGAAGAAACGCAGACTAGAAAAGTTATGTAAAGTGAAACGAAAAAAAGGATGCGCAATGTTGATACAGGTGGCTCAAAGGATTTTTTCGCCGGGTTCGTAGATGTTTTCGTCGAGCAATATTTTGAGCACGGAAGGTAACTTCTAACAAAAATCCTGCCGCGGGCTTCTTTAATAATTCAAGGAAATCCGTCGTTCGTGCAGCGCGTTTCCGGAGGGCAAATCGGAAATTCGTTACTTCGAAGGGAAAACTGACGTTGGTCGCGCGATACGCGTTGACGCGATATGCTACGTATCTCGAATTTCATCGCAACGCACGGACGATCTCTTAAATGTTAATGCCCCGACAAACGGCACCGATGTAGACGAGATATTACCTTAAATATTTGAAGGGGTTGCTATTCGACTGACACAGCGATCCTATCCGATTCCATCGTTTCTGCGAGAGAGAGAGAGAGAGAGAAGGTGAGATAGAAACAAAGTAACCGAGTGAAACGAATATGTCATCCACTCGCCAATATTAATTGGAATATCGAACGGAGCGCCGTGAGAATGCAAAGCTCTTAATTTTGACAAGTTAATTATTCCATGGCATAGATTGTTGATTACCACCAGGCATCACCATTAATTAGCGTAGGGCAGACACGACGGGTCTGCTTCACGAATGGACATTGAAGGAAATAGATGATTAACAGAGTAAGCTAGTGGGAGGTTCTGTCGACTTACAATTAGACCAATAGAGCTTCACTCTCTGACCTGTAGCGTTTGCTTGCTCACCTGGTTTCCCTATAAATAAGCTAATTTATCCATTGTCAAAGCGCTTATTACACAACGCGGAAACTACAATGCTGGTCACCGAAAATCGAGATTGAACCGTGTGGCGCCGAAGTATTGTACTCGTTTATGGTCCCAGTCTGGTATCCATGAAAAACTCTCTTGGCCGAAAAACCCACCGAAATTGTCGCCACAACTGTTCCCGAGGTTTAATGGATTAGAATCTCGCTGACGCGAGATTACGTTTCCTCCTGACGTGAGTTTTTTTCCCCCCTATAAAAAACTCACCACGAGTCACACGCATAATGTCGTTACTCGAAGTGAAATCATCTCACCGTACAGATTTGACGAAAGCTTTGTAATCAGCTTACGAATTGTTCGCTTATAATTCAGGAGAATCGCACTGCACCAGCCGCACTCTGTGCTAAAGTAGGTGCAGCCCCTTACCCTTACCCTCCCTTTTTGCCACGCACTACCTCACGGCTTTTGCGTTGGTTTTGATAATACGTCGAAACACAATTTTCAACGATACGGAGAATCTTCCCTATTCCATTCGAGTTTGGCATATTCCCTTCTCTCTAATATTTCGCTTTGCATAAATTTCCTCGAGGCGAAATAGGCAGCTGTGAAACAAGTTCAACGCTAACGAGACCCTAAAATTTGTGTTCCAGGGAATCTGTTCGTGATAGCGGCGATCCTGCTCGAGCGGAATCTCCAGTCAGTGGCGAATTACTTAATCGTCAGCCTGGCCGTGGCCGATCTCATGGTCGCCTGCCTTGTCATGCCCCTCGGAGCCGTTTACGAGGTACCTAAACCGGCGAAGTATATTAACCGGCTACGCTTACGGCCGACCAATCTGTTCCAATCTCGCACCAGAAGCCGGCCTTCGTCATCGCCTTCGCCTTCGTCTTCGCACCGACAATCGATTCTTCTAATGCTGGCCACTGTCCCTTAGAGTGAGACCATCGGGCCTCCAAGGCCCATATCCGCCCCCATCGCCCGCTTAATAGACATACCTAGTTGCCCTGGTGACGAGGGCCGCGTCGCTCGAGCAGAAACCCCGAGATACGGAATGAGTTACTGTTGTTTCGCGCGGTACGCGAACTGCTGTTTCGCGAGAGCGACTGTGGCGGGGGAAAATTTCACGGAGTCTCGTGTATTAATTAAACGGATTTGCTGCACGAGTGCATGGAACTGGATTTCGGGTATTTCCTCGCGATCCTGTCGATTAATTCGCTAATACCAAATGATATGGTAGATGATGGGGCCGGTTGGTTTCCAAAATTGGGTGGAAGGATGCAATTTGCATATTTCTGTTAAAAATGCGCCACGCATCGGCTAGCTTCCAAGTACCGCCTCCTCGTTTCACGGTCAATTCGGTCCTAATGATGGATTATCGGAGGTACTTCGGTAAATTCTCGGACGAATCGATAGATGGGTCATTACGCGAGACTCGCCAGGAAATTTTCGGGGACTTTCAACGACGGGCACTTTCTTCGCGTGGGTTCTTATAAATCTGATTAAAATGATGAGAAATCACGGTACTCATTTCCGGCTTATCGGTCTTTCCTTCCATTAATTTTCATAAATTCCTTGTCGAGAATACCCGACAAACCTTTGGGTCAATGCTAGGCAAACTTTAAGCACACCGCATAATTGAACCGTTCGCGATTACGCAAAGAGCTCATTATAGCGGTGTGACCAAATTAATTTGCTCCGGTGGTCGCATCGCAATAGTTTGGAATCATGCGATTCCTTCAAGTTTCGTGTTCGAAAGGATTTTCCGAAATATTCAGTCGATAATAATGGGAATCCGCTTCGATAACGAAACGACTTGCCTGCAAACTTGGCGCATAATTCAATGAATGCAGCTTTCCGAGTCGCTGAATGCAATACCTCCGGTTCAAGAACGAACTGGAGAAGAAGTAGCGAGACCCTCTTGTTTTCTTTTGCAAAACTTTTCCAGTAACCTGGAGGTGTTCCTATTGCGGAGTTAGCGAGAGTAGCGTTGTAGTGCGTGTACACTTCGCATTGCAGTCGCGACGTGCTACGTAAAAACAAGCTAAAAGTAGCACCAACATGTGGATACCTCGAGAAATACATGATGTGTAGAAGAGATAGGAAGGAATTCTCGAAGAATGTGGACAAACAAGCGGAGCCTTTTAGCCTGGTTTCCTCTTTGATCTTCTTTATAATAAGACCCCAGTGAATCCAGAAAATGTGAAATTTCGCAGCGAGGCACTTCTACTCCCCAAAGGAACACACGAGAAATCAGCACCCTTGTTGTTTGATCGTAGATCATTATTAACCTCAGGTTTCGAGCAACTCATTGCTGTTTCTCGAGATTACGTCGCAATAGAGTTGGTACGTTGATATAACTCCGGTGTCTCGAGAACCTACTCGAAATATTGTTTGAGGAGAATCACAGACACGCATTCTCCGGTACATCCTCAAAGAACTCACCAGTGCAATTTCGGTTGTTCGATAAACAATTCCCCATCCCGTCGCTTGGGTACATCCGAAATTCCAAGCAGAGCGTAACAGTTGCTGCCTTACGTCAAGACACGGCTCTACATCAGCCAGGAATCCCGAAGTGGCTCGGTGTATTTTGGAGTATTCGAAACGAGGAAGAGGAAGCAGGAGGAGGAGGAGGAGGTTTAGTAGTCGGTTGCTTAGATGACAAAACGAGCAGAGGCTTATTACACGAGAAGCACTTTAGTCTGCTGTCCGACTATTATTCTCCCTAGACTGAACATCCCGAGGTTGATCTACGTGTAACTTCTTGACTGTTATTCCCGTGGAGGTTACGTTGAGACAGCTCAGCCTTTGCCCTTCCTCTGACGTTTCCTCAAATTCATGCTCTTCTACCGCCGCTAACGGCTCTGTTCAACGCGCCTCAGGCTCGTTTCCTCGACGCTTCTCACCCTCCATCATGTACCGCTATCCGTCCATCCGTGGTTCCTGCCTCTTAAACTCGACTGCACCCGCATCCCAAGTCGATATACAAGCATGTACTAGCAAACAATAAGAGCCCTACTTTCGAGCCACTCGTCCTTGCACTTTACTTTGTCACAATCGTAACTTGTGCCACGACTGTTCGCTCCGTAATTCGGGAAAGGTATCAAGGAAATTGCATGGCTGGCATTATTGCCGCCATAATTTTGGAACGCGGCGGACACATGTTTCGGCGATTCGGGGCGTAAGGAGCTCCGCGGTGATTTATAGCGAGAGTGAAAGCGAGCGTGTATTGAATTACCGAGAGGTTCCTCCGCATCGTACGTCATAGTCCTTAACGTTGCTTCTCAAGGTTTAGCACGACGTGTCGGTGGAAATTTCTCATGGACGAGAGGTGCTCCGAGTGAAATGCGGTAAACTGGAGCTTTTTCGGGAAAGTTCGACAACACGGTCAGGCGGTGATCAATTAACTTAATTGAATCTCAACGCTCGGGAGTCTTGTGTAATTAACGGGGAAAGAACGAGTGGCTCATCCCGAAACCGAGTATATGTATAATATCCGGAATGACTCAGTCAACATTTTCGAGAGGTGGTAGGTGTGTGCACACCAGTTGCTCGCACCTTTGATAGATCCAACAAATTGGAGGGCTCTTTTACGATACAAGTGTTTATTTATTCTTACTATAATTGCATTGTTCCATACGCGCTTCGTTGTGAGTATTCCTCCAAGTTGATTATTTTCGGAGTAATTTGCGAATTTTGGAGAAGAGCTTTCATCGGCTTGATTGTTTGCGTAGCACTAATATCTGTGGAAGCCGAGCCGTCCGCCTGTCGTTTCTCGATTGGCCGCGGCTGTCGCGTTTAAAACACATGGGATGGAAAAGCACTCTCTTTCGGCTGCGAGTCCCGATGCCGGTGCGGCGCGGTAATGTAATTGGAAAGCTCCCTAAGGAAGGTAGCGCCGATTTCCAAGGGCAGTCGGAGGGAGGCCGAGGCCTCGCCATTCGTTTCGTCCTGCTTCGGGAAGAAAACGATACTCGGTCGCGTCGGTCACACGTGGAATTTTCGTTTCCCCTCTTTCTCCCTCTCCCTCTCAGTCCATCTCTCCAAGCTTCTGTTACTTACTTTCACTCTAGCGAGCCAGTCGCCAGATTTTTTTCTTATTCTCCTGAGGCATATGCTTTTAAGCGCGGGTGTCCCCGTTTTATTGTAAGCGGGCCACCCCTCGTGGCGCATCCACACAATGCCGTGTGGGTTTTGACTCGTTAGAGGTTTTCCTCTCAAGAGGTTCGCGTGGGTGGGCCAGAGAAAATGTCGATTGCAGAGATCCATGAGGAGAAATTTCAAATGTTTCTGGGCCGTGGATAAAAAGTTTGGACCAGTTGCGCTGTGCAGCAGGGCTCGAAAAGAGGGATGGAAATACCGATGAAGGATTGTTTGTAGCTGCTAAGAGTCGTCGAAAGGAAGCTAGTTGTCCGACAAGGCTACTATACTATACTGAAAATCACTAGAAGCAAATTGTTTGGAACTAGCACAATGGACTCTGTGACGAGTGCACATTTATTTCGCTCGACATTGTTCAGATTTCTGTGGGTTCCCTTTCATCTCTGTTTCAATATTCACCGGGGAGTAATAGCTATATTGCAAGAGACTGCGATTCAATCAAATCGATTTCGAATCCGTGCGCGTGCGGATTTAACACCCTGGGCGCCTGATTTTTTGTTGGCATCCTAATTAACGGTGCTCCAGTTACGCTTGAGCCATTAGTTAAAAGTTTCGCGCTGCGAGAAACGGAAGTACGTGCTCGATCTCGGGTCAAGAATAAGACCCTGAGAGTCTTGGATTCTAAAGTCAGTTTCATTCGGCTCTTGAATCCCAAAGTTTCGCGTAAAGACCAACGTAGGATCATCCGGATTCCGCGTTGTGATAACTATGCGGTAGCATTTCCTTGCGAAATACCAGACCGCGGATCAAGCTGCTTGGCCTTACGCGTGTAGGGTGAACGCGCTTCTGCTGAGTAAACATATCCATATTCAATAATTAAGGGTTAGATACACAGAGAGGTAACAAGCATTACCTCACTGCACCCTCGTGCACCTGGCATACCAACAGAATCCACAGATCACGAACAAGTGACTTTTCTCCAAGATAATATACCACCATACCTTATTCAGATCGGATTTACCAAGAGCCGACCACCGATATCTTCTATTTTTCATGACTAACCGAACAATCAGTTCAAGTTCTGACTCGAGTTACTTATAATTCCAATAGTCACGTCGCCACACTAGTTCTTGGCCTCCTTTGCAGTTGCTACCGGCTGAAATCTCGAGGTTGGTGCGTGGGCCTTTTTATCAGGCCCAATCCCCCCCCAAGATAAATTCGTTTCACTTTTCTGCTATTTCCCTAACGCGGCTCTTATCGCGCTCGATTGCAACTTCCTTCGTTCGTTCTTTTGGTGTTACAATCCTCTCATGTCTCTTCCACCGTTCCATTGCTTTCTTTTCGCCTACGAAATACTATTCCGCCTTCGCTTTATGTGTTATTCCACCCTGCTGGTATCCTGTTGAAGTATCAGCCTTTATCCGAAGATGTGCGGTTCACGGTCTTCTTCCCTCTTCTCGAGAGAGCTCAACTCCCTGGGTTTTACCGATATTATGACCGGTGGCGTTAATGGCTCTCTCTTGACGCTGCGACCATGGAAATTGCGGAGCCAACGTGCTAGTCGCGCCACTCGCGTCACTCGCGATTATTGCTACAGTTATTACTCTCGTTATCCCAGTGCAGCCCGCGGTTCAATCCCGAGCACTCACTTGCCGCCCTCGAGCACGGTTTTTTACGGTCGTCTCGGGTGCTGTCGGTGGCAGTACGTGCTGTGATTTGACTTCCTGAGATTTCAAAGGTATTTCATCACGATCCGTCGTAACAGAGGGCCCAGATTCGCAGCAATGATGGACAGTTATGCCTTCGATTGTAATAGTGCCATCAGAAACAAGGGAAACATCGTCTAAGCTACTAGGCGAGACGAATTGATGCATCTAGGTTTTTCTCCTTTTCCCGAGGTAAAAAAATTCCTCCGGATATGTGCTTCTTACGGCCAACGTAATTCATAGCGTCGACTCCGTCAAAAGGAGTCGAGAGAAGGCCAAAGAAGAACGAATGCCGAATAAATGTGAATAGCGAATAGGGAAGCATCTCGGCTTATACGTGGCACCGCTTGAAAGTAGGTATGCTCGTCGAGGTGACTATTTTCTTAATATCGTATATACACGCAATAGCAATACTTTTAAAGGAAGGATTCACAGACCGTGACAGGGCTCTAAAGAATAGCCATGACTTAAGCCAGTAGAGAGTAGCGCGACCTTATTTACTGCAGTCTAAGGTCCATGATTTTCTTTCCATCTCTTATTTCTTCACCAGTAGCAGTATATCTGTTACGCACATCAGCTCTTATTCTCACAGGTAGAGAATCCTTGAGGAAACTAAGATTGAGCTGCCACGGCACTGGATTTTCGCTGCTCGAAGAAAAACCGGCAAAAAGTCTCCTTTCTCGCAGGTTTCACCAGAAATGGAAGCGTAAAACAGCGGGTACCGCGTCATATCGATAAGACTGATGATTCTTTCGAGAGCGATGAAACGCGTGATTTCTTCCTGGTAGCTAAAATATAAAAGTGCGATATACTGCTCAGTTCGCTCTCGACGGTACTTTGGCCCGGGTTGAATTTTATGGATCTGCTTCCGGGCGCAGAGTCAGGGTAGTGGCACAGCCAACCCAGCAAGCGTTTATCTTCTTCAACATCTTCTCGCGCTGATGCGCAAGGACTCGCCATTCAGTGGAAAGGGACGGCAGTAAAGCGCTCGAGCAATTTTGGTTTCTCGGCTGGCGCCGATTTATCGGGCTAATGGAGAGTGGTGTTGGTCTAAACGCGAGCCTGAACGTATAAATTCGGCAATCTGGCAAAAGATTTGCTCGTGAGGCTTCTGGCGTCGGATGCGCAACGGCCGTTAAACGAGCACTTAGTCGTTCGAACATCGATCATGTGGCGTTATAATGATCGGATGGTGATATCAGCCTCGGCTCGAATAGTCAACGGGTTACATATTTACATTATCGTTACGTGAGTTCCAAGGTAAGGGACTATCTTGCACGGACGTTATCTTCTCTCCGGTGAATAGAGCGGCTCGCCTCTATCCGCCAATAAAGGATATATAGATGAAATACGAGCCAGGAAATGGGAAACGTTGAAAGCGTGCCATTGGCGCATCTCCCTTTTGGTCTCCAACTGCAATTATTTTAGGTGCTTCTCGAGCATCCGGCTTCTTATCTGAGCGATCCTCTCGCGAGACAATGGGGAATCGCGTGGTATAGACCGTTCTTTCTTTCTCTCGACAATGGCTCTCTAGAACCTCCTGGATCACGGACAGTGCTAACCGCGATCCTAGCCTCTTGGCGAAGACTTGCTCTTGACACCCGCACAGGATTCTCCTAGAAACGACCCTGTCCCGTTGAGCGCATTCACAGAAGAGGAACTATTCCCGAACGGGCTGTCACGAAATTCCAAAATTTCGAGGGTGAACTCGTGCGCACCGAGGATTTTAGTTGATTTCCAATTTATTGTTTGAACCACGTTCCGATATTTGTGGGTCCAGGGCAAACGCGTCGCTGCTGGTGCAAGTGCATTATGCACGAGTCAATGCCATTAGTTTAACTGGCTCGTTACGTCTGACTGCGGCTGATCTATATTCGTCAGTCGCAAAGTTGCGTGTCCACCAACCAGACCACGTCGAATCGTGACCAATATTATCGGGCGAGAGGATTTCGGGTCAACGGGATGTCGGATGCAACGAGGAGGATGGCTTTGCATCAAGGGATGAAATGATTTGTATCCAAGGGAGAGAGACCACAAAAGTTTGGAGAGAATAGGCGGTTTTCCACGGTAAGGACAGGGCCTTTCAATTTCAACTGCACCTTCCGCAGGCTTTCATCGGGTTCCAGGGATAAGTATTAGATCCTTTGAAAGCTCTTTACACCCCCCGAGCCTTGATGCGTTTACTTTTCCCGGCGCACTGGCTGCCATGAAAACCCCTCCAGAAGTCACCCTTTCCCGCAAAAATATTAGCCTGACCTCGCGTGGCATCTCTCCACACGACATGTCGCGAGGCGACGCCAGGCGAGGCGCGTCGTGGCCCTCATAACTTCTTTTTTCTCCTTCTCTCGCTCCCTCTCTCGCTCCCTCTCTCTTTTTCTCTTTCTCGCCGAGGTATCGATTGCTTAGCATCTTTTCCCTGAAAGAGGACCGGCGGCACTCAGCGTGTTTGCACGCTGCACAATGTCAACCATGCTATTTCCCGGGACAAGTTGCGAAATTGAAATATTTAGCATTGCCTGTTTGTGGACGAAGAGAGAATTTGTAAACGCTTGCGGCGGCGAGGTGCATGATACTCGACCGTAATTATTTCATCCCCTCTTAACCTCTGCTCCCTCTTCCCCTCTCTCTCTCTCTCTCTCTCTCATTGTCGTTCATATACAGTTGAATTAGCGAATAAACAACGAGATAACCGCGAGCGATACGCAACTGCGGATTTGCGGAATGCCCTCAATTTACGCATTCTGACCTCGCTGTTACTAGTTCTCGGGGATCTCGTAATGGTCGAGGCAATGGGAATAGAGGATTCTCGAGGATTTCGGTATCGGTCTACATCCCAAATCGACGCGGATACATGTCGCTTATGGATCTGGGAGGAAACCAGAATACGAGAAGTTTAAACTTCCTCCACATGTTTCCGAGAGCACTTCATGGTTTTCCGGAGGATGAGTTCTGTATTCCGTAAAAGCTCTCCACAAATACTCGAGAAGTCAGGGGGGCGTTTACGATTCTTGGCGTGGCTCAAGGATTCTCAATAGCAGCGGTATTTCTTTCTACCTGTACAATACCTCGATGGAGTGAAGATCGAGATCCAATATCGCGATTTTTTGCTTGACTACATTTTCTCATTTTTGGCGCCAGTTATGTGTATATGCATGTATACGGGTTGCCGTGAACCGTATCTTGGTACATCGTACTTGCAGAAATCCAAAGCTCAATTTGTCGATAGACATGCCATCTACGGAGTCTTCCGTTTACATCGTTGGGTACAGGAAAGTTGAAAAATAGCAAGACTGATTTCGTCGCAAACTTTCCATTTGGATACTTCTTCTTTTTCTTTTTCCCTTTTTTCCGCTTCACGGATGGCCAACATTTGGCAGGTTTTATGGCCTCCGAAGCGAAAACCCGAGCACTACCGACATTTATGTGCTAAACTATGTTGATCTGTAACAAGGAGATTTAATGGCGTGTCGGGTGTGCTATCGAACTTTTGATATTAGGGGCCTGGCAAGATGACCCTTTCGCAGGGTCGTTTGACCAAACCGGAGGAACATCTTGGAGTGATAGGAACTTGAAGCTTTAACTGCACCATTCGCGAGTTTTACGAGGGTTAGCAAACGAAGATAAGTGGGAAGTTGTTCGCATGATCTTCGTAAATATCGTTCTAAAATCCAAGTCGGCATTTATCTTCTTTGTCGTCGCAGTTGGACATGGTGTGTCGCTCACTGGTTCGTATTGTTTCTCGCTGGGTGTTTCTTCGATCCAGCACCAGTTTTGCACCACTGGCACATTGGCCTGCCACGGAAAAAGTATGTAAGCACCGTAAAGATGGAGTGCAAGCGATAAGATAACTATGACAGTAACAAAGTGGACACGCGGCCAATGGCTCCTCGCGGCCAGCCCCGGCCCATTCTTCCTTGCCGGCCTGGAATAGCCAACCCCTCTGAGAGAGCCGTTCCCTTATAAATACTCCGAAACGCCTGACACGCTTATTTTTCTCTCGCTCCGAAACCGGAATATCCCGGCAGTTTTCGTTACTTCCGAAAGAGCGGAACTTTCAGCTGGACTCTGCAATACTTACCTATCACCCCATAGAGGAACATGGCGAACTTCCTGCCATGGGAGAGTAAAGTCCCTTCGCGCCTTACCCATTTCCACGCGAAGCTACCTCGGCCAAGTATTGTCGGGGAATCCTCGTCCTTTCCCCGGAAATTGGTCGTTTGAGCGAGGAGCCGTGAAATCGCGCGGTCCAATGAACGAATTAAATCGCCTTTCGAATCCTCGTGTTAACCTCCAGAGGGTGTCTCCTCCTCTTCTCCTCTTTCGACGATGACTCGCTTTTCAGTTATTACCGGGCTTTCAGCGAGTTTTCGGACCTTTATCCATCCGTTGGATGGGATCCCTCGTTATCGATCCTTTTTTTTTTTTTGCGGCCAGTACCGCTACTCCCATCCTCTTTGTAGCTTCGTCTTTCCATTGAATTCGAATTGTATACGCGAAATTCTTGGCTGATTATACTTTAGGCATTTCGTGATGAGTTTGTCCTACGTTTTATTTTGCAAGACCTCGTCATCTGCTCTCGTAGAGGACTTACACAAGGCCAGAGAAAATGAGGCTCGTGCAATCGAAACTTCTGCAGGAGGCATAAAAGGAGTGCACTGTTAAAAACGTGACAAGAGCATTCAACGGAAAGAGGACGCTTAAGGTTCGCCGCGAGCTTTTCTTTTTCTTTCCAAATGTCGCTCTGTAATACGGCCGAGTATCCTTAGCGAAGGATGAAAACTGCTTTCCGGTAGTCTCCAGTAATTTTCGCGAAACTGTTCCGGCAGTTCCGGGTTTGCCGCGGTGTTCGTAAGTGTAGCACTCCTCTACCAGGCCGTGTGCGGTAAAAACCAGTACCTTCTTTCTACGGCAACCTATCTCGAAATGGTTGTATACTCACCGTTATTGTGCCGGCGTCCCACTTTCGCTGATCTCTGTTTCGAGTGTACTCTCATTCTATTTACCAGAGGAGTCGCGCTTGCTCCATTGAATCGCTTTCTTCCCAGTCTCTTTCGTTTTATCCTCTTTTCTTTGCTTCTCTCCCTTTGAGGCAAACGTGCGAAAGGAAATTGCCGTATTAATGGACGCATTATCCATTATGCAAAAAACCACCCTCGGGATTTGACACAGTGCCAAACTACTTTCTCTCGTAGATACTCGATACACAAACTATTACGATGCGAGAGGAATAAGGAGTACTGGGAGTGTTATTCTTAACAGAGAATGTATTTCTTAGCGAGAAACGGTCTTGTCTAGGTTTTTAAGTGAATATCGTCTGAAATGATTCCGAGTAGTTTCTGTCTGAGAGCAGGACAGGCTAGTCGAGAAGAAAGGGACGACGTCAGGAGGAGGAGGAGGGGGAGCAAGGACAAAAGTCGATTGGCTCGCAAAGGTGGATTCCAATACCACGAATGGACTTTTAAGCAGGCGTGCGTCACTCCCTGCCTATACATGTATGTTCGTATCCTAGTAGTTGGATCAACATCAGTCTCGACAACAGTCTCTTCTACACTTCCGACTTCTCTTTTTTCATTGAGCAATGTGTGCTTTTAACAGACTCGCTAAATGCGAGTTCCTGTTGGTGGAAACTAATATTGGGATTTTAGTGAGTTTCACGAGCCAATTGACACAGAGTCGACTAACTGAGTGAAAATTTGCGGCGCGGCAAAGTGCCCACTTTTCCCATGAAACAGTCCAAACATTTTTATTCGCCCTTCGCGAGAGAGCGGAGCGAATGTTGTGCAACTGGCGTAGAAACGGGGCGAAGGGGTTAATGCGCCGACTTTTAAGCACTCGTTAAACAAGTCCAGCTCTAAACATTAGTCCGATATATATGTTACTCGGCAATACTACTTAAAGAGAACAAGCATAACAGGACTGCGGGGGAAAATTTGTAAAACTTTATTGGCTAGTTGTGTTGGGAAAGTGCACGTGGTTTCCGTGGTTCAAAGCCGACCGTGGTAAAGGAAAGTAATGATTACATATAAATTCCAAGCACGGTAAAGCGTCATTAATTTTCCGAGGGGTTTGAACCCCTAAATAACTTCCAGTTATGTGCCACCTCGTCGTCTCATTTAACCAGCAGCTCTCAATTCCACGGGCTTGGCCTGATTCCATTTATCCCAGATAACCGGCCACCCGATGTAAGTGGAAATTGAGTTCGGTTCAGTCATTTGACGAAATGCTCAAGATCTTTTTCGCGGTCCGCACCCATCCCCTCTACTGTCTTGCCTAGCAAACCAGGCTTCTCTATTAATTCCAATCGGTGAGCACGCATAATTTCCATTGCGCTTCATGGTAGCTTCTGTCGGAGTGTCATTAGAGTTTTGCTTCCGGACTGATTAAATTTACTGTGATTTATCCGATTCCAAATTAAGTACAATTTGCATGATTAACAGCGGCAGTTGAATTAATCGAAATCAGCTTCGATCTGGGAACGTGAGAGAACCGCCGTACCTCGTTACAACTATTCTAACTTAAAGGACTATATTCTTTACCGCTGGGGGAGCTCGATTTCCCTTGCGATGCTCCCGAAATTTTAACATCCCATACAAATGAGTTACCGACACGAATCCTTTATCGCGATTACCGTGAGACGTGTTCGGGTTGTAAGGACCCTGATCTAACATATTCGCAAGGAGAATCGTTAGCGGAGTAAGAGAGAGAGAGAGAGAGAACCAGAAAGACATTTGTTCCATGGGAGATCAATCCTCCGGAATTGAATAGTCTCATGGGCAAAGACGATTCTGGCTCTACGTATCTCAAGGCACTTCATTCGCAGTCGAACATTATGGCAGTCGTCGGAGAGAAGCACTTGTTGCTCGAAACTGGGAGCATTAATTTCGTACGGACCCGAGAATCGCGTGAATCGCGCCAAGGGAGGATCCTCACGCGCGAAACAGTTGTCGTAGCTGTATTTTATATGGCAACGCGACACCGTGTCCAGGGGAGCATTCCGTTGGCGAGAGCGCTACGATCGTGCGGGAATAATGATACCCCGAAAGAGAGGCATTCCTAATAACTCTTTGGCCATGGCGCGCTTAGGGTCGCGCCTGGTTAAATCCAATAATGCGTAATTGAATTCTCGCGTTGTTTGCTTAGCCCGCACGAGCGCGAAACACTGTTCACTTTTTCAAAGCAGACTGTGCTTGCCCCGAAATAGAGACCACGTGGATTATTAAATATTGCCGCTTCGGGGACTCGCGTAATGAGAGACGTACGCTTAAATTCATACCAGAAGCAGACTTTAGCCAGGAAAGTTAGACGGAGTCAAATTTTCCTTGCAAACCTTAGCTCAAATAAGAGCCGTGTTAAAGACCTTCCTTCTCATTGTTTCTTTCTTCTCGCCTCTATGTTTTTTCCGGTGTGTCGCGACAAAATCGAAAATTACAAAGGAAAGCAATCGTGAGGTGAAAATAAACCGATCGCCCGCTCTTTCGACTCGCGTCATTAGCGATCGGGAATGATGGTGCGATGTTTAAAACGTAATTTGCATCGAAATCAAATAAATTATAACCTGTTTTCGCTCGATCATAATTAGAGACGGTGAGTACCGATTGACGTGGGCTCTAATTAATCGAATAAAAATTACTCGCTTCTGTGCTTTTGGCCCCCCTTCCCCAGTCCCTGTCCCGCCAATTACGTTCTCAATTAATATCCAGCAGCGATGAATAACAAATAACTGTAATTATTCGACGTCCACTCGATTCTAATCGTTCCGAAATTATGCGAAAGGGAACCAGCGCGCGTAATTAGTCGGCAACCGATCGAGATTTACTATACGGCACGAAACGTGTAATAAAAGGCACTGTGTACTAGGCGGTGGTAAGAGCATCCGAGAGACGCGCGAGAAAGAAAATTCACAGAGGAGGTTGGAGCGTCAAGGTATTCCGTGCGGTATTCTCGTCCTCTGATAACGGTATCGATCGAATCTCCTTATGAGTATGTGGCGCACTGACGTGAACAGGTGATTTACGAGGCTGAGGTTGTAGCAACCCAGTCGGAGATTCTATTGTACACACGAACAAACGCTTTCCAACCCGTCTACGGTTTATGTACGCCGTCTACGCTCGATGGCCAGTCCCTCTTCCCTTTCTCTCTTGATACTGGATTTACGTATTCGGATACGTAGCAACCTCGGTTGAACACACTGATGCATGACCGTAACGTCTGCGATCAGCATCGAAACAGTCTTACCTCATTATGTAATGGAGCCTTGGGGTAAAGGGATCCCAGTGTTCTCTCCGTTTGCCGGATATACGGAAACCCCTTTGTTTCCAGGGTGAGTTGCCTCGTCGACCGAGCAGAGTCGTGTGAAGAGGTTGCAGCAATTTTTCAAGCTGTTCCTCTTCTTCGAACGAAAGAAAGACAGAGAGAGAAGGAGAGATCGGTCCACCGTGAAACAAGTCTGGTCTCGTGTCGATGCCTCCGCGAGAATGGGATTGAAGGTAGTACAGAGAAGAGGGACACGATCCGGAGAGAATCCGGGTGCTCGTGCCAAGCATGACTCCGCGAGACAAGAACGGTGGCGACTCTATTAGACCGAGAGAAACGTCTTCTCGTGGAAGACTGACAGAACTCCGGAGAAAGCCTTTGTATAGAAACACGCTTGGTAAGCGTCGAGGAGCACTCTTGAGCAACTCGAAAAATGGGACAAGCTTTTAAATCAATCACTGCTCGTAGTGTGTACCGTTCTTGTCACTACCACGCGCGATTAAAAATTTCCGCTCATCGAGACGGGAATAGGATACCTTTCGTCTTCTTTCGCTTCCTCTACGCGTTGAGCTTATTATTTATTATCTATGAATTATTTATCGGTCAACTGGTAACCTCCGCTCTTGAGAGTCTCGTTATTTACGTTGAGACCGCAAATTCGATGCACTCAGGAAATGCAAAATTTAAATGAAACTTCTTCTTTCGGAAAAAGAGCACAATTTACCTGTTTCGCGATTTTGTCATTATATTTAACTAGTTTTCTTCCGGTGGAACGATTTTAATGAAAAGGTTAACAAATCTACAGGAAAATGTTTCTACGATTCTGCCTTTTCGCCAGGCTCACAAAGAAGAATCGAGCGATGCCAGGAAATGAAATTCGAGGGAAGCTTATATTAAACATTTCAAACCGTGGCCGCATTCATCGAAATCAATGGGATAGTGGTATAGCTCGGTGTAGGAGGACGACAGATTGCGCGATATGAGGGAGAGAGGGTTGTCTGGCGCACATATTCCGATTCCACTGTGCTCGCACTGGAATCAGAGTCCTCCGATACAATAGGATTTCCTTGGGCGAAGTTTGCGTGGTCGTAGTGATCGATGCCCTAATTACTTCCTATTACCACGCGGAAGGAATGCGTGGGACACGAGATCAGGAAAAAAGCTTTCGCTGGCGAGCACCATTAACTTTGTTTCAACATTTCCCCAACGATGAGAGAAAGAGAGAGAACGAGTCAGATAGAGAAAGTAGTAGTGGCTCAATGCTACTGAAACTTCGAATGGACCAATCAATTCCTCTTGTCGTACTTTCCATTGGTAGAAATCGCTAAGCTAATTGTCGCCCATTATCCATGTGACACGTGTCACACCATTCGCGACACGCTCCGGTGGGAAGGAAAAGCGATCGAAGAGGGGTGAAAAAACAACGTCAAAGATCAACGCACGTTTTCATCGTGTTCCCTAGGAGCATCCGAGCGAGAGAGCCTTGCTTTTCCTTCCGGCATCCGAAGAAACTTCTCCATAAAGTTTCCCACTTTCTGGCTGCTGACCCTCACCGTCTCGCCCCTTTTTCTCCATTAGCTCCCCGCTGTTCTTTGTTCTGCCTGCTGACAGCACTCATAACTCTGTGCCCGTTCGCATTCCGATAGAGTCTCTTCTCTCTTCTGTCCGACTCTCCACCGTGGCGGAAGTGACTCCTGCCGGGTCCAGGATCCCCCCGAGACCAACCGAACTCGACACCAAAACGAACGAGCGCATCCCCGGCAACACGAGCAATTACCAGTTGCCCAACCTTTTCACGGCAAAACTCCTTGCTAGCCCTTGCAGTCAAGCTTGGACAATTTTGCAACGGCAAATCCCTTATGACGGTGTCAGGTGCACTTTTCGGAAAGAATCCACGCTATATCTCATTGCCATCCGATAGAGAGTGACGTGACTCAAAGAGAAACTTGTGGTAAAACTTTAATGTTTGGATGCTTGAGCAATTTGATAAGTGGCCGGACATTTCGATCTAACTGTATTCCGCGCACGTGTAAATAAGTAATTTGTAATAAAAGAGGTTGATAGGGGTGGATGTAGCTCGCGCAGCAGGTGCGCACGATGTGTTGGGTGATATTAAGGGTGGGATGGATATTCGAATTGAAATTTGGAGGGCAGTCGGCAGGCCGACGATTGTGCGTCCGTGACGGATCGATCCGTCGTCTGGCGTACGAGTACGCGCAGCTCATAATAGATAATTCTGTTTATTGCAGATAAACTCGGGATGGTCGTTGGGGCCGGAGCTCTGCGACATGTGGACCAGCAGCGACGTTCTCTGCTGCACCGCCTCGATATTGCATCTGGTGGCTATCGCGGTCGACAGATATTGGGCAGTCACCGATCTCAATTATATACAGGTTAATTAACAGCGTCGCGGTTATTGAGAGCCCACGAACCGAGCCTCGGCACGAACGATCCTACGAGACTTTGCATAAGATTCGCTCCGTGTCCACGTACTCATACTCATCCTCTGTCTCCTCTTTCTCTCTTCCACGGGATCCCGAATATCGAAGATTAGACTAGCTTCCACGGACCCCTGCATATTGATTTTAGACCTCATTCGGATATTCGGTTCTCGCCCGTTTACCTACCCCTTCCTCTGCCACTGTGTAGCTACCATCGCGAGCCCTCGAATTATGGAACGGCAACCCAGACGCTCGTCAAATTGGGAAAAACATTATCATGGCTCCTGCGAGCTGCTTTATGCCGATTTCAATCTTTCGAGAGACGTCGCACGTATCTTCTGTTCCATTAATTTCGATAGACGGACAGGATGGATACGTTTGGTCCGAGATTGAATAAATCAACCATTGGAGTTTCATTGAGCAAAGTATAAAGTATCTTTATTGGAGAATCTTCGTTTCCGAGATTGGCAAAAGTGTATTGCAGTAGAAACTCTAGTGTAATTATGCAAATGAAATTATTTATTGAATGTTGTCGTAAAGAACTCGATAAAAGTAGGGTAGTTTAGATTGAATGTGTAAAGATATACGTGTATAGAGAATTTTCGGTTTACTCGAGTTGTTATCGTTACGAAACGTTAGTTAAAAAAGCAAAAGAAGTAGAAAGCAGCTATGTAGTTCGTAGGACGATCCGGCGCCAAATGGCTCTCAGCCTGCGCGACGCTCCTTATAACCATCCCCTTGGCTACCGATGACGCAATTACCTTTCTAGACATGCGCGATAGCAGCCCGACCCCGCCAACATTTCCGTTCAAACTCGCTTGGTTTGATGAAAATTATTAATAACGATCCGCCGGTATGTTTTATTAATCCAAGCACCGGTAATTTATCCACTTTGATCCGAAAAATCCAATAACCTTTTATTGCTCAATCAATATTTATTTGCCGCACTATTGTTGAAATCGATTGTAACAGCCAAGAGAAAATGCATAATCCATTTTTTGCCAAATGCTTTAGTGCGATATATTTTTTCCATCGGTAGATTTTCGAATTAAACGTCAGTGAAAAGAATATATTTGAAACTTAATTAGGAATTCTTTCGAGAAGAGTCGAAAGTTTTTTCACGTCCAATCGAAGTTAATGGAACTATCCGCGTAAACCGGGACAGATAGTGTTGTTCATTTGTATCCAACGACTGTCCAGTGGTCAGGATGATATCATCAGTGATACTCGAGGAGTTAAGCGAATCTAAATCCCGCGATATCCGGGTGCCCGCACACCCTAGATACTTCCTGCTGGGATATTCCTGATGCAGGAGGATTAGGACGACATCATCGCGGGCGCAGCGAATCCAAAAGCAGGACAATAGTTCGAGCGAATGATTGAGGCACCGATTGCGATGGACAAGCCCATAAACAGCCCAATCACCGAGATCGATAATCGTCAATTACTCGGAAGTTTACAATCACCGAAATGATAAGAGCCCCAATCATCTTGCACATTGATGAATGCACGCAAATTATCGTCTCGATCACTCGACCACTGCCAAATTACTGTTCCTATAGCTCTGTCATATGACCGGTACAACCGAGAGCACACACATACGTAGCACCCATCCGAATTGACATTGATGACAGGTGTAAAGGCACAATTTTTTGGTACAGAAGTTTAATTTCGAAAGTCTTATCGATTTCGATTTTTGGGAGCCATTTTGACATACTCATTCGGCTATACCCTTTTTGGACATTGATGATTCATATCCTAGTCCTAATAATGAAATGCGACTCGGTGCATCAATTTTGGTCGTACGGCCAGTTCGATATGATCGTGGGCAATCGATTATAAAAGTAGGAATTAATGGTAACATTCGATTAGTAAATTCCTTCGCTTTCAGGCAAGAAATCCTAGAAGGATCGGGTTCCTGATCGTCACTGTTTGGGTGGTGTCTTTGGGCATCTCGTTGGCACCGCAACTCGGGTGGAAAGATCCTGAGTATTTGGATCGCATAGCCGATGGAACATGCCTCGTGTCGCAAGATCCCGCATATCAGGTAAACAACTCCCTTACATAAGTCAATATTAATGAGGAATCATTTCTTAATTAAATTAACGCGTCGGTGCAATCCAACGCTCGCATTTCGTTAACGAGAAATTAAATTGCTCGTGTTTACCAGGTGGAAGTAACTTCAAATTCCATTGGTAATCCGAGCGTGCGTCCGATTGTCATATATTTACACTTGTCTCTGCGCTTTGGCACAGCTTTGTGCTGGCAGATTCCATGTAATTAGGTGGTCGTTTACTCAGCGAATTTTTTTACGAATTTTGCTTGATTCGATCCACCGATAGTGAAGTGAGCTCATTACTCACGATGATTTCAGATCTTCGCCACCTGCGCGACTTTTTACCTTCCACTGCTGGTAATTCTGTTCCTCTACTGGAGGATATTCCAAGCGGCGCGGAAGAGGATCAGGAAGCGACCTGGAACCATCGTGCAACAACCGCGGGAGCGAAGAGGCATTCTGAGGCTCGTTGGTAGAAGGTCCGTTCGTGTTTCTCCCAAGATTTTTACTTGACTAGATATATCGTATCGTCCACTAGCAAAATGGGATCATCCCCTCTGAGCACGTATACCCTAAACTCTCGTATTACACATAATACGTACCATTTTTTTCGCTAACCACCGAAACAAAGAACAGTACATTGGTAATCCAGACAAATATCCCACTGACCGAAAATCTCCTCGTTCACAATCCAGGCCGAGGGAGGAGTCGACGGCGTTCACCATCACGAGATCAACCCCGGACCACTCGTCGATCTCGCCGGAAAAATCATCGTCGTATAACGGCGCGAATCCCCCGCAATCAACCACCGTCACGCCGTCCGCGGTCTCGACGACGACAACCACTACGACCACGACGATCTTAACGAATCCAGCCAACACGCAGACAAGTCATTCCTCCACGAAGCGCACCCGCGAAACCATCGAATCGAAGCGCGAGAGGAAGGCAGCGAAAACACTGGCAATTATCACGGGTGCCTTCGTGGCCTGCTGGCTGCCATTCTTCTTGGTGGCGCTGTTACGTGCCACTTGCGAGTCCTGCGAGCCTCCCGAGTTAGTAGCCAGTGTCTTCCTTTGGCTGGGCTACTTCAATAGCACTCTGAACCCAGTGATCTACACGATCTTCTCGCCAGAGTTCAGGCAAGCCTTCAAGAGGATGCTTTGCGGTGGTTCGAGAATAGGTCGCTGACAGTGGATTTAATTCGTGTCTCGAGTGGTTGCTCGAACGTGCGAGTGAGTGAGCGAATGAGTGAGTGAGAGAACGAGAGCCTGACTGACCTGGTGTATATAAGTACCGCTAATTCCTTACTCTGCATTTCCCCCTCGGATACTATTTAAATTAAAACTCTGTATCATGTACTTAGCGAACATGTCTTTAGTGGAAGCGTAGCGATTTTTCCTTGAAAGTTTTCGCGGTCACGGGCATCCGATACCCGTTGCACACCTCGCGTGAGATTGCGGATCCGCGGAAGTGTTGCGGGTACGATTCCCAGGCGACAGCTGCGACCCCCCCGGTAACACTGCCGCGATGCCGGGGAAAGAGAATTTAATCAACTTGCTCCGAGAAGACGAGGGAGTCGTACGAGCGCATCGACTTTTTACTGTACAGCGATATATCTATAGAGATTGTTCCCGAAGTGACTGTTGCTAAGATAGCTACCTACGAGAACCTACTTGACATAGTTGAATTCTGAAATACGTCTACCGTTACTACGTCTACGTCTCTACCTTTAGCCGCGCCCGGGGAGTCGGGGAACGTCGTATCGTCCACCCAAGGGCAAATAAAAAAAAAAAAAAAAAAAAGAAACGACGCCGAGGAAGTAGAGGCGGCGGCGACTGTAAACTATTCCTAGGTGCACTTTAATCGAAAACGTACACTCAAATCAAAATAATAGCTAGAAGGGTAAGATAGTTCGATGTAAGGCTCGGCAATAATTCTTATTAACGATACACGCAATACTTGCTTAAGGGTGGTTCGAACCTACCAAAGAAGCGAGGGTATCCCTATTGCTTGGTAATCTAATTGTTAAGCGACCGTCGACTTGACATCCCCGGGCGAGCAAGGGCCAGCTGCTATTGTCGTTAAAGTGGAACTTACTCACTAGGCTACCTTTTTAAGCGAATCATCGTTGGAGGACGATAGCAGCGTGTTCAGAGCATCTTCTTCTTCAGAGATAATCGAGCTTCCAGCCATACGCCAGCAGCGTTCCTTCTTGGCACGAGTGCATCCCCCTCGAACGATTCGCGATCCTCTTGTAAATACATACTTGATTCTTTGATAGTCCAAGAAATCATTGTTCGATCAACCGGTTCATACACTCTTATTTCCCGATGGGCGAAATTACCGCTCTCGTGCACGATACGTTCGTTTCGAGGGTGGTGGTATTTCGGATATAGGCATGTTAGCGTTGTTACCCTTGCTGGATGTCTTCCACAGTTGTTGCGGTTGCGCGCGATCGCCCACGAAGCCAAGTGGCGGTCACTATATGTATGTTTATCGAATATCCACGACCCAAATACAGTCACTTTGAGTTGGCTCTCCCCCGAAATCCGACGTATTAGAGCAGGATATTCGCCGCGAGGGAGAAACATACTCGCGATTGTTCACCGCTAGGAAATAAAGATGTTTCTCATCGAGATCTTTTCTTACTAGTACATGGCAGTGGCCCGCGACAAGTATGGCTCAAGATTCAACGAGACTTACTTTAGACGAGATCGCTCATCGAAATCAAAGTTCAACTCACAGTACGAAACCTCTGGATGCGAGAGACTTTTTATTCGCACTTGATAGAGCATCGGGGATGAGTCTGGATGGGAACACGAAGCGCTTCATCGAGGATTCCGATGAATCCGGTGATACGCCGATTGAATACTCGGTAATTAGAGCAATACGTTATTGCCGCTGTTCGCGCAGCAGAAGCACTTGGAGGTTTAATAAACGTCGATACCGAATGGAGTTCGAATTGCCTGTGGGTTTCGTTCGGAAAGTACTATACGAGATCCCTCTTCGCATCAGCTGCCATGAATATTCGCGTTAATTGCTAGAGAAGATGTGGAGAGGGATGGCGATTCGTAAGGGCTATCATTGTGAATCGCCTTAATAACAGAATACACATGCCACTACCAGAAGTATTAAGTATCCTCCGATCCTTTACCCCGACCTTTAAGATCAGCTTTTTAGGTTATTCGACGGGGACATCCGGCGACGCGGAGCGTCAGAACGAAGGGCGCGTACGATTCGCAGGAGGTGCGTTTACAACGATGCTTCGTATGTATATTCCTTTGCATTCACTGATGTAAATAAACTGAAAAGTTTCGACAAGATCATCCCTCAGACACGTTTACGAGAGATACCTTTTGCTTGATCAAATTGGTCAATTCGCCGATTGACTCTCGTTACCCTCGAGTTCTGGCAATTCATTCGAGCAAGGCCAGGTACCGGACCGACCGGAAAGAGTAATTGGCTCGACCCCGGTGTTATTAATCGATTATTCTAATGTAGATGTATGCCAACGAGATTTCAAGTTCATTAATGCCGATTGTGTGAGCTTGCGCCAATGTAACTCGACGGTTTACACAGTGATATTTCACGCGAGTGGTGATAGGTAAAGAGATTACGGGTATTGATAGCGGTAGGTAGGTTGGGGCACGCTTGGCCACACCTGCACAAACACGCCGCTACCAATTAAACGTTACGCAATTTCGTTTATCCCACGGGAGACTTGAACCACATTTGCCGCGACGCGATACGACACGAAGAGAGAAGCCCCTTCCAACTTCGGTAATCTATAATTGATAGAAGCATCGAAAATTCGACACTGCGCCCGCAAACTTTGACCGCGAGCGCCGACGTCTTCTATCAATACTTGATAGAATTTCAAAAAGACGAGGATTTCCTTCAACGAGGTACACCAGTGTCAAGGGAAATTTGCCGCCAGCCACTGCTTTCTTCCGAATTCTATCTATTATTTCGTGGAACATTGATCGGTGGATATTTTCGCGTCTGCTGGCGCAGAATTTTTGCGCGCGATTAATGCGTTCGTATCTCGACCGTGCGACGCCTACGAGAAGATATCGACTAATCAGTGCTCGTCGAAATCCAGCAGCGAAAATAATCGATTAGTGTTGTGAGTTGCGGAATTCATCCAAAGAGAGTTTGTGAAGCTACCATCAATATGCTTTCAAGCATTCTTTTGTACGTATATTACGTTCAATTGTGGTAAAGTACTTTTGATAGAGAGTTGCAGTGTGTTGCATTTATTCGATTGTTTCATTAGTGACGACCGAGTGTCGACAGAGCGGTTTCATTCGTCTAATTTATTCTAGAATTTCATTTGCGCTCGTCGTTGACGCGAGAGTCGTCAATATAGTGCCATCGAATGAACCAACACGCGCAGTTTGTTCGACACCCGAATGCAAAGAATTTGGTAAGTACCATCTTTCGAATTCCGGAAAATTACGAGAAACATTCTGATGACCTTGACATACAGCCAACGAGATAAAGCTCAATATGAACTCGTCCGTCGATCCTTGCACGGACTTTTACGAATACGCATGCGGAAACTGGCCGCAGCGTAATCCTTTGCCGCCAGGGAAAAACGTTTGGAAAGTTTTAATGATCGCTGAGCAAGAAAACAAGCGTAAAGTCGAAGGTGGGTTTCTTTTGTTTTCCCCGCGATCCACAATTACCACCATCCGCGAGAATTGATCGATTTGTCTTTTTGTGTAGACTTGTTAAGAACACCACCGCAGCCCGATGAAATCCCACCCGTGCGAACCGTAAAAGCCTGGTACCGAGCGTGTATCGACACAGGTAGCTTTCTTCCATTGAAATCGCGCGGCTGACCGAAACGTTCGACTTTTTAACGTAACCCCTGTTCAAACGTAGAGAGTATGGAGCAAAGAAATATGCAGCCAATTGTATCGATATTATCGGATATTGGAAATTGGCCCATAATTACGGGGAAGGAAAAATGGAACGAGACTCGGTACAAGTGGCAAATCGTCGACGACTATTATGCACGCTTACGCGCTGTTAATTGGTTTCACGAGGTCAGAGTGGCTACATATGGGAAAAATGCAACAGGCTTGAGTGTCGTGGTGAGATTTTTTACCCTCTCTCTCTCTCTCTCTTCAAAAAGTTTCTTTCATTGTTCGTGAAATTTTTTAGCTCGACCTACCGGATCTTCCTCCAGCCACATGGCTCTTAAATACAGAGATAGACGAGGCAAATGCTGACTTTGCCACAGAGTCTAGTAAGGCCGATATTCCAGGGGATAATAAGAAAATTAAGAAAGATGGAAAGTATTGGCAATTTGTCTCGAAAATTATTTTGGCAGTGGCGGAGGCCGCGAATCAAAATCTCTCGAGGGATAGACTGAACAGAGAGATAGAGGAACTACTCAATTTCCAGTGGAAATTGGGACAGGTGTAGTAGTAATCTCGTCTATGGGTTTCGCACAATTGGTCTTCGTTAACTAACCATTTCAAATATTCTTGTAGTTGACCTACGATTATGGTGATTACGTGAATATGACGATAGGGGAGTTCCAACAATGGTACAACGATATGCAACCTCTAACTGCAAATGCTAGGGTAAATCTACCACGCTTTCATCCAGTTTGAAAGACACTTTGATCCAGCCACTAACTCTACGATTATCCAGGTGAACTGGACCGAGAAAATAATTAGTCTATTCAAAGACGCCAAAGTTCATGTCGACGTTAATACGAACATGAAAGTAGTTGCGCCTGAGTACTTCCGCAAGCTCATTCCTCTTTTGGATTCTACACCGAGCAGAACTATTGGTATTAGTTCAAAGACCACAGAGTACTCTCTAAACGACCTTATATTTCATTTCCTTTATACCACTAATTTTTCCAGTCAATTACGTACATTGGAGTTTCGTCTCCAGTATGATCACAAAGACGACGAAAGAAATGAGAAATTTGTACGACAGGACAACGTCTGACGATGAAAATCCGGATGAACCAAGTCGGTACGTTGATTGAATCCTCTTCTTTATCCGTTTGACCAAGAAGCCAATATTAATATACCCGTTGGATCGCGATCCCTAACTGCTCCATTATTTGTATGACGTTAAATCGCGGATAGGATGCTCGCGCGATTCTCTACAATACGGGCCAGCTAAACGTTTGAAATTGCTAGCCGTATTACACGTGATTGCGCGGCTTTGGTATATATGCAACAATAAAGGAAATAGCTACTACAGCCTGGCTTATGAATGGGATCGCCGAATCAATGCTCCAATTTATATAGTAGAACCACATAGAGAATGCAAGCATACCATTTGCGAGTGCAATTTTACTTAAATAATTGCCCTACTATTGTACATATAATGCTACTTGGTCCTCATAGAGGAATGTTTCTGTTTTCGAGCGGTTCTATTGTGCTTAGCATACATACAGGTATACAGGAATGGAATCACTTCTCATATGATGCGGTTTATAGGTCCGAACAATGCATCGAGGAAGCGCAGATGAATGATATTATTGCGTTTGAGTATATAAGAAGGTACTTCTCGAATGAAACTTTGAGAATGGTAAGTGAAAGTAAGTGTTGTCGATGTTAAGATTATCCTGTTTAATGGGGTATATTCATTAGGTCTTGGATGCTATGGATGATATGGAGAAAGAGATTGAACTTCAAATCAACGCGTCGAATTGGGCAAATACTCAAATAAAGAATTGGGCATTAAAGAAACTGCGAACAATTAAGAGACACGTCGGATATCCGAGTTGGTATAATAATGAGACGATTATGAACAGCTACTTCCAAGGGGTAGAACTTTGACTTTACTATTTTACCTTTAATTTTATTCGTTATCAATAACACTATTATTCTCTAATACAGCTAAACGTAGGTTCAGAATACTTCGAAAATTCGTTGAACCTTCAAAAATATTATACGATTAAGAAGTTGAAAACTTTGCAGGAAGAAGATAATATAAAACGGTAGTTGGTATTTTAGGTTGAACATAATTTACATGCAGTTCTTTCAAACATCAATTTACATAGAAAATTTATTTCAGATGGATCATCGATCCATTGACTATTAATGCTTTTTACTTGAATGAAGATAATTCCATAAGTATGTTATGTAAACGCTTTCCTTTATGCAAATCTCATACCGTCTAATAGAAATAATATTCGTTCTTCGTTCATGATTTGTAGCTATTCCGGCAGCAAATCTACAGAAACCGTTCTTCACGTATACTCAACCAAAGTAAGTCTCCTAATTGTCAAAATTATAATCGTTGCTAATATGCAAACAAGTTCCATTTATTTTTAGTACAGTAAACTATGCACTCACCGGATTTCTTCTGGCACACGAGATGAACCACGGATTCGATACTCAGAGTTAGTTATGAATTGTTATACATTATATTTCGAAAAAGTAACGTAATACTAAAGCAAATATTATAGGACGGATTTACAATGAACACGGTCAAAAATTCACCTGGCCGACCGATATGGAAGAGGACTATGATAGTAGTATTAAATGTTTCATCGAACAAACTGACAATTTCACCCTCGATGGCAAACCAGATGGACCAAAAATCAAGGTTGTTTCGTAACATTCTAATCTAATTAACGACACTAGTAATAGGCAGATAAACGAATGAATTTTTAATTCAGGGATATGGTAATCAAACAATAGAGGAAACAATGTCAGATACTATGGGATTGCAAGCTTCATTAAAAGCTTATCAACGTAGGGAAAGAATAAATGGTGCATTGGAACCTGCATTATTCGGCTTGGATGAGTTTACGAATGATCAATTATTCTTTTTATCTTTCGCCAATGTGGGTATTCATGTGTTATCTGACTGCTGAATAAGTTACCCTCTTAAATATCTACCGTTGTTGTTACAGTTGTGGTGCGAAGTGATAGACCCCGAGTATCTACCTATATTGCCAATGTTCGATATGCACGGGACGGGTCGGATGAGAGCTATCAGCTCCCTTTCGAATAACCCAGAATTTGCGAAGGCCTTTGATTGCCCCCTTGGTTCACCAATGAATCCAAAACGGAAATGTAATACGTGGGATATGCCTGATCGGTATGGGTATTAGTAACTTCGGAAAACATAATAAAGAGAATTCTAGTGTGTTAACATTACAACAAATGTTACTGTAGCTCGACCGATCAAGCCTCGGAGATCCAACAGAACCATTACAGAGCTTATCGGGTGTAGGAGTGCTGCTTGACTCAGGAGCACATGTACCATAATGTGTTGGCCTCTGTTGTACCAACAGATGTTGCAACCAGTAGTACCATCCCTTAATAAAACGCTGGGTTGTGGGTTGAAGTATGTATAGAGCTTCCTACGTGTCGCTCTATTTGTTTAATCTGACTTTCCATTTGTATTCTTTCGCGTCATTCATTCCCTTCCTACCTTTTTCTTTTCTGGCGAAAGAAATCTTATTGACGATTATCGGCAAAAGTTATCAGACACAGTCTTACAACATCAGAACTTTTAATCACACGTCTAACGAGATATAACACAAAAGGGCACTAATTGAACTAGGAACTTTGTCCCGTTAATCACATTTTCTCTTAGATTTTCATAGTAGCGATAAATTCAATGGTTGCACCAGAACTTTGAAGGTTTGCGTTGCAATGAAACAGTTGAAAGCAACCCTGAGCAAGCCATATATTTTCTCATAGAACGACCGTTCTCGCTGACTACAGCTTCCGTAATTGAGCTGTTCCTGGTATGAACGAAATTCGATCTATGAACTCACCACTTTAGTCCGGTGTATATACACTACGCTTCTCTCTTGAAGTAAGACGTTCTTTACCTTTACGGCAAAGTCCCATACTCACCCTTTGCGAGCACAACTATTTCCACTCGAGAAACAATTCTATACAGCGATATCAGGGCAAATACCCTGGAGCATCTTCAGCAACTGATTAAAACCCCATACGTGTTCGGCAAGTATGAGACCCTGAAAAACCTTTTGGAAAACCCAGAGATATTTCTTTTGGCAAACAAGAGCGTCTTTTTTTTCTGGGACAAAAGTAGCTGATTCATTAGGACCGCTTGTCTTTAGTCGGACACATCAGTCTTGTGGCTTCTAATGAACCTTTACCACTGACTGCTTCTTCGAGCGTGACAATTTCTTTGCACGAAATCGACCTCGTACTCCCTTGGGGCATTGTTTTCCGCTCGCAGAAGATCATGCAGTCACTCGTGTGGATCGATATGTACACACATATGTACCACTCTTCTCGTGGATGCGTGATCCGTCGCACGTGAAATTCGAGGATGTGCCGGACGGTTTCATCGCAGAACATTACATATCTCAAAAAAACATTCAAAATGCAAAGGGCCAAGTAGAAACTATAACGTGATTTATATACAATACAGAAATTGATTATAAGTGATATACAAAAAATATGACCCCTCCCCTGTGGCAATAAAACATGGTTAAATTAATCTGGGGATATCATTAGTTTCCGAAATCCGATTAAACAAAGTATATCATTTTATTTATTTACAATACAAAAAATTCATTTTTCTTTATCAATAATGAATTTCAATCGCTCGCTCATTGCAAAGTGATATCTTATATCACTATTCATATTTTTTGTATAAACCAATATCCATGAACACCTGATATGCTGTCGTATAACTGGCGTTCCGGCCCGGCATCTCATCAAATTTCACGAATTTTTCTTCTACTTGGCCCGAGACAAGACCTTGTCTCTTGATATACCAAATGTATACCGAATACCGAATTATATACACGTATGTACTTATACATAGACCGGCAGTAACGCGAGGAGCTAACATTATCCTCGCGTATCGTGCAATTTGCACGATGCCCGCGAGCGCGATTCTTCCTGTTGAACGCAACAGATCCACGTATGTACTTGACCATTGGATTCCCAACCACGGAATGGTCCTTGAGATAGTAGAGCAATCTTCTTTTACGTAATCTGAGTAGCAGTGGGGAGAGACCATTCGGAAAATACATTGATGATTTCATATGCCGCATACGATATCTGATGCATGAATTGCGTGTCGCAAGAGGACCGTGGTCTTTGAAATCGTTTGATGTCCAGATATGCGGGGCCAGTCATGGGTACTTTCAAGGGAATACTTTTATTTTCTACTTCACATCTCGAATGTTCCCGTTTACATTTTTTCCAGAATATCGAATATAGTGCAAGAAAATATTCAGGTCCAATATACAGGTAGACGAGATATAAAACTAATGTAAGAGGTATAACTATACCCGAGGATTTTGCTCGTAGCGTACACGATGCTAGTGGGCCTCAAGTGCCTAAACTTTAATCGCTTTCCCTCGGCTTCCTGACGAAATGCTCTCGTGTTGACTTCGTTTTGCCTCCTCCGCAGAAGCTTACCAACTGCGTTTAACAGTGCATTGCACGTCTTGCGAGATAGTTGACCTCAATTAGATGCCCTTTGCTCGGAATCGGAATATTGAATCAGGATCTCTATATAAATAATCAAGCAAGATCTACACGCTGCTATTGGTATACATCCATAGAATCGGCATCGCTTAGATTCTCTTCGCTTTTGAATAAATCCCAAGACACATCACACTCGGAAGTACGAAATTAATGAGGAAGTACTGAAATTAATATTAAGTATCTATTGCGACAGTAATTGGGGAAGGGGAGAGAGATCATAGTGTAAGTTGGCGAGGGGAAGGGTGATATAACCTGTGGCTCACCAGGTGATAGAGATACTAGATTGGGAGTCGGGTGGGGTTGCTTGTACTCCGTGGGAGTCCCGTTGGGATCAAAAATCCAAAGTGTTGGATCAAAGTTTTACCGCAGAACCTCACGTCTGTCATACATCACCATGGAAGGGTCGATCCTCGCAATTCCCAGACCTTCATATCAGCGAAAAAAGTGAGTGGAAAAATCACAGGACGAATCTTCCCGACGAACAACTTCTAATACTGACTCCCCATCTGATATAATAGCGAGGTGAAACGAAATCAATGAAAGAATCATTATCAGAAAAAGCCGAAGAGGGATTGAAGAAAAGCCTCCTCAATCAACAGTTTAATGTATTGAACGTTGACCGGGCTGCCTTTCTTTCCCTGTATTTCTGTGACATAAAGGGGAGGGGTAGTAAAATGTGGTTCGACCGATCTTTCTGTTCCCTTTGCATTTTGAGCAGTCCTCTATTTGTTGGTCTCTTCACGTTTTGGACTCCTCCTTGGGGCCCTTTGTCTCAGAGGAGATTAAACTCTTGCTACATTTTACCGGGTACCAATTTCAGCCCCTTCTAACTAACAGAAACGAATTGGTGTGGATTCGCGGCAATGGAACCACTGTACTGTTAAGAACAACCTAATAGCCAGTAGAGAAGACTCGAGTCGTAGTTCAGTGTTAACGCGAGATGCATTAGAAGTAGGACGAGAGATCGACTCTTATCGTGATTTCTCCTGATTTTCATTTAGGGAGTTCCTTGGGGGTGTGCGCCTAGCGTGAAATGGCACGTGGAACCGAGTTTGCCGAAGGTAAAGCTTCGAGGATGAGTGACAGGCATTACTCGCCCCTGTCTCCCGTTGCCTCGAACCTCGCTTTCAAGGAAATCATTAACCAGTCTAAATCTGACTTTAATAATACTTTAATCAAAGGAGACGGGTGATCCGGCTGACTTAAATCAGAATGATTTATAACTGAGATTTATAGCTGCACGTCCCCTCCATCGGATGATCCGCTTCTGCTTATAAAGCTACGCGATACGGTGAAATTGCACTCGTAAATAAGCCGCAGGCTTCTCACGAGCTCGAGGATGAAAAGAAGCACCGGACAGAAACAAAAGAGAAAGTATTACGGGAAGAATAGAGAGAATCTTCACCCAACTGGTTGGTAGGTTTCACTGGTAGGTCGTCCGACGCATCATGCTATGAGTGTCTCGTTTACTCGGGTCATTTGCCAGGGTAGTGCTTTGTCGCAAAGTCCAACCCAAAAGGTCGAGCGTCGAGGGTGTAGGTAGTTGGCTCAATGCAGGCCTCCTGAGATTCGATTCTCACGTACACGCAAGCCCCACGACTTCTGCAAACTGTGTATGCTGGAACCATCGCCGTCGGTCGCAAAGTTGATAGCGTATCGCACAACTTGAACGATGTTTTACTCTGTGTCGACTTTCAAGGATTATCGATCGGTAGGAACCTGGGACTAAACGAGCTCGTGCACCGTCGACTCGTTCAGCTGGTGTCCGTCAAGTTGTAAACTCACGGCTGACAGGCCAGTTTCCTGCGCCATCATGGAACTAATGGCAATAGAAGGAGGACAATAGGGAGAAAGATGGAGTGAGACATACAGGAAGTTTAACAAAACAGAAACACCACCTTCGCTTGTTTTATTATAAAATAATGTTGGTCGAAAGATACAATTTACTTTTGAGAGGGGCGAAAAAGAGCCTTTCCTGCGGAAGAAATAATGAAGCGCATGTTCGGAGCAGCCAGTGGTTTCAATGGCCCTTCTCCCCGGTAGCGGCGATTGGTCTCGAGAGCATAGCACGGTGTTTCTTGTAGCAGGAACGAAAGAAAAAGAGTGGAGAGAGTGTGGTTCGACTGTGCGGTGCCATGCAAATTCTGAACGATTCACGCACTTGAGAATTAAAATCGCGAGTGCAGTCTCTCACGGAGTATATGGACTTGGCAGACTAATCGGAATTGATGTCCGTATGGTCCTCCAAGCCGTGCTGAGTTCGATGGCTTTCCTCGATTCCATTTGGACAGGCCGTCAAGCTGACGGTTGTCTCTTGTTCCTTGATCGGCAGAGAAGCCCTTATATCGTTGCCAAGGATCGACAGTTGTACCACGCTACGCTGACCACGTCTGGAATCTCCCAAGTATCTTCTCGAACTTATCATCGAGAAGCTTTGTCCTCGTCCGCGAGAACTCAAATCAGAAGACCGTCGGTGTCGTCTTTGTATCCTCCTCGGCATGCAGCCTAGCAAGTATCTGGATCATTAACGCAACAATTACCAAGTTTTGAGACTTCTGAAACTGAATATAACGCTATCGAAATCCAGATGCCGAAACCGAAATATGATATAGCGCTCGGTATAAATCGATATCAGTCAGTGTTCGATGAAAATGAAAGGGACGAATCAGAATTTCGCGTCGCGGTGCAAAAGCGTCGAATGATTTACTGGATGCGTCTCGAACGAACGTGAACCGTGCGCGATATCGATTATCCATTAGTTCATGACTTTCTTCTGGTTTGGGCTGGTCGCAAAAATTTATGGAAATTAGTGGCTCTCTGCTGCCAGGTGTCAGATCCCTGCCAACCGCTTTTTCCCCGTTGCACTCTCCAAACTTTCGCTCGATTTTTATTACCTTTGTACTGGAACAAATTCCATTCCAGCGATTCTAGTAGTTTATCTGCTCTCTCTGATTTATCGGTGGGCCCTTTAATACTCGGGACTAGCCGTATGAATAATGGTGGCAGAACTCTCAATTTCCTTTTTTGCAAGATTCAAAAATGGCTGTTTACGTTAAGCGGAGGGTATACAATCGAGTTAATTAAGGAGGAAGGTAATGAGTGGAACAAGGGTAGTGTACCAGAACAGAGAGAAAATCACCGTCGGAGGTTTCACCAGCCAACGAGCTCTCAGAAACAATTTCGTAATCCTATTTAAAGTGACTGACTGTCTAATTACCTGTCGAAGTATTTCCTGAAGGTTCCGCTTACGCAGTAGAGGGCGATCGGATTAATACAGCTGTTGGTGAAGGCGAGACAGAAGCTAAGTATGCGGAAGTAGTGCCAAAACGCGTTGTAGTCCTGTTGTGCAGTTGGATGAATGTAGAACCACAACATGAACACGTGTTGCGGAAAGAAACACACTGCAAATACTATGACGAATGCCATCACCATCTTCGCCACCTTTTTCCGGGCCTTGATTTGTTTCGCCTGTAATACGAATTACGAGAGTAAATTACCGTGAGCGTGCACGGAGTGTAGATAAAGTTGGTTCAACAAGTTCACTTTTTCCGGTCAGTAACAAATGGCGGTCTCGTTACTTACTTGGCCCTGCATTTCGCCGGGTATGTTTCTGGTGCTGCGCATGAGATGCCGGGCCATCAACATGTAGAAGACAGCGATGATGCTGAGCGGGACGGCGTAGTATATGAAGAAGCGGCATATCAGGATGATCTTTGGGTAATTTGGTCCGAACTCGTCGGGAAACGGGTAGCAAGCCTTCGAAGAAGTACCAAGCATAAACAGCGTGAAGGAGGACAGAGAAATAGGGGAGGATAAGGTAAGAACGGGACGATCCTGCCGGAGTGGCTCAATAAGAAACGATAAGCTATCGGACGATTAGAGAGATAAGCAAATGGTATACCGTTAAGAACGAAATGAGTACCCTGGTTTTAATAGGATGAACTTACGCGAAAGCTCACGTCTCGATTCACTCGGAAGGCTCTGATGTAGGAGAAGGAAGCAGGGATCGCGCACACGATGGCTAATAGCCAAATCAGACCTGCTACCACTGCGGTGAACCTTGTCGCCCGTCTTCCGCTACCTTAAACAATACACCATCGCACTGTCAACAGTATATCAGGCTTACGTAGCCTCTTCCGGTTAAATTAACAACTGTTATTGATATACATGTATCAAGCATAGAATATATATAGAAACTGTAGCTCTATAAATTATACTTGTGGTTCGAGCGCGACAGCAACGTGGCGTCTGTGCACCCGAGTCACAGCTGATAACCTACTATCTCTACTGACGGTCGCGACATAAGCCCGAAATCCGACAGCAGTGGAAATTTAGATGTGTACCCGTGACGTGAAGCTTCCTCATAGGGTCGACGATGGCGAAAAAGCGGTCCGCGGAGAGGGCTGTTAAAGTAAAGACCGAGACCCCGATAGAGATGTCCTTCGCACACTCGGAAACCTTACAGAGCAAGAGGCCAAAGGGCCAGGAGTCCAGAATGTAGACGGTGAAGGTGAAGGGCACACAGGTCACGATGACCTAAATTGAGAAATAAGCAAAGCAGAACCCTCTTCTATCCATCCCTCATCCAGCTTCCATTATTTCTCTGTATACATTTACGAGAGACACTTGCCAATAAATCGCCAAGCGCCAGGGAGAGGACGTAAGTGTTCGGCACGTTCCTCATGTTACTATGGCGCAGTATCGTCAGGGCCAGTACACCATTTCCGGTGAGTCCTATTATGAGAATCAAGAGAAAGACCACCGGTACTATGTAAGTTTCGGGTCTATCTCGATACGGAGTGTACTCCTCTTCTTCGTCGTCGGCTTCTTCGGTGACAGACTGATCGATCATGCCGTAGACACTGCCTACGCTAGCATAGTGAGTGGTAGTGAGTGCCATGCCGGTGGTCATCCTCAGAATCGAGGAGGACGCGGCATTTGACCAGGGAGTGGAGGGTGTAGCCGCGAGCGAGGCACTCGTCGCGTAAGCCTTCAACATGTTTTTCGGAGGGCTCAGACCCCGCTGATGGTTTTCCTTCCGAGTGGCCGAGGGTTCTCACATCTTGATCCGCCAAACGCACCGCATCTTCGCTAGGATTCGGGCGAAGCTCGCTGCGAAATCGAAAAGAAATTTCTATTATCGCGAACCTCGTAGGGATAAAACGCTGACTTAGGGGACCGATGATCCGTGAAATTAACGTAAATTGAACGACAGTCGAGGAATTTCGACGAATCGGCGCGTGAATTAATCGAAATACCCACTGTATGGCTGGTTATCGTCAATACCTTTTTCTAAAGGATTCGCATTTGCGCTGAGGAGATTCCACGGAAAACGGTATAAAAGAGTTTCCGATTGGGGAATATTTCTCAAGCGACGGAAATACTGCTCTCTGGGTGAATTTGTCAGGTTTATACTACTGGAGAGGCGAGACAGTTCGCGCACGGCCCGATAATGCGTAAAGTATTGGCAATAAATTCGCGGGTCGTGCCGTGGCATTTCCTTTCGTGCGGTTAACCCCTCGCATCGAGGACAGTGCACGTGACCTCGTTAAAGGCCTTGAGAATTTTCATCGCATTTCTTTTACCGTTGCTCCCTCGACATTTTCCTCGAGGTGTTTTTAGAAAGAAAACTCGCTTGAGTTTAGTTGATGTTCGTAAAATCAGGCTGCTCTGGCAGGAAAATTATATGGTCTTGGCGTCAATGAAATATTCTTCATTATTTAGCTCGCGCGCGTAACAAGGGAGATTCGATATCGTTCGCTAAGGGCCTTGGTCGGTTCCTCAGTTTAAAAATTTATCGGAAGAGCTCGAATCTCGGTCTGGACTTTTATTTTTCGGCGTTAAAAATCTCGGAAAATTTACATAATCTCAAGCGAAGTTCCGAGGGTGAGACGCAAATACAGTATATAGGGCGTCTTGTAATGAAATTAAAATCTCCCGAGATAAAAGGGTTGCTGGATGCTTGTTTAAAGCAGCTGGCCTCATTACTAATGATCCCGTTTGGACGGATCTTCCGTAGCCCATCTCGTTACAGGGTTAACGTCAGGGGAGCAATATCTCTGTAGCGGTGTTTCCTGCGAAACTTTGAACCCTCGAATTCTTTTCTCGAGTGCACAATGTGACGCGCGATACAAACTTCGCGTCGCATTAGAGACGCGATACGAGAGATAACGTTACCGCGTTCACGAAATTCCAGCTTCGAAGGAAAAATCAACCCGAAAGAGGCAACTCTTTTCAGGGATTTTCTCACAAAAGAGACATTACGAGTAGCTTCACATTTTCCGAAGCTTGCAAACTAAATATTCAAAGCAGTCATAGGCAAACAACACGACACTCACGGTGCAAATGAGAAATTCTAACATGCAATCCGTCGCAAATTCATCCTGGCAAAATGTGAAATATTGTAATTGAGTTTAAAATTCATGCCTCCGGCAGTAGGTTAGTATCTTGGGATTTCACGGCTTTCTCTACGAACTGCAAATGAATACTTCTTTAAAACTAAATCCCGCAACTCGGAGGATATACATATATAATAACTCGACAATTTTTCCGCCGAAAAACGAATCTTCTCTGCAAAAGTCGAGCTAGAAGTTGCGCGGGTTTCGTTCTAGCCACGTGTATTTGGTTTTCCCGCGGGACAGAAATGTACTGCCACTCTCGTTTTTGGAACATCAACTGCTTTACAGCCGAATTCCCGCTAACATGTTTATAGCCGCGCATAACACTCTCGCTGAGAAGACTCTGAGTCTTTCGGTCTCGGAAGAAGAGAAGAGCAGTCCATAAATTTCTTTATAACTCAATTTCAATCATCCGTGAACTAGCTGCTAATCAGACTGCTGTCCAGACTGGAAGGATTCATTGGAAGGTCAGGAGATCATCGTTACCGAAGAAGGATAGCATCCGGAAGAAGCAAGTTGTGGGCCTCGTAAATCGAGCATGAAGACGTTTAATGGCGGTAAATAAGCCCGTCTACGATGGGATTCGATGGGATTAGCTGGATGCCAGAAAAGATACATATGCATGCACTACGTTCGAAGACAGAGTCATTAGATTCATTAAGTCTGAACTATCAGCTGATCTCAATTTCCATGAAGGAAACGAGCCATCACGCGATGAAATTCCTCTGAAACGGGTAACACAGCATGAATTATGCTGATCGAATGTGAAATTTCACCTCCGTTTGAAATTCTCCCACGACAACAAGTTTTTCACTTGTCGCCCTGTTACGTACGGATCGCTTTTAGAATCGATGTCGGTCTTCTGTCTAACTCAAACGATGTAACAAGGGTCACTTCGATACGGGTTGTGTAACAATAGGGCAAGTTTTAAACTGATTTCACAACAGTTTCAGCCATTGAATGACGTTGTCTTAATTAGCTGGGATCATTTGATATGCGGGAAGCACTATTCAGCGGGTGCTCCGATGATCCATACAATATATGCGGTGGTTGATCTATTTTGCATATGAGAGAATGCAGCACAAAGCTCGTATGACAGCATTATTGTGTACATGCGATAACTTTTTTCAAATATACATTTAGGTCATTGTCTCCAACATAAAGCTGAAATATAGCCAACCCCACAGTTTTCCAATTCCTTCGATGTTCGCTGCCAGATATACCATGAAATGTGTATGCTGAATATTATTATCAGTAAATGGTATTTTCCCTGAGAGAAAGGCCGCCTCGGCATAAAACACATCTGAGACGTTGTGTACAGAGATTTCCATATCGTAAATGGTAAAGGGTAAATAATAATTCGCGATCAATAATCGCGAGAAATCCTTAAGGCACGGTGGATCATAAAATTTCCTGATTTTCAAAATTAAAGCAGTAAGGAACACCTGGTGACGCCGTAAATATTTCTAATTAATATTAACGATCGCTTTGCTCCAGCCAACTTGTTCCGTTGTCGCCCTTGCACCTCTCGCTAGGCGAGGCGCAAATCGAATGAGAAGGGGACAATTGATGTCAGGACAACGGCGAACAATTGAGCGCGTATTTCCGAGAGAGAGGCAGAATCGTTAGAACGTCCCCGATAAAATAAAGAATCTAGAAGGCTTGTTTTCAACATTAACTAGAAGAAAAATGGCTATCTTAGTATCTCAGTCCCAACGGAGTTACCGAGATCTCGGTCAACCTTGTAAAGATTTTCCCTACCTCGAGAAATCGAGTCTGCACTTTTCCCTCTTTAAAGAAATCACACCGTCTAACTAGAATGCTGAGAAAATAATCAAGTCTGATGAACACGTGGTTTCATCGGATCGTTACTTCGGACCCTTCGTACTTTTCGAATGGTAATTGATTCCTTCCTGAAACTTACCCATAAGCTCGAACAGCTTCGATCGTCTCTGATTTCGTCTAGTTATCTATGAATGAAAAAGTACTCAGTGCCCGGAGACAGCAAAAAGCACAAATATGAGGAGAGTAAATCTCATTACTCTTATTTAAGGAAAACTACTTATGGCGGTTGCTGACTTTGCGACTATATAATGTTCTCAGCAATTGAATTCACAAGTGCATAACCATCCTGCTAGGAGAGAATTTCTAAAGTGCTCCCATCCTCACTCGGCTCAAAGAGTCTTTAGCATCAATAGCACATGAGGGACGAATATCATTCACGTGGCTCCACAGGGAGATTGCAGATGAAAGAAGATGCAGCAAGAGCAACAGACGGAAATTACTTCTGCAAGTGTTCTACTTTTTTCTGGAATGGTCATTTGACCTATCATTTGTCTTTTCTTTATTGGGAACTTTGTCAATATGTACTTTCTGAGTCTGACCGATATCGACGTATACCACTTGAATCCTGCTTGGTCTAGCTCCCACTGACTGAATGCCTTGAAATCCGGACGCATTGTGCAGCTTGGTTATTGCTGCATCGGGTACATCGACAAACATTCGCGTAGCCATATCCAATGGCATCGTATAGCCAATCGCTTTTTCCTACAAAACTGTGTTACGATATTGGAAACTCTATCTCGAGGTTTTTTTTAACTCTTTTCCCTGCGACTGTGGAAGATTCGCAATTGTCGTAGCTTATAAAAATATCCAAGATCATTTAGAAAACGATTCTATTTGTATGTGAGTTATTACATCGTAAAACGGGTAAAACGTCGACAGGTTCGCTAACTAACGGAAAAGAATTAATTGCTTATTCTTAAATCGACTATTTTCTTGCATACCATCTCTTGTACTCGGACCTCGTTTCCCGGAAGGCACTGAGGTATTTCTCTCACGCTTGCATACATTATGAGTTAATCTAGAGCAGAGCTCTCAAGCGGTTAAGCGATTTGATTAAGGATATCGCGCTACTAATGAGAGGCGAGACGATGGCTGCGCGCACTTCTACTCATAGGAAAGAAGCAGCGATGGTAATGCGAAGGTACGGAAAGAAAGACCCATCGCGGAAAAAAGAACAGTTTTAATGATTACACCATGCCATCGTGGTCTCTCGAACTAAGCCACCTCGACGGAACATCCGCTACGAATCACCACCGTAAAAATATCGAGCGCGCAAACCTCTGGCAGTTCCATCGCCATTGACTCGAGGGTGCGAAAGTAAACGTCGAGTGGGTGGCTCGTAAACTTGAGAAAGCACCCGTTCCTGACCGTAGCACCGCTCCCATGCCTCTATCCTGATCCTAGTGTATCCTACCCTCACCAAGGATGCAATGCTGTTAGTTGATCTGCTGCTCATCGGATTGCCAATCATCGACACTAATTTTCTTTCAGTACTGATTCTAATTGTATATGCAAGTGATCCTATTCGGGCGAGGTTAAGATCTAATTAAATTTCCATGTTTATTGCTAGAGCGTGGGAGCTTGAAACATGAAATTTGTTGGACTTTGTATCTTATTCACGCAGTACAATTAATTTTGAATCGTGACTTCCATGGTGCACGGTTTCCCGAGTCTCAATTATTTCGAGTTTATGAAGTGTAGTTCGTACAACGGGATTTACTAGGATCGAGGTAACAGGACTGAGAGGGGAACACAATTCAAGTTAATGACGAACCGCGCCCGCAATCGCATCCCCCGATCGTTCGCCCTCGAACCATGAATGTCAGCGTTCGTTTTCGAGCACTGCCACCTAACCGAAGACTTTGTTAGAGACTTGGAAATAAAATAGCGTCACGACAGTCACAGAAATCCACAGTAAACCGGGCGACAGAGTTCGAAATACCGCTGGATTCTATACCTTTCATCTTACGCGCTCTCGCTTTTTATGTGGATGCTTTGATTAAGCGTCCTTTATGCATTTGCCAACGCGGGCTTGGTGCACCTCGATACAGAGTTCCGTTCACTCGAAGTGCGGGCAAAAAGGCTTTAATATTTCAGTGAGTAAGAGTAAGTGCAAATTCCCGAGGTGTTCGCGAGAATTTTACGGTCTGGATTAGAGTCTTTGCGAGGACTTATTCACTGGTCGACTGTTGCTCGACACTGTTGATGGAAGAATAGAGAAGAAGGGAGTGAGGCAGGGAAGGTTTCTCGGTACCAATTCATCAAAAGTTTCCTTATGCAACGTAAGGCTATCGCTCAAGTGTCGCGAGGTAGTTCAAAGTAATGGGAAAGAATTTTTCTCACGTTTATTCGCGAAGTTACTTGGTTGTCCAAAGTCCTCGCACTATATGGGGCGCTTCGAGGATCTTCGACATTGCTTTACTCTCTGTTCTGTCCAAGGAAATATAGTGCCACGTCTGCTGGTTAATCTTCCATTAGATCAGACCTCGCAAGATCCATCGTCCGTATTATTCTCGGAATTCGGTAACATTTTTGCACGACTCTGTGGTGAATAGACGAGGTTGGAGGGTGGATATAGATCTCTAACTATCTATTGACTTCATTATTCCAATCCATTGCACTTAAGTCGAGGGGTCGAAAGTTATTGAGCTTGAAACTGGCAGCGCATCAACTAACTAGAAGACCAAGATATTGCGAAACTCGCCGCAGAACAGGAAACTATTTCCTTCTGGTATCCCTAGATGGTTCCTCCAATTTTACGAATCAGTCTCGATCCAAACGGCTTCCCGAACAAATGATCCGAAGGTGGATTATTCCTCCTGGTGACCGCGGTTATGTAGGGCACGAAAAAAGAAGCACCGGCTAAAATATACTTAACTTGGCGGCACATGGCAGACGCCTAAGTAAACACGTTCGAATAATGGATTCACGGATGAAGATTTGTGGGTGCCAGCGCGAAGGGAATGTAGATTATGTCATGGTAAAGTAAATGGAAGAGCCAGTCAGTGATGCCTCGAGCGTGCGACACAAAGAACCAAATTTCCCTGAGATACCGAACACCAGTGCGGAGATTCCGCACCATTCCAGCCGCGAATGCTGACAATGTCTGGATTGCGTCCCAAAGGAGCCGCATCTAACCGCTTGAGCTTCATTACCCTGAAATCGATAGTGCTCTGGTTGCATTAACCAAAGATTACCTGGTAGCATCGCGTGAATCGCACCGCAATTCTCATTGAAACATAAACTCTATGCCCTACTGCGTAGGGGACGGTATTATCCTAAAAGATAATAGCCTTGTCGACAGAGAAAAAAAAGGTTCATCGGTGGAGAACTGGTAATGGGCCAAAATCGCACATACTAATTTCCTAAGCCATAATCATTACTTTTGACCCAATTACGGGTGCGTGGATTTCTGCCAGGTAGTTTTGCGGCCAGCGGAATGTAGAATGATTGCAGTTTAACGGATGAAAAGAGGAAAACGTGGGATCTTGCTATTGAGTCGAGGTCGGAAATTGACTGTAGTCGTTGAAAGTTCAAAGGTGTGCCCACGCGTGGCTCACAGCTGAGCTATCTCACGGGGTGTTACAGTGGGTAATTATCAAACCGAGAGACAAAAGAGGGTAATTTTCGTTCCACTTTCCGCGAAGAAACAGGGACCATCTAGAGAATTACCACAGAGAAAGTGTACCAGGTTACTCTATCACAATCATCCCATGCGGTTCGCGGTAATGAACGCGAGATTAGATTATTTTTTAAACCAATTTCGCGACAGCTAGTTACTCAGAATTATATTACGAGATGGAAGGGGTAACCAATCTTGTTATATTTTAAACAGATTATTCGGTGAGAGGAGTGAACTAGTGGCCCATTCTCTTCATGGGAATATCGGAACGATTGTGCGTCGGGACGTTTATCAGGCTCGTTATGTGGCTAGACATCGATTCGCATTGGCATGCGCGAATTAATTACAATAATGAGAACATCGACTGGCAGGCCGATGATTTGTGCTCGATTAATCGCTCCATCGCTCCATTCAGCAGGTGACATTTTCGCTGGGCTACTTCAGCTATCTAATCTCACGCCTGAGAAACTCTTCAAGACGAAAAAAACTTGTCAGAGTTCGAAGAAAAAGTTGTCTTGCAATTTTGCAGTTCGAACATCGCATACTTGGAAGCTACGCTCTCGAGGGTGCATATCAGAGAGCAATAAGTTTCGGAAGTAACTGGTGCATGGCACGTAACGCGACAATGTTCTAAACGGAATTTGGTATGCGTTACCGGCTGCCTGGGATTTCTGGTTGCACGAATCCCATGTTGCGAACATTCGTATACCAGACTATCCCAGTTAAACTATTAAATTCAGCAAATTCTGGCGTTCCTAAATTACTCGAAGCCTGAAGGTGACTAATTTAAGCCGTTAACCGTGTTTTTCATGAGTTTTTTAGCAGTAGGAATGATGCGCGTTGAATGCCACGTATTTCTCCACAGAATCCTCTTGGGTTTTGCGAGTCGCACCAGTTGGAAGTATAAAATCTGAACGCTCGAACCGAGCAGGCAGAGAGAGAAAAAACGATTACAGTCTGAATCCAATATTTGCCTCTGAATTATTCCGTTCTCCCGATGGACGCTAAACATCCGGATTTTTAACGCGGACTGTATTGCTCGAGACGATTACTACGGCGTCTGCTACAATTCAGCATGATAGAGAAATAATTTCTCTGGGTAGATCGATCTGAGCGCGCGTCATTTGCATAGAAATCGGTGTAACGTGATATCACCGTAGGATGGTTTTTTTGTCTACTCCTTTGAACCTGTACTATCCATTACTCATCAAAATTGCTAAGGTGCACGCGATAAATAATGGTAAACGGTATCCATTAGTATCTGTTGAAGAAGCAGAGTAGAACGTGACTGCAAAGATAGTTCTACGCGGCGACAATTGCGATAACAAAAAAAGGATTAGCCCCTGGAGGCGCTCTCTCTCTTGGGCTTCTTGGTCTGCTTCCGGAATTGTTAGGAAAAGGACTTTCTCCTTTCGCCCCTTTTTCTTCACGTAGAATATTGAGCGTTCAAGCAACAACCCTTTGTCTCCGGGTGCGAAATTAATTTGCGTAATTGCTGGCGTGCCTTTCTAAAGGGTTGGGATTCCGATTGGTTTACTAAGCGTATTGCCAAATATGTCTGCCCCGTCATGGACGAGCTTCCGATACAGCCTGCCTGCTCTTGGAGCACTCAATTCCTCTGCACTAACTGTTAAGGTAGAGGGTTGTTCCTGTGGGTGAATTGACTATGACCAGGATAATGGTGATAATTGAATTGCGGAAGTCGGAAGCAGAGGGTGTCGAGGGTAGATTAGAATCCTGTCCACCAACACGTTACCCCTGTCCCGAAAATAAAGACCGACATTCGATGACTCTCCTGGGTACTTTCTGTTCCCACTAATTTCTGAATCCGTCGGCCGGGGAGCAATCGTGTTCTGGAAGAATCGATCAAAGGAACTTCCAATCCCCTGGCTAATTGCATTCCACTACGTCCTGGAGACCGATCGCGGTGTAGCAACCAGGAATTAATAACAAGAGAACGTTGAGAGGTTGTCGTCTACGTGGATTACAAGAATCGTAACGCAGACGTATTAAGTGAAACTATATTGCTATCGACAGACCGAGAGAATCTCTGCGAGTAGTTAAAACAAATCCTATTAAATAATTTCCTTCGCACGGTAGAAATTCGTTTCTTCTCTTCGAATAAATCTTCCCCTCGACCTACGCGTCTTATAACTATTCCTATAACGCATCGTACTAATATTCCTTTCTGCATTGGAGAATAGTGAAACCCGGTCCCGTGCTGAATAATTCAACCCATCAAGTCACGTCGCCGAGTATCGCGTTTTTTCAAATTAGTATTCCTTGGAAAGCCAATATTGAGAATAGACACCGCGATGGGTTCGTCGCGAAGTTTGTGGAACAGGTGGTTTGTGTTGCACCTGCCTTTTTGACTGGATAATGAGAGACCGAAGTACAACAAAAACAGATGCCAACTGTAAAAACGCCATCAGGGCTTTGAGCATTGTTAATTTCACTAGTTAAGCTCAAGTATAGAGAAAAGTCTCTAAATCAGCCAGAAATTCGTGAGACGAGGACGAGCGCTGCTCCTCTTTATTATTCTCCGCGACAGCCCTCTAAACCGGTCTAGATCAGATTGAGATTTATCGCGGACAAGGCAGTTCATCTTCCTTTATGACTCGCTTCAAATTCTCTTTCCACGATGTCGACACTTCTTACGCATCTCGGGGAGCAACAAACTTACTTAACACCCTCGCGGACAAAACAACTGGATATAACTGATATAAGCACACCCGTCTAAATAAATTGGACAAGCTTGGCAGTCTTTGGGGACTGAGGGGAGGATGAGGTTGTTAGGCAAAAAAATTTCTTCAGTTTCCGTGAAATCCGGTTAATAGGGACCTGCGGAGATACAGTTGTTTTTCGAGCTACGGCACAATCCTTAATGAAGATAAACACGTACACTGGTACGAATGACAAAGGAGCCACGTGGATCTCGTTTCTCCCTTGGAACTGCTTAAAGAGATTGAGCTAGATTCGTGGTAGTGTCAAAGTACTCTACCGGAACCGGTATGAAGGTTAAAATAATTATACGTTTTATCTCGTCAATGGAATTCTCACTCGCAAGAAAAGAGTGCGAACCGCTATTTCGCGAGGTTGCTATATCTCGTCGAAAAGGGCTTGCTCTACAAAACTAGGCAATTAACTATGCGAATGAATAGAGTTCTCTCTCCTTTCTGTACCCGGAAGCCTCGTGTGTACCCATAGCATTGTCGCGGTTCTCGTCTAGCGGACGTCTCTGTTATTAATGTTTATGCACTGCTCCGGACGTAGTGGGAAATATTTAATCCGGCATGAAGGGTGGTTAGAGGACGAAAGAGGAAAGAAGAGAAGGTTTTGTACGTAACGTTATCCGATGCATATAAAGTCCCAAGGCTGTTTATCCTTTCAGAGGTGGGCATAAAAAGGCGCGTGCTAGCCGAATGAGGCCATTATTAAATCTCATTAACGCGTTACTCGTTACTACGGCTATTCGCGAAGCTGTTCCGTAATCGACTCATTGTCTGCTGCAACTTGGTGCGTGACAATTCGAGATCCGCCCTAGGTATTTCTACGTATGCGAGACGCGCTGGGGGATGCAATAGGAACTCAGTCAGTGAGAATTCACTCACTCAGTGGGAGATTAAATCACATCAGCTGGTTTGTCGCAGAATCTCGTGCGACGGCAATGCTCTGTCGAGCGACTAAGTAGCGTGGCGTGCTGTCCAGAGTGGCTAATAAACGTAAAAATCCACATGGACTTGAAGATAAAAGCTTTAAGATACGTATCGCTTATTTCTCGTGCGAAACGCAACGTCTTACTCCCGGTTTATTATTCGAGTAATAGTCGAATGGGCTGCTGTTATTTGGGCCACGGTATTGTCAGTGCCGCTGCTAGGATCGTGTAAACTGAAAAACTGTGAGAATATCGGTCGTAAGTGGACTAAAAATTATATTCCCAGATACTATGTATATATTAGCTGGATTAATAGAATGCCACGGAGTCCAGAGCACGGTTCTGTTTAGTTCTCGGTTGGTCCCAGCATGCATCGTGCTATTTGTTTGCACAGGAATCCTGCAGTTGTACGCAAAAACGAATCGAAAGAGGTCGGAATCGAAATTTCGCGGTGGCAAAGCCAGTTCCCCTCGTTTACGTGTTTAGAGACCGTTTTCACTAGTTTACATGTAGCAATTTCACGATTCAGCTCCCATACATTCAATTCAGAGCCTATCGAAGCAAGTTTTCGAGTTGGATATTAATGTTCACTGCTCCCTCGTTCTTTTCATGACACAAGCGTAATCAAGTTCACCGCAATGAATTCAGTGGCAATTCATTTGCAGACGCAACACCAGCAGTGAGGGGGTGTCCATGCAAAATGAAGCGATTTTCATCGCGAAACGTTATTGTTCGGAACCCGGGTTTGTGGCGCGATGTAGGTGCGCAAAATTGTAAGAGAATCCAATTTACTTCCATAGAATACTTATAGCAAAGTCCCTATTACTGGTTCTATCTTCGTAGTTACCAGAGCAAAATCCGTAACCTTTTCAGCGGCTATAAATAGATGTAAATAGACTTGGAGGACAATAGGGGGGTCGCTTCTAATTTGATGAGCAATTCTAATTTCTCGATCGCAAAAATCGAACGGTTCATGGAAGGAAGAGCGTGTACGAGTGCGGCTGAACTAGCACGGGGTAAAATAGCGAGAGACGGACAAAAATAGCGTTTAATCGAGCCATAAGCCGCGCAACGATCCAAATATTGATCATTGTGGCAGCGCAGAGACCAAACAGAGAACCCTGATGACGGTACTCCCGGACCTTGGCTTAAGATCACGGACAATGAGTTACGAGTACGAGCGTTAAGTACACCCGTGTCGCGAAACTAGTACAATATTCACGCTGTTTCGTAGATACCTTCCGGGTAAACACGATCGCGACAAATACTCGTGCAAACATAACTGCCGACGTCGATCGCGGAAGTATGCAACCGGAATACGTATTAATACTCGAGTGACCGAAAGCCTATTTTTAAGGCACCTATTGGAAAGCGTCTATAAGCCAACCATCGTGCCGATTAATCGGCACGTTACAAGATAAATGCGACCGGCAGCTAACACTGTACTCGCTCGATAGTGGGTTGGTCAGCAGTGTGTATCCACTTCATTCACGAGTGGTGGGCAAAGTGTTAATACGAAATTCGATCGGTTCCACTTCGGTCGTAAGCTCTTACATTCCACTTTACATTTCTATGCTATGATCCTCAAGTCAAAGGGAATCAGTTGGATATGTACATTATCATCGAAGCACGGGCAGAGAACAACGAAGGGAAGAAATTTTCAACGGCTCATTGAAATGTATGACGACGGTACCAAAGTCGATTGACACTGGTGTCAATAGCAATGGACAAACTTGAAATTCGACTGTAGCTGTTCCCTACCAATGCTGTTTAAATAATCGTTCTGTTCACCGCACTGTGCACGTATGCACGTATTCCCTGCTAAATTTGCATACGATTTCGGACGTAATGAACACTCTGGGATCAGAGATTCGATCTCGAGTGGTAGTGCGAAACTAGCGGCAATTTTCCGCGTATAATTGAAGCGAATTGCGTTATATTAATAAACGATTTTCACCAGCTTCCACACGGTTTGCTGATTGACGTTACGACCGATGCGCCAGTACACGCTCCAGCCGAAATGCTTTTTTAATTTCCGTGGAATGTTTCGAACGAATTTTCAACTGGCCTGTCAAATTTTTCCGATATTCGTGTAACATGATGGAGAACCCGTTCGGAGGATAGTGCATTAGAATATCGATAGAAAATTAATTGGGAAGTGGTCCGGAAAGATTCATGCCATCAAATATTGACAAAAACTGCAACCGAGAGTCACGTTCCCCTAGTTCTAGAGAAGGAACCACATTCCTGGCGGATATGATTAAACAGGCGTGACTCATCTTCCCGACGACAACTATTCCGGTTTAATTAAAGCATTCACTGTAGCCAACGTTATTCCGGGCACCTTGATCAATTTGAGGATCATCCAGAGTTATGGTGGCCTAACTCATGGTGTCCAAAAGCTTCAGCCTTCAAATTCCATCTCGTTTCTACAATTAAAAGGAAAAGAAGAACAAAAAATAAAAGAAGGTAGAAAAATACCAATAGCCAATATTGAGAGATAAAGATGGCTTTCTCATTGGATCACTGCAGCAGGAAGCCATATACGATCGACGAAATCTTATATGCCTGCAATTCCAATAAAATGGATCTCAGAAATTGGAGAACGGAACTAATCACGCGCGATTTGATGCGCGGGTGCAAGCACGGTGTGCGTGGATCATATGTGGCAACAGGCAGGAAAGTAGCGGATCACGATAGAACGGATTCACTACAGATTGACAAGGGTTTACTCACTGGTGAAAGAGACGACGAAGCCAATGCACCGATGGAAAGAGCGGTGGTGGCGGCAGCAGCCGCGAAGGAGAGCGAGAAAAGGGTGAAGAAAGCAATAACGAGTTAGAACAAGGAGAAAGAGAGAACCGCGTCTGCTCGGCACTGCGATACTACTGGCTCGAAGGTTGCTCTACCCACGCGAGAATGAGGGCCCCGCCAAGCCGCCACTACCACCACCCCCACCGATCCAAGCGAGCCTGTTCACTCACCCTACTGAGTCCACCCCCCTCATGGTAGCGTTGGAACTCTGGTCCACCCTCGCTGCCATCCCCCAGAGTCACTCGTCCTCTCTCTCTTTCTCTCTTTCTCTCTTTTCACTTGCCGATCGGTGATCCCTACCTTCGAACCACAATAGGACGCCCCAGCGCGATCCTTCGAGAATGTCTCATCAACTAGCCTGCAACCTTCTTATTAATCCATCTCGAGCTCTGATTTATCGAGGCCAGTAAAGCATCCTGTGCTTCGCACAACTGACCCCATTAATCTATTCGAGTTACCGTGACGACATTGGCAGACTTCAATTCCCCGAGCAAAGATTCGAGCTTCCTCTATGATAGGCTCGGTGAGAAGTCAGTGACAAGGGGTACGTAGGCGAAATTTCGAAGCATGATTCGAGGGGTGTGCTTTAAATTCATGGGAAGCAATAGGCCGGGATGCAATCTGCTTTAAAGCGAGTTCTTCGGAGAACTAGGCAACCTGCCAACGATTCCAGAAGATACGACCTGTTTGGGAATAATCAAATTCCTCGGGAAATAAGGCCAATTTCTTTGGAGTTTACGATTATTGAGCGCGATGCGATCGAGTATTGCTCTGTATTGACTATTGGAGCATTTCCCGATTTTTTTCCGTTGTTTTCTCGGCGAAGGACAACTTACGGTTCTTGGTCACGATTTCGGGTTTTTCGACCATGCGATCAGTCAGATTTTAGCGGAGCGAGTGGGAGGATCCGCTGAAGTGGGCCGTAATGCCATTAACAGGGACATAAGTCGCAGTAAACGAGTGGATTTCGGCCGGAGTGTGACTTCGCAATGTCCTAATGCTGATAAATAGTCCTGCTGACTGGCGGCACGAAAATATCGGAATACAGATTTCGAGAGCTGTTTCGCTGCCTATAGTTTCTTAATGCGGAACGAACGTGCTATAAAGATACCCGCTGCTTTCAGAACTGAATACTCTAGTAATCGAATTGCGCGGACGTGCAAACGGGAGTGGCGGGTGCATATGTGTCCCCTTCATTCTCGTCGATGAATACGGTATCTCAGGCCAAGTGCTACATGTTGTCATCGTAATCCTGTAATTACCCAGATACAGTGAAATTCGAACAGCTGCGACAAGGATTCTAATTTTCGGGGGCAATCGTCACTTGCGTGGGTAGCAGATTACACCATTAACCCCTGACCATCCTAACACTTGGCACAATTTGGAGCGCGCGTTCGAATAGACTCGAGCTTCTGGAAAACCTTCCGCGTATCTCTATGCTTATAATATTATACAATACGTGATTTTCCACGTATATAGGATTGAAACCTTGCGAAACTTTTCTGCTGCAGACGAGTCAGTGGAAGAAGTTCGAAAGAAAGGAAAATACTTACAAGCTCGATCGGACGGGTCACGTAATTCGCAATAAAGATTACGCAAGGCTTCCGCTACTGCACGAACGACTCTGGATGCCTTTTAATAGGGGCGAACTTCGAGGAATATCTTGAAATCCATGTCACGCGGCTTCAAGGCCTGCCTTGGCCGACTCTCTTCTCGCCACTTCATTCCCGGTCAAATATTTGCTACGAGCACTTTGCACTGATATCATAATTTGACCGGAGGTTTACTTTCGTGGAATTTCGCGGATCCCGTTTGCTCGGAATTTACTTTTTATCTTACTTCATACGTCACTGATCATATTTTGGAAAGTCGTGTCTTCGAATTCTTGAGTGGGTGGTGTAGCGGTCAAGACCCAACTCTCTTGACCCCTTGTATCCTGGTTCGATGTTTTTTTTTCGCGACCCTACTTCGAAAGTATGTTTATCTTTTCTTTGAAAAGCTTGTAACAAATTTGTATCTTGCTTCGACCTGCAAGATTTATGCCACGACAAGCCACTGTTAGAGCGGCTAGGATTCTTCCGAGTCTGACGGCGACTGGTTGGATTGGACTGCTGATTAAAGCTGGAACACCGCGAGCAAACCATATTATCTCTACGTAAACTTGATCCCATTACAGATTTATCCCCAAAGCTCTTGCGCATCTTGTAAAGCATTTGCAAGTACTACAGAGTCAAGTTAAACATAAAGTGGGACAAATTGCCTCGCATCCTCGTTCAAAGAACTAACAGTACTGAATAAAGTTAAATTAGAGGGATAAGTCCCTCGCATTAATTCTATCGACAGCTCGTTAAAAAGTAAAAAATAAAAAAAATGTTTAAAAGCCGTTGCTCTGAAACTCGTGATATTCTAGATGTCAGTAGCGAATGATCTAACACTGAGGATTACTTTTCTTACTTGCTGAAGTAGGCTAAAGCAGATTTCATACGGATTACAGATCCCTATACTACTACCTTTCCGATTAACGATTGGACATACTGCCAAGTTTCTTACCCACCCGTGGTAACAGAAATGTATCGATCGAAATTCCACCCCTCGAAAAGTAGTATGTACACCCTTCGCGAGATGGTACAGAGCTTCGAATCTCGCAGAGTAAGTTTCAAGAAAAGCTACCTCCATCATCCACGATCGTTCAATATGAAAGTTTAGCCACTTGCAACACCATCCAGTAAATCAGGTATTAGCTCTCACCTGGCGTGACAAGAATCATGAGGGGGCAGCACTAAATTTCGGATTATGGCGTGATAGATGAAGAAACCTACAGGAGGATCTGTCGGCTCAATTTGGACGAGGGAGGGAAGCAGTACGGCGCGACTATTTATGCAAATAGACATATAATGAGATGCAAATGGACATACGACGAGGAATGATCCTCATTAATTTCCCTGGCTCGAGTAGACGAGGAGCGAGGGCGGTAGGCTTCCAATCGCCTCGGAGAAGCTCAAATTACCTTGAAAGAAGCTTTCCTTCGAGATCGATCGGTCAACTACGCGAGAATTTCCAAAGTGAATCCTCTCACGGTACTTATGCATATATATGTATTCATAAGTATCTTCAAGCAACAGTTCAAACAAGATTCCATCGACGTACGAAGCCTCGACCAAATATTTTCCATGTGCACTTATGAGTGCAGATCGCGAAGAACGATAATTCGAATTTGCGCTAATGATTATCGCGAAGGGAACAAGAGCAGGCTCTTCCGGTAGGAGGTGGAATGTCCACGGAGTATCGAAGAATCCGCGGAAGCTGCCAGAGAGCAGATAGAAAAAAGGCCGCTGTGGCTATTTTCGAAAGATAAATAGATAGAAGCCAGGGGGAAAAATGAGCTGGCTCCGAAAACTATTGAGTTACAGATCGGAGTGAGAAGTCGTGGTTACTTCATCAAACACCACTTCTACCTCTTTCGATCCTCGGTAAATTGATGGTGGCGATCATCCACGCGATGTAATATTTGAATCACTTGGGATATTGGCCAGAATATCTCCTGCGGCCTCAAATGGAAATTGGTAGCAATAATGGGGAATTGTCCTGATTGAAATGTTTATTGATGGCTAGTGCATCTGGCGGTGCAATAGAAAAATGCATGGCTCACAGTAACCATGGACTACTGCGGGAATCGGAGCAGACTGCACAAAGGGTACAGTAATATTACACGAACTGCACGCTTTCCATTTGTCGAAACCAATTAAATCGAACTAGCGGAGGATTTAATTGAATAGCCGCGCATTGCGATATCGAGCAATTCGTGTTATTTGATCGGGTGATCGACTGCAGTATGCTTGAAATTTGGTCAGTTTTGGGCCGACCGATTTCTCTAGCCAAATATAGACATGGATTTAACAGAATTCAAAGATAACAAGGTCTCATTTGAGATGGGTATCCTAGGTGGTTTTAGTGCGACCTTTTCGTCGAGGGATATGAGTGATTTTATCACGCCCCATCTAGTTCATGCGTGATGCTCTCGCCAGCATTTAAAGTGGGTTCTTTTGGGGTACGTCACAACGAGTTAGACCCGCTAAGAGACGAGAATCGCGGGAAATTTGTCAAAATGGTAATACTTTCGGCTCCTGGATTCGCCAAGTTCAGAGGGATGTATTAATTACTTTTATGGCTGATTTTCTAGTGCCTTTAGTAGGCGAATATTCCTCTTATAAGTCTGCTTTGCCGCGAGGACCAGCGTTATATTATTTTACAACGTAATAGTCCAAAATTGCACGCCAGACAGCCATTAAGGCGTCTTTCGAGCATCAGCACCCTCGCGTTCTTACCTCCTTTATCATAAGAAATAAATTAAGCATGAGGTAGTACTAACGCGGTCGCAAGCTCCCAGCACATTTGTCTTTCCTGACTTCTCTTTTTTTTTCGACGCGGTTGTGTTTCGAGTCGTATACCGTTGTTCGCAAATTTCCTCTCCATGTCCCGTGGAAATACGAAAGCCACCTTCTTGAGCTCGACATTTCGTTGGAGCTTCCAAACCTGTCCCATCAAATTGCTCTCGGCCCTCTTTGTTTGTTTTATACTCGAGCGACCGAAGGAAATGAAATAACGATCAGCAAATAATCGTCCAGCTCACGTGTCGCTTTGTCATTGTCATTTAATGCGGAGATAATAGAACGTGGTGCGAGGAAAATTTTGAAGATAAGAACAATTACCGCAACTATTATAGCGCGAATCGCAACCCGATCCATCTGCTACCCGGCTATATTGGAGCAACACCAACTTCCGAATTTAATGAACAATCCTCTCGAGGCAAGGAAGATTAATCGTGCGAGAAATCGGACGAACGAATTTCCTCTTACCTGTTCCTCTCGATGCCGTCGACCTCTTCCCACGGGTGCTCTTCTTCCGTAACTGCTGTAATGAATACCAGCAAGATATCACTAGTCAGAATTCGCAATTCGCCGCCAACATCTTGCTCCTTTAAGCCAGGATCGTTCAACGGGATAGGAAATCCAGGAATTAGCCGGAAACTTAGAGACGATCCATCGGAGGGCCAACAAATCTGCGTCTAAACTAATAGAGGATCGGTCCAGCCATCAGCTGGGGAAAAGAGAATCGAGATGCCAACGGTACGCGTTAAAGGTAGGAAAGATGCAAATAAGCACCGACAAACGCGAAAAAGCTTTTCGAGCGTGCTTCCGCGGATTGATCACCGAAGACTGAGGAAAATCGGATCTCCTCACTGGCTGTCATTCGACTCGTCTCTTTCTGCAAGTGCGTAGACCGTGCGCGCTTTAGGCATATGGGAGAGGATGGATGCGCCAGTGTCTCACTTACCGCGGCAATCCTAATTGAATTCCAAGTGGATCCGCAAACGCAACGTCCGCGATGCGGCGACACGCGTGTCGAGGCGCGACAACGATTCTAAAGATTCTGGTACGCCAACGAGATTAAATGCCTGGCGAGAGTAATTAGCGATAACTTTTTGGTTTAAGGGAAGGATAGGAACGAGAGTATGAATGTAATAGCGCTCTCCACCCTGTTTGCTTAAGCTACCTTCCGGGTAGTGTGTGGCTTTCGTTAATTTCACTCGAGAGTCGGACTAACGTAAAAATATCCAAGGTTCCATGGCCCTCTTGCACAATTTGGCTCGTAAAATTCCTTGGAGAAGCTCCGGTGGATCGGCAAACCGGAGAGAACGTACGAAATTGATAGATATAAGGGGGAACGTTGAGTGACACGGTGACGAGAGAGTAAACCGTGGCTGACAGGACGCGATCGGTGCGTCTCCCCGATTTGGCTTTTCGGGGCGAAAACAGCTGGCAAGGGGATGAGTCGAGAGAGGTTCGAAGAAGAGTGAGAGGGAATTGAGCCAGCTAGACGAGGAGAAGAAATCTTCCCAGGAGAAAGAGTGTAAGTTCTCGTTTGGAAAGAGGGTGCCAGAGGTCGAGCGGACGACGCGGAGGAGAGCAGAGCAGACGTAACAGTGCATCGTGTTTTGCGACTGCGTCAAGCGGCCGCGGATCCTCCGTGGATCCAAGATTCGCTTCAGTTTACGGCGCGCTCTCGAATTCGCCGAATTGACACATCCCGTGGCTAGGCTCGCTGGCTACCCTGTTTTTTCCATACGTTATCTCGGGACTCGTTATGCTCGCTAACGCACACGACAATCTACCTCTTTCCTTCAGTGAAGTTTCAGCAGTTTCAAACTCTTTTCCACATAATTTCACACCCGTGAATACCAGCTAGTCATGCGACTTATGATTTGGATTTTCCTCGTTAAAACGATGGTATTAAGTTAGAGTGACGTGCTTCGGACACGTTTGTCAAGTTTTAACAACCTTAAGGAAAAATCACCGGTACTGTTTAATTGGAATTTCATTCCGAATTGCGGAGTTTAAGTTTATTGCTGAAATTCACGGGCACCGATAAAATGCCGAGGTCTCAAATTGCAGAAGAAAGTAAGACCAGTCGTTTCTCGCATTAATGGCCCATTCGACGGACTTTGGCCAACGAGTTGCAGTGTCGTTCGAGTACAGCTTTCCGAGAGATTAATGTGACCGATAGGCTGAAGAGTTCGAGAGGTAGGATGAGGTGCGCGTACCATGGAAGTGTGTCCACGGGGTGGCTGGCAATCCCATAAAATAAAAGATAAAATCCTTACTAATCGTGCCAGTTGGGAAATTTTCCGGAGTTCGTCTGGATCGTGGTGGATCTCCCTCTCTTTCTCTCTATCTCTCTTGTGGATCGAAGAACTGGTAGCCGACCGAAGTAAGTGGGCACCGATGGAAGGTAAATCATTTATGGAGTCTCCTCTCGATGGAATTATAGGCTCCGAAGATCCACTGGATTACAGTATTAAAAGTAATTTACGAGATTGATCGATGCGACAGCGGCTCGCCAGAAAACACGCGATACACTTTATCTAAGAAATAGAAACTCCATCATCACTCGGCAGTGGTACGAAGGCAAGGCTTGTCCGCAGTTTTATAAAGTTCTTCGCGAAATTTATCGGCGACACGTATGTATCCAAGTATGTATCCACAATCCTTGTTCGAAATGCAATTTACGAGACGTATTGTGGCCAAAATAAATAATCCATTGCTCGTAAGTTGTCCGTTATGCTTGCTTGCCTTGCACCGATAATCTTGAGGAGAATCACAATGTACGAAACTCTGAAATGTACGGGCCCCAATAAGTCGTGGTGTTTGTTGCTCGGATGTAATTTACAATTGACTCGACAGCACGCATCCCGATAATGCAAGAGGCGATCGCGTGTTGTACTGTCCGAGCCGCGAGTGGTTTTCTAATTTTAACACGTTAATGCCGGCGATCCTCCCACACGTGACCACCGTATTGCGAGATTTATCCAAGAAGAACTTCAACCCGTGATCGCGCACACCCGTTCGATTGCCGGACTAATTCGCGGCAACTACTACTTACTGCTTTGGTTCTTAACGATTTTTCACCGGACTTGCAAATTTTACCGTACCAACGTCGCTAACGATAACCACAGCGTGATACCATGTTTTATCTTATTCATTATAACACCACGACATCCATCATCCAATGTGATATCGCGACGTGCCACCGAAAGTCAGCCACGGGCAGCTCGTGTGCGTGTGTTCTGCGAAGAATAATGCATGATACATTCGCGAAATTAAACAAACCGACCCACTGGCATAGGTAAGGTAGACTGCAACTCGTGAAATGGTTCTTCCGATAAAAGACATTTATCATTAATAATTGCTATTATGCGATATCGGTCGGACCGAGCTATTTAATAGGAGCTATAATTTCTCCCATAAACTCGATTTCGCGCTATTTCCAGCACTGCAATCCTTGACTAGTTGGCGATACATCACTGCGAGGAATTTCTCGTGGCAAATTTTCACTGCGAGCACCAGCTTCTTACCAATAAATTCCAGAGCATCGATAAAGTTGCTCATATACCGCGATCAACTAACCTCGGGATCGCATCACAAGACTCGCTTACAAGTGGCAGTGAGTACTAGCTTACGGGAGGATTTGTATCGGATGTGTGCTTTTAGATCGCCGAAGATGCTACAAGTTGTATATATGTATACCATTGGCACACGTAGAATAATTTAGTATAATTGAATTACAATTTTATCGTAAACTGCGATATTCACTCTATCTTTATATTAACATTAACCTGGAAACTGTCTGAAATATCTCAATTACCTTAATGTATTAATCACGTGCAAGAGGAACGTGGCCTCGTCTTGTACAGTGTCTCGCGAGAACTGTGCATTAGAGTCGCTGGTTCCCATGGGACAGATGCAATAGCGGCTTTTTAAATTTGCATGCTCGTGGAAGGGCGAATCTAGTCGTTGAAATTTACCAGCGTAAAATTGGGGCGAATAATGCATGGCACATTACGATTTCTACCGCGATTAAAGCAATCGTAATGGAAAGAGTTAATCGAGAAACTTTGAATTTCCACTCCATTGGGGGTGCGAATCGTTCTATCAAAAGGGAAGATACTCTGATTAAACAGCAATTGCCGCATTTCTTAATTAACTGCAGAAAAGTGAGATTAATTATCGACTCGATGCCTTGATAAGTGTAGTCATAAGCTTGTATTTCCAAATATTGTCCATAACTTTTGAATATCTTTTAGACAAAGCTTTAGCCTGCGGTCCAAGATTTTCTTCTTGAAGATATTCAACTTTTCCGCTGAATTTAATTAAAGTACCGAAAGATGGCTTAAGGTATTCGTTTGCATATCGCAAAAATCTCTGTTTATCGGCGGCGAGAAGGGAAAATTTCATCGCGATGAATACTATTTAAAAGCTGGGTAGAAAGTGCTCATGTAGGGTGACTTGTTGACCATGCAACGGATGTGCACTCAGAAAGTTAGTCTCTGCGTATCAACGTGCATTCTAACAAGTAGACATTCCCATTAGATGCAACACTCACTAGATGCTTGGATTTGTGTTAATTTGTGTTAATTTGAGCATTTGAATTTGTTAATGCCAAGAGGATTACGTGCGCGCCGAAATTTATGGAAATTGAAGACTTTTCAAGAATGGGTTTGGGACCTTAGCCGGAGTGATAGGACCTGGTTTTTTTGACATCCATTATCGAAAGTAAAATTTTCAAGGGAACGCGTATTCGCTGATATGTAGTCAGTGGCATCCACAGCTTCGAAGTTCGATATTTCGTGAAGGTCTTATGTAGTACAGAGTCAGTTTGCAGGATGAGAGTTGCTTACTTCTCTCCGAGTTTACTCAGGTCCGCGGACATTTATCGCTAACATTTATAGCTTGTCATTTGACTGAACGTCGTGGAAAGTTTCAATCGTGCGCTGGAATTGCGAGCGCAGTACCGAATGTCCTTCTCTCCCCTCCAAAATCAGCTGCAAACTTCAAGAGAGATCTCTGTGTTACGACGCAATTTAAAATTGGCCCTTCGAGCTAAAAAACCTTCAGTTCCTTTTATCTCCCGGCGCGGCGTTTCGATGTGTATCTCCGGCGAAGTTCAATGGTGTTGAATAGACGCTTGGAAGAGGGTGAGAGACAAAGTACCCGACGCAGTGGAAACTGAACGAGAAGTAAAGTTGCCGATATCGCCCCCGCACTTGGTACGGACTCATTCGCGAAATTGTTTATCAACGGTGGTGTCGGGCAACCAATAATGAAATAGAGGCAAGACTTCAGAGACAGTAATTAGGAACCTCATCCTTGAAGCCCAGTTGCCTGAGGCACGTACACTTCCGATATTTCGCGGAAATTCACTGCAACGCGAAGTCCAGTCTCCTGCTTTGTTTATCAGGATAGCGTCATTACACGACTATTAATACTACCACTCGTGTCATTGCACTAGCAACGTTAAAGATTCTACCTTGGTTATACGGAGTGTGGTTAATTGCAGGGTAAATACCGTAAAAAAATATCCTAGCAAAAATTTCAAATAAACTTTAGAGAGTAAAAACGCAAACTCATACCGAGTAAACGTGGATTTTGAAAAAATTCCTGATTTCAGCTGGACTTTATTTGAAATCCATAAATTAGTGAGCTATTCAGCCGTGTATACTGCAGCAAGATATAACACAGTGAATGGCGCGTCAGGATATTGAATGGCGCACGATTTTTTTGATAAAAGTCTAGGAAATTCTTTCGATTCCCCTAGGTTGCCAGATTGTTTATGGCATTTGAAGAGGTCACGCGATGGTAAAAGCGCTGGTTTCCACTCATTGGCATCGACAGAATCCATCGAGAGGATTCTCGTTATCCACAGGATGCTTGATCGTTTAATCGAGTGCGACCCGGATACGAACGCACGAGGAGATCCAATAGAACTTTAACCAGACAGTAGCCACATATTTGAATTACGAAATATTGTCGAGCATTCGAGAAGGGAACCCCCCTAGTAAAATATCGCGGGTATTATAGTTGTCAAGATTTAACCTGCGAAATAAGCTAGAAACTTATCTGTCCCGCCTCGTATTTTAATCCAAGGGCTTCTTAGTCGCGCTCCCTTACTGTGCGTGTACCGCATGGCAGCTTCATAAATAAAGACGTTTAGCCTCTCTAATTAGGCCTCTTTGCCCGGCACTAATCATGTCTAGCGTGTCCCCGATCAATTAATCATTCGAAGTCAATTGGCGCGGATTATTGACCAGGGTGAACCTGCTCAACGAAGGCGAGTCTTCGCTTTAATCAATTTACCGTAATTAGTTCCTGACCAGGCAATTTTTCGAATCGGACACTTTCAAAGCCCTTGTCCTCTCGCTAGTCACCTTTTAAAATGTGCGTCGAGGTCAGTGTTTCCGCGAGTGACGGATCGCAAGGTCAGCAACGACCCTTCTATGAACGACGCTCCAAGCTCACGTTAACATCATTTATTAGCCGAAATCGGTGCCGGAAGGGCTTCGGTCTTCCTCCCCAGCGAAACTTCCGTAGTTCTCATTAAGATCACCGTGCCAGCAGACCCCGCGCAAATTCCCCTTGGAAGAGCCTGATTTATGTACCGACGATCGCGATCGACCTAACAGTTTAACCACATTCGCGTCGAAAACGCTTGTTTATGGGCTCTGAAAAAATAGAGGCACGGTTCGGGCTGAATTCCTTCCTGGTTGGTTATCGATTTGATGTTAGTATTCAAAGCACAGTTAACATAAGTTATGTTGCCCATCCGCGAATCCACTTGCACGCGCCATTCGTGAGCAGACTAGAGCAGACACGCCAAAGTAATAACCTCCTGCCAATTGGCCCGATCGCTTCAACCTATATATCAAATATCATTTGTGTTGCCATTCTTCATTATTTCGTCCTAACAAAAAAGAATTGCTTTGAGGACGAGAATCGATTTCCGGCAAAAGAAATCGTGTCGTTTGGGGAAATTTCATTTCTCACCCTCGACAGCCTATTACAAGGGTGACCCACAGTCGAGGCACTCGTGAAGGATACCTGCCAAGATACATAATATTTCTTCCAAGCCATTTGTGAATAAATATCAAGAAAGTGGTCTCGTTGCCGCGGGGCAATGAGGCGTCAGTCTCTCTACCAATGCATATTTACAAGATCAAAATTCTAGATGTGTGCGAGATCTGTAGTGGCAGGGCCCATCGGTACACCAGTCCACGCTGACGTTTATGCGAATTGATCATTCGCGAGTAGGAGCAAGGCAATGAGAAGGACGTTGCCAGTGAGCGTCCCACGAAACTTGTTTTTGACGGAGCTTCTATGCCTTGGGGGTTATTTTTATCAGTGCCACCGGCTAGTTACTGTTTACCGGTGCCTCGCTACTAATTTCACTTGATCTACACTCCTCTCTACGCGTCTTCATCATCGGCGCGGCACCAAGTAAAGGGAAGACTTCCCGAACTCCCATAGGAAACTTCCTTGCTCGCTTGTAACCGTCACTTCTTGCCACGAACTCCACCCGGAACTTTATATTCCCAGTGTTTACCGCTCGCTCGATCTCAGTTTTAGAAAGCTAAAAACGCTCGAGCTCAATGTGTGTTGGGAAAAGGTAGAGATTTCGGCCGTAGTCTGTTTTGAAAGCGGCGCAGGGTAGGGCACTAGCGAAGAATCGCGGCTTCGAAGTGACAAAAAGCCGAGTTTCGGATATTCGTGTAGCAATGATCATAAGGTAATTTCAGGGAGATTGAATTCGGCGTCACTCGCAGATTCGAATTACGTCCCTCTGATCCGGTGATTAAAACAGTCGATTTAATTAAAATCGAATGATCACGGGAACGGGGGGAGTTTGACTGAACAAGCCAGTTCGATTGAATAGCCGGAAACAGCTGGAAGCGCAATTTTATTCCACGGGCGTCCTTCGCCCATTAAGGAAATGGCGAAACATCTGCAATTTCTCGTTAAAGGCGCTATGTTATTCGATACAGTAACTGGGAAGAAATCTTCGGTTAATTGGATTTCAGGATATAGTACTGCGCTCCATCTACCTTTCGTTTCTATTCTGTCACTTTATTCAGGTGGCGGGTTAATACTCAAAGTACCAATCGATGCATGTCGCGATATCCTGCTTATCGGATGACCAATACCGGATATCTCAAATTTCGATCCTAGAATCGAATCAAATTACAGAGTTATCTATAGCGACATCGAGTGTCGCGCATTATTCCGGATCCACTACGAATTCTTCGCAATAGCTTTGGTAATTAATTAAAGTCCGCCAAGAATTCTCATTTGTTCGGTGAATCATTTATTGGTACGTGCCGATAAAGTTTCGATGGATGCAGAGAAAAACTCACTGCGGCTTATGGTGGTGCTGTGATGCGAAAGATTAAGATCCAGCGATTTCCAAACGTATAGTTAAGGAAAAGAAACACGAGAAGATAGCGAGGAAAACGATATATCTCTCTGTTACAAGCAGAAAAATTGGGTTCTTCGATTCCTTAATAATGGCTTCTTCTTTTCCGAAGGGAGGCAGCCACAGATCGCATTGAACAGTTTTGTTCGATTCCCTCCCCTCTAAGAGTGCCAAACTTGTGGGCGCCATGCCACCTGAACGCTATAAAACGAACCCAGCGAGGAGCAGCTGTTTCTACAAAAAACCACAATCGAAAAGATTGGAATCCATTAAGAAAGACTATTTACTCGACGAACTTGTATTGAAAATGCTTCAAACGCTTGATGGATTTTGAGTTCCGGTTTCAGCAAAAGTCTACAGATGTTAACAAGAAGTGTTCTCTGTCCTTAAATACATGTATTTACTGTGCACCAAGGATCGGCATAAAAGTCTTTGAACAGAATAATGGTTATGCAACGTAAATCGTTTTCAATAAAGCATCTACCTCGATTCAATGTAGTTGTGATACTTGAAGTTTATTTCTGTAATGATGTACTTGAAAGCGAGTAAAAAAATTAAAACAACTCTTACTAAGCAGACAAAACTCGGAAGATTTAAGGCCAGTCTTGTCATTTAGAGGGATTTACAATAATTTTCCTGCTCGTATATCAGAAGCTTATCTCAGTGTAAATTAAGCTAGATTCAAATCCGTTCTTCATTATGAAACATGACCACCAAGCTTCCATTATACATTACATACGAGCCCCAAGTTCTCCTGACTACAATTCAAGTTACCCTAATCATCGTCGTGATCCCACCTTTAATCCATATATGCATTAAACTACAGGTTGTATACACTGCAGTAACACAAATCAACAATCTATCATCCCAACCATTCTTCGAAGGCACCTCATCAAATCAGAATTAAATAGATTGAAAAATTCTCTGTCTTACGCTTATCGAGACGTGTAATTTTTCTTTGAGCCGGCTCAGGCCAAGCTAATTTTATTTTTACCCCGCCTTAAACTCATTAGATGGCGACGCCCAGATGGTAATTACCACGTGCTTGTTTCCGGATCCAGTTACTCGGAAATCGATCGCGCGACCGCTCGATGAATTAAAGCCTTTTATCGTTTAGCCGGTATCAGGCTAAATTGATTTCGGCGCTAAAGTGGCCCGCAATTTGCGCGTGCTTGTCGCCACGAAGTCACGGAAAACTGCACATACGGAGACTTGAGAGTGCACTCTCGCACGCTCGAATTGCGTTTACATAATTGACTGATTTGAATATTAGCCTTCGGAGTCGCACGAGTCAAGACTAAAATTGTTCCGCAAGCATCACGACACTTACTGTTGTTAATGTCGTCGGTGAAACCTTGCCAATATACGTACTCTCAGTCTGTTCCTCATTATTCCTCACTATTTTTACCTCGCGGAGAGAAAACAGTCGACGCCACAATGCTAAAAATCCTGCTAATTTGTTTTTCTATGATGTATTAAAATGGTAAAGCGCATCGTGGAAAATCCACCGGTGTACGAGAGAATTGTGTAAAACTCAATGCAAAACAGTGATATTTTCATAAAATAAGACAATTGGCGAATAGTTTCGTCATCGAATTTCCTGTTAAATCCGTGTTTCATTTCAGAGACCAAATTACGTTCCAATATTTCCAATGGCGAAATTTCGACAAATTAAATTTATTTCACTTGCAATCAGATTTTCATTACTCAATAGAATTTGATCAGATTAAAAAATTTTGAGCGAAAGCAATAAGAAACTATGTGTTTTAACTTTCTTATCGTATAGTGAATCTTTGGATAGTCTTAAGTAATCATTAAACAGGCCGGATCTCATAAAAGGTCTTGTGCTTCCTATGATCATGATCGTAAAGAGCACAGATCGCCAGAATGAAATTTTCAGGACTGGTTAAACCGCTCGTCCGACATCCTCATTGACGTGGACGTCGAAGTAAAAATTTTACAGGCAGAACAAACTGCTCCATAAACAGGAATGGCACTGTTATCGAACTGCTGATCGTGTTTGGCTTCGAAGCTTTAATGTTCCGTATTATGTTTCCTATTATTGTCTGGCTTATCGCGCTCTAGTTTTGCCGCTCACCGCGTTCTTTATTCCTGGCAACCGATTGTCAGAATCCCCATATGAAGCTATTAGAGGTAGGCTCATTAATGACAGCTGATCGATTCGTGGAAATCGTCCTGTTGCTAGCCACAAAGGATCATCTTTCATTTCATAAAACATCAACCAATCGACATCCCAAACAAAGTCATAAATAGAGAGAGAAAAATCGCATCAGTCACTGTTCGGTTAATTCTATAAAATCGCGAAAGTTTTCAGAATTCTGTCACGCGTATAAAGAACTGGTGGGCTTACTAGATCCGCTTATCTGCATTATGTAAAAATAACCGTATTTTCCGATGCGGCTCTGGTATCCTGTTAAAACTCCCCACTGACGTCATAGCGAGCCTGCGATACAGAAAACTCTCTTGCTTGCCCTTTCAACATCACTCAATGAACTCGCTCTAGAGTCCGAGCACCTACCACACTCTTTCTTCCCCTCTATAGGACCTTTATTCTGCCCAGCCCACGATAACCAGTAGAATTTTTTGCAACAACAACGCAGAAACTATTATCCATCCGCGCGAAACTTTCATCTTTGTAGATTGCGCGGCATCATCGCGCCCTAACGACGCGACCATTAAAATAATTAGGTTCACGGCGATTATCCGCTTAATTGCGTTGCACGGTAAGATGCCCCGGATACAAGTAGACCATCCAATAGCAGCCGCTTACCGTGAAAAACGACTGTGTCGTTATGTCGACGTATATTTGTGGAGGGCCGAAGGATTGCGGTATTTCGCGAATGAGCCCTAGAAATACCGCTACGTGACTTGGTAACGTGGCAAGGCTTACCGTACGTAGTTGCAAATGTATTTGGAGTTCGTCTAACAAGGTGCGGTGGAAAAATGCTAGAAGACCACCGATGAATTTTTCAACCAGTTCGCCTGAAAATTCCACGTCAGGTAGCTCTTACCTTGTGAGAGAGAGGAAGAAAAGATAAATGAGACGCTACCTTTGGGGTAAAAGTTGACACTACAAAGCGAGAGTTCTCTCAATAATGCGTAGATATTATTATCGAGGGTCCCCATCAACGCCACTGTCGACATGAATCTTGCATGACCCTTTTATTTTTCGGACATTGACAACTCTTTCTCTACGGAGAAGCGTACAATTTTGCGGATCCGTTACTCTGAACAATGCGTTGAATTCATTCATAAGGATCTGTATAAGTCTCCTCGTAATTCATGGTGCTACGAGCACACGCATTAATCCTCCCCACCCAAAAAATAAACTTTGCCACAGCTTGACGAAGAAGCACACGTCCCGCAAAGACCACGAAATATATCGGATCACAGGAAGGAAATCAAGGCTCGATAAGAAGCAAGTAATGTGAGAACATTACTCGCGTGTCTTGTGCCTTTCAAGAATCACCTAAAACTGAGCCTTATCGTTAGATCAGACTTTACGTGCTTGATAATCCTTCCTGATTCTATCCTCACTGTCGAGTATCAAAGCTTTTCCATGAAGAAATTATTCAAGCGATGATGGAAAAATATTCGTTAGCATACACCTGAGCTGAGATGGATATATAGAATATTGGGGAATACTTTTAGAGTAGATGCTAGCTGCCGTAGGGGGTAGCTTTGAGATATCGCACCTCAAATACCAAAGGTCCACATTTTGGGACGGCGGAGTTCGATCGAGGCAGCTTAACTTATCTTAACAAACAGATGGCTGGCCAATTTCGGGATAAATTCAACCCAAAGGTTAAGGTCAGAGTTGTCAACAGCTATTTCACATTTTCTCGAACTGAAAGCCAATCGCGAGGTGCTCATGATCAGCTTTAATACCGGGATCAGAGTTAATCCAGAGTATAGACTGGATAGCGTTTGCTTTCACGTAGAGATTGCACCGACTTTGTAGAGTGTACAATATCTCGAACGATATTTAATTGCATATAGCACACGTTAGATAATATTAAATAATACTGACTGCTCCGTAATCGCGACATGTCGGATCAACAGAGCAAAGCTTTTCGGAGAATCCTGACACAAAGTTAAATTGTGTGTTTCAGAATTTTTCTCGAATTTATACTCGCGGGAACAGTGTACGACCGGCTGTGTTTTATTTAGGAAATCTTGAGCTGCCAACGACAGTGACTCGCGCAATGTCGCCTCTGTTAATATATTGACGCGAATCTGTAACTCGTACACTGCTGGTTACGCCATTTTGTTGCATTCAGATTTGTCCGAGAAGGGCTGCCGATGCAACGCTTAAGCTTTGAATGATGAATCTTTCCGCGAGAGCCATGATTTATAGTGAGCGGTCGCTTTGTGATCCCAACGTGTTATCTTTTTCCTGTCGGCAATCCGCTTAGTACATTTCAATGTCAGTGATCCAGTATGTATATGTCGTACATGTTCGAACATTGGCCAGATAGGGCACTCTTCCGCACATCGATCAATAGGATTTCCATCTCGTATTTTCCAAATTGAACGTGTTCCAGTCGTTCCAGGTGCCAGGACCTCGTCTATGAGTTCTCATCTGTACGGAATAATTTAAACCATAATGCAAATGTCAGGATGCCTTGCTCGGAGAACGCGGAGTTTATCTTGTATGGGCGAACTTCGCAAGATTCTTCCACGACGATAAACTACGTTGGCGTTGATGGAAAAAATTTTCACATTTCTCTTTCCGCGGGAATTTACAAAGCACATATAGCGACAAATCCGAAAGTATACTTTTAGCTAGTTTACCTACTGGGTGATTGCCTCGAAAGAAGTGTGGGCTCGTCGATTCAACTTTTTATTCATCGACTCTTCGAATGGATTTAACTCACTCAAGCAGAATTATTAAAAAAGTCTCGAAAAGTTCAATAACAGCTTTAGAATGGTTTGAGATTTAGCGAGTTGACATTGGAGCGATTTTCACCCTCTTCGCCGTATACGCTCAGGCACAAACTTATTTTCTCCATCGAGTCCCCACGGAAAAATGACGATCTAGCAGTCGATGAAAGGCTAACCGAGTTAGAATGGTAGAGGTTTGTGAATCAGATTAAAAGGAGGTATGTACTACACTCGCGATGATGTAACTCGACCATCGGTTCCGTCGACTTAACTGAATGACAAAAGAGTTGTTACGCTCGAGAGGATATTTATAACGCTCTTCCACGGAGTATACTCTGTTTGACAAAGGCAGATCGCATGTACACCTCCAGCTATCCAACGGAGGCCCTCGAGCATCTTTTTCCACGCTTTCCATTCCGGACACCGGGAAATCCCTGTTCACCGGGGTAAGTAGCCTCGACCGAGTGTAGATATTCTCTCGAAGGCGCGCAATCTACTCCCGATGTAATTGCATTGACGCGAGTGCTACTACATCTGCACGCTGACAGCGACGTTTAGTGGATCCGGAAAAACGGATCCAGCAGGCCAATTAATTAGTAAGCGAACCGTTCGCCTGTCATTTCGAAGAATGCAAATTGGATTTCGCGAGAACGCGCCGCGGATAGTATCGGAAGAGCTCCCAGGGAAGCAATTTCTCCTGTGGCGCACCGAATCGAATAAAAGCCTTTTTACGAGAATCTACCGTTGCGAAAATCTTCTTGCGATGCTTCGCTATGTATTGGACGAAATCTCGAACCTTTCCATTTCGTAGCCGTAGACAATTATTTATCCATTTCTCTGATCTTCCGTTATCTTCTCTACTGTTTACACCTGCTCGAATTAACTGTTTGCTCATTCTCTCGCTGGATTGTCCTAGCCATGTGGTTGGCGGTCTACAGGATGAAGTTGTAATTGAGAGTGACAGTAATAGTACTCGTTGCCTAGAGAACCGTTTGTCCTGCTGTCTACATCCATTGTTAAATAAACAGACCGGACCAAAGGTCGAGGCTTGTCAGGGGGATTTTCATTGCGCGCACGTTGACACCGCACCCAGAGAAACAGTTGCCCAAGGCGATTTTATATCCGGCGTTACTACATGCAATTAGTACACCGGACGCGACGCGATGCTAATTTTAATTTAATTTCATTTTTAACCTCGATGCGATTGTGGTTGTCGAGCATGCCAACGGCAATCCAGTATCATATGTGTAATAGCACTGTTCATCACAGTGGAATAACGCTTGCAAATTTTCCATGCGATCCTCTCGGATGCACCCGGCATGCACCCGACAAATCCTGGCTTTCCTCTATTCAATAGCGCGAAAGCTCCTACGAGAATTAACTTGGTAAAGCCGTGCGTGCTGACTTCCACGTCGAGGGTCTTACAGTTTGCTCGATTCTTGATCAAGTACTTGCCTCGTTCCACGTGAGAAAACTTATGCAACGGGTCCGTATAAAATGTAGAAGCACGGAAGGTTTTGACTCGAACACGAACCTTACGCTGAGAGAGCTGTACCTCAAAAACGATGAGATTTAACTCTAGATAGAGTCATAATAACACGAAATGCTAAAGTGCATAGTTTCGCAAAGTACGAAACCTCTCATGCGAATGTCACACACATCTCACGCACATTCCATAAATACTCGTGCTATTTCGGTTACCTAACGGAGTCAGACATAGCAGCATCGTTGATCATCGGTACTGTCATGCAAAATGAATCACCGCAGACAACAACAATGCACATCTTGCTACCCTTGTCATAAATACATTAACCACTATTAACCAGTATCCTATATTTCAGAAAGATACTCCCTACAACGATGTAGGGACCTCATTTTCTCAGGGTAGTTAATTAAATTGAAGACTTGTATATTGTTGACTAGCGACCAAAGTACTAAATTTATTATCGAAGGTTTTCTGCTCGAATTTTTGAAAGATTTCCTTTCCTAGCTTGTCCGATTGAATTCACCCGATTACCAATTGCTCTTATTGATGGCTGCAAGGATTGCTAACGCAGTGAAACTTTGAAAAACGGCTGGTCTCGAATTGTCGTAGATGGTGGTGATAACGAGCGTAGTGATGAATGCGACATCACTGCCAAGTTTCGGTGCCAACGAAGAGGACGACGAGTACAGCTACGTCCCATACGATCAGCGTCCAGAAACTTACATCGTACCTGTGGTCTTTCTGCTGATTCTGGTCGTCGGTGTCACTGGAAACGGGATTCTAGTCCTCACTCTGCTACGCCACGCCAATCTGAGAAACGTACCAAACACTTACGTCCTTTCCCTGGCACTTGGCGATCTTCTGGTAAGATTATTCTGTCAGTTTCACTCCTTCCGACAATGATATCTTAAGCTCAAGGATCGAAATAGCCTCGCGCGTATGTCCAGTATCGAATACCTCCTGAGATCGATATCCTCCGAACCCGATACAACGCTGCGAGGCCTTTAGAAATGCTCCGATACTCGAGATAAGTCATGAGAAGAAATCGAAGCAAAACTAGAACGCATCGCAATAAAAAATATCAGGAATCAGAAATTTCGGTAGGAGATATGCATCAGCCGTAAAGTGGTATCCGGCCGGTATTGGATTTGTGCAAGCTGTCAGATCGCGAAGACAAATCTCTCCCTCTGGACTCTGGACGGTTTACTGATGTTTTTTAGCCATTTCTCGAGGAGCAGGGTGCCAGGTACTCGTACACGTACGCGGACAGCAGTCCATCTCGACAGTTTGTGCAGGATACCACGAGGCAACTATTTCCCAGTAATCGAGTGTTGTCGCCCTGGGTGGAGGAAGTGGTCGAATGGAATCGAATATTAATGCTATGTGCGCATCCACCGTGAAACCTATTCGGCCCGTGACAATTTGACATCCACACCAAATGTTGCCACTCTGCTATAAGAGAAGTTGCGAGGATAACGCGTAATCGGCTTACCATAATTACATAATACATATTCAAATTCGTATTTCAAGTCTAGTTTACGGGTAAATGCATTTAAACCATTCATTGGATTCTTTGCACGAGGTTCCTCAGAGAGAGACACACCCCTTCGAGTAAAACTTTAATTAAGTTCCAGCCTGCGTGCTTTTGAATGAAGCAAGAAGAACCACCGCATCTCTCGGCGCGGCTTTGCGCCTTGGCTTCGTAAATATTTCCACGTCGCCGCGCCGGGAAAATAAACTCGTCGGGGGCAGTAGCGGGTGTGCGCGCGGTTTCATTCAAAAATGACTTGGAATCAACGAGCCAACCTTCGAAACGATAAATCATGTGGTACGCGCATTAGAGTAAAAAGGAACAGAATAGCTTAGCACTATATGTCTTTTCGAAAGAATTCTGCTGACTCGTCCGCTTGCTGCTGCCGGTCGTCAGAGAACAATTGCTAAAGTAAAGAAACTTTTCACGGTGGAATTTTTCTTGAGTAAAGTTCCTAGTTTTCGCGAAAAGCATTCTGATATTTATGCGCGCGGCGAATAAATTGAACTCGAGAGACCCAGATATAATAGAGAGTACTTAATTCGAAATAATCTGGTCGTTGCGAGAGATGCACCTAATTATTTTGGTACGACAGAATTACGTGCCGCCGGGTGTTCCGTGCGAGATATAATTCCCTTCTTCATTTAATTAAATTATTATTAGAGCCATCGCGCGCCTCTTGCGATAACAAGATTTCCGATTTCCGATCAATTCTGCAATACTGCTGACCACGAATTAACAGAATCATCCGCTACGATCAAGACTTACAAGTGAGAATCCCACATTAAATATCCGATGGGTAACTGATTGAATGGATTTCGATAATCAGATTATAATTGCTCTCGCGCACCGAGTGCTTACACGTGCACTCATACTCACAATCAGTCAGACACAGACTAATATCGAAAATTCCGTGTAGCATGATTTTCACGTAATTACTAGCTTGACATTTTACCATTAATACCATAAGTTATGATAGTGACATTGTGTCATTATTGCGATGATACATCGCGCTTGGCCACAGTGACACCAGAGCACTCGCACTGCAAAATTCACTAATTCGTAATTTGTTAATCCTATTGATCTTCCCAATTTGATTTGGAATTTAGGTGATCCTGACGTGCGTTCCATTCACCTCGATGGTCTACACGATAGAGTCCTGGCCGTGGGGTTTGATCGTTTGCAAATTATCCGAGTGCGCTAAGGATATATCGATCGGAGTGTCAGTCTTTACACTGACGGCACTGTCAGCTGAGAGGTAAATCATCAAACTTCTCGATTCCCTCGTAATTAATTCGTGTAGTAAATTGGATGCAGCTATCTCGGGATAATCAGTGGTAATTTTGACTATAGAAGCTTTTGGAGAATATCTAGGGATTTGTGTGTCGCAGGTACTGCGCGATCGTTAATCCAATTCGGAGACACGTCGCTGGGCTCAGTGCAAAACCGCTGACGATCCTGATAGCTTCTCTTATTTGGGTCCTTGCGATCATTCTCGCGATACCGGCTGCTCTCTTTTCCAATGTGCCCACGATACCTCTCAGCAACAATACCAGCATCGCTATTTGCAGCCCTTTCCCAGAAGAGTTCGGTAAGCGGTCCCAATACTTCCGTCACAGCCGCTCCATTCCCACGCAACCGAGATTTTACTCGAGAAACTAACTCGTAACGATTACCACGTGTCTGCTTTTACTCCTAACATTCCCCTTTCGTTCAGTGAAACGCTCAAGGAGTTTCTTCCGCAGCTTGCCCAAAAACATTATTGGTAAAGGGATTCAATTCCTGCTATGATATTACTGACAGCGTAACTTCTCGATAGAACTTGGATAATACATTACATTTTTTACAAGTCAAGTCGATCGATCCACCGTCTGTACGGAAGTGAGAAATTCAAGCAAACATATCGATAGCAGCCGAACCGGGTAGAATTTGAAATCGGTTGGATTGCAAAATAAATTGCCAATCAAAACGCGAAAAAGTGAGAGATTCCACCGTGTCATAAACCGCACGTGAGAACATTCAGCGTTCATATTGCAAATAGTAGATACAATAGAAAAATAATTGAAGCTCGATAAGACCGGTTTGCCGTTGACAGAAAAGATTGACTGAATATCAATACTAGCCGTGACTGCAAGATACCAGTAAAATAGTGTTATTCTATGAAGGAAATTTGCATGTCTCCATTGACAAAGGATCGAAAAATTGCTGATTGAGTCGAGGTATTTGCAAGAAATTCTCGCGTAGCGCGCTGAAAAATCTCGGTGACGCGTGTTTGGGGTGTCAAAGCGAGGACAGGGTGCCCTATGGCGACTCGATTTCCATCGATCTCTTTTTTTTTTTCTCTTTCTACCTTCCTCTTTGGGTCCGGTCATAGGGGAGAGCTATCAGAAGGGCATGGTGCTTTTCAAGTTCCTCGCTTACTACGCGATACCGCTCTGTGTGATTGCTGGATTTTACCTGGGCATGGCGCAGCACCTCGAGCTGTCAACGAGGAATATGCCCGGCGAGCTGCCAGGCGAGAGCCATCGGGGAGATCAGATCAAAGCTCGCAAAAAGGTATGTCACATGCCGAGCAATTTCTCCTCTTACGGAACCTACGTATATACATATGTACACCTATCCAACAACGCCATAACACAATGGGTCTACTGATACCGTTGCTACCAACAAATCAATGGTACTAGATGCAGTATTGTGCTTCTGACCTCCATCGATACTCCATCGATGAAAGGAGAATTACCCGAGTCCGGAACACGCAACTACGCATTCAATCTCGAAAAACACAATGACGGTTTTCGGTAGCCGACAAAACTTTTTCGCGAAATTCCTTTTAATCCGTGAATTCTGCAAATTTCAAGGAACGCCTTGTGCTAGGTCGTGCGAGTAACTGTCGACAAATGGAAATGCAGTCAGCCCTCGGGCGCTCTTCAAAGTAAAATATGGAATAGCATACTGCCGGAGGGAGGTTCCGCGAAAATATTGCGAAGGACGATAAATCTAGCATTATCGCGAGCTCCGCTGCGTTTACAGTAGGCAAATGCGCGGCCACCCCCGAATTTTCCCTGTTAAATTTCTATTGCGAATACTCTCGTATGTAGACAAGTATCCACTGTCCGTGGAAAATAGATGGCGGAGGGTAGTTTCATAGCGTGGGATCAAGTTGCCCGTTGCAACTACTATCAGAAACTACTACTACTACTACTACTGCTACTACTACCACTGCTACTTACGTAATCTCAGCACGATCGGTAATGGCTTTCGCAATAACATTAAACTGATATTGGTGCGAGGGCGGGTAGACAGTAAAGGCTCTAATAACAGTGTGCGGTTGAGTCAGTGGAACTTGTGCACTGTTTATCGCGAATGATTCCGGTTAGATTAGATTTGCCTGTTGCCTCGCATCAATTTCTAATCTGTTCACAATCCAATCCTCCACTCACGCTAGATATCCGAATATATCCATCTGCTCGACGTAAATCCCGAGCACTTGAATCTTATTGTGTTTGACATCCAGAGAATTTCTATTTCACTGGAATTCGCGTATTCCGTCATTCTGGAAATAGGAGACGACACGACGAGGGCTTTAATTTACATCAGCAGGCAAGTTCGAACCCAGTTCTTTTGTCGTGGCTGCCATCGCAATGTAATCTATTCGAATACTACGAGTAATTGGAAAAGAATTGTCATCAGCATTGCCAGAGGTGTCGCCTCTAAGGCCAGATCACCCTTAAGTAGATACTGTCGAAAGATTGCTCGTACCAATTGCGTCTGGAGCTATCGATATCGACAACGTTGAACGACGTGAGATAACGGATTTCAAATTTACCAGGACTTTTAATATGATAAAACTGAATTAGTTTAGTAGCCGCTTTAGTAGATGCATGTCTTCTGAGGTTATTTGCGACCATGTTTGCATCTTGCAATTTTTTTTTCTGACAGGTCGCGAAGATGGTAATTGCCTTCGTGATCGTATTCTTTATTTGCTTCCTACCGTACCACACGTTCATGTTGTGGTTCCACTTCTGTCCCTCGTCTCGAGACGACTACGATGACTTTTGGCACGCCTTCCGGATTATCGGCTTCTGTCTGAGCTTCATTAACAGCTGCGTCAACCCCATTGCACTTTATCTTGTCAGTGGGACTTTTCGCAAGAGGCAAGTATCCTGTTCGGAGCACCATCAACAACGTATTACTCGAATTACCTTGCCTCTAATTGTAAAGTGTCACGGGGTGATGCTTGTAAAAATGGCACTTTCTGGTTTTGACAGATTCAATGAATACCTCTGCTGCTGTCTGCCAAGGAGACGAGCAAGGATGTGTCGAACCGAGACGATCGAGAGCTCCGAGAAAAATGGAAATCGTCGGCAAAGCAGTTTTTCTCGAAAAAGGCGCATAGGCATGCCAACGACGTCTATCTACGAAACCAGTTTCAGTTCGACCATTCGCAGACACACGCAAGAGCTAAACGCAACTGTCTGCGACTTAGGCATCGAAGGAGCCACCAAATCTACTTGAACCAACTCTACCTTCGCGTAAGACGGACATATTTTCATGAGCCCGTTCGTTGGCTTTTCCAATTCAGTGACAAACTTGCAATTGCAAGGGCGAACATTCTAAGCAGTCTGATGAGAAAGTCAAATAAGGTAGTGAACCCACCGACTGACGTAGACACTTACTACTGGAGAACTTTATTCATGCTTTACCCTAAAATCGATGCAGTGACACGAGCTGACACATTCCAAGTTTGATTCATCCCCTCGACAGGTTCGAAGTCGAATTAATCACACGAGCTACCCTGTCGCGAAACTTGTAGCACTTAAATGTAAGCTGCTGGTGAGAGATACGTTGCGGAGTGATCATGGCCACTGTCGCCATCGAGTGCACCAGAAACTTTGCATCGAGTTGGAGAAGTTATACTCTACCAAGATAATAAAAAGCAACCTGTCGATTCATCCGATAACCATCTCATTGGGTCGTTCGTGTAAAGTTACTGGGAGAAAGAGAGGAATTGAGCAAGCGTGTAATCATGTTCCACCGAACCAGGCATATCACGGTAAAGACGAGACAAAAAGAGATCTGCATCCATAATGACAGTAGCAGTAACACTCAACTGGGTCATTCCCCGAAATTAATTGCCACGGATTTCTTACCATAGCCACCCTTGACGGCGGGTGGCTTCACTCCTGCTGACTCAAGTGTCGTCGTTTTTTGACGCGCCGCGAGTCAACAGCTTTACAGCAACGGTTATTTATAGAGCCTTCGCTCAAGGATATCCACGCAATTACTGGCGATCGGTTCCAGGATGCGATTCGCTTTCCGAGTTGATTCCGGAGACTCAAATGGCAGCATACATTGACAATTTTCTGCTGCGCTTCAGGTGATAATTCGATTATAGGACTAATTTTCTCCGGAGATTTAGATGAATTATTCTCTGGTGTTGAGGTCGCGCGTTCTGGGACATGGATGGTCTCAGTTGCGTGTCCTATAGTTGCCCAGAATGATAACGGGCAATTGAGAAGCCGATATTGATAGAAAGCGAAGAGAACAATCCGTGTGTGTCAGATGGTTGTGTGCTTTTGATGCATAATAGAGGAATTTCTGCTTAGCGCTTAAAGATGAAGTGCTGTCAAGGTAACGCGATTACTGCTCACGATATACATAGACATATACATATATGTACACGATGAACAGCGAGATTGTGATAGCATCAGACGTCTTCCTCCGCGTTCTGTTATTGCCGTAATTGGGCCATATACGTGGAACATGAAAGCATCTCGCGTAAATCGATACAAGTTTATATCCTTGAACGTAAGAGTAAAGTACCCCTTGTCAAAATTGAGTATCCTTCGCGTTCGGTAATAGCTTCCAACTTTCTTCGCAAATAAAAGGTTTCGAGTAGGTTGAAATCTCAGAGAGATCCGCGCTTCGCAATCTTTCGGATGTCGATGTTACAACGCCATCGTTCATCAGTACAACAAACCAGACTGGCTAACAATAAGCTAACTTGATTCGAATCGTAAACCGTGAAATTCGTGCACACTCCGGCAATATACATAACGCATACATACAGAGAGACGGATAACGTACCAACAGATGTCCGATCCTACCGCATTCTACCAACGGAACAGACAATCCCTCATAAATCAGGTAACACCTGTCCAACTCAAGTACTACCGGAACACTGTTGTTTTCTAAGCTATGGCAAATGCAATAAAAGTGTGCAAAATTCAATTATAAAACTACCATCCCCGTCTCTCCAGTTGCATCAGCATAATTGGCAAAAGAAAAAAGGTCAACATTCCTATTCCATCCTAAATCCCGTCTGACTACGAGCTACAATCTTCGAGAGGCAATATTATCATTATGCAGGATCTCCTCACAATTTACATCCATATTATCGACCTTCTCCTCATCCAAGCTGAAAATCCACCCCGTCAGCGTCGCGACCTCCCAAAGCGGCCTGCCGTCAATCACCACGGCCCAGTTCACCCCCGATATCAAGAGGCTGCATGGCCGTGGTACGAGTGTCTTTGCCTTGACTATCAAAAGCACGGAACACGTCGATTATATCGCGCTATCCGTACAGTGGCATTCGCAGCCGCATAATCGCTTGACCGCGTTCGATCGTAACGTACAGCTGGGAACAGCGGGCGCGTGTCGTGATCGGTTGGTTCGAAATATACGTGTGTAGTATGTACGTGTGTATGAGTGTGGGGTGCGGGGCACGCGCCGAGCAAACAGAGAGGGGTCCGGCATCTGCAGGGGTGAGTTCTACGGCCGAGGGGCACCAGAGAGAATATAGAGAGTTCGGGGGAAGAGTGGAGTGAGAAAGGGGGGTGCAAGCCTGCACCCTCGCAGCCTTCTCCCGCAACAACGACTCTCTGCTACGAACGATTTTGGTAGTCAACGCTGATCGAGCTTGTCCAACGGTCGACGCTTCCCATAGCTCTCGCCTTCCATGGAAAATAGTCGGTGACGCGCCACGGGTCCAACTTCCTTCGGGAACAAAGCTATACAGGACAAAGGCTTTCATTAAGCTGCCCGTCAAACAACCTGAATGTTTAAGGACTCTGCGCGAAGAACGAGGGAATCAAAGGAAGCCGAGGTTGCGGTACTGTGAGACAAAAAATCCGCTTGGTACGTAGTACGCTAGTCCGAATCGGTTTTTCTCTAGGAATGGCTCAGCTAACAAATTTAACTCACCACGCTCTGCTATTCTTCTTCTTGTTCTTCTCTCCTTCGAGACGAAGCGGATCGCTCGCGAATAATTAATTATAGACTGTTTTCCGTAGCATTGCTGTCAGGGAGGCAAAATAACTCTGCGAAAATGAAAAGGTGCTCATCGGTAAGAGATCTACGGACACTATAGTCATAACAGTGATGCTATGTCATTAGATTTCTGATTAAAATGACTATTTCGCTTAAATACAGGCCCCTTGCCTCGCCGCCATGGATGCAGACTCGAAAAAGGCGAAAGCTAATGAAGAAATGCAAGTGAGTCAGACTTTTAATCTAGTCGGGACAATTTAGCAAACTCATCGGTAGGATACTATTGCACGGAACTGCCGCACCGATCGACTTCATTATAATTACGTTCGAAATTTAAGTACACTCTTGGTGTTGGGATCGTGGGTAGGGGCAGAGGTTATCCAGAGAAGCGATTACATTTTTAACGAGGTGCGTTCGCTTGCAATGTTTACACAGGAACCAAACGCAAGAGAGTACCTGCAACTGGCTCTCGCACGGGTATTGGAGCTACAGCGGGAGATCAAAGACGGCACCTATGTAACACGAACGGAGCGTACCAGCGATCTTGGTAACATGAAATTATTATTCATAAACTTCTTCACGTAGCCATCGAGTCCTTTGGCTTCATCCACTCGATTCGATTGATACCTTTTCGCGGAATACGTAAATGCAACCTCTTCAAAATGAATAGTTGATTGAATTTCCGTGAAACGGTGTTTGAGATTTTTCTCTGGAAAACACATTTGCAGAGGAGTCGAGTAGCGAAGAGGATCTAACGAGAGAAGTGCTCTTCAAGGTCTTTGAGGATTTGCCTGGATCGCCGCAATCCGTCGCCTCGATCATCGAAGCGGCAATCAAGCCGAAGAATGTTGAATTGGAAACAATTCGAGGCAAGAGAATTCAGCTTCTTGGCTACGACACGTGTCGCAGAACCGCAATTGAATTTATGAAGAACGCAGCGAAAGAAATGAGAACGGGAAGTGCATTGTCCAGCAGGAGGACTACTGGTCAACAAAATTATTCCGGTTTTCGCCTTGGCACGTACTCCCGGAACGAACCACGAGTTGCTCATCGCAGAACTGGTTTATTGCGCGCAGATCCATGGAAAAGAGAGCCGAGTTCCTCCGCGTACGACATCGATATTCGTGATCGAATGCTTAGGAGCCTCGATCTTCATTTAGCCGCGAAGCAGAGCGATTATACAGCCAAATTAATGAGGTCAGGAATACGCTCATAGTGACGGAAAGCTGCATACTTGGTGAATCTTTTCAATGAAGATTGTCCGGTGTAAAGAACGTTGGACTATTCGCGATTCGAGCTTAGACGTCATTAGTGTGGCTTACGACATAGCCAGTATATTTAATATTTAATAAGACTGCACTCTTAGCAGCAAGAAACTTCCTTGATAGTTCTTATATCTAGTCATATTAATGGAAGATCGTACCTGTTGATAAAAAGTCATTCTAGTCATGCATACGAGTCAACGAGTAAACGAAAGCGTAAGCTATTTTTGTACGATGTAAATACGTACTTGTAATATTTATTGCACCGAATTTCATTGTCGCGCAATCTAAATTAATACATGAGTCAGCATCTACACTAATGAATATTTTCCGCACACACAAAGGCAAGTATGCCTTGAGTCTTATTCCCATTACTCAGCACTGCCCGCACCTTTCTCCGTCTTCCTCAATGCTTGCGTAGAGTGAACGAAATTACGACACCTAAAAATCATTTTATAAAAAAATCTTTATTCGTAATGTATACTTAAAAAAAAACGGAAAACCATAATTGATAGTGTCTACGCTGCGACATAAAATATTTAGTGTTCTGCAAACTGTTGTTTCGTCTCTTATTGAAAAAATGATTTTGGATCATGCATCCGCGAATGGTTCGTTCAACGTATTGGTGAGCGATTCGAAGAATCATAAAGAGAAGCATGATTTGAGCAGAGACACGTCCAAGTACTATAAAAAATAGTTGATTCATCTCTCACTAAATCTACAGACGCATAGTACAATACTTTCGTCTTTCGAGTCATGCTCGGCATTCGCTCTTCCTTGACAAGATCCTTGAAAAGGATCTATCGAAATTCGGCGTGATGCTCGGCAATACATTTACGTATATTATGCACATTTATGCGGTCTACGTCTTTCTTACTCTTATAATCGGTACACGCAACTGGATATCGACGGAAAACGAGTCTTATACGCCAAGGCAACGTTTCTGCCCTTCGGTTGTAGGGTCTCAACAAAGAAATCTCCTTGCTTTTCTTGGTTCAGTTACCTTCAACTTTAGCAAGACCACCACTCAGACTCGGCAAAATCCGGATTTGCAGGCCGTCGATTCTTATGCGCAAAAATGCACGTTTCGTCGAATACTCTTTGCCTTTACGCGTACACACATTTGCAATTTAAAAATAACGTACCTTAATACTTCACAACTGAAAATCGATATCGTCTGTTTCAATTATTGGCAACTCTTTCTACTAAGGCTACGTGGATCACAATGCTCCATTTTTGATGTGCGCATGGTATACGAGAACATGACAGATCGTTCGGAGCTTCGATGCTTAATTGACAGATTCGACGGTCCATACGTGAACTCTAGATCATCCAATGATGATTTCTAAAGCGGTGAGATCTAATTTTCGATAAATATTGTGTTAAAAAACTTTCTAGAGATGATGCTATCATGAATTGGAACCAATCGTTTAACTTCGTTGCTCTACTTATTCCGTGTAATTAAAAAGACGATATGAATACCGTGCAATCTACGTCCCTACGAAACACGAATTCCAAGTTACTTACGTGCAACTATTGCACCTAGGAATATAAGTTAGTACCTCTCATATGTCGTATCGCTATCAATGCGTAACAGTATTTATCGCTAGAGTAACACCAATTAAATTTTCTGTACAGTATATATCCATAACTTAACATCTAAATCGTACCGTAATACGCAGAGGGCTCAAGCAGCGGATTCGATCATTGCTGCGAAAATCCAAACGATCGTGCTGCCAAGTATCAACATTATAGATCAATTTCCGCGAGCTCATTTTCAGAAAAATCGATACTTTTCCAAACCGGGGACTATCTAGCATAATAAAATCTATCGGAATTCGCGAAATTGTTCTGCAGTTCTAATCGCGTGTCGAAATACGTACAAATATTAGATTCAGATTCGATGAAAAAAAATCCCTCGGAAAAGAGCCAATAAATCTAGAGTATATGATTACAACTTATCATTGACAGTCAGAACGTACTAGTTAGATCAGAATTCCTGCAGCAGTAAGTCGATTCATTGTTCGGGCGGATCGCCAGCCTTAAAGTCTTCGGGAGTCCGACTTGTACTCGGGGAGGTCGAAGTTGACTGGGATCGTAGGTCGTCTCAGTGCTGCTGTACGAGAGTGGGCCCATTGCCAGGATTCCTCCATGGGTCTGGGATGTCAAAGTGCGCGGGCACCGTAAGCAAAGCATCGTCAGCGGTACGGTCGGCACTGCAGTTCTGTGGTTTCACCCGAGTCGTGTTGACACACTCGATTGGCAGCTTTATGAACTCCATCTTGTAATTGTAACCCTGATTGGTAATGCGAATGATAGTATGCAGTGGTACTTCCATGTAGGGCAAGTCCTCGGGTTTTTTGTCCATAAAGAAGCCGATGATACATCGCAGAACTGCTTGATGAGAGACCACGAGAACATTGTCCGAACGTTGGAGCTCTGCTAGCACCGGATCTACTCGGTGCATCGCATCAATATAGCTCTCACCCCATGGGTAACGGTAGCGTAGTTTGTCCTGGTCGCGCCATGCGAATTCCTGTGGCGAGAACCATTTCAATTAAGCAAATTGATTTGGAATTAAATTAATAGTCAATTATTCGTTTCCTTGATTTGGTAACTGAGAAGATAAGGAAGGGTTCTGACGTATACCTGAGGATGGTGTTCCTGCATCTCTTCATAAGAAAGTCCTTCGCAGACTCCAGCATGAAGCTCGTTCAATGCCGCGACGTGTTCCTGCGGCGCTTCTACTCCACGAGCAGTGGCAATTGTCCTTCGAAGGCGACTGGTCAGGACTCGCAAATTCGGAATTCTCATTGCATTGAACTTGGTAGCCAACGCTTGAGCGTATCGCTCGCCACGCGCACTAAGCACGGCGTCACCACCGACTTTTCCCAGAACGTTAAACTCGCTTTCCCCGTGCTACAAAGGTCAAGTAGAATAATTAATGATCCCTGAAAAACCATTTGCTCGACGAGGAAAATAAAGAGACAGTCATCTCCACGATAACGAGTCAGAGTACCGACGTCATTCAGATAACTGGGAAAGTGGACAAGTTTAAAATTCACGCGATAAGATATCACAACAGTTTGCCACCCGGAGAGCCATTACTTGAATGAAAAATCCTTGCCAGACGGAGTTCGTGATTCAACCGTTTACCGGTTCCATCCGGTTCTCAGTTTCACGCGAGATGGGACAGGAGGAGTGTGGAAGAGATGACCATCCGATCGAATATCTAATGAACCCGATACTAACCCTGGAGAAGTAAAGCGTGTGCGGTTTGATGGTCACGCTACCGAGGTATCCGAGCACGCTACTCTCAATGTGACCAGAGATCTTGCAAGCTTCGATGTCCATAGTGCTAGTATCTACCCTGATTCTAGCATAATTTCGCTCATCCATGGGTTCATACTGTCGCACATAATGATCCACTTTCAATCGCAGATCCTCGGCTGCCAACGCCGGATCCATGCCAACGTAATCGGCACTGTACCGCAAGATCTCCGCATAGTTGCTCTCTAGCGCATCCTGATCCTCGCATACGCACTCGATGAACAGGACGCGATATCCGAGTTGCCCAGAGAAATAGTCGTAAGCCTCGGCGCGTTGGGCTCGGGTCACCAGATTGCCATCGAGAATCTGCAAAGAGTAAGACCCTTGAGAATATGACTCAAATAGTCTATTCTACCTATAACCCATTTCCTGCTAAATCGTCGTCAAAGGTGTTCATACGGTAACATTCGATACTTCGAGAATCGGATTTTTTCTGCGGCTCGAGTCGTAACCGAGAGCCGTGCATGCGGTAAGACGCATGAAAAAATGGCCAGGTGATCGGAAACTCGCGGAGCAGGATCTAGACCGCGGAGAAAGGCAGATTGTGGGACCGGCTCGACAGGCCTGTTAAACGTACTGATCCCTGTTTGCGCGAACACGTCTATGTGAACTTTGCTCGAGTATATACGCAATGTCTGCTGTAATTAACTGCAGCAAATGCAGTGTTGCGCGAGCGAGCATTTGTGCTCTTTTTTTCTATGTACGACTAGCAGCTGGATGTAATGCTTACAGCTATGGAATTCCCAGCCGCGAGCCACGAGGCGCAATCCTGCATCGCATCGCGTTGGGCCAGGGCTCTCAACGCGGTGTTCGCCTTGTGATCTGGTCGAAAGAGCTCGTGCGAAACTGCCTCGCCGTATGGTTCGAGCCTCTTTCTCCTGTAGTCGCTCACTCGCATCACTGAAACAGAATTTCAATAGGAAATTTAGTTGGGCTTTCCACGACAAATGCACGCCACTCATGAATAAAAGCTGGCAAGCAACTGGTAGATCGTGAATTGGCGAGTTGATTGAATCTCAAAGGATCAACAGGCTCAGACCCATGGTCAAGCAACAGGTAATAATAAAGGATTCTGAATAAAGAATGCATTCTCCATTGGCCGTGGGAATTAAACACGTGCGCGATTCTATTGTCTTGGGAGACGAATATTTGAATCATTTCAATTATATAGGTACGAGTCACGAGTCATTGACTATGCAGCGATTGTCCTCAAATCAGTCCGAATGCGTGTGACCAAATGCGACCGAAAAGGGTTACTAGGTTAATGAGCATTAGTCATTCGAGTACAGTAATCGCTATCTCCTCTGAAAACAATTTTACCATTTACCCGCTAATTATTGGTCATTGTATCTGAGTTATCAGCGCGATATACGTAGTTCGTAGGCTGAGTTAGCCTAACCGAGACAAAAATGACGTAACCCGATTAGATGCATTTAAGTATGTCTCTTGCAAATTGCCATTTTTCACGGACATGTGGTGTCTTTCGCGAAATGTAAACAAAGCAATATTCGGTCACCTTTGGTGGATTCGCCATTCCAGTTGAGTCTGCGTGCGAGGCATTGAGCCACTTGGCTCTTTCCACGACCCGGCAATCCACATGTGGCAATTACGACCCCAGCGAATTTTCGCGGTGACTTGGTTATAGCTGGGTTCCGCACAGTCAGCTTGTCCTTTACAGGCTCTGCAAAAAAGAAACGATAACTCTGTCAAATAACAGTTCCGTCTGTACACTTATAAATCATATTTGCCGCCTGCGTCACTCTCCTGCGTACTTTGCGTACGCAAGTATGTTCATGCTTGTGAAATTCAAATGCAAACTTTATTAATAAGTATTAGCGAACGGTGTCCAAATTTTTGGAGCAGTTCCCTGACAGGATCTAGAATAAACGTGTCATTCGGTAGATAAATGTCAGTCCATCGAGAAGATAGTGCAGTGGTGACACTCTCGAGATTCTTATAAATTATGAATCAAACGTACTGCAGACAAATATTATGTTCAACTCGTGTGAATTACGTAAGGGTTCTTGAAAGGATTTCCGTGTAGGATTATTAATTCCCAAGCGATCGTATAGCGCAGTCTGCTTAAATGAATACAAATGCAAGGCAGCAATGACGAAGATTTTGGCAGTGGATTTGAAATTATACAGGACTATAGTAAGTGATCATAGCATTGCAGCGTGCACGCGTTGTCGTTTCTTGGCTCGCGTGTGAAATGCATGATCACGCAACAGTGTATGGCCACATCTCGTGCGAAAGCTCTCTCGATTCGAGTCCCCTGATGAAAAAAAAGTGTTTTGCATTCGGCCACATCTGCCGCTTGTATATACGAAACGAGATTGTCATGGGAGGATGTACTCTTCGATTTATTTCCGGATTGGTCGGTTCATTAGCAGTGAGAGAATAGAAATTCTAAAGAAAGCCATATGAAAGGTGTCGATTGTTAACGGTGCAGTCGAGACGTTGGCTTACCGATCACGCACATGGCGACGTCAGTATCTGTGTGTATCTGTTACGTTCCTCGACCCTCGTTCGGTTTGTTGCCCGATCGATAAACTAACAATGAGAGAGTACAATCGTAGAAAGAAGGTGCAGTCGAGCGCCGGTCAGAGTACGCTGTTGAGCAAGCACACGTGTGCAAATCGTCCGTGTGAATTTCTAACGAACACTGAAGCCACCTCGATTGCTACGGACGACAAAACCACAAGCACGATTTTATATTTAGAAGTCCGCGCTAAAAGACGCCGAGAATCGCCGCCAGGTTTGTGGCTTGTGCCTTGCATTGACGTCCACACGCAAAAGCCGCATTTTGGGACCATATTTACTTTGCTTCTTGAAAATCGACGATCAAAACAAATTCTGGGATTAGTCGTCATTGTCTCTTCTTGTTTACTCACTGCTGCCAAATCTCAATTTGAAGGACTGCTGACTAAGCATTACACGGATGACACATTTCGGTAGAAAGGACAGTACCTTGAGAAAATGTGTCTTCCTCACGACGGACCCTATAATTGATGAATTATTCGAAACAAATTGGTCTCGTCGCAAAGCTCAAGTATACGTTATCGCGAACTAAGTAAGCAGTAGGTGTTATCGCGAACTGACTATCATAACTAGTAGACTCGCCGGTCAAGACTCAAGACAATAATTAAAACTTTGTACGTCTAGAATAAATTTATGACTAGGAGAATGTCAATAACTTTTTACTGGACTACTTGCATGCATTTTGCAATGTCCGCTTCACTGCATTGAAAATTGACTTTGCTCGTCGATTTCAATGAAACAATAAAATTCATTATGCAGTAATTTGAATAAAATTTGTTGACGTGTCGAAACAATGGTGCTCCAATGCTGGAAAACCAAGCCCACGATGAGTTTCTTTATGCGACTTGCCGCTTCTCTAACAGCTTACGTGCACGGTGCAAGGCTTTGCAAAATTTGCGAGACTCGATGAAAACACCGGATGTTTTTCAGACATCGGTAAACGCATTCTGTCACGAGGTGGAATAGTTCTTGTAAATTATCAACGTCTATAAAGTGAGTAAATTGAACTAACTCTTTACCATTTGCCGCGAAAACAAGGGGTTGGTAGGGGTTTCGCTAAATGCGGTAACTTGGCGACTTTTGGCGCACGCCATCAATAAGCTGACCGTGGGTTCTCGGTAAAACAATTATACACTAGAAATCCCGATGACAGTGTTATGATCCGAAGTAACAATTACGTTAATTGCAGCCTTTGTCCTAAGGATTCTGGTTAGCGCGAGGCACGACTCTTTCCAAGATTCGATACTAAACGCCTGCAGATTATTTCGTCAGACTGTCCTTTGGGGAATGATTCCGCGTTTTCCGCCTACGCAGAAGGTGAAAAGGGGGTCAAGCAGGGAAAATCGATACACTCGCTCCAGTTGCGAGACTTATCATTCATTTCGTCAAACCACAATAGATTTGGGAAAAAATCATGTAACGCGTGTGGAACATCGACTAATCCCGATCAAAATTGTCCAATCGCGCTATAATCCTCTTTCCACTCATCCGAATTAACTGCCTGGCGCGATATCGATTACGCAATCTTTTATATGCCGGCGAGCTATCTGTGGACCGATTTGGAGCGTGGCGGCACTGTTAATGATTGAGAAGTTGTGTCTCGTGTTTTAATTTCGTTTCTATCAGCCGCGGAGGAGTGGCTGATAAAGTCGGCTCGACTCATCAGACAAGTGGCGATAAGAAACAGGCGACATTACGCTATCGACAACATATTGAAAATGCGTCCCTCACCTGTTCATACCCCAAGTCTCATTATCAGCCTGCCATGCTTTGTTATGTGCACGCGTAAGGCTACTGTAAATAATTAAGTTGCATGGAGAGAGACACAGCCAGAAGACAAATCAAACAAGGAGAGATAAATAAAGGTAAGTGAGACGATGCTGCTACGAGCGTACAGATGGAACAGACAGACCTACCATACGTATGATAATTGAGGATGCAGTAGCTAACTCCACGGCACGCCTTCCAATCCCAAACGAACGCGCGGTTGCTTTTATTATTATGCCAGACGCGCTATAAGTTACGATCGGTCGCTTGCAAAACTTATATACTATACGTATCACTAGAGATCCTTGTCCGATTTTGCTGCACGGCAACGCCACCGACAAATCTGCTCGACCTCGTTGTGCTTATGCTGCACTCGAGCCTGCGATTACTGAATTCTGACGCATGCAGGTGTCCAATGATAACGGAAATCAGAGGAGATTCGGTACGACACGTTAATTAACGATGAAAAAGTGGTATAAATTGGGAGGAAGTAACACTTGACGCAAGTGTAATTGATGCATGATATTGAGTACAGGGTAATTTTATCTTTCGAAACGATTCAGTCAGTTATCAGAATTGCAACTCAATCAGAAACTGTGACTTTCACCGTTTAGTTTCATTTCGATTCGTTTTTGCTTGTCGACACGGTGGCCTTCACGGGTTGATTTTTTAGACTAGCGGTCTGATAGCAAATGTATTCGAGGACAGTGCAAAGTAAAGGCACTTATTACTTCGCGAAATAAAATCTCATTAACTTGTATATGGTAATAATTGCTTGATTTGGCTGTCTCGTATATCAAATAGTATTGTCTGTCCGTAATCGAATCACGAGACCGATGTTTCCTGAAGAAGAAACTATTGATTACTATAATCGCAAAGCCGACGTTGTGGATTCAACAACGTTCACTGAATTTTGCAAATAAACCACGAAGGAACGCCTTTATTATCGTTCCACTGACAATCAATAACGTCAGATATTATGCATTTCAGTGTGTTGGTTTTATCTGCATTACATAAACACATTACGAAAACAGATGCATTCAGAATCGAGATACAACCCTTGTTGAGAATTTATCGGTTTACTGGCGTAGAAGAAGAACGGCGCACGTGATACACGGGCGATTCCGTTTATCAGGACTTGTTGATATCCCTGGATCTTCCAATATTTAGTTCGGATTAATATTTCGATAACCCTATCACCGTGATAAAAGAAACCCGCGAAACGGTCCCTACTTTTGTGGTATTTTTTTCCCGCCTCGTATCTCTAAACGTATTTGCGGAAACGTATTTGAGTAGAAATTTTACGAGGAAGCTTCGACTTAAAATTTCAGTTGCGCAGGCCGACAATCTATTTCGGATCCTCCGATTGGTCAGTGCAAGCATAAGGTGCCTATTTGTATTGCAGTATTTTTAGCAAGCATCTAATTTCTGCTGGCACGCCCCGTGTCCATACGACCGCGAGCCGACTTACGACTAAACTCCAACATCTCGAATCGAGTTTTTCGAGGCTGAATCAGGACGGTCTTAAATTTCATCCAAGCACCGAGAACTCGGAAGATCTAGCGGTCTCTCGAAGCTCGAGGTGAACCTCTCACGGTTAAATTACAGTCCCGTTCGATTTTCTGCGAGTCTGGCAATGAGGAAAACATATAATGTATGCGATTTGTTTTTTGTCAATGATGTAACAGGAGTAATTCCTGTTTTTTGAAGGTGAAGGGCGGGCTGCTCCAAAAACGTGACCTATAGGAAATGCATGAATAAGAAATTCTCTGGCCAGGTTACATGCGATTAAGGAAGCATGATCTTTTCCGGATACGTCGAAGGGTGATGTTATGAATCACAAGGACGACTGTAAAACTTGAGAAATACATATATGTGTGTATATTATGTTAATTGTGCCTGGTATGCATTTACCTTGGCGCTTTTCCTCGGCACTCGGAGCCATGGTGTTCGAGCTCAGAAGGAGCTTGTTTTGCGAGCCAGAGGTGTCGGTCACTTTCGAAGCCGATGCCTCGATGGACTCCCGATTTGGGTGGTGAAGCAGACCGGCCTGCAGGGCGAGTTTCCTCACAGAAAGACAGTAACCCAGAATCGGAGCTGCCAGCAGGTCAAAACAGGCCGCAACCCAGGGCATAACCAACGGGGCTGATCGGTGTTGTTGCCGCTCGGGCCGCACGGTTCACGCGGTATGCACAAGTCCAGGTATACAGGTGCACCAAGAAACAGTGGCAGGGGCAGGGTCGAAAGGGAGGCTGACAATGTCTCAACCAATAAATCCGCCGGAATAGGAGCCCTCTAATTCTACGAAATACTTTAACAGCCGGATCCTATTGCTACTCTTCCGCCTGATCTACGGCCAGGTTGGATTCTTGGCTAAAGTTCTTCCGAAAAGTGGTCGCTGCTCGTGTGCCGTATTATGGACAACAGGTCCTCCCTCATTCCAATTTGCTTTATCCTCACCTCCGGAGCCAGTTTGCGGGCTTCTCTGTCTTTGCTCGATGGAAAGCCCAGTTCTATAGTATACCTTCTTTCCCCTCCTCCTCCTCTTGCACGAGTGGTCTCTTCACGAAACACGAACTCTCGACTCAGTCCACCTGAGAATGAGTTTTCCGCGGGTCTCGTCCCTATCGTGCCCGCTCTGGCAAACCTTCTAGACTTTCGTTCCTTGAGTTTCGAGTGCTGCGCAAGCGCTACTATCCACAAATATTTAGTATACGATCGTCCTGCTACTACTGGTTTACATAGTCACGGTGTTGCTCCACCGTCGCCCTCACCGTCGACTTGCCACCAAGCGTGTCTCTCTCGTTTTTGCTTGAACGCCCAGTACATACACGTTCCTGACAAAGTTGCCTTTGCCCTCGAATCTTTGACCCACGACGACGCAGTGATTGCTGCGTCCGAGGGCCCTGCAGCTCACCGGTAATGACTCGAAGGGCAATTTTCTTCGGGGACAGGTCAGCCTGCCAGACGAAGTTGTTCTGGGTTACGTTGTTGCGATAAACTCCTCCGTGTTTATAGAACCGAACACCGTCAACAACTTTCGATTTCGCCTCTATCGTAGCTCGTATGGTTATTAAATAGCACGAAATTCGTCGCCAAAAGTATTTCAATGATATCTTGAGTGATTTCTAGTCCCGTTCGAACGATTCGATAGTAATGGTTGAGCGTCTCGTTTTGGAGGCTCTATCGGTTCGTTCGTACGCGCTTCGACGAGATTCCAACGACTGGTGTTCCTTCATCCGCAGCGGCTTTTAGCAGCATCGACCGGAACCCGCCAGGCGCCCTCTGAAGAATCTCACCAATGGCTGCTCCGCTCGCCCCTCTACTGCTTCTTTCCGACGATCACGTTTCGAGTACTTTGAATAAAGTAATGTTGCTAGAAGCAACGCTCATATCTGAGACCTCCCATCGCTTTAGCTTGATAAATTCTTTTTCAAGACCATTGGTGTCGGGTAGAAACGCGATTTCAAGAGACGGCGATAAAGGGGTGGCTGAAGAGGTCATTGGTTACTCGAAAAATCGCGGGCTTCGAAAATATGGCGTTGCAGGAGGCCGCGCGAATCAGCTGATTCCGATCGATAAACACCGCTATATCAACCTTCTGTTTACTCAGATAACTTATTTCTGGCAATATTCTTGAGCAAACTCAAACTACCTAAACCGATATCATCGGAAACACAAATCAATGTTTTGATCTGACTCAAACGTCAATGCACCGTACATATATGCTACCGAAGTACACTACTAAAATTCTGTCTAATGAGTGGGAAAGCGTAAAAAATCGTATCTCGATTAGGAAAACGCTTCGTCGGTGAATTCCAGCGACAATGCTGCAAAAGCAGGATTTTTCGCATCGACGATTGAATCGACTTGTTCAGCATGTACCCTCGATATAGGAAAAATTACAGTATTACGCACGTTGTTCACGATTGAAGCCACAACAGTTTCGATAACCGATTACCGTTCGCGTAAAGGTTAAACTTAATAGTACCGGAAAGGCGATTTGTTGCCTATAATTAATATCAAACTGGAGAACAATATTTACTCGGTCGCGATTGCGATCGTGCGAAATACCATCCATAAATCGACCCTATTTTTCTCGAAGGCAATCGGTCGAACAAAGTCCACAGTTATTTTTTCTATTTCGACGAAGACTTTAGAGAAGTTGACGGGTTCCAGACGCACGAGCGATCGTCGTCATTGAATCACCAAGTGGCGGATCACTAAAGACTTGACCTGTCAAATTACATCATAGTTGTCGACCGAAGGGGACCCTGCGATCGTGCAGCGCTCCACCGCATTATGTATAGATCCTAGCACAGCTCCAACCCATATTCTTCTAGAGATATCTAATTGGAACCTATTAAGAATTAAGAGGTTGAAAAAAAATAGAAATGTGGTACAAACTGATAATATCGTATGCTCTGGATTACGTCCTCATCTAAAGTTGATCACTATTACATGATACTTGGGCGTGATAGACCAAGCGGAACGCATCCACAACGCACTTTGGAATTCGTTCCAGCTCGTGATCACGCAATTGCGACAATTGCTACACAATACAAGCCGCAAGTACGACTTAACATTCGTTTCGAGCAATAATTGCCGCACTTAATTACTCCCGGGCAAGAAGTCTGGCGAGCCGAGCATTGCTCTTAAATCGGTGAGCGCGTCGCGATCGTGACAATCTTCGATAATTTTTCCGCGATCGCTACTTTATCGTGGCAGGAAGTATACTATCGAAGTAAGTGACACTTGTAAGCTTGGCTACGGTAGTCAGGGATTAAGGAAGTTTTTGATAACCCGAGAACTCGTTTACTCGGCTATTCTTTTCAATAATCCAGCACAGGTGCACTATTCTATTTAACAATCTCGGCAAGCTTCTCAGCAACGGCTACTATATCTCTTGTTTTTGGCACTATGAAGAATCGTAGTGTCAACAGGATAGTAAACAAATTCCATTGCGACTCACTTAGAACGCTATGGAAAACTGGACCGATTGCCTTCGAGAAAAATATTAAAAGCATATTTCGTTACACGTGCAACTGCGTCTACAAGAATGTTCATCGCTTTACCACCTTCCCTCGGAGTTATTGTTAGTCTCCAGAGGCCGCGATGCGTAAAAGCCAGGATACGTCAGCGTCGAAAGCGTGGTGCCTCACACGCAATTCCTTTACGGACATTTCGGGAGGAAAAATCCTTTTACGAATATTGTTTCCACTGTCTTTGTAATTGCGAAGCATCCGATCCTTCTAATTAGGCATTTTTTATTAGCGTCGCTTTTTTATCAACTCTTAACGATCGCTTAGCTTTCCACTAACTAAGTGGAATTGTTTGGGAAGTATTCGCCAATTGGTCGATTACGTAAAATCTACGTTCGCTTCGACAGACAATTTTTTTTCTGACCGTCTGCGTAAAATGACATCAGGACGTATGGATCACTGGACGATAAGAGGGAAAACACGAAATATGCCTGCTTCCTTGCACGTGATGTATGTGTGCCAGTTCTATGACGCGCGATAAAACGATGACAGAGGTCATGAACGATCTACGGTAAATGAAAATGAGCTCTTCAATCTATAACGAAGTCGGTTCAGGCATTAACTCTTGGCAGTAACTCAATCGAGAAGGGAGTGTCGAACCATCTAGAAGCGTTGCAGAGGGATGGTCGAACCAAGGGACTGAGGGAACACATCGGAAGAAGCTGCCGCCAAGAATTCACCCCATTATTCAATTAGAATAATCAACTGTTATAAACTACTGTGTTAAAGCTCCTAATGCTCGAGCAAACAGTCCCATATTTCACTTGAGAACATTAAAACTCATACAAGCATTTCAATTTCGTTTAATTTCACGGAATTTCATTTGAGACGTGCTTGGAGTTATGTCCAGTTAGTGACTCTTGGACTGGACTCCAAATTCTCTCAAGGAGCAAACATCTTGGGGGCTGGGCGATTGAGGACAGAACGAGTCTCGTTAAACGGACTTAAAATAGATCGTCGGGAAGTAGACACGCGGGTCTCGAGCATCTTAAGCTCCTTAGTGATATGCTGATCAAATACATGTATGCATTTGCCACTGCACAATTCAGATACGTATTAGTCTGACAATTTTCATGCAAGACAACAAAATCACAAATACTGGGAGTAATTAAGCATTTCTTGGAGTCGTAATAATTCATTCATTATCTAAATCCAGCTGACAAGCATTGGACAAGAGAATTCCATAATTTCATCTAACTGAGAAAGTTATATTATAAATTATCGCATGTGACTATTGTCGTTTAATAAAATAAAAGTTTTGATTTCATTGGGATCTATACGAGAATGATAAGTTACTTTCGATTTAAAGTTTCGTGGGAATTAAGCATATTGTATACATATGTGAAATTCGTATATCCCGCGGTTCGCGGCTTCTTTGATCTTCGCTTTAGTGCTCAGCCAACCAGCAGATGGCAGAAACCGCGCGATCAATGAAACAACTTTGCAGCTGTGAGATGCGAGAGCGCTGCTATAATATTCCGCCGACGTAGCACCGCTCTCCTCGGTAAGCAGAACTCCACGGATTCCTCTGTGTGTTCATTTAACCGACGATATGGCGTTCACTCTGTGGACACTTTTCGAGGCGACGCTCCTCTGTCTGAATGCCGTCAGCATTCTAAACGAAGAAAGATTTTTAGCTAAGGGTTCGTATGTTTCGAATCTCCTCAAAATTATCCTTTGCAACAGGATTTACTTCTTTTTACATGACGATTCAACATCAGTTTATGGGTTATGTTTTTGTCTCGTCATGTGTTGCCATAGTCCGTGGTCCACCATTTTCAATCCAACTCGCAGACCTTCGACTATGCGAAATCTAGACTCATTGTGTGTTAAGTGTTTATTTGTATATTTCTTATGTCAATGCAGAATACAAAACAATGCAAAAGGGTGAACCAAATAAATCGCGTAGTTCAAGAATTATATACTATATAATGTGAGAGCTGTTTAATTACATCAATTGTTTTATAACAGTTGGTTGGGCATCTTGGCAAAATGTCCAAGGCTTTGGAGAACCGCCCACCGCAAAATCGCAGATCTTGAATCTTATCAGATCGATACGAACCGTGGCACGAGGTAAGTATCATACGATTAATTTTTATAAAATTGACAATGAATTTTTTTAACAATAAATCTTTTATCGTTGCAGTGCCGTTAATTTTCTTAAACACGCTACTAATAATTTTGAAGCTGGTACTGGGGTGACAAAAGCGGTCGAAGACCCCCAAGGAACCAAGCGCTGTGCAAAGCCAAACGTGATGTACATATACTATGCGAAGTCATTAAATCATTTTTATTTTTTACATCCACATATCGCCACCTGTTTAACTGATTATCACCTGTCCCATTAAAAGAAGAAACAAACGAACTCATGCTAACTTCGACGTATCATCCCACTTTTTTCTTTCCCCTTCCTCGACATTTGTGTCGTCTCTTTCACTTTGAAAATGCATTTCGCGGTCAATTTTCCTCCGTCATCGCGTTATGTGCGACAACACTCGGGGGAACTTTCACTAACGTACGCCTCAGGAGGCGAAATATTTGTTCGATTTCATCGAGACGGTAGCGGAGAATGAGAACTCGGAAAGAGAAGCGAGTGCGAGATATCAAGGATCTTCGCAACACCTCTCAATTGCGTACCCCCATCGGAGACGATGATCTCCTTCGACGGGATGTAATGAAATGGGCTGACCCTCTTGCGAAATCGGCTGGCTCTTACTTTCGAACGCTTTTCTCACCGTCGTCTTGTGGCACACACCTGTCTGGACCGTCTCGCTTTCGTTCAATCAAGCGCTTTGACCCAAAAGCTACATTATCTCAAACCTTTGCCCAATTCTGCGATATCAGATAAAAAAAGTGCTGGAAGAAGTAGGAAGACCGAAGAATCCATTTGTCTGGTATCTCTTTAATAGAATCAATCGGCGGAATGCATTGCCTATGGATGAACAAAGATGGAGAGCGTAAATTACGTTTGGCATCGCGGAAGGTGCAAGGAACATGATGTCTCTTCCTCTTCGTGTGTTTACGGAGAAGCTAATAGCGCGTTCGGGAAACCAATGATTTTCCCGTAACTTTCTCCCCTTCTTCGCTTTCTCAGGGTAGAAGAAGTACCTCGGTGTAATCAGTGGGTACATCGAGCTTCGACTCGGGCTTGCACTTTACTGTACATTTCCGTCCTTACTTATTACCATTCACCTTTGGCACATTAGTTCTTAGTACACGGAAATTTTCTTCACATTAACGCTTTTACTATATTTATTCACCCATAATTGATTGTGCATATTGTATATAACACGAAATAAAATGATACAGTTGAAATTATACAAATTACAGTATTTGATCGGCATTAGGACTAAATGCTAATAGGTCATTTCATAAATTATATTCTGAAATACATATAATATAGTATATTTGACTTTCTTAGAATAGATTGTGGAATACGAAGGATTAATTTTCATGATACTCATCGTCAGTTTTAAGAGTTTTGGAGTTGTTGTTGCAGATACTTTTTTGTCAGTTTCTATCTGGAAATGGATATCGAGGGCAGTCGAGCGAAGGAGCGGCGGTACCAAAGGAAACGTGAGGCAATATTGCACTGCTGCGGTCACTTCTGCCCGAGTTACAATCTCCTTCGTCGTACGAGCATACTTCGCAAAGATGCAACTCGGACGCAGCTGTTGTGCAACCGACTTCTCCGATTCACCGTCCATTACCGTGTGTGTTTTACTGTAGCTTGCTCGGTTGCCAGTCCAATTACAGGATTTCTGACCACGTACTTGGGCCCTGAAAATCGCACGGTTTTTTGGGTAACGCGACTGCTTGCATTCCATGCACACCTCTCTTACGTAAGAGGCTCCTGTATAATCCATCCGGTTGTCCAACCTCATTTTTCTCCGAATAATCTTGAGCGCAAAACGTCTGGGATATTATCAAAGCAACGCAGGAATTTGAGATTATTGGTGAATAATAGATCTTTCATGCAACTTATCGGAAAACAGGAAGCATAGTAGAGTTATCGCAGCTCCTGTGTTATAATTAAACTTCCCGGAAGATACCGTTCGTACGATACGCAATTGCTAGCAGCTTAATTGTCAGACGGTCCCATAATTATAAAAAAGATGCGCGATTTAAGCAGTTCGTTAAAAGCACATCCGTCCACGGTAACGAAGGAACCGACGAGATTAGGCAAGCCATTCGGTCTTCCAGTCAAAAGTTCTACCACGGAAACGGGATTAGCGAAAGTATGTACATAAGTAGGGCCATTGTAAACGAGCGCGTTTTGCGAAGCACCACTCCGACAAATCCTCTTCCCATAATTGGGCGAGTGGATCACATTGTCTTTCTCGCACGCTATCGGGCTTTTTCTCCTCTTTTTCTCCTCTTTTTCTCCTCTTTTTCACACGGCGTCCATTTTTCTGTCGGCACGACTGTGCCACGGCGGTTGCACATTTCCCGGTTTGTATGTCCACATCCTCCAGCCATGAATGTGGATGGATGCCGTCGGTTGAGTGCTACATCCTCATTATTTTTGCCACTTCACCTGGTGAGGCAAAGGCGGCTGGCTGCGCGAAAGTGGATCGAACGCCCCGAGGGCAAGTCTCATATTTTCACTCGAGGGGAATATTTGACCAGAAGGTGGGAAAACCAGCAAACGCTTCTGGATGACACTATCTACGTTGTCGCAATTGAAACAGCACTGTTGTAGTTACGTTCAGCACGTTTTTTCCTCTTTTTCGCACGAATCTCTGCCGCGGCAGGCGAGTTTATGGATTATGCGCGACTCTTGCAAAATTCCGCCAACAAGTCCCACAGTTCTTCCTCAGGGCCCGTTCCCCTTTCTCGACCTCGTCATCCCTCCTGACACGCAGAATCGCGGCACTTTCCCTAGTGGACGCCGTACCTCTGTACGTAAGTCCTTTAGAATGGACAAACGACCGATATCGCGATTTCCTCGGTCCTCACGGAGCACAACGCTTTCTTATCGGTTGTAATGCTACTCGCTGAACCAGGAAGTCGATCTTGACTCGTGGGCGTTCAGGAACTCCTCCCAAACGTGTCTCGATCTTCTCTTCCAGAGCATCATCCATTCTGGCAGTGAAGGAAAGAAAAACTTGCCAGCCAAGATGATCTTTCTTGATATCGAATGGTGGTTCTCTTGTTAAGCTTTCGTTATTGTGCTAGGAGGCTCCTCGAGATGCTCGACCGATTAGGGTCTGGTTCGTCTGCCAGCGGATGGGTCAGTGGACATGGAAGACAGTAGACCAGTAGCGCGTAACGCGATGATTTGCCGGCAATCTCGCTTTCAAGACACCAGAGAAAATTGCAGTTGAGAAAGGCACGATGCGTTCATCCATCGTTGCGTTATAGATTCAATAATCCTCGGGAGCTCTCTAAGATAATCGGACTCGTTCCTCTTTCGGTACATACGTGCTTTCCCTTCTGACCCGGGATTACTCTTTTTAATCCATAATTCAAGAGGCTGCCCGCGTACATGCAGATATCAGAGATTCATTTAACTTTCGTAATACGAATCTCGTAGTGCATTTATTAAACCTACCTGCATTATGCACTTGCGGTGGGACTCTTGGCGTGTACACATTGAGGGACGCTAAGAGACATTGAGATTAAGCTTAATGATTTAATTTAGTCCTAACGTCACCTAGATTCGTTCTTGATTAAATCGCGACCTAATTATGCGGACACTCATACTGTGTGTGTGGGTGTTCTCTATTAAATAATTATTTCCACAGTGGAATACGTCGTTTGTGGCGTGACTTGGGAACGTGTGAGAAACTTTTATCCAACGAGCCATTAGCGGATCTATTCAAATCGTATTTAGTGAGCGTGCAGGTAGCTTTCAGGGATTGAGTCAATCCTCTTGATCGATGTTCAGGGAAATCTTTGCAATCTTATGCCACGAGTTCAAGGAAGTCTTCTGCTTTCTACGACGTTGCGTACGACGTCCCCATGCGTGGACGATGCTCCTTAATGAAGGAAATACTCCTAACTTGTATAACATCCTTAATAACTTGTTCAGTTCCTCGTGTCGCGGTTACATGAGTACTTGCGTCAAAAATAAATCTTACGAGCATGATTCCACGCAATGCACCTCATAATTTATTAGTGGCTACCCGCGATTCTTCACGGATTTAAGCGTTTCTCCGCCGATTTAAAGCCGGTCGTTCGGAGCATCCTCTCGGGCGAAAAGAGGGGTAAAGTAGCCAGGTAAGATCGATGGTCACTTTCGAATTTCGAGCGAGGTGGCTAGGCTCCCCTCCGGCAAGGTGGTCTCCTCTTACAACGGCTATGAGAATTTGCGTCACGAAGCCTCCTGATTCGGGAGAAGCCCCTGGGCTGCCAAGGGAGTCACCGTTATTGGCTACGACGCGACACGACGCCGCCGGTGCGGTGGAGTGAAAGGTGAAAGGCGCCCACGTTTCGAAAAATCGATCCTCCTCGAAGGAGGAAGCGGAGAGAAAAAGAAACGCCAGGACGAGTATATTCGGACGATGAGCAGTGCGAGACACTCCTGAAAAGACAGAGACTCGGGTTTTTCGCAACAATAATCTTTTAACAAATTGGTTTCAACGGTGGCGACATTTTTTTTATTTTTTTCTACAAAAAAGCCTTTATACAAGTACAAAAATGCGTGGTTAAAGAATAGCATTTAAAACGTATAAAAAAATAGTGTGTATTCGTGGTTCTGTGTAGGTATTTGCTTCGCATCAGCATCCGCTGCGTTATTCGGGGCATCCCACTCGCGGAGGCCTTCTTGCTGGAGGATGGTAGTAATCGTAGAATTTCGGCACTTCGATATCCACGTCCTCGAAGATGAGGAACGCCACACGAGAAGTTAGCCGAATCGCGCAGCGGATGCTGCGAACATTATAATTGTATTTACAAAGGGCTGAACCGCACTCATTGCGGTCTTGGCTCCGTTACTCTGGCCTCCTTAGTTTCACGCTTGTCTCAGCCTAGTAGATCTCTTAAACTTCTCCTGAGTATCTTGAGGATTGTCCGCGTACATTTCTTCCAATAGTATGCTCATTGTGTTCACTGGATCCGTATCTTCGCGAATCCAATGGTGATGACGATTGACTCTGGTACGATAAAGTTTGGCATCCTGCCGATGTTCTCCACGAATAATTAAGCTGTCCGATAGTTCGAGTCGCTGGTCAAGTTCACTCCCAGACCCTGACCCGTTGAAGTGACGACCTTTGATCTTCAGTGAGCCAGGCGTCCGGTGATCCTTGGCCTGCTTTACCTGCATGGGTACCTCTCAATTCGTTACCCCGATTCCACAGGGAAACCATATCCCGCCGAAGCGACGACCATTTATGTTCAGCGGGACTGGAACCTTGGGAATCGGCCTCGAGCATCGAGTCCGTACTCACACTGGATGTTCGATGTTCTCTTTTGGTCGACCCTGACTCTTGAAAGCAGCGGCCTTCGTCCTGCCAGGATCGTCCTTCGATCCCTCATCTCGTCTGGAACCTCGAACTTCGTGACACGCTTAGCGATCCGAGGCCGTGTGCGACGACCTTCCGAGCAACAAGTGTACGAGTGTGGTCCACTTGATGGAAGATGGTTCGCTAAATCCGAGCCTTAGGAGATTTCGGCTCGAAAGGTAGTCGCGCCACGTTCGACTGATGCCTGCGCCCGCTCTTCTTCTTGTTCTCGCATCTCTTTCGCTCCCACTCTCTCTCTTTTTCTCGCTCTTTCTCGCTCTCTCTCGCTCTCTTACACGCCCGCCATCCAATCTTCGAAGCGAGTATGATAGGCTATTTAGAAGGGTGCACCGTAGCTGCCGGTTGGTCTGCTTGGTGCTCCGTAGCTGGAACTAGGTCCACTGGGGTAGCCACCGTGACCACCACCCTGGCTGACCTGATTGAATTGGGCTACTTGGATAGCCTGCCTGATGCCTTCGAGATCAATTCCCACGACGCGGGTCTGATATCCAGGGACACCGTAGGTCGAGCTTGGTGCTCCATACTGGCTGGATGGGGCACCGTAGCTAGAGCTGGGAGATGGGTATCCACCACCAAATCCGCCACCACCGCCGCCGCTCTGTTGATTTTGGAGCTCTTCTTTCAGGAGGATCTGGCGAATTTGCTCTAGCAGGGCACTGTCAACGGATGCACCCTCATTGGTTTGGTATCCGGTTGATACCTGGGTGTAGCCACCTCCACCGCCACCGCCGCCGCCAAGGGAATAACCACCACCACCACCACCACCTAGCGAATATCCACCACCGCCGCCGCCGCCTCCGGGTCTGTTGTAGTTGTATCCAGAGGAAACCGGAGGCTCGGCCAGGGCAAACCCTGCCAGACCGACTATCAAACACTGTAACAGAAAGAATATTCTCATATAATCTCTATCGTGACTGTGAAAGTTAGTTTGGGCTCTTAGACCTGCGTCGCGTTAATACGGATGTGAAACTGGTAAACGAGTGCTAAATAATTCGTTTAAATCATAGTTATATAACAAACAAGGGGTTCCGAGTGACTCATTAGAGGAAGTGGAAGCGATTCACGGGGGAAAAACTACGAGTTGGCACCGACTAACGCAGCAGGTGGACACGTAATTCTGCAAAGTAAGCAAAATTAGGGGGAAGTCGCGAACGAAAGGGAAAGCCGCTAACGAGAAACTCGAACATCGTGGAAGCAGGATAGAGACAGCACTATCTAATTGACATGAGTCGCAAATCGTAGGCGATAGCGGCGGGCCGCGGCGCGAAACTTCCGCATAGGAAATCGTTGGCCGAACACTCGGAAACCGTAGACACCGCAGAGGGTCCGGATCCGCCAACACTTGAAAATTTCTACACTCGTATCCCGAACTCTCTCCCGATCAAGCACTCTTACCACGCAGTTTCACGCGCTCTCGGTAATCGTAAAGAGTAAATTCTGAATAATGTGCCTGTGCTTACCACGATCAGAGGATTCATGTCGGCTTCCGTGATGCCGCTCTGTTCTGTGACTCCGAGGAAGGTAGACCGGGATCCTTTATACCCCCTGGAGAAGCAGGGGGATATTCCGGGCCCCCACGAAGAAGAGACGGGGGCCTCTCGAGTGAGAGTAATTCAGCTGTGAGACGATTCTCTCCTCCTCCACCGGCTGCTCTATCTCTTTCTCACTCCTCCTCTGGCCCCGCGAGCTCTCTCTTTTTTACTCACGCGTGGGCCCCTCTCATACCTGATGTGCCCGCTCGTGTCTCTCTTTCTCCGGGAACATTACGCCTACCCGATCCTCCGTCGTGCGTACTCGAGATTTGGACGATGCGATGCCCAGTTGCGAAACGCTACCTCTCTCGATAGTCAGGCAACCAGAGTCCCGTCCCAAGTTGCGTCCTAGACCTAGACTCCTTTACTCTCCGTCCTTTGTTGCCATGCTCGGCTTCGCCGTACGATTTCGCCGCTCTTTGCCGGACCTGCCTTCGACTCGAGCTTAATTTACAGCTGATTCGATCTTGCCTCGTGTTCCTTTTTTTCTAGTTCCGTGGCGCAACTGGGTGATGGGATCCGTGAAGAACGCGCATCATCTTCAGATCTTGAGAAATTTTTGGAATCATCGCGTTGTTAGTTATGTGATGGAAAGGCGATTTCGAACTACGCTAGCTCAGCGTGTGTTCTGATGGACTAAGAAAATCCGAGATGAGTCTAGCCAGCAGGGAAACGGTATTTCGTTGAAAATTGTGAAAACGATTAAGTTCATCTCTCGTATACTGTTTACAGACTCCTGGTTCAAAGACGGTAGCAGTGCGTTGGTTGACTTATGTAATAACTGATTTCTCGTCACATCTACTTTAATTTCGTCATAACTGCCACCATGATGGTTCTTATTGATTTTCTATTTCAATTTTGCAACTTGCAGTCGCGCTAGCTTCTTGACCGAATAATCGCCTAAATTTTGCCCTGCATACGCTTCTAGAATTTTGGCCCATTTCTCTGTATTTGCGAATTAGAGTTCGCGGCACGTGCGATGAAAGCTACCAAGGATCATACGTCTACAATTGCATACGGCTAATTTCTAGGAGGTCGATCCGTTTCCAACACACACTAAGACTAAGAAGTATCTGCTCCACTTCTCTAGGCCAGCTGGTCTGTTTACCAAATTTTTGGAATGCTGCCCCGTCTCATTCCGTTCCTAGTGTCATCGATCTGCAGGATTTGCATAAGCCGAATCGCGTGTGACTCATAAATTCGTTAAGATGCGATATCTCAATTTGCAACTGGACTGGAGATTTATTTCAGGAGCCCCGTGTCTAGAAAAGATGCTTATACCTCAGAAGCGGACTGTTTTACTTCCATTATTTGTACAGTAAATATGGCGGGGTGGTGCAACAGGCATTTTTCTTTATTCGCACCGGCTACCACCGGACGCGGTCGGGTTAATTTCCCATTGATGGCTTCCGCCGCTCCTTTCACGATAAAACGAGATATATGTATTACATCGTTTTTATCAGTGTCGCGCATAAGACTACCCATGTTCTGGCGTAACGCGAACCAGCCACACTTAATTTCGATTTTAATTATCAATTACTGTTTTATCTTCCGGAACTCCATGATCCATGGTTTACATCATGGCGTTCATAAAGGTGGCCAACATCGTCTCTGTCGATAATCTCCTTGGTACTTGGATTTTCCGTGCGATTTTCAGTAATCTCTCGCGAAAAGGTCAGTTCAAAAGAAAGTCCCGGCAGCAGTATGAGGATTATTTGGAAGGAGATCATGTACTACTACACACGCAAAATTTCTTCTCCATAAGGAAGATCCACTTAAGTCGAAACCGAAATACACTTCCTCAAAGAGAGTAATCCCCGAATTAAGGTGGAACTCAGCGAGAGTCGTCAACGATTAATTAGATACAAAAGGTAGGATAAAGATTGCGAAAGTGCTCGTCGGACCTAATGGATCATTTGCGCCGGCTCCTTGCGCTTCTTCATTCCTATTTTACGTAAGCCTGTTGCGCAAAGAGTGTACTCCGCACCAAAAATGCTCGAGGCCGCGATCGCATGGTCGGTCCAGAGTCACCCGGTAGAGGATCCTGCGGACTTCAATTGGCATCAGGAAGAAAAGTACGCGGAGTTCATTGTATCATCCTCGCGGCAGAGCTTCCGCACGCTTTAAACGCAATCACCATCGCTCGGACCACCAAGCTGCTTCTCTCGACCATTCGTGCTCTGAACACATAAACGCTAACGTTCGCGTAATTACTCTGAATATAGTCTCTCTACGTGGTAGTTTCTTACGGCCAGTGTCCATCTCAGACCCGCTAGGACCTAGCGGCTGATGGTACCACTAAACGAGAGGGAAAACGCTTTCTTCGGCATGGAATTTAATTATCCGGCTCGTGAACTCTCGACCCACTTCTTCCTACAACGCGACCCCGTGTTTCCTTTATTTCTCGCCTTCTCCCTTTCCTTTTGGCCCCTACTGGCCCATATATCGCAGGATTCGCATGCCTTCTCTCTCCATTTCTCATTGACGATGGTCGACCTCGAGCGCTTAAATTGCTTAAATTCTCCCATCTCGAGGCTCGTTCGTCCTCGATCTCGAATCTGGTAAAATCCGATTGTAATTCGGACATATCTTTCGATTCCACTCTCGATTCTACTTTGCGTTAGAAAGTTCTTGATGATTCGACAGGAAAATTTTTCGATCCAAGCATAATATAGAATACGTGGAACATGAGGACTCTGCCAATGGACGCAGCGCGCGCGGCGCGCCGTGGCGCGCCGTGGCGGAGCCACTTATGGGTATTATACGCTTGGCCAGTCTCGTCCGTATTCAACTCGCTGGCCCCGACAGGTTTCACTCCTAACGCTTCGAGTCTTAATTAGTTGCAAACGCATTATACAAATACCAATAGTGCGAGAGATAAATAATATGAGTGGAATGACATGTCCATGGTTCACTTATACGATAGTCACCGTCTCGGATCGTTTTTACGGAAGATTTATGTCGAAGACGCTCACTACCGATAGTTCTTTTAGTGAAAGCAATTCTGTCGTGAGTTAGCCGACATCGATTTTTGATTCATCGAATCCGCGGAAATGGCATTTGCTAACGCACGTGCCAGCCGCCGTTGACGACGTCGGCTGATACCTCGATAATACCCTCGGACATTACTTTTCAAAGAAAGAGAAAAATGGCTTAAGATTCCCGTGAGGGACACTAAATCATCGGTCTCGTCAATGACAACCACCAGCGGCGATAATATATAGCTCATACATGCTACCGGCAAGAGACTACGTAGGCGATGTTTGTCGCAGTTAACAATTTATACCTGAGGATTTCAACGTCCGAACAGGAGAAAGCACAAAGCCTCGAGTCTGTTATTCTTTCTTCTGAGAATACTTGTACGGGCTTGTTAAGTTTCTGCAAACAAATCGAAATACAATCGAGAGCCTTCGATGAGGGCACTTCTGAGGAAACACCGCATCCATTGTTAGTTTTCTAGTCCGAAGGCATCCTTTCGAATCGGACAGCGCGCGAGCGATGTAATCCAATCCAATAAACAATCACAGAGCCGGAGGCATTGGTTGATAATAAAATTGGGTAATGCCAATCAACGGGATCTGTGGAAATTCAGATTTCCTGGATTATAGTCGCGATCGTCGATCCCGATGACTAGCGATACTCTCGCGGCCTGGAGTCACGTCCCGCGCCATGTGCTGCATCCGAGTTTCTCGGATATTAATGTTGCAGGGTCGCGGCAAGAAGGGGAATTCGTGGGCCTGGGGCTTGACTTTCGCTCGACCGTTTAAGCTTCTCTCTGTACGGACGATCTTCTTCCTCTTTCGGTCCTCGATCCGCCGTTTTTGTTGAGTCTACGAGAGCTCCGTCGACTATAAGTTCTCCGAGCAGACAGCTTACTGGGAACTCGTTGGGGATCCTCCTGCACGACTCGACGTTACCTTCGAGGAAGGCCTTCCTACTTTCTGTTGCCTTGTAGCATATTTCGTACATGGCCACCTTCTTCCGCTGTGGCCTTTCCTCTTATCGTTTAGTATTTTACGATACTGTTTTCTGCTCTGTTATCTCGCGCCAAGAACAATATACATACTATACTCGCGATAAGAAGCAATTTCGGTAACGTTGATATACGCTTGATGATGTAGCACGTACAATCATTCGGTAAAACACGAGCAACAAATTACAGTTTGAAAGGAGAAACAGATTGACGATGTTCGTATTATGAATTGCAAGGTAGAGAGCAGTAATAAAAATTGATATATATTCTTTTGACTTTTTCTCTCGAACCTCGAGGGCCGTTTTCACTCTGGTCAAGTCACTCGATCAGAGGACACGCGTGCGTGTTCTTCATAAGAGCCAAAGCTGTTCACTATCCTTGACATTTTTTATTTTGTATTTTTTTATTCTTCTATCGCGCATTTCGTGTTACGCGTGCCCTTCGAGAGGATCGCTGCCGGGCACTCACGACATTCTTGCATATTAAATAGGTAGCAACTCTACTTTCTTCTCGAGCGCGGGATAACAGCGACACAAGCAAGTTTTGCGCGAACGAAGGAGCCTTTGATTAAATCCTTGTCAGGGCAATTAACGGACAATTGTCGTTGGCGGCTTTCTTGCCGTGTCGCACCGTTGTTTATGCGTATTTCGGACTTTCACGGATTTTTACAAGAATTTCGCATTTGTCACTGCTCGAAATCCGTGCTTGAGAAAAGAAAGCTAAGCGGACTCGCTATCTAGAATTCTCATCTGACGCACAGCGGGAACAACGGGACGTAAATTTGTGAATTCCTCCACTAATATTCCTGCGAACACCATTGTTGTAAGGTGTGCTACTTGCTCTACTCGAAATCGGTGCACCCATCGTATCCGATTGACCGATAGATTAACTGACCCAAAGCCAAGCCCACGTGAGATGTCGTGGGCGCAACGAAAGAATTGGTAAGATATCGAAATCGTCCGCATCCTCATTAAGTGAAAGGCTGAATTCGAAGTGAAAGGTGAGAGGGAAAAATTCTTCTGTCCGTCGAGAAAAAAATTCGCTACCCTTTGACGCATCCCCGTTGAGATGTACGGTACTTGCCTGGTGCACGACCGAACAGCCGTCCGGCGAGATAAATGACGAGTGAGTAACCAGCCACTTAATTGTCGGCAGCATGTTTGTAACTAATAACTATCCGTCGGATTTGCATAGTAAAAGCTATAAAGTGTGTAAACAATGCTGCCGCGGTATAGGACGACGTTTGCCGCGTGCTAATGGGCATGTTTGAGCCGAGCAAATATTTGGCATAGACTGCTCGATTGTAGACTCGATTGTACCTTCCTTCGGTACTTTGCCGGTAGCGGAGATCCAGCAACGATCCAAAATCACTAAGATTTCAGGGAATCTAAATTTCTCCAAAGTCCATCGCTCCAAGGGTTGCCACGTGTTGCATCTCCACCTTCGTTCCCACGTTATGCAAATATCGATGAGAATTTTATAGTCGACAGATTGAATTCCTGCATAATTCGACGGTTGACTTTCCACGAGTGTGTGTGGGGGTGGAAAATAAAAGACTGGAAGCATACTACGTTCGCATAACAGTAAGAAACAAAGGTTCGTGGCAACGCTCGTTGAGTAGAACGGTGTATGTAAGTATGTACTCGTTAGTAAAGTTCGAGCAAGTGCTCTCAGGTACATGCTCACAGCGATTACGCAAAATTGCTGACGGGAAACGGAGCGCAAGCCTGCGTTTAAGTGCGAGCTGGACTCGCTTGCACAAGATAGGATGCTCCCTCTCCCAGCTAACTTCACCGGGAGTAGAATTCGTCCTGTCTGATTCCGAGTCGAAAAACGGTGCGCTCCAAATTGCAAATTCTCCGTTACTATCGCTCTTTCTCTTTCTCTAGACCTCTGGATACTCTTGTGCTATCTCTAGAGAAATGGCCGAGACTTCGCGAAGCGCAACTCAATTCTTCTAAAGGAGATTTGCGGTTGCGAAACACGGATAGCACGGTACTATGCATGAGAGAAACGAGAAACGCTGCTCCACTCATTGTGGACGGCAAAAATAACGGGTAGCTTTACATGTTTCTCGTAATCCAAATGTCCGAATTGACAAGCAGAGAGCTTTGCCACAATTAGTACGCGGATGTCGAGTCAGAGAGGCAGTGGAACATCGCTAGAGAAATTAGTACATATTATATGTACATCGAGAATCGCGGTGGGAGCGGAATCTAATTGAAGTCGCGACGACCATAACGAGCCGTCTCGCTGACGTATATACTTCGCCCGTTACGCAGTCCGATATGTATCTCGTGCAATAACGACGAAATATCGCTTATCAGAATCGCGGAGTCGTTTCATCTTGCGGCTTTGACAGCGCGATGGAGCTGTCTTCAACAAGTAGCCATGTGGAGCTATGAGAACACCATGCACCTATGTAGCTACGAGCATCGCTTTAATTATACACACGGTTAATAGTGCGATTATTACTCGTTCCAGACGTTTCTGATGTATCGAGATGATTTAAGGAAAGTGTACAATTATACGATCGTACAATACTTACAACTACAAGCGATGTTGCATTTGACCGTGCCATTACTAGCAATAGTTGACATATATTGCAAAATGACTTTCTCCTTTTGACCGTAATTGCTTTCGAAAAAAAATTTCGCCAGGAAATTATAAATGAGTTGTGCGTCGAATTTAGGATGGCGAATGCGTTCACTTGCGGCTACACACGTAGAGGATTCTACGAACGACACACAGGGTATTCACAGTCCCGGAGCGCGGTAATATTATAGTCAGACGTCCTACAAGAGCATCATCAACATCTTCCCATGTAGCTAATTATCACTGTGGTATGTGAAATCCGGAGAAACGCTTCCGGTTGCTTGGTACCACAGAAGGAACGCACTGTGCAACTTACCTACGTAACTGTGTACTTCTCGAACACCCCGTATGGTGCATTACACTTGGAATACGCGGTCTATTCAACTTTGTTGTACAACTTATTTTCGCTTAACGACAACTCTGGTTCAGTGTATGGCTCTTTTAATTTTACAGTGAAATTTTACCTATGTCATCAAAAAAAAAAAACACTGATTTTGAAAGTCCGTCGACTGATTTGTTATGCCTGCCAAAAATAAGTTTCGTCTGCTCTCTTGATGGACAGTTGGAGGAAAGTTCAAGGAATGGGTCAGCTGTGTGGAATATCCGTCTTTCGCTCCGGGCAAGTTTCGCTCGGTTACTACTCGGATACTCCGCGTGGAATATCGAAGTAATTGCCGCCGGTTTTTTGGAAGGACCCGGAGCCCGTTTAATTGATAATTGAGATAGTCCCCGAGCGAAGTAATCCCAGTAAAGTTGAGTGTCCACATTCTGTCGTAATCTCTTGGAGGAAGATTGCGCGTGGTTTCTCCAAAGTCGCTGCTAGAAACTTTCGATGATAGTTGATAGATGATTAGTTTCGTCCATCGAAATCGTGATACTATGCTCTTCATGAATATTCATCCGTATATTATATATCCGGCAAAAGAGTGCAACGATATGCATAATTAAGCTTCGAAATACAAATTAACTACCGTAACTTGCCACTTTCCGCGTCAAGTTTTATTATCTTCGATCAGTCCTCCTGGCAGCTTAAAAATCTTTAATTCGCGTTGGCGCTAAGCACGCTATTAGCATGGTATGCCTAGATTTTATTGCATCCCGGAGAGTGACGGAGCCGGACGCTACTTTGTTTCGTGTAATATATCGTCGGACTGCCGCTGAATTATGCAAAAGTGCGAGCTCGAGGCCTCCGGCCATTTCACAGTCCACGATTTCGGTCTAGATCGCTGGGATAGGATAGTAGGAGGAGAAGGAGGCTTCCTTCTCGGCCGACTCGTGCACAACGCCCGACCTACACCGGTTGGTAGCTTCCCGAGAGTTTGTTGTTTCGCTCCTTTCGCTTCTTTCTAATCAGCTTGGCACCGTTTTAATCTTACCACTTTCCTTTCCGCCTCAAAACGCCTATTCGACCCAACTTTGCGGCCTGCCCCGCCGTGCCTCGCCATAACGTTTGTTACAATATTTCCCCAAGACTATTTTTCCCCGATTCTCCAGTTCCACTGTAACTTTACGTAAAGGCTTGCGCAATGCCCACATCACCGAATTTATGAAACGACCCGAGGAATATTCAGCGAACGGTTTGGGAGAGCAGAGGCAATAGCGTGATTCACAATGAAAGTAAATGTACTTACTCGAGTAGAGAATGCCATAAAGAATGTATGTACTTTCAGACAGTGGAATAATCTTTGGGATAGGAACATAATGAATTTTGGCTGGACAGGATGATTTGTGATTCAAGGGATTTTAATGAACCGTCTGCTAGCTTTGTTGTATTGACGAAACTGCTGGGAACGAACGGAAGAGAATGCTATAGTATGCTATATAATGCTATATAATTGCGCTCGAAAAGTAGATACCTGTCGAGCGTAATCGAACTCACGAGCTACCTGCCGTCTAGTCTGGCTGCTCTTTATCGGTTCACTTTCTTCGAGAGACGAGAAGATACTCCGCGGAGGTCGACCTTTGGAGAGGTCGCCCGCGCGCCCGCGGAAACTACGCTCGAGTTTCACCGTAGAGCTCGAGCGCTCATCTCTACTTTGCCATTACTTACGCTCGGCTATTCCAAGATCGATTCCAAGCGTACTTCCGTCTTCCTGTGAACAGCTACAGCTACACTCAACGCGGTACCGTGGTATCGTCTTCTGAGAACCCAGTCGTGCTCTCGACCTTACGCTCTCCCTCGCACTTCAATTAAGAGCATTCTTTCGGATCCACGTTTAATGGTGCATTCTTCCTTGCATAGGAAACGATCCTCACCTCTCTCCTAGAGGAAGCTCTTTCTTCCTTGGATCTCGATGTCGATCCGCTCCATCGCCTGGACTATGCATCGCGTTGAATAACGCTTCAAATGTGAAATAGTCTTGTTCGAAAAGTCAAAGACCGCAGTGTACGCTCGGTGGATACGGAGTTTGCTGATCGAAGATCCACGACGAGATAAAGGTATCTCCTCTGATTAGATAGAACTGTTCGTCCATCAGGGAAATGAGGATGTCAAAGGATCAAGAGGAAAGGAAGATCAGAGAGACTCGATTTCTGTGATTGAAAACTTTTTGAGATCCCATGGAAAAATAAGATCCTTTCACTTTTGCCACGGTTGATTTCCTGGCGATCGTGAGCATCTGCCATGGGTTATTGATTCATCTTCCCGTGGTGCTGACGATTGGCACAATTGACTGCGATTAATGAAGGGTATCGAACTCTCTTTACCTTCGACCAGGCTCCTTACCATTGTGTCTTTAAGGTTTAACTTACAGTTTAGGGTGTGTCCGATGGAATCACCATAATTAATCACGTTGGGCTACGCTTCTCATAGTCGACTGACTGGCCGCATTAGGGCATAACATATCGCTCGTTAATATGCCTCAAGCATTATATCGTTACGCTACGTGGTAATTCGTCGGGAAATGCAGTCCTTGCAATATATATTTATTGCATCCAGCGGAACATTCTTGTGTAAACGCGTTACATGATTTACCTCTTTGGAATTATGCTTGCAATTTCTCACGGTAATCCCATAAGGACGGAACTTCAAGCTTCGCGACTTTCCTCGATTTTATCATTGCGCCGGGTGATAAATCGAAAGTGTATACTTACCATTGCCGATTCCTATTTACTCAATATCGACACATGCTTATTTTCTTATTCGCGAATGACCTCTGGCATGCGCTAAAAGATTAAATTTACAATTAGTTGCAGCTTTCTAAGCAGTCTTTGAGGATTCTCGATATCGAGAAAAAAATGTTGTAAAGTCCAATCTACTAGTACCATAATTACATTGTTAGTCTCGTTACACCATTACACCAGTGTTGTACAATAAATTATTAGATTTCGTTTTAGAACTTATCTACTAGTCTGATGTGGCAAGCTGTAGACCCATGAGATATGTATTCAGAATGATAGCAGAATCAATGAATAGAGATGATTAATATTCTATGTAATTAGAGTGCATCGAAACGCAGGTTGTAGTTTTACGACACTGTGTGGATCGTCCCGACACCGTACTGGTGTGCATCGGTAGACTGATAGCCGGGCCGAGCGACTATGAAAAGAAGGACCGATGACCTGGGTCGCTCTCACGCGTTTGTCTCTCGGTTGCTCACTTCCGCTAGTGAAAGGTGCATGCACTCCGCTGGCGCGCGGTGCCTATGGTAAAATCCACTTACGTAGAGTACATCTACCTGCATAGTTGTACGTGCATCCCTATGTGCGCATCCGAGCTACAACTTACGACTTTTACATTTTCTTATTGGAATTTTAACTAGTATCCCCTTTGACAAACTTCTAGATTTCTTGCAAAATTCTTTGTACTTCGTTTCCACACTGAATTCATACTTGAATCTCTTTGGAATATCATCTTATCGTGGAGTTTGGTCTTCTTCGCGTTCCAAGCAACGAAACGTGTTTCTCTTTGTCCAGGGAATCCGATGTCTGTGGATTCCGCGAGTGATTATGCAACTACTTGCATACACACATGCGATATCGTGTTTCCTATGCGCATCGTGTAAACATTTCAACGCGACGCGGCGTCGCGATTGATTTTAAGCAGAAAAAGAGAAACGCGGAAAAGTGATCGCGGATCGATTGTTGAGGAAAGTCCTATTCTGCGACCATCTTCTTCTTCTTCTTCGTGTGAGAATTCCCAAAGTACGTGTGCGAATAATCCACAAAATCGTAGTATAAATCTTGCCTGGATATTTGTAAACCGATGTTCGTAATTGATCTAGATAACGTGATTTTATAACGCTTGATTTTATATCTTATTGATTAGAGCTGAGAAAGATTGTGGGAAAAGTTGCAATCATCAGAAAAAACACATTTCCTCTCTGTCAAGTTTCAATAAGTAAATATACGACTTAGATAGTGTTTAGCGAATATCGTTTCAATCTGAAAAATCCCAAGTTGAACAGCTATTAAAAGATAACGAGGAAAACCCGGACTTGCAGCGATAGTTCCGTATGTACCAATTGCCCAGAGGCATCAAGATTTTCACGGATGATTTGTGGTTACGATAACACGATCATAGATTCTAATTACCGACTAACTCTCAAACTTGTCTTCCGAAGAAGTCATTTTAGATCGTAAATGAGAAATTATCCATAATTTCGGGAAAGAAAAAATTTTGTTACGTGATGAATAGCATCAGATCGCAAATGGGTAATTCAAATTCGAAGCTGATCACGTACACGACTTTGTAAGTCTAATAGATGCGGATTTCTAAACCATTTTATTTCGATTGACCGCGCTTGCCAAGTCGGACGAGGTACTGAAGAAGACCACCGACTTGGTCTTTTTTACGCAATGTTTGACTGTGATCCAAGTTCTCCAACACATCTAGGCAAAATATCCGCTCAGACCATTGTTCCGATCTGCTCTTTATGACTGATTGCATGAATTTGCAATCCGTGAAGAACGACATCAATATGCAATAATCCAGACCATTGCATTGTCGTAACCAATTAACCTTTGAAAGGTTACGCTGACGCAGCGTTATTAATTATCGCAGAACTTGTGTGGGCGACCGGTTCTCAGTTTCTGCAGTCATAAGAGACTCGAAATATAATAATTCTGACGGATGTAAAGAACGTTATTAATATTCGTTCTTGTCCGTACATATTTCTCTTACTACTTCTACCATGCTTATTTCACATTTTTTATCGTTGCGAAGAGATTACCTTAACGACGGAGATTAGACGGTAGCTATATTGCACTTATAATGTATACCTTTATTTTGAAAAACTCTACAGTAAAGGAATTATGCGTTCTGGAATGTACACAGGTTGTCAGAAGCAAGAGCTTCGATCGACGAGTGCCACTATCGTCCACCTTACTCAACATAACGTGTTGGATCATAACACACACTTATTGGTATCAACCAGAAAAAGATAATCATCCTATGCAGAGTAACAGATTTGTCATCCAGGCGGGACCAATTACGTTAGCAACGTACGCCGCGACAAGGCCAGCAACACTATACTTGAAATTCGGCTCGCAAAAATAGCACTCCAAACAGGCGCACGCCGCCGTTTCGGAATAGTAATGCTGGCGTAGGAGCCGCGTAATATAAAGTAGATAAACGAAAACAGTTGAAAAATATGTTGAATCCCGGTGATTTTTCTTCATCCGCACTGCTCCTATTTCCGACAATTACTGATATTGGGTAGGGGCTTGTTCTTACACTTCTTTATCCATCCATCCCACGCTTTGAATCCGTCCTTGCTGTGGATTATCTTAGCACAAGCGATGTCATCCTGAATATCGTCATTGGCAAAATCTTCGCAGCGTTTGTTGCAAAGACCACCGCGATGACCCCTAGAGCACCACTTGCTACTGTTGATTTGGAAGACACCGAAGGAGTAGCTGGATGCGGTTTTCGGTCCAGTGACAAGATTGGTATTCAACCCGCTCTCGCTCTGCATCAGACAGACCCAATTGCTCATGAGGGTCCGTGAGATTTTTGCTTTTTGTAGCTCTTGCACCGCCTCACACTGCGTCAAGATCTTCCCTTCGACCTGCTGGCCCACTGCCATCAGCAGCAGCAGCAGGGTCGCGAGCAATGACCACAGCTGCATCCCTCTGAGTATTGGTAAGCTTCGCTCAAGTGTCGTATCTAATTGAGGGTTGAAGCCGATTGGATAGACAGCTAGGTGATCGCGACGCGGGTTCACGCGGAAATGTCTCGCGAGTTCTTCCACTAGTCGCGCCGTCTGTCGCTCTTGTAGCGAACGATGCCTGGGTGACCTTGAGCTTCAGCGATAAGCATTATCTTTCGACGTATAGTTCGATAGAACGAAGGAGAGTATTCTTCGATAACCTGTTTTCTTTGAATTGCCTGCTTCTTATTACGTTCCGTCAGGTACACTCGACGTTTTCTCTCATTATTGTTTGGACATCTGCGAATCACTAAAATGAGTTTGACAATTTGCCGAGTGTGTCGAGTGAGTCTTGCCGACACCTGTGCCGCGGGTATCAGTTTGAGTTAATTCCAAAACTAATTGACCTTTCGCAAGACTCCAAGTTTCTTAAGTGGAGTCGTTTTGAAAAACGAAACGCGAACGCGCGTGTTAATGAACCGCCGTCGTTTTCCAAAAGGAATTGCAAGGTGTGATGAGAAGCAGTAACTCGCGTGTATAAAGATCCGAGGAACATCAAGTAATTGCTATCCACATCTAATTGGCGGATTTCAACACACGGCAAACTCTTCGCGTGGGCCATGGGAAAAATCTGACATGTAGCCCAAAGGCTTTTCGTCAGCGAAGACTAACTGTGAACCATAAAGATCCTTATTGCTGCAATTGATATAAAATCATTTTCTGATTCAATAAATCTTTGAAAATTCTGTTACATGAAAGATAATTCCATTTCAAGTACTAATTATATACCATACTTTTCTGACGTAAGAGATGTATCTTGATCGAAGGACCGATCAATTAATATGAAACTGCGAGACTGATCATAACTGTGTAAATCGCAGTAAATGAACGCAATGAATAAGACATTTTACAAGGCACGATAATATCACATTTACTCGTAATGATAAATTTCTTATAAAATTATTATTCTATACACTTAGGAGTATTGGCATCGTAAATGATCTTAAGTTACTGGTTCATACATATTGATTCTGCTGTCGAGATTTCTCTGCTGTGCGTTCGGCGAGAAAATAGTAACATTAAATATGTATACATATATACTACAACGCGTAAAATCTATAGCGTAAACCGATATGTTCCCTCGTAGGAAGTATTTGGCGTAGATTATATATTAATAGATGCAGATCGTACATCACAATGACACTTAAACACAATCTAACGAGTCTCATCGGAAGAGCAGAGCATCGGAGACTGTTTTAATATCAATATATGGTACACATAGGATATATCATGTGTCACGTCCACATGTCTTTTAATCGTCAGTATCCCCTTCATTAGATATTCTTCGCTTACTCGCCATAATCAATTACATCTCATTACCCGCTGCAATTCCAGTTAATTACAATCTATTAGTATCCCTGTAGGGCAATGACTTTGGTGGATGCCGCGCAATCATCTTCCAGATCTGCACCGAGGTTCCCTAACAGTGTACATATGTACTGGGTTCGCTTGCCGCGAATAATTCAAGGTGAAGAAGCCTCTTTATCGTTCGGCAGAATTCGATTAGCATAATTACACGACGTATTTACAAAAATATCTATCAGTACTGAAATCTCTGGCACCACAGACTTGCAAATCAGCGTCTGGCGATATAGCTATCGATCACGATCCAAGCAGGTGGATATACATACATAGGTGTACATACTATAAATGTATTTTTTTCAACCGGCGCCATTGGTAAGATTCATCCTCCTGTCCTTGGCGAACCGCAGAATGTCCGGATTCTCGTAGATCATTCTGGCAAGAGTTTCGAGCCCAGCATAAGTGTCCGCTTTGGTGCCCATACACATCGATAACTGTACATCCGAGAGATCCTTGCTGCACTCAACATCATGGTAAACGTGAACCAAGTTTCTGTCCGCCGAACGGAAGACCTTAACGCTAGATCTGACAACTTTCTCGTAAAAGTCAACGTCCTCTTTTCCCCAGCCTTGAATCGTCAAATCGAACCCACCGACGGTATCGTAGTCTTTTTTGTACAGAGATACTATCCCGAAACCGAACTGTCTCCAGTAGCCCGTCTTTTCGTCGACGACGAATCTGTGTTGCCGAATCGTGTCGTTGTACGCGATTCTCGGGTCATATTGACTGAACACCACTGGAAAATACATTTGTCTACCTAAGAGAGTATTGGCACGAATTCTGTAAAGCGCCGAGTTTGTAAAAACGATATCTACGTCTATGAAAAAAAGTAGATCGTCATTCTTCATTTTTGAAGCGGCCAAGTGTAGAGCCTTCGCTCGGGAAAAGGAGCCCGAAGGAGTCAGAATCTCAATGCTGGCACTTCGATAATTATACTTGAGTTGCTCGATTAAATCTATTGTCCTGTTGAATGAGTCCTCAGTTTTGTAGGGATAAAGCACGACTAGGAGGCTGGTCTTCTCGCCACTCGTCAAACAGATTTCCTCGTAATTCTGCAAGAATCTCTTGAAGACCTCGAATCGCCCTGATAAAGGTAGAATGAAATGGATGACCTTGCTCCCAACTGGATCCTCATCCTCCACTGAATTGAAATTCAAGTTCAAGAAGCCACCGCGAAATATATTCTGCAGAGATTTATCGTTCCGGTTTCTTCTCGCTAGCTGGTCTACTTCTTTCCCATCGACGGTCTCTCGTATCTCCAATCCTAAAATGGGGATTTAATTGACGACGTCGTTAATTCACGACTACTCTAAAGTTCTCGACTCAAGTGTGATCCTCCTGACTGACAATGAGGCCTACCTGTGAAGTGCTGATGAAGATAAACGTGTCTCCTAACGGGCAGGGTAACTTTTCTACCCCTGTACTTGCGATAAACCAAAAGGAGATCGAGAATGGTGTCGGCACCGTAAGAATCGATTCTCCGGTATCCGTAAAGGGCCGATCTCTCCTCAACCACGCGTCCACGCTGACGAGAACACGCGTTTATGGAAGCCATTACTTCTCGCGTGATGTCTTCCAGACCCTCGCGTATATCACTGTGAATTCTCCTTCGCGGATTCGAATCAGCGAGGCTGTATTCCGACCTCGAAAGGAAATCCCAAGGTATCACTTCGTCGGCGGTGGTTGGCTTGAAGGATCGAAGTCCTGCAGGTACGCCTAGAATGCATGAGCGTCCCCTTAATTTATTAGCCCGTAAAAAGACCTTTGTCACTTCAATTTCTTCAATTTTGTCTCCGGCTACAATTAAGTGCGGACGTATTGATCCTCCGGATTTAATGGGACCTAACCGAGCAAAGTTCTTGCGAACGATGATTGTTGGCGCTTTTACTGTAATTTACGGAAACGCTTAAGGTTCACTGAGGGTATATTTAATGCGACAAGCGGCTGTACTTATGGGGCTCGTAAAGTGGAAACCTGATAGGATCGATTCTTCCATCTGATAATCACGAACCAAAGCGTGCCGTAGCTCATTTTTCTATTGGCCGGTTAAAGCCGCAATCAATTGACTCGAAGTAATCGCATTAAGTGGTCCAATTAATACTGTGCCCCCCACGAAGCTATCGTTTCCGAAATGGATAGTTTAATTCAATTGCAAATGTGTTAATTACCTAATATTTCCGTATCACCGGGATAGTCATCCGAGTAAGAATTCACAGGAAACAGTAGGACTCGTTCGGCAATTTCGTAATTCCTAATATTTTCGATGTTTATTCCTAATTGCTTAGTCATACTATAAATATCTCGGTGAAGATTGATCCTCTCTTGTTGGAGATCCTGAATCAGGAGTCCCTGCAACGAAAGATCCGATTAATCTGCTTGCTCGATGGAAAAACCACGTTAGGAAGAAAGGATAGCCAAGTGAAAACAATGAAACTCACTCTCATATAATTATGGAGTCTATACATATACGGTGGACTTTTAACGGGATGCAACGTAATGGCACGGTGAACTTCTTTTTTCTTGAGATTTCCGGTGAACGCCTGTGCTCCGCTGCTGTTATGATAGAGAATGGACTGCATCTGCAACATTAAAATCGCGCACCGCCAGCTGTAGAGAAGATTGAAGTGAGCTCGTGACGTACATCGGCAGCCTCGAGCCTTATCTCGAATTTATTCGCACGCAAAACGAGCCGATGTCATCGTCTCGAGATCTATAGGATAGGATAGGATCCCGCAATAGTGACCTGAATCCGCGGGCAATACACTGGCATAGGTACTCGCGAACTTAATTCGACGGACAATAGTTCCGCGGGTGGAGATTTCAAGCGAATGACTCGATTAGCGTGTCCCAAATGTTTGAATGGCCGCGAGTCTCGACAAATTGCAATTAGCACGAACAGAAGCGGAGTTAAGGTTAAAGTATGAACTTCCTGCGAGCGTGCTCACTGACGGTGCGCTGTGACTAGCAATAATTATTATTAAGAAGATCGCGCCTTACTGCGGTCGACGATCGTGGCACCATTGGCTTACCGAAACTCCTAGCCGCAAGCGCGAGTGTTAATCAGCCCGCAAGACTGGGTGTGGTGGTTTCTTGTTACACTCCAGCATTTTTATTATCCTACTTACGCTCACGCTGAACTAATACCTTACCTAACAGTCTTTCTTAGATTTCTAATCATTGATCATTTGGACGAACAAAACCCTTATCGGCACAGACTTCGAAAAATTGATTGATATTCTTGGAAATTGTATTATTCCAGAATTTGTCTCAAGGTGACAGAAGGGTAATGTTCCAAACATATGTGTTTGATTTTAAAAATGGGTCAGAAGCGTAAAACGAAATGAGTTTGCACGCGTGTGGTCTTTCGGTAAACTCGTAAATACTTTGGCAGTATTCGCGCGTGTCCCGATCAATCAATCGGCTGTCACATTCAGCGTGCTGAACGCCCCCGACAAACACTCGGTCGCCTTTATATGTATAGATGTGCGAATGGCAGTTAAGTGTTTCGACCTTACGTCGAGTGTCAAGACGGGAATGAACGGTCTAGCCAGTAGGTTAGCAGGGTACGATTTGTTCGTATCTAACGACTAACATCCTCATCCGTGCACTTTACCTTTCGACTCACTCGTTTCTATAGAATCTACATCTACACGATACGCCTGAGGCAACAACATATCTCACAGTCGGTCCGATATACCCTGCGACCAGGGTAATCGTGCAATCGTTTAGTCTGTCTCGATGTAATGTGACTCATAAACACGTATCCCCACAACCCATCGGCGGCAATGAGCCACGCACAAGGCACCCGAATCCTATTAAAAGGTTTCTGGGCGGCACAAAGGCTACTTTGCGATTTGAATTTAGATATTGTAACTCAAGTCCCTCCATCGTACTGATGGAGGGAAGAGTCTGTTATGGTCGATGTAAGTGTGTATGTACGTGGTAGTTAATAGGTGGTTAGTTAATTAAGTTGCTGCAAGAGGCGAATCGGGAATTTAAGCACTTCGTGCGACAAATTGTTACTTAAGCACTTCGACCCAATGCCGAGTGTCAAGATGGAGGAGAATGACTCGATCTGGCCACTGGGTTAGCAGGGTACTATTCGCTTGTACTTAACGACTAACATCCTCATCTGTGCATTGTACCTTCCGAGTTAACCCAATGATAGCGTGCCCCGTACACGATGCAGATGCGTAGCTTATGTATTTAAACCGATAATATGCACTGTCCAAAGGGTGGTCTGCTCGCACAAATATCGCGTCCCCAACCGGATTCTATGACTGACTGTTCGGATCGCCAACGTTGGCTGCCCGTAACGACAGTGATATTATCTAGTGCAGGTTCTGCTCCGAATCTAATACTCCCATGATCAAATTTGCAATTTTCTCGGGGGGAGAAGAAAGAGTCACGCAAGAAGAAAGAACGCGATTGGACTGGACGACGTCAAGGCACATAGCTGGAAAATGCTAGGAAATAAACTTTTCACGAGTCGGTTCACTCCCCAGGGCGGAATGAAAACTTCAACGGCAGGCTCTACTTGGAAAATAGGGTGGTCTGAGAAGACAGCGTGTCACTAGAGAGAAAAATTACCTCGTAACTCCAGGTGCAAGGTATCCCAGCATACTTTTGCACGCACCTTCCCAATTCGACGTCCTCGTGAGTTGTGTAGAGATGCCTCAAACAGTACTTGATGTGTGGTACGATCCTTCGTAAGGTCTCTCTCGAGAGAATAACTCCGGGCCCACCCATGCAAAAGTTCTCATCATATTCCAAAGACAGTAATCCAAATTCCTCCGAGTTTCCTCTACCAGCTTGACCGATGTACATAGCTCGTCTAGAATCGACCGATCTCAATAATTTTTCCAAGCGGTCGGTCCTCACGTAAACGTCATCGTCCGCCCTGAGGAACCACTCAAAACGATCGCCATAATTATTCCACATGTATTGCAGCATCATGAACGACTTCTTCTGGGGCGGATAAGTGTCGTCCACTCGCGGAAGCGGCACCAACGGTAACTCCGGGCAATTGTCCGGCACGGTCGAGCTCTCCGAAGAGAAAAAAGCTATTTTTCCCGGCAACTCTTTGCCCCAGGTCTCGTAAACCGCCTTTGCTCGCGTGTCCAGGTACTTCTTGGCGGTCATCACCCCGACGAAGACCAGACTACTCGAGGAACTGTTGATCCGCTCATCCTCGTTCAGCTTTGGAATGTTCTGTACGAGTGATTTCATGAGAGTTCGGGTACCAGGTAGTAGGGAGGTGTAAGTGCCCCGTTCTTGTTGAGGATTAGTGTGGAGAATGCGATAGCTCTGAATAAGGAGACCTAGGAGCAGGCCCAGTATCAGGCCCAGAACGGCGCTGGCCAGTCCACGTCGTTTACGCATCACTGGGTGATACGTCACCTCTCCCATTGATACTCTTCCGGGGTCCCTGGACCTCCGGCTGGGTTCATCGTCATCGCTTTAGTGTCTCTCGTCTGGTTCGTCGTCTTCCGTAATAAGCCGAGTCTAGCAATTAGCGCAGTTGGAGCGAATTCTTCGGGTGGTCCCATCGCTACAACCTCCGGCAAAAGTGCGCTGTGCTGTCTGCTCAAACCTACCGATCAAATTGCAGATGTTAAAACATATTGGATTCGCTGTCACTGAGCCGAGGGTTTGCGGTGCAAACGCAAATATTTATTCCTCTAAAAGGCAAAACTCTGCTAAAGGCCTTCTCGCGCGAACCACCAGTGGTGGTTTCACAGAAGAATTCCCCGCACAACCACACCACGTTTTAATTTACACTTGTTTGCCATTTAGAGAACAAACTCCGGCTGTTTAGTTTCCGCTTCTCGTCATAAAATCACAAGGCTACGAGCTGTTTTGCCAATTAGTCGGCGGCGCAGTTTCGTGCTGTCGACGGAAAAATCAATAAACAAAACTCATGATTCTTCTAAATTTTTATGGCTCGCACATCCGGCACACAACCATGGGGCTGAATCACGCCAACAGCGTGTTCGGGTTCGCTTAAAAATATCGAGATTTATCGTCGCGATTACTCACATTAAGTTGATCCAGCGGATCCATCAGGCGCGTTCTGCCAAACCGCGTGGGTGCCCCAGTAATTTCGCTGAGAATCACAGCTCGACCGGCCATCCTGACGTCCTGAAAGAGAGAGAAACAGTGCCGGCTGACAACTATGTATGTACATAGTAGGTTCGGTACGGGGTCACGTACGAATTGACACGTTCAATATATGTACACGTGTGCTTTCGAAAGATTGAGGCCGCACGCGCGTTAAGCAATACGGCGGAGTCGAACCTTCGCCATCAATTAATACCGGTCCACGTTTCGTGGTCACAGCAGCCGCGAAACGATTTAACCGAGTGTCTCACGGTTGCATCGGACAGGGCAATAATAACACCACTGTATTAATTTATATTCGTCCATTGCCCCGTTGGCGACGAGGGCTCGTAGACGCGGTGACTAGCCGTGGAACTGGGCCAGCTATCGTTCACGATCACCGGCGAGCCAATTGCTCGGTCAGCCGGCTGATAACGCATCGCTATCGTGGAAGAGTGTTCCACTAAATCCGATTATCTCTACAACGTCAAATATTATCAAGTGCATTGTACGAAAAATTTTTGTCTCGGTATCTATTGGAAAAAGGCTCCAATTGGATGAGTGCAAGCACAATCAGTTTCTTGTCTCTGAAGAAAGAAGAGATTCCAATTTTGGAATTATTGCAATTGACGACGAAGAAGGCAAGGAAGCCCGACCTTCCTTGCTAGATTGGGCTCGAACAGAGAGTTATACGACCAGTGATAAGGTCGATGCACAAGGCACGCTCTGTGCAAGGCGAGAAATTCGCAAAATGCGTAACGATAATGATGGCATATCCCTAGAAATGGGAACTCGGAGCCGTTATAAGCCGCTCTTGGTGAATTAAACTCGACAGTTCCTGTTATTCTCGCGACAGATGTCCAAGAATATATCCGAACATACATGCATATTCACCGGTTGCAACTCATCGAATTTAGCGTCCGAAGTCCTTTGGGCATGCAATAATGTGCTCTGTCGCTTGTCTCCAAGCGTACCACCAGATTTGGCTAATTTCGAAGGAGCCGTGATTTATCGTGTAAGGTGTCGTGCTCGGAAGCCCCAAGGCTATTTTTACTGGGGAACAATCTCGGCTGAAATAGCGTTTCTTCGCTCTGAGGAGAATAACGGAGCCGGTGGCTCGGCTCTCAAGGTGGTTCTCGCAGTTATGTTAAGCATATTTCCTAAATCGACGTAGACAAAGAGCTACCCTTGGCGAAACCGGTTCTAGTCGGACTGGTATACTCCTATACCCCAGGTATCGCGAGTAATTCAATGTCAGGGATTAACTGTTTTTATTTTGCATAATAATCGCCGGTTACAGCAGAGCGAGTGCTGCTCGGCAGATTCACGAGTTTTCTTACATCACCCGGGGCAAACGTATTCTCCGGAAAGCGAAAGTCCTCTCCTATAGCACAAAGTTTCAATTAAATTAATTAGTCAAGATTATAAGCTCTTGTTAACGGTAAATTGATTCGCCGATTACAAGGTCGCAGATACCTATCGGCAATTGTGTCCGCGGGGAGTATTCGCGCACGTATTTCCGTTCCCACATTCCTTCCGCGATCATTATGAAAAAATCGGGTTCCCGTTAAATCGCCGCAGAAAAATCAACAGCCGGAGAAGTCCAACGATTCCACCGCGACCTCTTCCATTAAAATTAATTGTCGAGCTGGTGGTTTGCGTGGAACTACACATACTTGTTCGCGCATTCGGAAGTGAACAGAAGCAAGAAATTCAACGCGAGGGAGGGAGAAAAAAGAAACCAGATCCAAGCATCTCCTAGGAATGGTAGAGAGAAAAAAAAACCCGATGAAGGTTCTCTCGATTTCGTTTGGCGGGCGAGTCACGCGTGTGTGACACCGGTAGTGTGGATAATTGCGATTACACGAGCAAGTCCTCGAATCCACGAAATCCCGGTATTCGTCCCGTTAAACGGTTAAAGGATACGCGATCCGACGTGACGTGCAGGAACGAGCGCGTACGAAAGGCCGGAGAACCGGTTTAAGCCGAAAGTCGGAGCAGCAACGGAGATCTCCGCTAGTTCCTGCGCGAGACTAGAAGTCCTGCTGCGGTCGATTATCGCGAAGAGTACGAAGGAGATGAATTTACGAGGGGGCGTGGATCTAGAGGAGAACGGTGCACCTTCTACGGTGGCTGACGATGCTCCAGTGGCACATTATCACGCACGTCTGTCGTTCGATGTCCCGCGGTTACCCGATGCTCGCGCTTATTCTCCCTCGATGGAAATTAGACATTGCGTTCGTGGCGCGAAGAATAGAACCGACCGAGGGCAGGATTATTTCAGTATGGCAGTCTGCACGTACGAATCTATGCATTATTCAAAGTAGGATTAACTATTTATCTCGTACATGCGATTGATACCCGACTACCCGTCATGTATAGGCGTATGAAAGATTCAATGCACTCTGGCTTTTTATACCTCGCGCGCGGTAAGGTACTTGATGCAGAAATATACTTTCCCAATAATCCGTTCGATCGCTCTTCCGGCGGAGGGTGCAAAAACTTGTTAATCGAACCGCAGTAGCTACTCTCCGTGAGTCTGTCTGGCATAAAGTCCAGTGGGCAAACGAGAGAGCCCCTTGTTACTAGCCATTCGAACGAGATCCGCGCCCGTGCACGCGCGCGCGCAAGCACTTGAGAATTTGCATATACGTCGCAGGGTGATTCAGGCCAAAGTGGTCGACTGGCTCGAAACGCGTTGCGGTCTGGTTCTCGTAGTCGGCTCGTATTTTCGAGAAGCTGACCTGAGAACCGGCGAATGGACCTGGCCATTAGAGGCTGTTAAGAGAAACGGAGTCTAGCGTTAATTGTTCCCACAGACACCGAGATGCGCTTGGAAAAGGCACAGGATCGTCGTCGAGCAGCGGAGAATACACGCTGCGAGAAGATTGTCTCTCTTGCAATCGTGACTCGAATCAAAGACACACAGTGGCCAGTGCTCAATCAACCGGTGGACACGGTCACAACTCGAGAAGTCATCGACTCGACAAGTCACACCACGGTGAACGCTGAGAGTTTTACGGTTCACGGGACGACCCCCCCATTCACGGCTGACCAGCCTCATTAGAGGAAATGCACTTTTCTTCTGACGACTTATCCTTCTTCGGCAACTAAACGATGCCCTTCTTCGAGAAACACCACCACGAACAAAATCCTTGGCTTTCAAAGTGGTACCGATAAGACTCCAAAAGACCACGATTCGTATCCTCCACCTTCAGCAATTCACGCACCAAAGTGCGGCAGGATCGCACTCATCAAATCGCACTGCGGGACAATCGCACTTTATTGAAGCTGCCACTACCAGTCGTCCAGTTGTAAAGCGAGAAAGACAGAAAAAGAGATCGAGGGACCGAGAGGGATGAGAACCCGGCGCGAGAACTTACTTTTCCGCGGGCGGAAACCGGAACCAATCGATGGAGGGTACGGAGAGCGGCGTATCCGGCATACAAATGCACCACGTGGGCTGGACTGCTCCGAAAAAAGCTTCCTCAGGAACAACAGTCAGGCGAACGAAGGATGAGAGAGGAAGAGAGGAGAGCAAGAGGACCTGGGAAGAAGAGAGAGCCAGAGAGAGAAAGAGAGAGAGAAAGAGAGAGCAGAGCAGCTTGACACGGGACGTGCTGCGAGCAGGATGCCACAACCGCGACTGAACCAGACGAGCCTGAGCCGGGCAAGCAGTCGTCAGCCAGCTACCGACTACTAGCACCAGCAGTCTCCTCGCTGCCAAGCAGCCTGAGCGCTCAGCCGCAATATGTATACTGAGAGAGCTTTTCAGCTGACGCAACGCGACTTTTCGCCGAGGGATACCTAGGAAATAAGCCGAAGCCCTCGCACTATGATCCTGACCTCGGCAACCTTCGACGATTGGCCTCCCTCGTCCTCCCTTCGAGCCTTTCCGCTTCTATACAGGCTGCCGCACTTGCCGATGCCTAACCGGATTCTTCGGCTTTTCGAGACATGTACACGTGTGCGCACCCACAACCAGGCACAGGACAATTTTGTAGGGGCCCCTGGTATCTTGGGTCTAGTCCGCCTACGTTCTTTCGGCTCAAGTGCCACCTTATCGCGATGTGGCGCTTTGCGACAGGCGCCTGTTTCCTTATCCCAGGTAGAACCGAATCTTTACCCATCTAAAACATGTACCTTTACCGGTAAGAATGGAACTTACGATTCCTGGAATTTCATTTGCTTATCTTTGCACGCATAATGTGAGCGGCCGCCGTGCTCTTGGTACGTTTAAAACCTAACTCCTACGAGCCAGCCAGCACCGAGAAGAGACTTTTCTATTTTTGATCGTATTCTTGGCTATTATCAGTATACACATATAGCAATGATTATCTATATTTCGGAGAACGATATACTTGCTGGGGTACCAGGGAGAGGGCAGATTCGAAGCCCTAAGCCCACATGGGCTTTTTGACCCTCTAAAAATAATCTTATCGGGATGAAGCTGGGTAGCTTGGCTGGCTTGCTACTCAAATCCACTACGATTGTTCTCGAGTTCAATATTCAATTATGTACTGATTATCGAATATTATCGATTACGTAATGTCTGCAAACTTCCACTTCCTGTAATCGCGTCGGTGCCCATTCCCGGTCAATACACCCTCACTCTCTAACAAGTTTGCCGAAATTTCAATGAATCTACGATGATTCAGCTCTATAAAAAGCTTAATTTATTGGCTTAAACACAGCAGCGAGCATTCGCATTATTAGAACGGTTCATGAACCATGGTCACGTGGCTGGACCTAAGAAGTAACGCTGTTACGAGGTCTCAAGATCCAACGTGATTTACAACTGTATTTGAACGTCCAACGAGTGGGACGAGTACAGTTTGCAAGAATGTTAGAAAACTTCAAATAATTCAACTCAAAATGACCAACACCGAGAAGAAATTGTTCCACGTTTACGGCCGAGACAGCGTCGAGTATCGACTTATATGTATAAAAATAACGCCTGCGTCCGTCCGCTCGAAGGGGAAACCGCCGAGGGCAATCATCTACTTTCCAATAAATGTTTGTCGCAACCCTTTGGCGCATCTAATCGCTTCCGATGTTGTTATTATTCCAATAGAGATTCTGATGGGGCCGATGGTCCGTGATTTCATTATTGGTTCAGTTGCGTCGGCCGCACGGGCGACAACCGGGCCGCACGTGTTTACCCGCGCACTCTATCGATGGGAGGGACGCGGCGGGATGCGTGTGCAAATATCTCGTTAACTTATTGTATAACACTTCGTACATTCGCGAACGTACAATGCATGTGTATACACTTGTAATAAATACCTGGTCGCATGGCGACATATGTATGTGTGTGCTTTTCGCGGTAAATAGGAGACAAGAGAGAGAGAGAGAGCAAGAATCATGTTAGAGAAGCCGCCTCGGCTCTCCAGCTTGCTGTAGCTAGCTATAGTACGATCTCTGTAAAGCAGGAACTTCCGTTGAAATAGAAGCGAATTGGACTACCTTTACGCTTCGTGAATTTCATATTATCTCCCATTCGCCTCGCTCGATCCTTGATCAACCGGAACGATCGGATTAAGATGCGAAGGAACGACGTAGGAGTTGAGCGCGCTTTTAAATCGGTAGAAGGACGGACCTGGAAATTAGATTAAATCATATCCGTATCAGATTGACGATTCTTCTCGATGTGCAAAGACTTGTTTTAAATACGAAATAAGGCAACTTGTTTTAAATACGAAATAAGGTACCGGGAACTTGGCAGCTGCCGGCTGAGCCTTGCCTACCAGGAAAACGAAAGTGTCGCTCCATTTGAGATGCAGGAAAATCTGGGTGGCCACTCGTTTCATTTTATTTTTAGGTGCTCCTGGAAATCCTTCGAAGGGAAGGGGAGTCCTGTGAAAAGGCAGAATGTCGTCCGGATATTTGACGCAAGCTACGCTATTTCGTTTAGGGACTTTCTCTCTTCTTCTCTTCCAGTTTTTTTTTCTCTCCCCTCGCCTCTCGGTCACCCTTTTCCCTCTCTTTTTGCGATTCTTCTGCTCCGCGGATGGTTTATAGCGTCCCGGGAAGTTGGTAATCTCTGGCAACATATGGGGGAATGTGAGAATGGATGAAAATTGTTGGGGCGCAGGCACAAAGAGTAAACAATGGTATTTTTTGATTCATAAATGTCGACTTCTTTCACCCGCCACGACAGAATAACCTGCTACTGTGCTTCATACCTCTAGTGCTACGAATATAAAAAATAAAAGACTGGAAATACGAAACAGAATTCGAGTACGAGTGCGATTCAAAAAATACCACAAAGCAAACAGTCTTTAGATGGAATTTTGATAAAGGTCCACGCTTCTTTGACATTATCGCATTTTTATCTGATAAGAGAGAGATTCTGCATTATGTACAAGAATTATCCCAGTGAGAGAAATACTAAGGCGTGGTTGCGTGTCTCAGAAATTAAACTGTTGAACTGGAATATATATGTACTATGACTCTGTTTGGTTTATCCCGATGTATTCCAGCAACTTATGAAATTCACTAGAAACAGTATTGTGTAATATGGAATTTCATGCATATCATTCGGCAAACAGTGAGTCATTCCTTAGTAATTTCAAATTCTCTTTCCTTTCGTTAAAATGTTATTTAAATACCCTCGACAATTTTGTCATAAAAAAATGTATAATTTCACACATAGGACATAACGTTTTCAGAAATGTAGATTTCAATATAATTCGGACAGCGCTTGAAAAATATTAGGTAGTCACCGCCATTTGAATTTCCCGCGTGCTAGGTGTAAAATGGACGAAGCCGAGTCTGTGACGACAGATCGTTGAACCCAGCTGCACTACTGTATCCAAGCAGTTATTTAGAATTTGCTTTGCCGATGCATGGGTTTAATCAGATGAAATAAAATATTATTATAAGTGGCGTAGACTAGAAGTGATTGTTCTTTTCTAGAAATTACAATTTCGCAATACGATAGCATTGCCCTTCCCAGTGCTGTATTGTCACATTGCACTGAGTGTCACATTATCTCATCAGCTGCTATGGAATGCTATGTCCATTTCGCTAAACAATTAATACTGTATACTTGTTTTCCCAAAAAAGAAAAGTATTAATATGCTATTTCATCGAGTATCTCGCACTGCAAATGGTGTTGGAAGAACATGAATAAGTTTCTGTTTGTTGTGCTATTATCCGAAAGTTTTCAAATTACCTTGTATCAGCGAGTTGTAAATTATAAAGTAAACAATATCAATATCAATGTTGTATTTATGAATACAATACGTATCGAATTTTTAAAGTACTGATACTTTTGAAGCTTCAGAATGATGGAAGCAGGGCGAAACAGTTTGAGTGCACGGTCCTGAAGCGGCGAGTCGTATGGTTGCTGATTTGATCAAGTTCCTCGACGGAAGTGACGTGCGGCGCTTCATTACGTTTACATTCTGTTCTCGACGTCGCGTTCATTGTGGGGAGCCATTACCCTCGTCCGCGTTAAGCATCGTGCCATATTCCCACTCGCGCCCTAATACTAACCACATTCTCGTAGTTTTAAGTGAAATATTATGAGAGTGAAGACCGAAATGGACGACGACGAGAAGGGGTAAGTGAAAGAAACAAATTGTTTAGGCTACGGGGCCACTGTTCTACAGAAAACTCGATCGCCGCGTACCAGGAGCCATCGGGTTTTATTGCGTGAGATCTCCATTTGCGTATCGCTGCAAGCGAGTGCGGGATTTTCCGGCGTGCAATTCTTTATCGTTAATCAAGCTATAATTCTCTTTATTGCGATGCGTGCATCGATTCTAGTTAACATACTGCTAAGATTTTCGATAGCTCTGGGCTCGGACTCTTGGTTTTTCTCCGAGTCCTATGCGTGGGCTTTTTCACGAAGGAAATACGCCGGTCACGCATAGTCTTCCACCTCGTGCATTTTGTGCTGCGGCTTTCTGCATACGAGGGGTCACGGTACCATTGAGAAAGAGAGACTGAGAGAGGAGAGCTTTGCTCGTTGCAGAGAGAATAGTTTTCTTTAAAAGCTTCTCTCTCCCGTTTTCTTCTCGCGGTGATTTTTCTGGCTATGCCTTTTCCCAGCGACATGAAAGTCTGCTGCTGCTGCTCCCGCTCCCGCTCCCGCTTTACCGTCCCTCGTCCCCACGTCCTTACGCTCCGGTTTCTCTATTTTTATGCTCTATATCCTGGAAGATCGAAGCGTTTCGCCGCTACGGCGCGTACGCGGGTATACACCATCCTCTCGCACGCTCGAGCGACCCTGTTTCTCGCAAGCAACGCTCACCGCAAAATTGGATATTTCGTTATTCTCTGACGCGTGCAGGTAAAAAGAGTTGCTGCAATATCTCGATTGAGCGGAATTTCTACCGGCGTCGTAAGTCATTTTACGGGTCTTCTTGTTGATTTTTGGCACACTCTACGCGAGGCCAGGGCCTCGCGTCGGTGAATGCACGCACGAAACTTATCGGTTTCATTCATATTTAACTCGGGAACTTATCGATTTTTATGATGTTCTCAAATAGTTCTGTATTATGTAACTTGACAGTGGAAGTTATAGATTCATTGCCAGTTCTTTAGGTCCTGCATTAGTTTCTTTTCACTTTGCGTTTGGTACCATCCGATGATTTACTTGTTGCAGAAAATTGTTCGTTGGCGGTTTGTCTTGGGAGACGACGCAAGAAAATCTACAACGTTACTTTGGCCGCTATGGCGAAGTAATTGACTGCGTTGTTATGAAGAACAGTGAATCAGGCCGCAGCCGTGGTTTTGGCTTTGTAACCTTCAGTGATCCCAACAATGTAAATTTAGTACTGCAGAGCGGACCACATCAGCTTGATGGCCGTACGGTAAGTACATAAGGGTTATGTATAATGCAATCCGATTAAGGATATGAAAAACATTAAACAAATGCACTTTTGACGTTCTTCGTTATAGATCGATCCAAAACCCTGCAATCCAAGGACTCTACAGAAACCAAAGCGCAGTGGGGGCTTCCCGAAAGTTTTCCTTGGTGGTCTGCCGAGTAACGTAACGGAGACTGACCTAAGGACGTTCTTCAATCGATTTGGCAAGGTGATGGAGGTGGTCATTATGTATGATCAGGAGAAGAAGAAATCGAGGGGTGAGTAACTCAAATTTGGTTATGTTTTTTCGCTTCGCTGATAAGCATTGACCCGACTGTGAAATTGGATATGAAATTGTGGTGGAAAAGCCATTCAAGTCAATGTTTAACAGTGTACGCAAAGTTTGTTGAAGGAACTTAACTTGATCAGTGGGGACGTAGTCAGAATTCTTGAAAGTTATGTTACACACTTATGAGTATAGGTTAATATACAAAATGTCAGAGAACCATAGCGAGATAGTGTCTCATAAATTTGTTGTTGATTTAACAAATAACACATATTTATGAAACATATGTCTCGTGCGAATAAACATACATGCTTGAATGAAAAAGAAAAACAAACACAAGTTCCATTGATGTAATCATAACACCACATGCATGTCTGGAGTCAAAAATTCTGGCTTGAATGCAGCACACCCATTATTAGGATCAATACGAAACGTTATTCTGACTTTGGTAGGGTTAGAAGTATTCAGCTTAGATTTAAACGAAAGTACTTTACGTATGCTTAAGCCAAGTTGCATTAAGGGGGTCACTGTACTTTGCAATTTTTAGCAAGTGACTCTGTACATATTTCATGAACACGATATATAATTAATATATCCTGATCCATTATCTCCCGAAGAAATTTTTATCAAAAACAAGAATCAGGATGATAAATTATAAATTTTAAGTGATTATTGTCTCTGTACTACCTCAAATCCTTTCCCCACCCACCCTACCAACTTCAACTTCACCTGACACTCATATTATAATACTTTATGTTACATAAATTTATATTAAAAGACATGTAACCTGAGCTCCAATTGATTAAGTATAGCTTAATTAAGGCTTTATATAGCTATGCTACTGTAAGTTAATGCATACATAGCTTAAGTTGGTTAAGCTATTAGTAAGATTTTCTGTAAATCTTATCTAGTAGATACTGCCCATTAATTATCCTATCCATAGAACAATATGTTAAATTATACATTTACCCTATAACACACACACACACATACACACACGCAAAGAACCGACACATACCAGATGTACATAGGCAATTGTACATTAACGCTAATCTTATAACAGCGAAGTATAGCATTACTCTTAAAGAGAAAAGGCATCTCTCATGAAACTCAATATGGAAACATCGATCGTTTCGGTGAAATTTAGCACGTAAAAAGTTTGGCTTAGCAATTTGTACTTTGTTAATTAAGCGAATAGTTTATTACACGAGTTTACGACGAGTGTTAATATCTCTTACGGCCTTAAATATTTAATCACTTTTTTGGTGGCTGCATTCAAGAAGTTGATGCCTTCACTGTGTGTCTGTAAACATGTTGATTCTTTTTTAATCATTCAACTGTGTATATTGAGCATTTGATTGCTTGAGACAATAGATGTGTTGAGACCTTGTACATTTTACATCTTGTACCTGCTAAACCGGGATGGAAGAAGTCTCAAACGGCTTTTTTGCACCAGTATTTTAAGGTTTTGACTTGGCGGTGCCCTTATTTCTGAGCACTGTCGTACTTCGTACGCGAAAGAGAATTTTTTTCGTATCTTGGATAGCGACATGACCGCGGGATTATACCAATACGCAAACTACAACGTTCACGATATAAAGTGACATTGTTTTTGCATTGTACAATGGCAAAGACTTGTGGGAGTATGCTGTCGGAGGAAGCTTCTTTAAATCAGCCATCATAAATTTTCATAGTTTAAGTCAAGGATCTTTTATCTTTATATAAGTTTATCTTACGAATTATACTAGACGGAAGACTCGAGTCAAAACGTTACAATAGATTACATACATTTAGATATAAACTAGGTAGCATAGATGTAATTGGTTACTTTCACATAAAATTAATATATTTACGTTTGTCATTTGATGCGTTGTGCATCGCGGGGGAAGAGAAACGTTTTGTGCATCTTCACGAGATCTAGATCGAAATAGACACGCGTTACTTTTGAGAAAGATGTGAAGGTCGGAAATGCGAGATACGAAAAGAAATAATTTTTCGTGTGACACTGTCTCGGGCATTTTTTTGATATACTCTCACGTTTGGACGGCAGGATTTGGCTTTCTCAGCTTTGAGGATGAAGATGCAGTGGACCGATGCGTTGCGGAGCATTTTGTCAACTTGAATGGAAAACAGGTATAGCATACCTACCCAACAGTATACGTAAATATCTATTAGATCAATACGGTAAATTTATATTAACTGATAAGTATGTGTATAATTATAATTTATCATTGTACACACTGTTTAGTCGTTACACTTTTATCTATTAATCTTAGTGTTAGTACGTATCGCTTTGTAAAATTAGCATACATGGTGATAAGTTACTAACGCGAATGGAGATCGTGGCCGTATGTCGTCTATTTGGTTAAATTATAAAGTTACGTTAGCTATTAGAAAGAGAAAGAGAGAGAGAGAGGGAGAGAGTGAGTGATTGATTGTGTGCGTGTGTGAGAGAGAGTGAGTGGACGAGAAGGGACTAATTTTACGCGTCACTCACGCACAACTTTGCCCAACACCACGTTACTCTTAATTAATGTATACGTAACTCCTAATGCATAATCTATGATAAGTGCTACCACCGTATAGCAATTAGAGCATTCACAGTACATCCGAGAGAGTATATTTACACCACGATTCGTTATTATCGATTATACAAAAGAGCATTAAACAAACATTTCACAAAGGCGGCCAAGCGGGGGTGATCGCAAAAAGTTAATTCCATATGTATATATTTAAATATACATGTGTATATATTCATATATACATATCTGTCGATTTGTACAATCAGTTCCACTGGAGAAGAGTACATTAGTTTTGTTCGCTTCGAATTCGTAATTGTAAGGAGAACCATTAAGTGAATAGCATACGTACTTACATATTTCCTTTCCACGGAAATTGCACTGTGCTCGCTTTCGTTGATCGCTTTAGCCGTTTCGCGCCGAGCCGAGTGCCACTGGGCAAGGATCGACCTCTTGATGGCACGGACCCCTGTTGATTACAGGTTGAGATCAAGCGCGCGGAACCGCGAGATTCCTCGAGTAAGATGAACGACAGTCACCAGGGTCAGTGGGGCCCACCACAGCAGGGTGGACCACCAATGGGTATGGCAGGGAATATGGGACCCATGGGTGGACCGAACGGTCAAATGGGTGGACCTATGATGGGTGGCCCGATGGGTCCACCCGGCAACATGATGCAGCAGTTCCAAAACTGGGGTGCGACACCTTCCACTGCTGGTTACGCTGGATACAGTACCCAGTATAACGCTCAGGGATGGGGTGCACCACCTGGACCGCCGCAGCAGCAGCAGATACCACCACCGCCGCATCATCAGTGGGGTAACAGCTACAACGTTCAGCCAGCAGCTGCCACTCAGGGCTACGGAAGTTATGGTGAGTCTCTCGATTTATCTTTCTCTTCTTCTTCTTCTTCTTCTTTTTCCTCTTCTACTTCTTCTTCTTCTTCTTCTTCTTTCGGCTCCGCCTTATTACATACTAAGGTTACTTACTCGTGATACCCGTGTTACTTTGTTGAATTCGCGCGTACTTTCGTGCTTGAACAAACACTGATAAAACTCTCGCTTCACTTGGATTTATGTTTTCGGACAATACGAGATAAGAAGAGACAGGTTGGAGAGAATGCAATCGATTTTCGTGTTTTGTTTCTTTTTTTTATGTCTCTTTTTCTGCGGGTTCTCTTGCGAACGGGATACTTCCTCGATTCCCTTTTACGTTACGTTTCTTTTTTTGTCACTTTGCAAGGACTCAAATTTTGCTCTAATGTTTCTCTCGCGTAAGTTAAGACTCAATTATTTGTAGACACTGTGGATGTTGCAACTGTGGGGATATTGTGTTTTTTTCTGTAGTTCTTGTTTTTTTTGTACCGAGGGTGTAAATGAGTAAGGAATTGGAATTGGTGTATCAGCATCGACAGTGTTTCTGCGTAGACGAATATATTCAGTGATAAGGTCATAATTATAAAGGTTAACATAACTTTGATCCTGTCCCCTCCCATTCCATCCTGCTTGGAGATGTTAGGAAACGAAAGAAAAGATAAGAACATGAGTACACAAATACCTATAAAATACGATAAATCACTTATCACTTTTGTCGATGCCCCCTGGAGGTTAATACAGAATGCGAATACAATAGGACATCGCGAATGTGCACCAACCGATGGTACAAATTATGTCAGTCCAGACCGGGCACTGGTTAATTGCATTGGATAATGACTCGGCGTCCGCAGCGAAGCCGATTTCACAAATCGTATTTTGTCAATCGCAATATTTTCTTTTTTTCGCGTTTCTTTTTTTTTCTTTCTTTACCCACATATCTCGTGTACTCGATACTTTTCAATTGTTATTACGCTGCCGTGGCTCGTTCCATTTCACTAGCGAGTATTGAACGCACTACAAATAGAGACAAGGCTCGTAAGGTGCTTAGCGAGACTTTGCGAGACGAAGAGCATCTTACTTCCGCGTACTACGCAAATTGTATTGCTGACCCCTGCTCTTTACCGTGTGGATTGACATAATGCAATTGAAGTACGGAAAAATAAATATTAAAGCAATAGGAGGCCTCATAATCTTATCTGTACGGTTTATGCTTGATTCTCTTGAAGTTAACGAGCAATCCTTTCCACACTTGTTAACGCGGCGGGGGAATTCTGCCTTCTAGAGTTTGGTTGTGGGCTTTATTTTCGAGGAAGTACGAAATGCTCAAACCGTAATCAGGTGGAATAATCAGGAATAACATTTTGGTTCGCGGTGGTATTGATGTTTACGACCGTCACGGACAGCAGTCGTGTGAACATATTACGCATAGGAATATAAATCGCGGTGCATGCATGCATTTTACGGCGGCAGCAGACCGAAGATACTCGCTTACGGAGGTGGCCTCGTCGAAACTATATTTAATCAAAAGTATCCCGAAATTTCTGGCTGACGCGAAAACATACGAGTACTAGAGCGAGCAGCTATCTTCGTTTTGACAGCGAAAATAGAAGCGGCGCGTATACTCCCTCTTCTAACGTGAAAGACGTACAATATCAAACATACACTTCTCTGTTTCTCTGATTTCTGTGTCCATTCCACGAACATGTTTTTCTTTACTTGTCACCCTCACTTCGATCACGATACTTCCTTCTATGGCACACCCTGAGAGAGAACCAAGCATGAACGCGCTAAGATATTAATCGAATAAAATACTGCTACAGCCGGGACAGTCACCCTCTTACTTCTTTTTTAACCCTTTCGCTGTGACACGGTGCCACTCTGTAGTACATATACACACTCTCGTAAGGTCCACTCTACGATTAGCCTTTTGCTAATTTTCTAATAATAACATCTGACGCTCGGAGGAACCTCTCGTATATTTTCGATATAATATTTACGAAAGAAAAGATTGAGGAGAAATTAAGAATAAATAATTCCATGTACTTGAAATCCACAGGAACATTGTTAACTTAACTCTGTAGTTGTACGAATTTCAGATCTCTTAACATTATCCTCATATATTTCAAGGATCTATTGATTATTCTTAGAACAATATACAATAGTTCTAGCAATTAAAAAAAAAAAAAGTCGCAGCCACCCCCTTACATTGACTCTCACCGTGTTATTTAGAGAGTACACGCTTGCGACTGTCGCAGGCGTGTACCGACAGCAGCGAAAGGGTTAACTCACTGGAACTTAATGAGAATCGCAAGAGAAAGAAAAATGTCAAAGTATTTGAATATAAAATAATCAGAAAAAAAAAATTGAAAGAAAAGACAAAATAAACGATAACTAGAGCAGTGATGATGGTAACGGCGATGGCAGCGATGTGTAAGGAGGGTGTTCGGTGACAGTGACGAGGAGGTGACGTGTTTTGTGTGATTGATGATCGCAGGTGGGCCGGCGGCGGCCGCTTCAGGGGGCTACGGGCCAACGGCGGGTACTGGCGGGGCTGCGGGGGGCGGGCCCGGGGGTTCCTGGAACTCGTGGAACATGGGGGCACAGAATGGGCCCCCTCCTGGGACCCAGCCTCCACCCCAGCCCCCTCAGCCCAACTCCTCGCAGCCCAACTCCAACTCGAACCCCTCTGGCCCGCAGGGTGAGTCTTCAAGCTCAGTCAAACAACGTTCTTTCCACCCTCTCTTTCTCTCTCTCTCTCTCTCTCTCTCTCTGTCTTTCACTTTTTCTTTCTTCTTCTATTTCTCCTCCACTCTCTATTATTCCTCTCTTCTCTCTTCTCTACTCTTCGCTTCGCTTCACTTCTCTTCTCTTCTCTTCTCTTCTCCGATTCTCTCTCTATCTCTTCTCTTCTACATTGATCTATCCATTTACCTCTTTCTACCCTCATTCTTACTCTTTGGTTTTCACTTGGAATACACCGACCGGCATAATACTCTCTCTCCTTTGAACCTACCCTAGCCTTTTATTTCTTCTGCCTTCTCTATATCCGATCGAACTCTTAGTGCCACTCTGCGCATTGAATTTTCTTCTCTCGCTTTGCTCCTTGATATAGACTTACTTTTGCCCGATCGGCCTTTCGATTTTGTATCTCGGGAGAACTCTCGTACTCGTGGACTTGTCATTGCTCTCCCATCCGGGGTCAGCAATACGCGGTATTATATCACGGGTCTAACAATGTTCAAGGTGGAGAGAGAGTTTCTTTTTCCGTTAAATAACTATTTCATTGTCGTTTCGGACACTTTAACTGCGCCTCGCGAATCTTAATGTCAGTTCTGCGTGCGCCTTTCTTTTTTGCGTTCGTAACTCGTGGTGGGTTATCGAGGTGACGATCCTACTGAATCGCTACGTATTTCCATGCGGTTTTTAAATAGAATTTCAATTTGATACGTATGCACTAACGAAGAAGCAGTTTATTGAGGATCGAACAAATGTAACATCGGACAAATTGACTTGAACGTATGTCGGGTATTTCAATATATTCATATGGGAACCTATTCTCTGTAATCCTAAACTCCTAGCCAATTTACCACGATCCACCCTCCGTCAAACTATCTGAAAAATCTCTATTTTTTTTTGTTGTTGTATATGTTTGCTGCTTAATTTCAAACGCGTAGTGTCCTGAAAGGCATGTATTTTTTATCCGTGAAAATCGTTGACATACGTGGGAGTGAATAGAACGATCATGTATCTCTTATGTATGTTAATTGCCATCATTCAGAGTAGACGTTCGCTTAGACAGTCTTTATGTGCTTATGGGTATTAGTTAGATTCTGAGAATTCTTAATCGTAGTGCCTTTAGAAACCACTCCATCACATAGGTTCCAGTACGTGCCATTACTCTTTTTTTTTCCCCCATTTGGACACATCTACGCTTTATAATTATGATTATGATTATTTTTATCATTACTACCATTATTATTATTATGATTATTATTTTGATTGCTTTTCATTATGTGTCCCCACAATGTCTGTTGGCCAGTACCCATATACGTATAACGCAGTACGTGTTAATATTCTTCATACTCATTGTTGTACCTTGAAAGTATAGTAGGTATTTGGAGCTAATTCATGAGATTTATTTCATGCGTTTTTCCAAGTCGAAGTATTACTTCAGTGTTGACATGATAATGTTAATGTGAATATCTCAAATTAAGTAATTCATAGTGACGTTAGATAGTACAGTCCTTTTCTCAATCCTGTCATTTCCTTTATAGCCTACCAACGACTTCGAACGAATTCATGTCTGGCGGCTTTTTGAAACGGGTTTCTTCCTGAAATGAATAGAATTAGCATTTGACTTAACAGTGACCTACAAAATTTTGGATCTTTTGCTTAAAAAACTGACATTAATTCGTCGTTGCTATTTCAAGGCTGGTATCTCCGTTCATTGCATGTTGTCAAAGTGCAATCGTCAAAATCGTCAAATTGTCGTGTTTCATTGGTGGTAAATGACACTGGAACATGCTACAATGACTAGAGATACTAGCGTTGGACTTTTACCATAGATATAGTTAAACAAGTTTTAAGTATGTATACCGAATAGCTTCAATCTTGTTGAAAGTGTACTCGAGACATATTTTCGATACTTTTTCCCGATTATTTTATCGGAGAATCGAATGTGCTTATGTGCTTATGCGTATCGGACAATTGGAAAAATTGAAGTATATTTTTAATTGGAGGATCTTTGAAGCGAAAGTTTCTGGCGAAAAAGTATCGAAAATTGAATCTCGTTCCACTCGTGAGAGTCCATAGTTGATGTAAACTGTGAGCCAAAGTTAAAGCCACGAAGGGTGGAGGCGGCAGGCGGTGTCGGTTAACGGAAAATGCGCGCGCGTGTTTCAGGTGACATGTACTCACGGCAGACAACCGGGTCAGGTGCACCTGGGTCCAGTAGCAGTTCGGCTAAGACTCCGGATTACGCGTACTCCGCATACGGTAATTACGCTGATACGCCTTATCCTCAGCGTTCATATCAGGGAGGAGATAGCAACCAAGGTGGGTATGCCGCCAGCGCTCCTAAACCCGGCCAGCAAGGCTTTCCTGATTTCAAAGAGTGGCCCACCTCATGACAATTTTAATTGACCCGTGATGGAGAGATGCGCTGAATGGCTTGGCCTTGCTCGTGGGTTATTTCTTATTATCATATACTACCATAATATTCAGGAGAGAAAAAAAAACCATGCAAAACATCCTGTGTATTTCATCGTGTTTCTGTGCTCTGACTTGGGACATTCTTTGCAGCGAGCTTTTCCTATCCGGAGAACACTTCAGCAGGTCGATTTCGCGATCGTCAGTTGTCAGCATTTAACTATTCGTAAAAAAAGCCACCAGGGGCCCGGGAATATATATTATAGATACATACGATACATACTCTGTACTGTCGTTCTTTTGACCGTAATACCTTTTCTTCTCGAGCGTATGTCGCCAGGTGAAAGTTTTCACCTTACGGTTCTTACAAAGAATGTCTCCGTCGAGAGCAGCCAGCCTGTCGTTCGCGAGCGGTCCTACTTCCACTCTACTTCTCAACAAGTTTACCATCATCAATAAGTTTTCCAAACACTGTTTCTTTTGTTTTTCAAACGCGCCATTCTTTACGGGTTGACGGCGTACGGGAAGAATCGGAGAGCGAATCTGCCCAAAAAATTTGTAAAACGGAAGCGTCAAGGGAATAGTAGTGAAGGTCTCGTCAGGTCCTCCTATTTCTTGCCAAGCGTAGATTCATTTCGTAGATCGCTCGCGAGAACGGCCCCATGATACTCTCGGGTTTCAGATCACGCAAATCTAACGTTATTTAAAACCACACACACAGACACACACACACACACTTCAAAATAAAGGAACGACAAATCATCAACACTGATATACACGTACATACCGCATAAAGGCAACAAAAACATAATGAAAGCAAGGCAAATAATAAAAGCAAAAAATGTAAAAAAAAATGAGAGCGGGAGAACGGAGAGATAAGACGGAAAGAAAGTTTAAGAGGAAGAAAGTAGTAAGCAAGGAGTGAAAGAGTAAAGGAGAGGAGAATCAGAGGAGTGGGAGAGATAGGATAAAGATATCCATGGTGCAAGCGAATCTTATTGGACGGCACTGGGATAGAGGGATGGAAGCGGATTATAAAAAAAAAAGTATTATAAGAATATAAACTAGACCGAATGAACTAAGAGTAAACTAAAGCCGTAAGAGCGAGTGTAAAGAATCAGGAGTGCTAATCATTAATTACACTACGGCATTTATATATGGGGGCGAATGAGGATAGATATATTATCACGATTGAGAAGGCCCTTTCTCAGCTGGCACAAATTTCGATGCTCGTTCACCTCTAGCTCCTAGTAAACACGTTTGGTAACAGGAACTAATAAGCTGAATAAAGAAAATATTATATTTACCGTCTCCGGTGGTAGGTCAGCGATGACACTGACTTGCACATTCGAGACACCCGTCCCTCCACGATCTCGTATTTATTAAATGGTTGTTATACTGGCTAATCAATGGAAAAAAGTAACGAATAATTATTGAAGTTAATTAAGTAAGATGTTCACAGGGACGCCGACTTATAAGTACATAAATCAACCAAGAGGAGATAGTGTAAAATAAATAGAAAATTCGAGATAACGATGTGTATGTATTGTCTATAACTTTTGACAGAGCAGGGTGCACAGAATTCCCTTTCGAGCATCTTGTTTTTTAATCTCACGTCATATCGCTAGTAATACACCCCCCCCCCCCCCCCCCCCCCCCAAACTTTAGACGTACTTTTATCACTGTTCCTTTTTTCTTCTACTCTCTCTTTACTTTTTCGACTTTCACCGCTTTCGGTTTTCATTTAAAGATTAGTGTCCTCCTAGAATAGGAGGGGGAGGAGGATGCAGGAAAAGTAGGAGGCGAACCGAGAAATACGCGAAAACCGACGAATAGCGAAAACGATCACGCGAATAACGCGAATTTTTACAAATTTTTTATCCTAAGAACTTGTCACCCCGGCCGGACTGGCTTCCGTGTATCCGGGGTCCTCGCGGTCCCATTAAATGTGGAAAACTAGTTTATTTTTTACCTCGGATTTATCATAGTTAATTATTAGGCACGTTTAAGACTACAATATTATTGTTACTATTATGATTACGTCTATGATAATTATTAAATATTACGCTACTATTATCAGTCTAACTATTTACGGCTATTTCCACTGTTCACTGTTGCTGCTGCTACTGCTACTGCTATCTTACTACCTACCGAAACTACTACTACTACTACTACTACTACTACTACTACTTTTACTATTGCTATTACTACTGCTACTATTACTACACACACTGTTTACGGTAAATACGGAATATTGTACGATGGTAATATGACGACGTTGACGACTATGACGATGGTAATCATTGATGATTATGATAATGATGATGCTTGTAAGTGCTTAAATTTTTAGACAATTAGAATGAGATCACACGGTGTCTAGGATGGAGGGAGGGGTCATTAGAACTGTGGTGTCAGGTTCTCGCCGGGGGGCACCGGTCTGAAAAGTCTACCTGATTAAATATATGACTTAATTGTATTTACTCTGTAGGATTTACCATAGATCTAAACGAGAACTATTTCGGAAGTAAATGCTCTCCAGTGCTCACGTTTATTACTGAGCGGGTCGCGTTGTGTCTTACTTTGTATCAATAAGAATCGCAAGTATTACGCTATTAACGTAATTTAAATTTTACACCATCCGATTGTATAATTAGTAGGTTACAGTTATAATCGATCAGGAATTTGAGTAAGTGTCGTCATTTATGATATGATCTCATGTACGATTAGTTCTGCCATAGCGTCTACTTCTCTCGTTTCTTTTTTAATTTTTCTGTTCTTTGATCTTTTTTTTTTCTTTGTCGAACGGCAACGTGCTCCTTCGTATCGCGAGGTTGCGAGGTCCACAAAATGAAAATGAGAAAAACTAATGTTTCGCCCGGTTCCGCACTTTTCTTCGGGATTTCCTTTTGGCTTTACGTTGATTCGCCCAAGAAACAGATCACTGATTCAGTTCTTGGTAGCGAGACACAAAAAGAGAGAAACATTCTGTATATTTCAGTCTCTCTGTCTATATGTCTAACAATAAGACTAATAATTTGGCTCAATGCAGATATTTAAGAGAAACACGATACACTTGGATTTTTTCTTTTTATTCGAACATAGAATAACGGAAAGTATATGAAAGTTTAAGCTGTAAACGCGACTCGTGAAAACTTGTGGGATCAACAAGAATACACGTAACGACGAAAAGACACACCGGGAGGAGAGACACACACCACTCCAGCAGCATCGAGAACTTATGATAATAGAGAATTAGAACTAGCAGGCTCAACGGGGAGACCGAGATGAGAGCTCAATCAAACGAACCATTTGTTCTCTTTTTTTTTAAAATATTACACTCAACACTTTGACATCACACCACACACACACTGACACACACAGATTTTTCACGCGCCATGAAGGAGTGACCACTGATCGAAACACTAGCCACAGGCTACCACACATCCGACTACATCGTAAATTAATGGGAAGAAACTTAGATAGACACGGAGGAAAAAGCTGATTAATTATGGTTATTTGCGGGTAACGCGTTATTTAATTGACCTACTTGAGGAGCGAGCGAGAGATAGGAAGAGCGAATGCGGGTGTATGTTCGCGAATGAGAGAGAGAATTTGTTGTGAGAGAAAGAGTAACAGAGCGAGAACGGGAGCGGCAAAAATATAAATACATAGTAAAGAGTTTCATCTCTACGGCTGTTTTTCACTCAACTTATTTTATAAAGTAATATAATGAGGATCGTAATCAAGAGCCACTAGTTATACCGATTATGAATCTAATTATTAAACTAATATTCTATATTCTATTTCTTACTCTTATCGATTTTTAACGATAAACGTTTAATGGATAATTCTAAAAAATTTTTAAGTGTGCGCCGGGAGAACGTGACTGTACATTTCATTTCTAGGACACGCGAATCTTAATGTCGATAAGTTCCTCGGAATCGGTGAGTAAGTGAATTAATTTATTGCTATTAATTACTCACGGAGAGAGGATTAAATTGTGGTACATATAGCGTAGCAAAGAGAAAAAGAGAAGTATATACAGAATTGTTGCCTTTGCCGCATGTAATGCGTATTTCGAATGAGTGTATGCGTGTATGTGTGTGTATGAGTGTCAGGATGATAATATGCACGAGCGAAGTGGTAGCAATGGATTCAAGATCGCAGGCAAAATGCGGAAAAAGATAAACCTTAGCGGGACTATTCGACTAATTGACGGGACGAATAATTATAAACAGATAACATATTTATATTTAACGCGATATTGTTAGTGCTCTTCAATAGACGAAGGCGATGCATCGAATAATCGTGATAGTTAGCAATTAGGAAGAAATACTTTTGACTCTAGCCGTTGTTACTATCTGCCTGGTTCGCGAGCACGCGAATTTTGGCTTTGCTCTCAGGGGTTGTTACTCTTCTTTTTTAATCTTCACCTACGCCTTTATGCGTCTCCTTCTCGGCTTTCCTTCTCTCCTTCAATTTAACTCGTCGAACTGAGATCCTCAGTTTCTCTTGCCATCCACACGTTTTATACCTTTCCGTCCCTTGTAGAAATATTTTTTGTATTTCGCCAAATACAAAAGTTCCACTTTACATCCAGAATAACATAAAGCCACTCCTTTCCCTTCTTTCATTATCCTGGATAATATCGAATCTTTCAATGTTTCTATATGCATTTTGTAATTCTTTAGCGGTGTCGCGTGTTCTTCTCGAGAAGTTGACGAGATAGTGTGATTAAAATACAATAGGTAGAGTGGGTGATTTCCCTAATTTAATTAGAGGTAGTATTCCCAAAGGATCCTTTTGTCCTATTCTCGCGTTAAGTTGCAACACGGGCAAGTTAAGCATTCGATAATAACTGTATAATAATTTCGGGAACGCTTCATGTCGGTCATTTAAGTTACAATATATACCTGACACGTCCCGCTCACTGAAGACTGGTCGTATAAATATTAACACTTAAATACTTACACTATCCGTAAATCGTTAATAATCTATCTCCACGAGGATCAATTTTTTATCGCTGAGTTCGTTCTGTCTTTCGCGCGAGGGAGACCGACACGATCAGTTGGTCATTGTCATGGATAATTATCTACCTATCTATATATATATAAATGTATGTATGTATGTATGTATGTATGTATGTATGTATGTCTAAGATGTTGGTCAGAAAAGAAAGTGAAAAAGAATGAAAGATGAAATTATTGCATTTTCGCGTGCGCGCTTAATTATATTCTTGCGATTCGCATTTTTTCAGTCGTCCTTTATATTGTAATACTGCATATATCACTAGTGCTCCTGGAGCAATTCTCAATTGATATTCGAGCCGATTCTTCTCTTCGAGGGATGATACAATATCTTCTCTTTAGCTCGTATTTTTGATACGATCCGACGCGATTATTCCTTCGGCACAAACGCGAGATTTTCGGGAAAAAAGACACACAGACACGCGCACGCACATATACAGATCTCCCGATACACAGCAACATAAACACAAATCCACATACGCCACTGCCTGAGTCTGTTCTTCGTGTAGCTGTACTTTTGGCTTTGTCGTACATTAATTAAAAGATAGGTGACTGCTTAGGTTTTTAGGTGTGAAGAAGAGTGAGGTTGAGAGGGAGAAAGAGAGAGAGAGCGAGAGAGAGAGAGCGAGAGAAATCGGAAAAAGGAACAGGGAATAGACAACGCGAGAGCTTCGGTGCTGCACTGGTTAATCATAGGAGACTAATGTGTCGTTATATATGTAAATATATATAAATAATACATATACACACGCAGATACAGACGAGGATATTCTAAATTACGTTTACCTAGAGCCGGTTAAGGTGTTAAATTATAATTGCGAGGATGTGATCCTATCTGCGAACAATCGCTACGGGAGAAATTGATTATTATTGTCGTCTAAAAACGTGTACAGTAGAGACAGGGAAAACGAGAGAGAGAGAGAGAGAGCGAGAGAGAGTGAGTGAGAGAGGGTGAGAGGGGGGAGGGAGGCGTAGTAAAGGAAGCTAAATAATGTTTTACATAAGATGAGAAATTCTAAAGGTACCTTTATGTTAAGTACCCAGCTGGGCGACTCAATTTAGAGAAATTCTAACAGAACTGTTTATTAATGTAATACGCGTGAGAAGCATCGACAAGATCCGTGTCGTACACTCATGATACATTTAGACACATAATGATACACACACATATACACAGGAACACAGACACTCATAAGGAGATACAACTTGGAGACTGTGGACGGGGGTGAACGTAGAAATTGAGAGGATTTCTTTTTTCGGGGGGTGGCATAAACATACATGAGTACATTGGCGAATTGGGGAGAAAAAGCAGAAAACGAATTTATCAGAATTACGGGAAGCCCGTAACGAAGGTCACTCGATTAATTAAAAAAAGATATACATATAAGCATAATAGTGAATTTTTGGTGGGTGAGAGAGAGAGAGGGAGGCACCTATTGAGCCAAGGAGCAAATTTCTTTGTTTCGCTCGAGATCACGACTGGATTTTTTCGCACGGGTTTTCACTTTAGTGAATGATGGATTTCCTACAGTTCGGAATGCTTTGTCTCGCATTAACAAAACCTTCTTACGAATCGATCGATCTACTTTTTATCATATTTTAGTGCGGAGTATAAGGTATAAACTAAACGTAAACGTCGACGTCGACGATTGTAACAATAATAAATGAAATTATTAACTGTAATAACATGACCTGTATACTTGTAACTTTTAGCATTATATTGGTAAGATCGTGCCCCCCAACGAGCCAGACGACTAGAGTATATAGTGGAACGATAGATAACAAAACGATAGATAACAAGTAAAACGAAACAATCTACGTAAGCGAACGCGGTCGCATCGGCTATTGATCGTCTCTGCTGTGCTGCACCGAAATCGCAGAGCTGGAGAGTGTGTGAGATAGACAGATGGGGGGTGAGAGAGAGAGAGAGGGAAAGCGACAGCGAAAGGCGAGGAGTGTAAAGAAGAGAGAAATACATAGAAATATACATATACGTATAGGCAAAGCGAAAGAGAGACAGTTTGACAGAGAGAAGAGAAAGGAATGGATATTATTGTACAAGAGTAAAGTGAGGCGTACTACTAGCCGATGCGACTGCCCGGAAATGGCGAAACGCCTTTTGTGTCCATCGTCTTACTTCGGAAATAAGAATACATTTAAGGATCTTTACGCTCGCACGCTTTCTATCCGTCTTATTCCCAGTGCTCCGCTCCGAGAAGCCTCTGCGCGAAAAAGTGGTCTGTCCGACTTCAGGCCAGGTGGTCAAACCGTACGAAACTGCTCGGGGAAAATTCTTTTCCAATGTTCAGCTTCTTTTTATTTTGCATGCCTCCTACTAAAGATTCACCCGCGGAATGAAGTCGGCCAGGCCGCGCACTTCAGCGCGGAGGAGATAAATAATCAACGTTCCAGGGAAAAGATGCACCCTCCTGGAACAAGATAGTGGAGATCAAGGGGTGGTGAGGTGGTGGAAGTCAGGAGAAAAACGCAATGCGCCCAGGGAATAACGAGTAAATTATAGAAATACGTATAATCGGTTATAGCGTGGCACAGCGCACCGAGGATAAAACGAAATATTACTATTAAACACAAAAAAAGTGGAGGGTCAACGCGCAGAATAAAGGGGAAAAAGGCAGTTGAAGATGCAGCGCGAGAGAGGGAAAGTGCGAAAGAGAGCGAGAGAAAGAGCGTGCGCGAAAGTGAGCGAACGAAAGAGAGGGAGAGAGAGCGAGAGAGAGAGAGAAAGAAAGAGAGAGCGAGAGAGTCAGGGATAATTTTTGTCGCGATAACCGTTATACATTATGCGCGTTAATCGATAGTAACGAACACGACGATGATAATAAACGATGGTGTTGATGACACGATGATGATGGCGGTGACGCTGATACGATGATGGTGATTATAACGATGAAGATTATTATTACTACTATAATTATTATTACTATTATTACCTACTACTATTATGATTATTATTATTATGATTATGATTATTATTATTATTACTATTACCACACGCATGGGGAGATGTTTAAGAGAGAACCACACTTTTACAGGCTACTCTTATCATGTATCTATATTATTCATTGCAACATATATGTATGTACACGCACTCGTATGTCTGCTCGTGTAAATGTATACCTTTAACAAAATGCAGAACAGGAAAAAATATATCTGATTAGGGGCGTACGAATATTACTTTTTTTTTCATTTTTTTCTCTTTTTTCTATTGAAGGTACGTACATCTCCGTATATGTATCCCACGGAGGTACATATGCAATACACACTCGAAAAAACACACGCACACACACACACAAACAAACATATGCTCACCATATTCTACTTTTTGTTTTTTTCTTCTTCTCGTTGCTTTTCGTTTCTCTTGATAGTCGAGAGACAAGAGACTTTTTATTTTGTAAAGGGGTGAGGGCATGTTAGGTGTCGGTAACGGATGCTTGGGATCCGAATAAAGAAGAGCAGCTAACGAGCAGCCAGTAAATAGCCAGATCTAATCGAGCACCATTATTCTCGGCGCATCGATCACGCGCGAATCGCGGCAAAAGGGATGAGGAGGGTTTGCCAACGAGAGAAGGGTCATTGAAAAATATGCATAGCGAAAGGAGAGAGAAAGAGAGAGAGAGCGAAAGAGAGAGTGAGAGATTGCGAAAGAAAGGGGGATAGATTTAGGTACGTTTAGGGAAACACACGGGGTGTAAACAAGATCCCATTACAGTTATTCTAATTATTGAGACACACGGAGTCTTTGGAGCACGTACCACAATTCTCACAGTACTGAAGAAAACCTCACTTTTGTACAGCTACTACTACACTTATTCAGCGTCTCGACGCTTAATACTATAGCGTAGCGTTTAGTTAATTCGATAACGATTTCTTGGAGACTGAGCATGTAGTCTTTATCCAGTACGTGTAATATGACAATTCGCAGGGATGGCACGCGTGCTCCTTCGCCATGTCGAATTTCCAATGCTTATGCCACACGGGCTGACCATCCGTCGGCTTTTGTTAATCCTAGGTAACACGACCGCCGTCGATCGAAGCGACTAACTTAAATTTCTCTTTTAAATATTATCGATTCTGCGATTTAAGTGGAATTTTGCTGCTCCACGCTAATTTCGATTATTGGTCACATCGTCACACTTGCGCCTGCGGTGCCAAAAACTCGCGTTTTTTGATCGTCGTCTTTCTCTGCAGGATCTGTTTCCCTTGTCCGTTCGAGTACAACGCGACAGGTTCGACGGAATAAGCTTACTAAGAAGTAATCGTAAATCGTTCAAAAAAGTCAATTGTTAACAGATTTAAGGGAATCAAGTGAAAACGAATTAGCACATCGATTGCCCTTTGGTGAATTTCCCAAGTCACAATACCATCAATTTAAAGACATGTTATATAATGGATAAAATCCACATGTGTGAAATTCTCCTATTAATTCCACATGAGTAAACAATTTTCAAACGTATGTTTTGACAGTCGACGTGTTAAAGATGAAAGGAATCAGCATCAAGAGAAGGTGTGGGTGGAGTTAGAAGAAAGAAAGTTGCTAATAATATCTTGATTGGATTATCGGATCGCGCTTCCGTGAGCGCTCCACTTGGACTGCTTTTCAATACATTTTACTTACAGAGACACATCACTTAGGCTAGTTTTAGGGTAAAAAGACTTTGTCAGAAGCAAGATCAATCAGGAGCGCGACTCGCTAAGGATCTTTTATTAAATTGGCCGTAGGCTTCTCTCGAAGATACCTCATTGTAAGTCTAGATAATCTTACGTTTTTCGTGTTCGGATCCATTGTCTAGTCTGTAAATACGGCATACAGTACGAATGATAACGGAATATACGAGCCTTACGTTATTGCGAGGATTATTGTGTCTGTAACATAATCTACTAGGAGGGGCGCAAGTTTACTGCGCCTCTTCGCTATTTCTGCAAAATCAAAAGTCCGCGAGGCTGTTAGCCAGAAGCAAGATTAGACGAAATTATCGGGTGAAAGAAAATTGGAGAGGAAAGAATCGCGTGGATCGGATTACGAAAGTAAGATCGTCGAAGCAATAAGATTCCTACTAGTTCAAGTTAGACCGTTCTCATAAGTAAGTCAGTCACTAAGCCATTCGGGACCCGAAAGAAAATCAATTTCAATTAAGCACTAGTTAATTAAATGTAATTCCTAATGACGATACCGGGACGCGAGCAGATGTAACGATATGGGATAAGAAAGAATATAAAGGTGAATTATAGGGGGAGGTCTTGAGAAGGTGCCAGGATGGGGATCAGATAAGAATGAACCGTTTTAACGAGCCTTAATCGACACTTTACTCTTCGTATAGAAAATAACTGGTTAATAATAGAAGTTACGTCCATGTCACCGACGACTATAAAACTTATTAGATTGTTATTACTGATATTGATTAAATGATTAAAAGTAATGGTTAATTATCGAACTACAGGACTTATCGTTTTTAGGTATCTTAATTTTATCCCTTGCACTGCACGGGATTTTCACGCGGGTAAAATTGGCAATCGCAGCGAGATCGATAGCGCAAGTGTGACGAATAAACATGTTTTCTTTTCTAGCAGATAATTAGGAGCTTTTCTTACCGCAACAGTCGAATATACGTGAGTCCGAATATACACAGTTGACTGTTTGGTGGAATCGATCGATTAGGGTCACATTTTATTCTTATTAGAAAGACACACTCGTATCCACGCGACATATGCGACAAATTGTGGGACGTTCCAATACGAGATAGCACTGTATTTATCAGTCTGTATGCGCATGTACTAATTTAGATAACTGTTCGTATTTTATCGAGTACTATTTAATGTTTAATGTGCATCCAACATATTACGTGTGTACGTAGAGAGAAAGGAAGGAAAAGCGAACGCGGCAAGGAAAGATTGGAAAAAATAACGGGACAGCATTTCAGGGTTGGTTGGTGGTTGGTACGAATTTTTCACGATCGTGCACTCCGCGTTTCAAAAGCTTATGTCGCTCTTTGCTCTATAGTTATTTCCATTATCCTGACTAACGACTGAATTATGTACCAGAATGCGACATGCAACTTTGCTCATTCCAGATTCTCGATTTTCCCCTCGAACGGTCCTAACGAGACTCCCTTTTTTACATTAAGCGATTATTCTTCGTTTCGCGTTTAGATTATTATTATACATACTAATATAACTCGTTTGATCGCGGTGACTCTCACAGCGAGTAAAATACGTCCAACGACCACTGCCCTTTAGGAGAAGGCACACTTTGTGTTTAGAATGCGCAAGAAACGGCGACAGCGAAAAGACAGGAAAGGAAAGGGAAGAAAAGTTATAAAGGAAGAGAAACGAAAGAGCCTTTCAATTGATAGCACGCGACTAGAGAATAGAGGCAAAGGGGATTATCGCGCGATAAATAAGACGATAAATGAATTCAGTGTACCTTAAATAAAAGGGCTGCGACTCATAAGCGGCCCTATTTTCTTCTCCTGGTGGAATCGCTGCGATTTGGGGACTGACTATCGCATGGCACTTAGGCTTAGGATTAAAGCGGAGAAAAAGAAAACTATTAAAGATAAAAGAAGTGTCAAAGTACTGCTACAATTTATCAACTAACTATTTACTATTTACGACTAGTACCACTTAAACAAGGAGAACTGTACTGTTGTTGTTATTATTTTCTATTGTAATTAATTAATTAATTATCACGGATTACGAGCAATGGCTTTACTATTTTCTCGGATAAATATCTATATCTACAGCTTCTCGAGGCTACGGAGTAACGAGCGCGTATCAGCGTAGCTTAAGTTTATAAGGAGAGAACGAGAGAGAGAGAGAAAGAGAGAGAGCGGAAGAGCGTGATAGCGTTAATTAAATTAACTGAGGGCTAACAGGGCGCGAATGGATAAAATTGATGAAAGAACCGGGCGAATGGATGACAGTAAAGCAGGAAGAATCGTCGAGTGAATCCGAGTGAATACGTGGATGAATGAATTGTATGAATTGTCTGTTATCTTACGGTCGCATGAAAGACATTTGAGTACTGAACGTTCCGAACGAGAGCACGAAAGAGAGAAAAAGTGTGCTTGAGAGTGCCAGATGCGTTGTGCGAAAAAAGATCGAGCAAGAGACGGGACTCCAGCTAAAAGTAACGTAGGAAACGACGCGGATGACTAGATAGAGTAAAGTCAGTAAAGTAAGCGTAATAAGCAATTATCCAGGAAGTGTTACACATTCGAATAACGTCGCGAACCAAGAAACTCCTCCAAGTACTAATAATTAAAACAAAAATGCTAACGAACGATGAGGGTGACGAAGACGCAGGAATGCCGTTTTTATCAAGAGAATAAATCAACTATCTCGCGTTTATCACTACTAATAGTTAAAGGGCTATCTCTAATCTCTTACGGTCTAGTTTATGATGGATTAAAGTGAATTTTACGGAAAACTTGTTACCTCCGCCTAAGGATAGATTGTACTGTGCGACTCGACGAAACATAACTGGTTAAGGGCGACTCGAAATAATAAGCTAGGTACGAGTACTGCTAGGCCGAAAACTAATCTTATTCGAAAGTACACCAAAAGTGCTACACAAAGAGAGATAGAGAGAAATAAAATACAGGGAGCGACAGCGTTAGAGTGTGTGGGTGTGTGTGTGTGTGTGAAAGAGAGAGAGAGAGACGAAGAGCGAAAGAGGACGGTAGGCGACTGGTTTATTATTACATGTACCACTTGGACCACAAGCTTCGCATTTAGGGGTAAGGCCGCCTTTTTTTATTTAACACGGACCTGCAGGCAGCAATCGGGGCTCTTTCCAAACGATTTAATTTCCTTCGTGCTTCGGACTTTCGGTCTCTTGAAACGTGTCTTAAAATCGCGCTGCTTCCTTTAGCCGTGCCGTTAATTATCGTAAGAACGCGGCGAGAAAGGTTCAGAAGGGAAAACGAGTGAACGAGCGAGTGTGTCTGAAAGGAGATTGTGGTGAGAAAAACTGAAAGTGGGAATGCGAGTGGGAAGATGGGCGCGTGGCTCTAGGAGAAAACACAAAAATCCGGCGACGTCGTAGATAAATCGATATAATTATTGATTTAGGGATAAGTTGTTGTACAAATGTATTATAAATTAACGGTTATCTCGCAGAGTACCTTATCGCAGAAATGAAAATGAAACTGAGCCTGATTAAAGACACAAGACACACAAACACATACAGTATAAACGTAGAGAGTTACCCCGGTGAGATGGGCGTATCCGTAAAATGGTGTCCGGGCCGTGGTTACGGGGTTACGACGAGTATAGGATCAATAATTAAGGTATCGATTATTATCTAATTAATTAATTAAAGCGTAAACTTGAAATAAGGCCGTTGTAGAGATCTATTAAAATAGCGGAGAGAGGAAGTATTTTTAATGACGCAACCAATGCCAACCATTGTGTTCTCGTGAGAATCATAATTATTCCGTAACTCTTAAGTGAAAAGAAAGGAGTATCTAAGTCGTTGATTAGTCGTTGTAATTTAATTCTTTTGTTAAAGAGCAAGGTAAGGCCAGGGGGAGGGGCGAGATGAGCGTTGGAATGGATGGGGTGTGAAAGGTACGGGTTGTCGAGTCCAAAAAGTGACCATTGAAGGGTGAATGCGACGATTGACAGCGAGAAAATGAAATGGAACGGGGTCAAGTGAACGAAGAATGGATGTACCATCGTGAAAATGTAAAGCGTGAGAATGAATGACTGAATGAATGATTGAACGAATGGGGCGAACGAATGACACGAAGTATGCGATTCAATGTGTGGGAGAGAAAGAGGAACGAAGATGAAGCTAGACTGAGCGAACGGTATTCCTTGCATAGGTGAGTCGAGGCAAATACGGAAGTCGACGGGAATACATAGTTAAAATTACGACGTGAAACGTCGGACACAGTGAAGCTCACACCTACTAGTAGTACAGGATGATAGTTTGTACGAGGTACAAGTGGCGTGGTCCATGCGCCGCGCCGAACCAGGTTTAAGATTTGCCAAATCTCTAATAAGTAAAACACGCGAGACAAAGTAAAGTTTATTAAGCCGCATTACGTCTAGTGCATAGGGAGTACTCGCATTAAAAGTGAATCATAGCTAAACCGTTAGTGCTTATTACGAAGATGTGATGAGAGTGCCGAGCGTAGTCCCTCCAAATCGTCAGCGCCGATCCTGGAATCTTGGAATCTTGGAAACAAAGGAACCATTATTAATCCGACTATTCCGAAGTTTTCCACAACACACGTAAATCAATCTGGAGCGGGCTGAGAGAACCAGAAAACACTCACAATCAGATGTATCTTTACTGCTTTATTATTGTTCGAGCGATCCGTTCGGAACCTCTCGACTGTCCGTCTCGATTCTGTAATTCTAATGAACGTTCAATCACGATCGGGGTGGAAATGGATCCAAGACGCCAGGGCGAGGGTGTAACATTCCCAAGAGGTTTCATCGGAAACTTCTGTATAAATTACTGGTCGTTAGCTAATTATAACAAATTTATTCTATTCGAGAGAAATCGTGGGAAGACTGATATCCTCCATCGATTTTTATTCGGTTAATGATTTCCGATAAAAAAGAATTCGCCAACGTGAGTGGTGGCAGCGCGAGTTACCTGGTAATGAGGTTCCGAAGACCGTGAACAAGCTCGCCATTGCGTTAGGTGTATTGTCGTCGAGAGGATGAAAATGGGAGAGTCTTCCCTCGCCACTGGTATGCTTGATCCCGCGCAACTATACCGATGCAGAGAAAATCAGAGTTATAACGCTCGCCGTTTGTCCGAAAACTGGGTTGGAGTAAGAGGATAAAGACAGGGAGAGAAACCGTACGGAACGGGAAATCCGGGAAAATGCCGAGGAAAGAGGACAAGTAGATTTATATTCAGCTATCGGCGAACTTACGTTCGAAGATGTGAAAACAAGGTAAAGAGATCCGAGATGAGAGAAAAGGGGAAAAAGAAAGAAAGAAAGAAAGAAAGAAAGAAAGAGAAATCCGTGTAACTTTCAACACATTCGGGCAAAGGAAACCGGGAGCCTCGACGTGAAATTGGAAACAGGTTTCTCCAGACACATAGTGTACAGTGGATTCGAGTCGTTAGGAGTAGCAGAAAGAACCAGTCGGGGAGGAAAAAATTCATTTTATCTTATATTTTCCATGTTACTTTTGGTTTTACACGAATTTTTTCTTGCAACACGATTCACTCCCACCCGCTCCTCGTCTCACATCCCCCCTCCCAAACTCCCGAAGACACATAAAAGAAACAGTATCACTGTTGTTGCTACTCTACTACTACTATTACTACTATAACTAAACTACTACTGCTACTGCTACTCCTACTACTACTACTACTACTACTACTACTACTACTACTACAACTACTACTACTACAACTACTACTACTACTACTACTACTACTACTACTACTACTACTACTACTACTACTACTACTACTACTACTGCTACTACTACTACTACTACTACCACTACTACTACTACTACTACTACTACTACTACTACTACTACTACTACTACTACTACTACTACTACTACTACTACTAAACTACTACTATTAATTATGATTATGATTAATTATTGTCATTATTATCATTATTAATACTATTATTCATTATCTACACAACCACACACATAAACACACCTATACACACATATATATATATATATATAAAAATATATATTAATATACTTAACAGTGTTTCTAGTGGATTAATTGAATAATTGATACTTAAGATATTATATTAATAATAATAATAATAACGATTATGATGATATATATATATATAATTATATATATAAATATTATATATATAATGATATAATGATGATAAGTTGATATGCTAATGATTATTATGATAATATGACGATTAATATAGAGAAAAAAAAGTGGATCATTATTCGTAAAAGTACATACTGGTATAGATTATGGAGACAATTAAATAGAAAATGATATTAATGAAAACGAACGAGCAGTTCCTCGTCTTTTCACTGCATTCCAAACAAACCTCCCGTCTGATTTACTTGTAATTAAATTAATGATCAACGTAGGAAGTACCAATGCGTACCTGGCGTTGTTCCCTAGAGTAGACTTAAAACACTGCACAGATAAGTCGACCCTTTTCATTAGTCGGACTCGAGTCGCGGGAACTTGGGAGAATGAGAGAAAGATAAGGAGAGTGAGAGTGTTGCGGGAAATATCGGTTTTAATGCCAACGGATTTGACGATAATATTCTCGTGCATGCGCAGATGTGCGAATGAAAGGGAGCATGGGAGTGCGCGTAAGCGAGAGAGACGAGAAATTAATGAGTTGACGAAGATCCATAGAATTGCGGGAGCGAGGAGAGAAAAAAGCTCGAGCAGCAGCCTTCTACTTTCTTTTTGCCGCTTCTGTTTTGCAATTGCCTCATGAACTTTGGTAGTGTCGCTCATGCATCTTGGGGTGAGTTCTGCGGCACGTCGAGGGCCGCATATTATGCTGATTGCGCTGGGATCAAAATGGACTTGATCTCCCCGATCATGGATTTCAGTTGATCAGGACTTGGTGAAAGGACAGATGAGAGGGTTGTAGATGGGCCTTCGACGTGCACTTTGAACTTTGACCGAGTAATTTCGATAGAGTTGCAGAGGTGGTCCACTATTACAGTAGATTTCTCTTTTTTGCATCGCCGTTCTCTTTCAATTAGCAGCGTGTTGCGAAAGCGGTGGAGACAAGCTTGATAATTGGTGCAGTGTTTTATGCGCGTTCTAAAATTTGCCTTGTCGCCTTGATGTTAAAGTCCTACTGTTTCACTATCTGTTTCGCTATAATGAATGTTCGATGGAAACTTTTTAATCATGCCGTTACGTCAATCAACAGTTTTCTATTCTATTTTTTATAATGAATTTTTATAATGAATTTTTCATTAGAGCTTTGTATTCCATTAGTGTGTTTTTATTTTGGCTCGAGGCGACATGGTACTTTTGCTACTTGAGGGGTGAATTTTTTTTGAGTCAACCATTCCTGAAGATAATCAAATTGGAAAGAACTTTTTCGCAAAAAATTCAAAATCACCCCTGAAGTATTGCCACGTTTAGTCCTATGTCCTTTAAAATAAGATTATTAAGTATTCGTAGCCGATTTTTATTAGTCGCGAAACTTCCTTTCCCATCCAGCGAGGGACTTTTAATCTTTTATGTTCTTCCTTGATCCCTACCTCATATCAAAAAAAAGAGAAAATCTCCCTCCGTTGAGTAAAGAGTGCATTTACAGGTTGTGCTCTTTTGAGACCATCGTCTTTACAGTTTCCCAAAACCTCATGAACGCCTTCTTTCTTTTCCAGCGGATACCATCCCTCTCCCAAAGTTCAAAATTCCTGAACCTGGAAGTCCCATCTTTGTCCCAAACGGTGACGCGGCTCCTGGTCCACAGCGCTTTTCCTTGATTCAACACACTAATTACCATCCCTATCGGCGTTAATCGAGCGCGATGGAGATGCCAAGTTCTCACGAAACACGAGAAACCAGATTCCAACAGTACTGTGATACAGAACAATTATTTATAATAAGGACAATTACTATCTAGGTGAAATTCGAACTACATTAAGCAAGGAGGGGTAAGTGCATCGGGTTTTGAAGATGTATTCGGAAAATTTATTTTGTAGATGCCGATTTGAGTTCGTTCACAGCTGTATTAGATAGTATAGAGATGATTAGATTCGATGACTTACGTGTATACATGACCACGGCGATCTAGAGATAACTTTTAAGTTACGTACTGTCTAAGCTATAAGCGACTCTTTAGCGAATCTTTAGCTGTAACGAATTCATTATTAAGATACGATTAAATTTTGTTATTCACGTTTTTAGCGTTTACTAAGATAGCTGCTTGCGTGAAGGAATCGTGAAATTTTTATATCTTTTATGGGTGAATCGCGGCCGTTTAGAACTACAGACTGATTTATAGATGCTAAAGAGAATGAGGTCGTGACATAATTTCTTGGCGGGTTCGCAGCTCTCGTTAAATTAATCGTGAAATTGCACCAGGAATCTTTTGCCGGAAAAGTCTAAGAACCGTGTGCACGTACCTCGGGGGCCATCATCCGGTGGTCCAGCAAGAAGCGTAACTTCTTCCGAGATCTAGGTCGGCGATATTAGTTCAGTCTGTTTGCTGCGGGGCTTGGATTGCCTTCCAAAATACTCGGGCTACCTCTCGCACGTCGTATACATATACATACCATACATGTATGTACTGTTATAGAGAAGCGTCACAACATGCACCTTTTAAAATTCACCTCTCAACTACGAGAATTTAATACCTCGGCTTCAAATTTATTCCAGATTAAACGCTTTGTTTCCGATTTTTCTTTTTTTCCCCCTTTGAGTTCTAGTATCGGTATTACTAGTCAGTTTTTATAACACTCATTTGACACATCTGCCGAATGACGAATAAATCAAATTAACTATCAGTCTATAGTATCTATAAGTCAATAGGTATCTGGCATTTTCTACGTGTTCACTCCGATCAATTTCGATTCATTATTTATTCCATTTGCCTCTGGAGAATTCCTTGACAATTTCCATCTACATTCCCTATATCCCTCGTGGCGGTGTTGTCGATGATAACAGGTGCAATTTACCTAACATCCACAGCACGGAGGAAACGAATTGTTTTACTTTTTTTCTTTTTTCTTTTATTATTTAACTCGAGAAGAAGTCCGCGATCTGCCAGTTTCTGCTGCTCTACCGCTCTCCTTCCTAATAAAATCAACGGGTCGCGTCCTGGCAGATAGAGTACTACGTTATTTTGTGCGATTCTAACAGGCGACGAATATGGACCTCCGAGAGAAAACTGCGTTCCTGCTGCTCCAGGAACCAACGACAACTACGGCGGTGGTGGGCCCCAAAGGGGTTACACGGGAACCTCGTCGAGCGCCAACAATTACCATCCTTACCGCCGCTAGAATGGATAAGACAGTGATAAGACAAACCCTCTTCGACTCTTACTGTCACAATCGCTGCGTATACACGTTATTATAACTTCATTATATTACATATATATATACATGTATATATATATATCGACATTTTCGTACTGTTTGAGTGTATCGCGGGTTTGTGTCTCCGCGAGCACCATGACAAGCAAGCAGAGCAGCACCCTGTCGCGGAGACGTACGTACTTTATGGATATATGGATATCATGGAGCGCGAAGAGCTACTATACGCGTACTCTCGCGCAAATTGGCCGACTGTCCTCGAATTACCCAACACAAATAGTTTCGTCAAAGAACTAAAGCCAAAAATCCAGAAATGGTATTTTTTTGGCATGCCAAGCATCGGACCAATTTTTCTTTCTTTACGAGGAACCACGGATCGGTAGCGTAATCCATATGTTCCGATCGACGTACGACGATTGAGTGTCGATCAATAATCAATGTCGCGCTAGTTCACAGTACCATTCGAGTAATATAGAATTAGATTGAAATTATGCAGTCTGTTGCATAATCGTGAGAGATAGAGAGAAAGAGAATTTATCGCTGGATTACGGTTCTCACAACGATTAGTGCCCCAACCGATAACTTTCTTTCATGAATTCTGCCAACTGGCAAACCTTGATAGACTTGTACGCGTACAGAGTAAATTCCCGAGATCCCGAGGGGGTGTGTTGCGAGGATCGATAGTGTTATTCGTGTCGTTCGTACATAAAAATTCTGGACACTACTCGAAGTGTCGAACTGTAGAGTAAGTGTTAAAGTGGGTTCGTCCAATACACGAGGTAATCGGTATGAACTATGTAAGCGTAAGATTTAGGCTCTAAGGGTTTTAACGGTACAATATACCGATTATTATCATTGCGATGAGCGAACTGCTTTGACGAGCTGCGAGGCCAATCTCGATTCTCTACGAGGCAAAAGAAACAGGCTCATTTTCAATCCACGAAGAATCTATCCGACTGTTTCTTTTGTTTTCTGCTAAGTGTGATTATAGGTCAAGTGTCATGGAGCGAAGGACAAGTCGGACTGATCACCGCCAAGCCCACAAAACCGCCTTGAACAGTTCACTCGAGAGATTCCACCATTTCCTCCCGCTTGTCCTCACTACTCTTTCTCTCTGTTTGTTGCCACCGCCCCTTTTCTTTTCTCCTTGCAAGCGATCTCTACACGTTGGCATCGCTGCCTAATCCTTTCTGTTTTTTTCCATTTCTGCCGTAGGAATTTTATTTGCTAGACGCCCGGTTCATTGTCCCAGGTGGATGACGTGAGCCACGTGGACCCGAGGTGTAAAGCAAGCGGGCGAGGCTCGCGATATCTCAGAGAAAGAAAGAGAGTTCTCTCACCCAACTATCTAATCGATCAGCACGCCACTGTATCCTTTCTTCTCTTTGATTTCCCCGTTTTATTCTCGCGTTACACTTTAATGTCAGTCCCGCGGCGATTCCCCCTACTTCACATTTTCTCGACTTTTCTTGCTCCTTACCCTGCTTGTACCATCCGTTCTCCAATACTCTTGCCCTCACCAAAAGTCCCTTTCGTCGTCTGGCCACTGCTGTTTGTGGCTTAGCATGCAAGAATCTTCATGGTGGCGAAACTGCCAACACGAGAAAATTCGCGTTGGTGTTGAAGAAGGCACGAATCGACGGAGAAAGCCAAGGAGAGGAAGGTGAATGAAAAGGAAAGGAAAAAAGAGAGAGGGAAAGAGACAAAGTCGTCGGAACCAGAGATGTGGTCTCGTCAGTTGAAAGCGAGCCAGGAGCTTCGTCCAAATACTCTAAGAGTCTAAATGTATATTAAGTACCCTTAATTAAGGTAATTTAACGTAAGCGCAAAGATCAGGATAACGTTTATATTTATACGGAGGATGAGGAAGATGAGAGAAAAGTGTCAGATAGAGAGAGGAAAAATAGAGAAACGTATGCACGCGTGTGCGTGTTCTATGGCACGTGAACAATATACCGAAAACCCCACCTTCCCTTTCGTAGTCTTTCCACCCAAGTGTGCACTATTATGCACTTTGGCCCACGTACTTTGTCGTGACGAGGCTCGTTGCAATAGCGAATAAACGATCCATCGATCGCTCGACACGAAATCGGCAGGAACCGTCGATGATGCGGCTAGTGGTCATTCTAATGTTAATATTCCGGCACGTTACCTTATCCCCCCCCCCGTACCTTCAATTTGTGTACTCTGTACACTTGGAAGATCAAGAATGAAGTGCCGTTGACGGCACTCTACCCCCGTTTCTAGCATCGCCGCTGACTACTATTACTATTACCGTCATAATTATTACTAATATTTTGTTATGTCACGCAAAAGTGAAGCGAGAAGCGCATTCTTTTATAGTTTAGAGGTATAAACTGGAATTATTCCGTATGGATAAATAAACATTCACATTTTAATAGAAATCCTTTTTGGTGTTGTATTGACGATCCCTGATTCAACGACGATGGACCACGTTTTTTGGGGTAAGATTAACAAGTTTCATTCTTTATGATTTTTATTTGGATAGCTACGATTTAGGACGAGATATGTACTATTGAGCGCTGGAGAGATGAGACCTGGCAGGAATGCGAGGTATGCCATGGTCTGATTGGCCAAGCGTGCCCATGTGCCTTCTCGGTGTTCACCTCTTCAGCACCAAACAGTATTTACAGTAGTAAATCCTTAAGAATTACAAATGTAATACGTCCTTATGCGGTAATCGGTAGTTGGTAATTATTATTAACATGCTCCGTGAATAGTTTTTTTTCCTCATCGTTTTGCCTTGATATGCAGCGTCCCTACGTAACTCTGAGCATTTTCTGTATATGTACTTTGTCACGTCAGGTTTTTATGAAAAGATATATAAATCGTTCGTAACTTATCACAAAATCCTCCCTGTATATCGCGAGCGTCTCGTGTTTGACTCTCAACCACTAGAATTGACCTCTCATACGTAAGTACTTTGCTTTTTACAACTTAATTCTTGGAACTCCTCGTACGTTCCAGGAAGATCTCTATAAAAGAAAGCGAGCGTATCTCCATCGAGAATTCGCGTAGGGCAGAAGATCTACCCTTGGCACAATTTGCATAAGATACTTCCCGATATGTGGATTGTCCTCGGATTGTACGACAATTACTAAAACTCGCATAAATATTTGAAAAAATCATTTACCTAATTGTTATCACATCGAACGCCCTTGCGAGAATTCGTACACGCTTATCTGGGTCTTCGTTCACTTCTATTGTACGCTTCAGTTTCATATTCATGCGTTTTAGTACCGTTTACCGCCGTATTTGCAATGATTCGCGATAAATTATATCGCGTTTTTACGCCGCCGGGAGTTGAATGTAACCACGAAGAGAAAATATGGTAAATGCTTGACTAATAAGACACAATCTAACGATAAGTAAAATATGAAAGATTTAGGACGGTTCGCGTTGCATCAATCTCTTGGCACCCTTCCCCTGGAAACTTCAACTATCGAATAATTGCAATTAGTTTTAGTGTAGTCGAAAGTCTAAATTTCCCAGAATAATGCAGAAAGTATATTAAATAGATGTATATCCTATTCTTGATCCAACTGCTTTTCAGTATCCACAGTTTTCGTTGAATTTAATTACGCTCGATTACAACTCGTAGTTCGTTGATCTCTTTGTTAAGCCAGCATAACCACCCTTTCATAAAAAGTCAACTTGGGTCATTCGATTAGCGAACAAAAACCTGTCGCGTTCGCATGCACCCACCGATAGACACATCGACAGCTGCCAGAAGGGTCGATCAATTTTAATCTCGGCCAGATAGCCTCCTTGTAGTTCCGTCAGTCTTGCTATTTGACAACCCATATCTGACATCCCTGTTACCACGAACAACCCTCTTTCCCTAGAAGCTATACTTTTAAGTGATAGAACACTTGTGACATTTCTGTTTGTGAGACTTCGACTTGCCGTCCTTCTCTTGCTCGAGATGTTTTCGCACCGACTCTGCAAAGAGGGGGTGGCTATCAACCAAATTGTATTGATAATAATGGAAGCATCTAGCAAATGAAATCTACTTCACCTGCGACAGTTTTTTTATCCACAGCGCAGAGAGCCTCGTAGAGTTCTTTAACCAATGGAACGTCTGGATTTAGTCCCGAAGCCCAAATGATCAGCATTCGAAATCCATGTTCCTTGTAACTCGAAGGCCCTAAAATAGAGGCTTTATCGTCCTTTTCATAAGACCGTCCTCGATTCGTGATTCAAAAACACCAAACTGACTGTAGAGAGTAATTATTCCGAGAAATAATACATTGAATGAATTTAATGAACTTTACCGGTGTATTGGTGCTCGATCGCTCGTATCTGTTCATCGGTAAAAGCCCAGTGAAGCGCTAGTTTCTTCCAATCTTCAGGACCAAGTTGTTTGTAAGCTAGCTTCCAAAGAACCGATCGAACATGTTCCGATACTCCGCTATTACTATTTGTACTTCCACTTCGTGTTTCCCTTCTCCATCGTCGGCGCACTGGGGTGAGGTCCCTCACGTCCTTGTCGCAAATAGGACCATCCTGGAAAATCCATTGTAATCCATTAGAGTTCCTTCGTTAACGGCGAGTGGAATGCAGTTACGGATGATAGAACGTCTAAACAGACGTTTAGAACACACGGTAGGAATGCAACTGGTCGTAGTTGTAGCTATTCGATGCGGGGGCTGATACGCACCGGTGCAGGGTAATCCAATCTGGCGGTTTTAATTATCATGTCAACGATGGCGGTGAAGCTGCCTCTCGCCGCAATGTAAAGTGGGGTCCTACCGCTCTGCAAATCGAGGTAACTTTCCTTTAACTGGATTACCGAGTTTACGCGCCAGCTGTACGTTCTCCCTCTCTCCCTGCTTGCTGGCCTTAATGCGACAATAAACAACTTTCTGCGCGCCTGAGTGCGCTTCCGGACTATTATTGCGTGGAACTTGCTAATACGGTTACGACGATTACACGATCAGTACAACTTTGTTTGCAATAGTTTGCCAAAGCATCCTCTTTTGAGGAAAAACATGCGGTGAAAAAGAAATTGAAAATTTCCTCATTTGCGTAGATTGGAAGATCGAAATGAAAGGTAGAAGAGAAGGTGTACGGTCAGTGTTCACCTGTTCTCTTTGCTCGATATTCGCACCTGCTGCAAGTAATAGCTCACAAACGTCTGTGTTTCCCATTTCGGCGGCAATATGTATCGGCGATTGCAACCTCTAGAGGAAACGAAAGAAAGTTAGAGGGCTCTAATAGCGCTGGGTCGCGTGGTACATAAACAGTAGATTGCACCTACCAAGTTCAAGCAATTGAGATCAACGCCCTTATTGATCAATATCTCGACAGTTTCCACCGCGTTGTTTTGGCACGCTAGATGCAACGGGGTATTTCCGTTCTGCAATCAACGCCGCGACCGAAGAGAGTAATCACAGAGCAATCCAATAAGAGTATCAAAGCGCAGTCCTACCTTACACTGTTTATTAAGTACAGCGCCGTGTTGGATCATGGAATCCAATATTCCTTTGCAACCCTGGCTAGCAGCTAGGTGAACCGGTGTAAAACCCATCTGCAAGATAATCGAACTTTTTTTCAACCCCGCGCTTCTCTCGTTATTACGAACACTTTGGATTTGCGGAGCTAATTAAAAATTAGAGTTTGAAGCGATAGTTCGAGAAGAATTGTTCGTTTACCTGGTCGGTTATCTCACTGTTCGCTCCGGCTTTTAATAGCAGCTGTGCTATTTCTGTGTGCCTCGTCCTCGTAGCAACGTGGAGAGGCGTGTTGCCCTCGTTGTCCTGTGCGTCGACGTTTGCTCCGAGATCTGCCAGGGTCTTCACCGCATCCGCGTGCTCAGAAGTGCACGCACAGTGCAGTGGAGTTTGCCCTTTCTACGGAGCAAAAGCGAAAGATCGTTTGTCATTTCCGCGATCGATAATCACCCTCCGCGAAAGACCCCATTTCCATATGGGAACGGCAGGAGGATGCAATTTCGCTTCATAAACTTTTCTCAAAGGCTATGAGAATTGCGGTAATGAAGGTAGTGCATAAAGTCGAACTGCTTGGGGGGATTCGCTTGTCTTGTTGCTGGGTAAGAAACTATCACCACTCGGATTTAAATTGGAATGGAGAAATTTATCGACCTACTTCCCACCCTTGTATGCCCAAAAACCAAAAATCCTCCCCTTTGTTCCAGGATTTTTCTCCTGCGAAGGGATCCAATTTTACTTGATACGAAAGATTCGTTCCTATATTGGAGATATCTCTTGTTTTGATTCCAGACCGAGCGCGTGCTGGATCAATAGTCCAAGATAATTCATATACACCGTAGAAGGCGGACCCGCAGCGGAATGGACCTTCGGATGCTGTAGTAAAGCGAGAACTGCGGCAGACTCACAGAAGTTTACCTTCTTCGCTGAGACGTTCAACTTCGCTTATAGGAGTTTCGTCTTTGACGAGGACTCATTAACTTTGCATTATAGCTCCAGGGAAGGAAGCGCGCGTGCAATCGCGTCTCGCGCGTGTGGGTTGGCCGGACTAAATCGCATATTTGGACAGTGGAGTTAGTGTGCCCGAGGGAGTTACGCCATCGCGGACGACCGATAGCGCACTAGGACCTTGGGAGCGAAGAAATAACAAAGGAGCCAACGTGAGCGTGTTTCGAGTAAATTGGTTACGCACAAAGGATTTTCTCGACTGGAAATCTGATTTCTGAATGCCTGCAAGCGTCACGAACCCATCAAACCACACGCGGACAACCTGTCAACCATATCTCGCAGAAGGAATTTTTTCATTTGCCTGACCTTTATCCCACTAAAGACAAGATTCGACACTACATACTGTATGTACGTCTGTCACACGCTCGCCTGGAGTAGATACATCCATTTTATTTCTCTCTCTCTCTCTCTCTCTCTCTACAACTTCATTTCATGGATCACGCTAACTATAAATTCCAATTCCGACAAGCGCATCAAAATCAAGAGAATACTTCACAGGAATTGTTATCTCTATTTACTTCGATATTAATTGTTAAAATAAACCCGTTGATCGAAACACAATTTATCCGATTTAATTAATCGGTACTAGGGGAACGGACGATTATTCATTTACCTTATCAGTCGCGTCGATGGCAATCTTAGGTATGTTAACGAGCGCCGTTATCACAGTGGGGTTGCCGGAAATGGCAGCGTGATGAAGGGCGGTCGCACCGGTGCAATCTGTCGCGTCTCCGTTCAGCGACTCTACCGCCTCAGCCAGGTACTCGACGACACCCACGTTGCTACCACGCGCCGCGCACATCAGCAGCGTGTATTGTTTCTACGACAAAGGAGCTCTCGTTTAAGCTAACCACAACTATCCGTGGCCCAACGCCACGAGGCTACGTTCTCTACCTCGCAAACTGTTTTCTCGAGCTCTACGATCCTCAACGAAGCTTCAATCTCGCCTGGGGCATTGGCCGACATTAAAAAACCACCCCCTACCGTCTTTCAATGACGGCTTTAAGCGGGCCAATAGCGAGAGTGCTCGACAAAAAGGAGAGCTCTAAGCTCAAATGTTCAAACTGCAAATGAAACTGGTCATCGTGGAACTATTCACTCGCGTGGGCTCTACACCACGCGTTTCTGTGGACGATCGTGCATTGGATTTTGTTGCAGAGAGCTCGATTCTACTCGAAGAGTAGAATTCGAGTACTCTCGAATTACTATTTCAACCGGAGTTCGTGAAATATTATTATATAAACTACGTATACCACTGACTAGTGACCTCCTCGGAAGCTAACTTGTTACTCGAGTTCTCGAACTGACCAGCCCTTGACTGGAGCTTTTCTCTGTCGCGCGAACCGCTTGGAGAGTTCCCGAGGAGAGTCAACAGAACCCGATTAAGTTTTCAATTTGTACGCTCTCTCGTGGCGGGGGTGTTATTTTTGGTGGTGTATATTGTGAATCGAGAGTGGTCAAGCACAAGACTTTTATTGTACTACAATTAATTCGCGAGGATTACCTTGTTGACGGCGGAAACATTCGCTCCAGCGTTGATCAACATTCTCACGGCATCACGGTTCCCATACCAAGCGGCCATGTGAAGCGGCCGCATGCCAAACTGTGTGCGCACAGTGTGCAATAAAAAATAAAGAGAGAATGCACAAATACGAGTGAGTTTCGCCTGGCATAGTAGAGGTAAATCGATATCTAAGAGCCGTTTTTGCCCGTCGAGCGATGAGTTCGCGTTTCACGGTTGCTCGGTCCAGTTTATCCGGCGAGCCAATTAATTTTATATCAGTTCCATTGGTAATTGCCATAATTTCTTTAATTGCCAATATATCGACGTTAATTTGCTCGACCCATATTCGCGGCTGGCCGCCGAATATTTTCATAATAATTTCAACTTGGATAATGAGATCCAGGACGATGCAAACGTCAAATATTTCTCGCGTTGAATTCCGAGAGATTTTTCCCTGGGCTGCTGCACGTGTCCGGATTTTTGGGTCATGCAACAATAGGTCTGCCAGGATCAAATCTCCGCTTCCCAATGATTTTTTAATGTTGGCCGGATTATTGCAGCGGATATTTGCTACTGAATTTCACGGTGGATTTGCGCGGTGATTGACAGATCAATCGACGCGACGTTCCGTTTCCTGGAGCTCACGATCCTTCTCTCTCAAGAGAGAGAAAATCCAAGTAATCACCAATTTCAAGTACCCTATTCTTTTATCTCGGCTCAATACAGTAAATTGAATTGTTTGAAGAGCGAAGCAAGGTAGACTTTGGATTACACTTACTCGGTCTCTGGCTTCGATGTCACATTTCGCTTGTATCAGGATCTCGATAATTTCCGTGTTGCCCTTGGAAGCTGCCCAGTGAATGGGTGCGCGGCCATACTTAAACAATTAAAGCAAAATGGTGCGCTTTCAGCGAGAGAATCGCCAGCAGCATTCAACGGAGAAATTTAATAAACGTTCGCGGAAGCTAGCGAAGCTGACATCGCATATATTCATTCTATTATGAGCTCGTTTTTCGCGGAGCTAACAATATTGGAGACGATCCAGAGAAGGAAAATTACAGGACTTACGTTATTTCTCGAGTCTACGTCGACAGGTTCTTTCAGTACTTTACGAACAGCATCTGCTTCATTCTTTATCACAGCCTCGTGCAGTAAAAGATCGTTTTTAAGGACTGCAACGTATTTAGATTGAAGTCATTAAAACAGCTGTCCAAACAGCATTACAGTTCAATTTTATAATCCCATCTCGCAAAATTGGGGAAAGAAAGGATATAGAAAAAAAAGAAACTGTAAAATATACATGTATGCAATAACGCGATCGTGCTACCACTAATTGGAAAGCGACGATTTCATTTAATTGATGGATCCGAAAACCTGTGCACAAGTAGCGAATGTACACGGTTCTCATTGTTTATCCGGTATCGATATTATTGAAGCCGCGCAATTTTTCTAATTTTTAACGCGGTTCATATCGATCGCGGTCAAGTATATTTCATTGTTATCCGGTTCGAGAGTGTACCACCTCGTTAATTAATAGCCTTTCGGATTTGGTGGATTTTTAAATTGTACCTTGTCGTTTCAATTAATTTCAATTGTAAGAAAATTCTCGGACGAATAAGTAATTTGCGATTTTTGCTACTTCCTTTCGGCGATTACGAAGCGAGTGTTTTCAATAATTGAGTAGAAAACGTGCAGTTCATGGTGAGTGCGCGCTCTCCATGAAAGTTCATTTCGGTTTTTCTCTCAATCCCAGCTTTCGCACTGATAGCAAAAACAAAATCTCTTTTCATACCGTACGTTTCCATACACTTTTTTCGTTTAGCTACAGAAGAAGAATGGAAAAAGCATGGCCGCCCGTAATAGAGTCGCGAACGCGGAACAGTCCTTATGTACAATTCTTTCATGGCAGGCTTGTTAACGCTGGGAGAGCCAAAGCTGGAATAAGAAGCAGGGTGGATCTCCAATTCCCTTACTGAACTTTCCACGTTTTTCCGAGAAGTCCGTATCTCCAAGATGAATCTGTATGTGTACTCAACTTAACTTCCCTATTTCTCTGATAACTTTGCAAATTGCAACTCCGAGAATTTCACATTACCGCTGATGGATGATAGCTTGACTTTCTCGGTTATCGCGGACATTAACATTAAAAGGTGCTCGAAGGCAATACGACTAGCCTTTCGTAAACTACGGAAATAGTCAGAAAATTTTATTGTCAACCGAATACTTTGTTAGGTAAAAATTCTCACACAAAAGGTAGAAAAAGTTCCTACAGAGGATAAGTCCGCGATGCTCGCAGTAATGGGACGGTACTCCTACAGACAAGTAATCCTTTAGGTAGAAGTTAAGTTGCCGGCCATTAACTCAAGAACGCCTCCGAAAAGCCTTTCTAATTTATATGCAAAGTCTCAATGGCACCGTTTCGGCGAACTAGTCACGACCCCTATTCTTCAAGCACGAAAAGATTAATTGGTGGAAGTTAAAGCGATCACTTAGCAGTTATAAGGCGAATTAATCGGTTCGAAGGACTCTAATGGTAGACTGATATTCTTCGGACTCACTTCTAGCAGTCTTTTGGTTCAGCACTTCCTCCTCGATCGCCTCGCTGATATTCAGGGGTGTGGAGACCGTTTTGACGGTCATTTCTTCTGTGTCTGCCATCCTTCAGGCCGTATCCTACCTATCGCGTTACATTGTCCCACGCCGCCTGCTACTTCCAGCTGCTGCAACTGACCTGAAAGACCGAGATATTGGCCAACTATTAACCAACGGCAGGTCCACCAAGTTCGGACTTTCCTCGGCAAACCGATATTAATCCCAAAACTCGCCAGAAACTTGTCGCTCTGAAGTTGCTCACGAGATTTGCGCGGATTCATCCGCAGAAGGGCAGCGCGGTAAATTTTGTGGGAAGAATCTCGTTAGGAAGTTGCCTACGCTTCGTTAAGCTACAGACTGGCTTCTATCGGAAAACCCGCGAGAATTCCACGATTGAGGCGTCAGGACAAGTTATTCTGAAATAATGGAATTTAAGCTTAATTTGACATATAAACCTTTAGAATCTGATAATGGAGTTTCCGCAAAGGATTCCTCGAGATTTCGTAACAGAGTGGGGGTTCGGAGCTCGGAGGACAAAAAACTTTTGTAAAGAGGCTTCTTCTTCGTCCAGTTACGTTGATCCGGCTCGTCTTTGCTAAGAGATTTGATTAAAAAGTTTGGCTCTCCCGTGATAGTAGGAGAGAGATATGCGCGAAATGTTACAATTGTGACTGGCGCTTTAAATCCTCCCGACGCTGAGCCCTGCCATACGTTCAGGTGCACCGATTACAAATTTAAGCGCTAAATGCCCTCGACTGACCTAAATCTCAGTCAAATGTTACGTACGAATGCCAGATAGAGGGAGGACGCGAATCGTTACATATGCATGGACTCGTAGTGGCGGAAAAAAAGTCTTTCGCGCAGAAAAAATATGAGCATGATCGATGGTTCTTCCTAAAAATGTGGTGAACCACCAGGAATGCCCCTGCGGCTGCCGCTATATTCTTCTGTACCTACCACCATTCTCGCTCACTCGCAATTAATAGCAGTGTCCGGTATTGCAATCGAGGTGCATTCGTTTCAAGAGTCGAACCATTGCCGTGTACCAAATAGTTTGGAGACAAATGTACGCTAGAACTCGCGTAATTTCTCCTAGGAATACAACATACGTCCACGCGATTCGGAATTCAGCCGCTTATTGCAAAATTTATATACGTCCAAAGTAAATAGGATTATTGGTAGCTTAGTGGACAGTTCGATAGTAGAATTAACTTAAATACTAGAGTTGGTGTTTGTTAGTAACATTTGCTCTGTGTCTTTGCCGGAGCAAAGTCAACCAGTGTGGCTATCGATTATCCTTTGCACTTGGGATGCCACGATATGCTTTTACGTCCCGTAATGGTTCCGTTAGCTGTAATATCCTGGTTAAAGGATTTTAACGTGAAACATGTTAAACGTAATCTGCGTTAGACAATTTGTTCGAAGCTTGGCAATAGTATCGGCACGAGTTCTAAAGTACTTATTGCTCTTATGAAAATCGTAGATTAAATTGCGAGGAAGTTGGATATCGCGAACTTGAATCAACTGATTGTGAGAAGACTCTTTCTCGGGAGGATAACACGTGCTAGGAATGAAACTCTGGCACTTAGGTCCTTCCAATAAGAGTAAGAGTATTCTTTTAATAACTGAACTAATAGCAGCCGTTAACCAAAGAACGAGAGTGCAGCACGATTTTACTGTATTCAGTCGCGAGACCGTGGGACAAATTTCCAGACGAGAATTTCCATAGGGCGTTTTCCCTCCTGAAAGTTCGCACGTTTCGCTGCTCCGATACTGTGATAACGGGCAAAGCGTTCTTCGAATTCCTTTCTCTCAGTTTCCGGCTTGATTGAGGTATTATGGACCCTGTGCGAAGAGTGAATTCCAATTCCGGGTGAAAAAGCGGATGATATTCGAAGGTTCTATATTTCGGCCGCGATTTATGAACAAGATTAGTACGCGGCGAATATCTATCAAAAGTGATTGACTGCTCGATAGGCTTTATGTAAAATCTGTTCACGGATAAATCAGGTGGCTTAGCCTATCAAACGGCGCAGCGAGTAGTTCTAGCTAGACATAGAGGAAGATAATGAAGTAGTTAACAAAGCGGCTTGCTGCTCTTCAACATGCTCACAATGTTGCATAAATATTCATGGTGAACATCGGCAAATCACCACCGTAAAGTTGGGATCATAGTACAGGAAACGCTTTAAGGATACATTTTAAAATCGTTCGGATGTGATCCATGGCACGAAACAGCCAAACTAATTCCAATAGACATTGTTTCGGTCAATTGATCAATTGGGATTTCGTGAATGTTCAGCTCCACCCATTGTTCGTCACGGCATAAAGAACCACCGCGGAGGAATGATCTCGAAATGCTACAAATACGTTAACATTTCCGAATCATTTTCCCCGTGCTGGTAGCTGTCCGACATCCATTGTAAATTGATGTTACAATTTGAGGAAATGCAAAATGCAAAACCGCCAAGTAGTGTGAGAATTGTATAAAGCTCAGTAAAATGAAAAAGTTCATTCGGAATAGAGCTGACCTAGTGCAATATCTATGCCGACATCCCAAAGAGGCGGCCAATTCGTGCTTGTATCGACAGGCTGATCAATCGAGTTGTATATTTTTCGAATTTCCATGAGGGCTACGCTCCATTTAGCGAGAGAGGAACTCGAGTGATGCATCAAGCATGTTTGCTCTCCCGTGAATTTCCTCGAGCTTGAGCCCCGTACATTACGCGCACTACTTTCAACCACTCACTTTCGCTTTATACCCTCTGATTGTCAGCGAAAAGCAATCACAGTTGCATTAATGCGTTTCCAGTAGCTCCAACAATTCTGCGACGCACATGGAATAATCATGAGAAACTGAGTACATACTGTGTAATGCTGACAATGAGTAGTGTTTCAATCGTGTCTAACCACATACGCTTCGTAGGGCCCGCCTCCACGCGGAACGTATAAATTCATAGCGCAGTAAATGCACTCAACTCAATCATGTACTATTCCTTTGACATGTAGGAGTACTCAATTTTCCATTTAAAGCACCGATGAGAGGTGGCGAACACAGTGGACCGAGAGGAATGCTACTGATACAGTGTGGAAAATTTGGAAAATCATTCCTCTCCTCCAGGGTGAAGCATTATAAAAGGGTTGCGTTCACGCAAGGATACTTCAATCGAAGCTTCACCGCCCATATGCTCTGATTAATGTGGGCCATACGCTAACTTTGGTCAAGTTTATCAAGCAAACAACCGGAAGCTTCAGTATCTTTTCCGAGCATTGATCGTAAGTCCTGATTGAATCGTCACTCGAACGAATCCGTTGACAATGAACAATCACGAACGTACAACTGCCTTGATTAGAATGACCCAAAGGACAAGTTTAATAGTGTCACCGTAGAATATAATGCAAATGATGTCCTGTCTGCTGGTTCGATTATTATTATCACTGGTCATACTTCCTGCGATCGAACGAGCTCCATTTTACTCGCGAATAAATTTCCGTGTCACGTTGTATCAAGCAACTGTCGAGTTAGCTGTTGCTGCTGGACAACGCAGTGAGTCGCGGTGCACCGATTCCACTGCGATCGATTTCAATCCCTGATTATATTCCAGTGTGAATGCACCCTGCAAATTGAATCCCCTGGCGGCGTCTCTTTATGTTAATGTCGCGGATCCACGAAATCACAATGTACGCTTATTCTGTACTAATGATAATCCTTTGTAAAATTATACAGCAAAATTCTGAAATCGTGTCCTGAAACCTTCGGCTCAATATTTTGGTAATCCTGGACATCATAAGCGTACGGCGAATGGTCGATGTTTACTTTTAATGGAAGAATAGTAGGGCTGAAGTTAGAGAGGGGTGAAATATGAGTCCCTTACTTTCGCCGCAACCATAAGCGGCAGATTATATAGCCAGTGCCTTAATGAACGAGCAAGAGGATGAGCAGACTTTCAGCACATCACTGCGAAACGAGTTTCACTGTATTATTCAGAAATTCTCAGAGGAACAGTCGCGCTCCTGAATGTTAGAATTCTCATTGAAGGATGCAGCTCGATACATGTCAACCAGAAGCATCCTGCAGCGGGTTAAAAATAAGCCGGTTCTCAATGTTGCCACTGTATTCTTGCTGTGCGCGTCTTGGCTCGCATCGGGCTCATTTTTTACAAGCTTATTTTTCGATATTCCTGCCGATCCTTTGTGTATGGATCAATGGTACGTCAAGGTGGTGTGGTGTGTCAATAGAAAGAGTCGTTAAACTGTCCTATTTTTGGCTGGCGAACTTATCTCCTCTTCCCCTCGTGACTTTTGGCGGAAGACATTATCCGAGTCGTAGCACATCCCTATTCCCGAGATGTGCTTCCCCGGTGCAATGAATATCGTGCAAGTTTCGAAGTTTGCTAGTTCTCTAAATTATTACAAGACGTTAAGATAAAGTCGTCACGTTTTCAGCAAGTTTCAGCGGACAAACGGGATTTTAAAGCATAACAAGAGAGTACGACTTCGTTAAGCTTTACAAACGATATTAGGTCGTGTCTTGTGACAACACCGATTCATTCCAGTTTTTTCGTTTGGAGGTCAACGCTCCAGGATCCACCCTTCAACCCAGCTTATTCTGCAGAGCTTGTCGCCTACGGTATTTCAATTCTGCGGAATCGATATTGAAAAACAACCTAAGACAGGATGATTCAGGTTTTCCTCTGGGAATCCGACGTTCGAGGGGTTACTATTTTATTCAGTTACATTGTGGAGCGGATAGTAGCTGCTCGCGATTCCAGCAAAGCTTTGAAAGTTTCTCGCGCATAACCGATAATTCAAGCAGGACTCCGCAAGGATATTTGGAGGATCCCAATACCGACGTGATACGATCTGTCTACATCTATACAGAAATACATATATACGTGTATGTACGTATTTTGCGAGCGGAAAACAGTTTCGTACTCCAAATTATTGATCGCGAATTCCAATAACGTTCGCAATGATCCACAATACATATCGTGCTTTTTTCGAAACACACGCTATCCATTATATTCTGTTTAATTCCAAAGCTAGCCCCTTTTTCTGCAGTGTCGCGATCTCTATACGTCTTTTTCATGATTATCGGATGCCAGCCAAAGATGCAGTGAAAAAACTAAACTAAACGTTGGCAGGCGTTACTTCCGAGTATCGTTGATCGATGCTATTAAGACTAGATGTATTCAATTCGTGGATTTTATTATCAAAATTAGTGCTGAATACTCGGAATACGAGATTAAAATACTCGGTACATAATTGGAAATCGGATACTTGTTAAAAGCGGAGTAGCGCAAGCACTAAACTGTGAGCAGATTACTTTTATCTCCAACGTCAAGCTCACTGGGAATTAATTTTTAATGAATCTTGCTCACAAGGCTACTCTATTTTGTTTTCCCTGCATAATCTCCGGCTTTTACCGGAAATTCGTGATGGATTGAATTCGAATAAGTCGTTCGCGACAGAATCTACGCATGTAAAAGAGTCAAAGGTTCCTGTGAACAAAGTGCGATACGTCATGAAAAGTTAGTTGATACGTTGGATCTGTTTTCCGTGATGCCGTGATATAATACAACTAGAAACAAGGTTTCAATAGCAGTACTTCTGGAATGGGCAGCCTTATCCCGTCATCCGAAGCTAATTTTCCCATTCTGAAATCCTTCTTACTCGGTTTGGCATGCCGCAACTGGAAACATGAAACTGATCTTAGCGTCGCTTGCAACCGGCAGCTTTCTCCGACATTCGCTTGACCTCGAATGACTCGGCTAATCTAGGCTCACTAAATTCATCTCACCGCCTTCACCTTGGTGATTCTAAAGAAATTAATTATCGTCGTCGGAACGTTGCCTCCTAAAATAATAATTATAGTTCCGAGGATCTTATGAACGGACTAATTGAATCTGCAAAGTCGATGATACGATACGTTTGCAGAACTACTTAAGACTCTGAGATTTCAAGAGAAATCTAACTGAAAATGTTAACTGGGAACTCTAACCCACTTGATTTAAATTCCCAGCACTCACGCGATGATTAACCCGCGAGATTTAATGACCCCCTTTCTCGCGAGAAAAATCGATCCTGTAAAGCCGAAGGTTCAGCTTTTGAGCTTCGGGTCACGTAAGTACGGCTCCATATCATAAATAGCATTCCACTGTACTCGTGGGTCATTTCTTTAGCGCTGTTTACAGCGGCTTCTCGAATAGGAATTCCAACCTAGAGATCCCTTAGTGCGATTTTACTCTTAAAAAAGCGAGCCAGCCACTTCAAAATATTCCTCGCTTTTGCCTTTGCTTTTGCTTTTTCTCTCTATGTCCTTTGAGCATGCTGATGAAACCAAGCTCGTACGCTACGAGAAGGAGCATCAAAGCTTTTCTATGGTTTACGCTCTTAGTGTTTACGTTTCTTTGTAGCTGGGAAAAATATTCACTGGACAGTGTGGATGTGTAGCACGAGAGGTTTGTTGTGTATACAGTGTATATGAGTGCTCGCACGCTGCTCGGCAGCAGGTGTGTGGCGGTATTTCGTATGAATTCGAGCGCGAAAGACAGAGGACCGTGGATTGTCGGGTCGTCACTGTGCTCAATGATCCTCAAAGGTGAGGGACAGACTAAGCGATGCAAATGCGTCTGGCACTTCGACCGACAGTTAATTAGCGGAACCCACATCGAACGGAGGACACGCTTATGATGCGTGCACAGTCCATTCACGACTCCCGCAACTTCCCGAGGTCTCCTATCGCTTTACAAACACCTTCCGAACATTCGATTAACATTTATCTCCGATATTTTGCCAAAACTCTCGAATCTACTTCTACAAATGCGATAGGACAGATTGCCACTTACGCGTCTTGTGATGAAATTTGTCCTGGTGGTCTGCTTGCGTAGAATTTGATCACCGAAGTGCTTTTTCTGTGATGTTAAGACGAATAGCGAAGGAAAAATGTGTTGTCCTATTTTGTAAATCGACCACAGTGCTCGACGAAGTTTACAGCACGAAGGGCGGCATGCTACTGCCCGAATCATCCCCGTTCCGCCCCGACTCACCCCATTATTATCCCGACGGCAGCGCAGCCACGTGGTGGACTCACCGACTATAACAGACGTTCCCTCTAGTGAAACTCGAATTTTGGCTATGTGTAGGATCTCCACATGCTTCCATCTATTCTTCAACCCTTCTCTTCCTCCTCCTCCTCCTCCTCCTCCTATTGTCTGTGCGACACAGGCTCAAGACACGGCCGCTTATGATCAACTGCATACTTCTCTTTATGAGCAAGCACCACTGCGATTCCTGGTATTGGGTAAATTGAAATTCCAAGGACATCACTTGTTTCTCGACAGTTGGGAGGAATTATGCTTCGCCTCGTTTGTAAAGTTTGACAACGGGAGGGAGATCTCTAATTAGATCTGCATCTAGATATATCATAATTTAGTAAACATCCGATTATTCTATGCTCTCTGTAAATTGATATTTCCTCCCGTGGCTGCAAATTCAAACAGTCGTTTGGAGATAACTACTAATTGGCATACGCGTTTCTCAATCCGATTGTGAATGTTTATGTGGGAAATTCGCATACTGGACAAAGTTTCCATATTTTCACGCTCAAAGAAGTTGCTTGAGGTCGAAAGTCCTAAAGTTATCAAGTGCCAATGAATCTAGTGAGATTGCTCAATGAAACACGAATGTCGGGTTATGCATCCGGGCGAAATATGCGTCTGGATGTTAAATTTTTGCAAAGAGCAATGGGCGCCACTGCTGTCGAATGATTTATTGTCGCGACGCGACGCGCAGCTGGTCCACTGTCAGCTCATGCAAGCTCTGATGCAAGCTCCTGCCATCGCGGATACGACGCCCAAAGAATTTTATCAACTTTTTAATCCCGATAACTGCTTAGAATCCCCGCGATGAAATTCCTCGGCAATTCTCTATTAGCCACAGCGCTCGCGACTCCCTGAAAAATCGCCCAGTTTCAGGAGCGCAATTGCCGCACCCGCATGATGCATTATTTTCGGTAGCGCGCTTCGACCGTCGCCTCTTTTTTTGCCTCTTTCTCTGTCGCTCTCCCATGGGAAATTGCGACGGGATGGAGCGGGGATTACTAACGGTATAGGACAGCTAGCCTATTGATACCATCTATTAATATAGCGTGCTGAACGCCAAGCGTGTTTGTTGTAACGACCTGCGCTGTTTACAGCGTGTTAGCCATCCTTTGTTGCCAGCGTACTATTCCGCAGTACATACTACGTCGCGGCAGGCTGTGCCGCAACGTTCGTTCCAAATTGAAAAACATGCTCGTTTAGCTGAAATGGAATACCTGCTGCTCCGTTCGCGCATCATCACTCTGTTAATTAAGACGCGAGCGAGTGCGCAACGTCCTAATGAAGCGAGAGCCATTTTGCCCGAAGATATTTTCCCTGCCAGTATCTCATCCTCCGCATTTTCCGTAAGAAACATTTTTCAACATTTTAACTCCAGAGCTGGAGCACATTTAAATCCATAAAGAGCGAAGAAAAATCTACACTAGTCACGCGTGTTCACTTTTTTCTTTCGGATACCGGAGAGAAAAAGTGTCCCGTGAGATTTCCACGAGGCTGAAGTGTTGATACCGAGGCTTAAATAACGCATTGAGTCTCTTAGTATTCACTGATGTACTCTTGTTCGAGAAACATTGTTTTGCATCGAGGAAGCGAGTACGTTTCCTTGTTTATTCAGCGTGTGTCGTGGCTGTCCGTGGGACGTAGATTTTCTCGTTGTCACGTACACTGCTCTGCCTCTCATTCCCTACTGAAAACGTAATCGCAACAACGGGAGATTCCTGTTGATCTTCAAAAGTGTAAACATACCATAGCCATAGAATATAGTTTACATTAACATTCACTACTATGGTTATCGAACGAAACATTCGTCAACCCTTTGAGAAATTATGCACGCAAAGAATAAGTTTACTCGTATATTCAATTCCCTTTATCGATTTCTACTTAAAGCTATCTATTCAGCTAGGAGCGTTTTGACTGCAGCCTAATGGTCTTAATTAGTCGGATACCGCTTGGCAGTCGAGTGAAATCCAGCATGAGCTTGCGTCTTGACTTCCACAACCCATAATTCCTCTTGGTAGTCGTGGGTGGCTTGTATGTATAACGCGCTTGCGAAAGCTGCTCGAATTTCACTGCTGTTTATTAACGTCTACCTCGGAAGCACCCAGTAGGGATATCGCACGACAAAGGGGCTCTAGTCAAAGGGGAAACGTGCGTATCATACATTGTTTAAATGATCACACACCTTGCGTCGTGATACTCTACAACAGTCTCCGTGTCGTGGTTACTTAGGCTTTGTCTCTCTCGGAGGAAATTACTCAACAAAAGCTGGATAAGATGCTGTTAGGGTCCTTTATTCGAATCCCTTAATGTAATTGAATTAGGATCCTTAGACAGGAAAGAAATGACCAAGCCAATCTTCCTTCAAGCCAATTTTACGGTACTGCTCTAATGTGTTCCTTATCGAGTTCTGGTTTCTTCTTCCTTTGGTCTGCGAAAGACACAGATAGATAGATAGATAGATAGAGAGAGAGAGAGAGAGAGAGAACGCATTAATTGTTGTTACAGACTGCTCATAGTCAGGTGGTGAAAAGGTTCATAATTTACTTACGTTCTTTCGTGTCCGACTATACTCCTGACTGTAGATTCTCGGTCCACTTTTTCGATAATGGGGCATTTCAATGGTGCCGTGGAGAATCAGAGAGAATTCGCCTATTGTGCCATTATTCTTGCTCGGGCCGACCTAGCGGGGTGCAAATAAACGCAATCAAACAGGAATACGTGACACGATTAACAAGCTGACCATCGAGCGATAGCCGAGTGTGTACCAATCCCGTGGATTTTGTTTGGTCGGCACAATCGGGTGAGGATCGAGCGAGGATCGGATGCAATATTGCGATGCAGCCAAACTTCGCAGCGGAAGCCAACTATGCAATAAGTAATTCCCTCTACCTCGTCGAGGATATCGAGGATCCATGGACCTCGAGGATCTTCGCCCCAAGTTGCTACGGACATAAACCTCCATCTGGCGAAACCGGCGTTAGAGTCATCCAATTTTCTCGGCTTTAATATGCGAACCTTGGTGCCTGGAAAAGGAACGAGAACACTGACTGATTTTCACCTGTGGGAATCCCATTCCAAGATGCACGATGCAAACTGCCTCGCAGCTTCAACTTAGATTGCACTGAATAAGGAACCAATGCTAGACTAATCTTATTGCAACTTGCGACTGGAGAATACCAATTGGAGTTATTCTTGCAACGTACACTTACGGCGCAGTTTTTAGGCTGTTTTTTTGCGGTGGGTTAAATCCGCAACACGTATACTATTAACCCGATATCGCTGGATCGAACATGCACTGAATTCATAACAGCGGAAAGCTTTGCTCGTTGGACTCGCGGAAAACCACAAACACGACAGAGACACAAAGCTCTTCGGGGTAAAGTCTATCGAGGCGCACGCTTCCTTTAGAGCCACCGTTCTTTCTCTAATTGCATCTTTCACTGGCCAACAGAGTTCGACGGGTAGAAATCGATTCTGCCAGGTGATAAATGGAAGAGAAGAAATTATGTTTCCTCGCATTTCCGTTCGCCTAACGACTTTCTTTCGTTTTCTCGTTACCTCGCGCCTTGCAATCTATAACCCGCTTATCTAGGAAAGGTATGGCCTGATAAATCCGTTTCCCGCGAAGCGATTTCCGAGACGGAACACGAGGCCGCGAGACGTTGCGCGATTTATCAAGGCCATTTCCACGCGGAGGAAAATCACACTCGCGATACCATTCTGCGAGCATAATTCTGCACAGAATTTACGCTTCGAAAGCAGTCCTGGTACCGCTGATTCTTTCCGGAATTGAACGTAGCTCACACCCTTTCCGAAATACAGAGCAACTGGGATGAACAACTCGTCGCTATTTTCTTCTGCGAGGCAGCGGCCACTCCGTCTTACTTTCGCCATGGAGCCGGGCAATCCGTAACGATAAATCTGCCAGTGGCGAAATCTGACTCTTTTTCGACTTTGATCACTGCACCCAACGAGGATGCGATGTTCCCCAGAGTGACGAGTCCATAAAGTTCACACGTTTCTCTTTTGCCTGGTACCTCTTGTCTGGAGACTCTTTACGGTATCTTTCTGATTCTGAGACAGAGCACCCGACGATCGTGAATTTATTCCTATCCTCGGTAAATACGGACCTAGTTCGACAAGGACATTCAAAGACCGATGCGCTCAGATGCATCCCACGAAAATATTATTTCCGGACTGCACTCCACCTTCGAGCATTCGCGTTTCCACTTTATCGCTGACTACGGGAAATCGATACCGAATCTCTCTTTTTCATCCCCTTTCTCTGAGCAGAGGATAAATTTGAGAAAATTCCAATTCACAAGCGAATGCATCGCTAAATCCTTCAAAAGGCTATTTGAGTTGCTCTGTTTCTTCTTGCAAAGTATATAGTCGTGGATTTACATAATCAGTGTGTTTATTGCATGCTTCGAGAAAGTGTTGTACTATCGCAGTAGGACATACCTGACGGTGCAGTTAGGTGCATTTGAAGAGCACCCCGTACACTGTAATCGAGGTTTGCCTCAATCTCCACATGCTCGAGAAAGGCCATTTCTGCGCCTGAAGACCAACATTCCCCGGTACTCTCAAATCGCAGCCTCTTCAAATTTCCATAAACCAGTCTCCGGTCGATCCTGAAGCAAGCGAGCATCCCGCTCATCTGTCAGATATTCACACGCGTCGTACAATTTTGGCTCACAAATTCCAGGAATATTAACCACAACTGTATACATATTTACTTTACTCTCACGTGTGATTCTCAGTTTTACCGTAAAAACCTTAATTTTTCATTTATTATATTTGATAAGAAAAATGTAGTCAGTCGAAAGAAAATTCATACATTCCGCGAAACTGGCGCGATTCTCGTGGTTCGTGGTAGGGGTAAGAACATGTGGGTCGTCCTTGAGACGATCCACTTTTTAAACTCCCACCCCGTTGGCAGCAAGTAACGAATGAGTCGAGGGCTCTCTGGGCCGTGTTGAATTTAACGACGTAAAGCCGTTGCGTTTTAGTACCCTTTCAAGAAAGATAACGTGTATATTAAGCTACGAGGTTTCTTCCCCCATTGACGGGGGCAAAAGCGGAACGACAGTCTTGCGCTCCTCTCAATTTACGACATGCAAGCTTAAAATTAAATTCCAAGCAACTTAAAAAGGTCGCCACGTCAGTTTAGGGGTGGATATCTCGGGGCGCATTTCGCGACTATAATCGATTCAACCCGTTCATTTGCATACCATGTATACACGGGAGTGCGTGTGGGCACGCGCGGTCGACCTCTTACGTTCCCTTGCATGCAAGATTTCGTTAAGATCCCCCGGGGGATTCTCCGAAGCAAATTCGATCTTAATTAACTACTTGTCACGCAACCGCCCCCCCCCCCCCCAGTTCTGGCACATTGCCCCGGTGGTCAACAATTGCGGCGACAGCCTCATGAATATGCTAGGCTAATCGCTCCGCTTCCGGACAAGATCCGTTTAAAATCCACCATCGACGGTGGCTCGTAACGGTAGGACGAATCACGGCACAGCGAACAATCTAAATGGACCGAGAACCTAATCCGTCGCGCGCGTGTGAGGGGATTCCTGTATCCCGGGATCAAGTAACAAACCGCACGAATACGATCGATTAAACCATCAACCCCTTCGTGCTATTTCATATCGACTAACAAGTAGGCCAATGTCCTGAAATTTACAGTTGTGACAAAAATATTCCTGGAAACATTCGAACCTTCGTTAATATGTTGGCAGATCAAAATTTGGGGAATTTTGTATTATAGTATAAAGCGGGGTGAAGATTAAGGCAGTTAGGGTGAGGATATCGTTACTTCGAAACTTGAGATCCGTACAATTTCAGGAACAATCAATTCCATAGTTTTGCTCATAGCCAACATGAGTTTCCTAGAACAATTTGCATCCATAGCTTACATGGGTTCAACAGCCAGAGTGCAAGTAGTCTTCGGTGGCACGCTCGTCCAATTGTAACTTGCGCTCACGAGCGCATACGCGTTCATAAGTCCGAAGCCGAAACGTGAGTTGAACCAAAATCCAGCGGCATTCCTGAACCATCCCGGGTTCTCCCTGAAAGTTGACGCAATTACGATCCCCGTCAAAGGACCAGAAAGAATGGTCGGCTGTATGAGCGGAATGAGAAAACGTGCCGCTTAAACCAGGAGATTTTTTGCTTCTGCTATGCCGGGTCAGAGACGCCTCTGCATTTATTACATGGAGAGGGTGATATACACGGCTCGTTTAAGCTCATTTGTTTCGGATAAGCGACACCACATATACACCAACCGCTCTTTTTCCAAGATAAGAATTGTTATGACGAGAATAATTACTCCCTTTCAGCTGGCTGCAAAGCGCAAGGGGCTCTCCAACAACGCCGCGACTCAATCATATTCATCAGAGACACAGTATAATTACCCGACCCCTTTTCGGCCGTTTCAAAAGATGTGTGGAACACTGTCCTTGCCGCAGAGAGATTTGAACATTTTTATCGACAAGCTCGTGAGGAGACAGCTTTAAACGCGATTACGTGGTATAATCCTTTGACGATTCGAATCAAGTCGTCCGATGGAGCGTACCTCGTGACTCGAGCTATGGGATGATAAACCGCAGAAGATGATATATTAACCTATCCTATAAATATTCTGCATCTCTCTTGATAGCAAAATTTTATGGAAATTTGCTTTACTACGGATAATAAGCTCCTCTGGGATGATAGTAAGAAGCACAGATGTTTCGTCTTTATTTCTTATTTGGAATTGAATGTAATTGTGCGACAAATTAAAAAAAGTTCATTCACGGCACTCGACTTAACGAGTCGGAGAATACGTAATTACCTCCGTTCACTTTAATTTCGAATTCCCCCCTCTATTTTCCAATTCTCTCATCGTCAACATTCGCGTGGAAAAATAGAAGGAATAACTTGTACGTCGTTTTACCCCATTATTTTCTTTCAAGGGAAATCAGAGCGATTCGGTGCTTCCAATTTTCGCCGAATTGATATTACGGAATGTGAAATTTATTTCGCGATGCCGCGACGTATTTTACCAAGTGGAAACCGCTGATTTGCAGGGTGCAGTTTCATTCGTGCTCATGTACATTTTCTACAATATTGCAATGAGCCTAGTGGCTTCCTTTGTGTATGTGGTTGCATTCAGTTTATATGCACATGTATTGTGACAGAAGCATTCTGGCAAGAACCAGTGGTATTTCACTTTGCCGATGGTTCGTCGTGGAAAAATATGAAAGCATCGAAGTAGCGAGGCAGTGAGATGAGAAATGAAATTGATTAGGGGGATCTAACGAGCAGAACTATTCAATGATTCGAAAGCTGACGATCGCGTTGACGATTGCAAGAAACCGTGCCGAGTTTCTCGGAAAGTATGTAGTAGTGAGTCGAAGAGCCATGCTACTTGGAGTATTATTTCCCTGACGAGTAAAACAACTCCTCCCGCTTCCTGCAGTTTTCACTTCAATTACAGTTCCTCGTTGAAACGAGCCGACCTAGATTTTCCTTCGACCGCGGAACGAATAAGAATGACACTGCGCTTTAATCCGGCGCACCTGGCTCTCCAGGCCGCGAAAAATGCGATCGAGCCAGCCCAGGCGACCCGGCCATCCGTGGCCAAAAGCTTCTTGTCAGCCACTTCTCCGCGGTAGCAACCGCCGCTCTTTTAAACGGATGAGAAATCATCATTTACTCGGACGTTTTAAGGTGTCGCCGAGTGGAATAATATCTCGGTTTGCCGACCATGCCGACCAGTTCCCTTTAAACTTATTTCCCTCCGTTACTTTACCTGAGAGGATTGTACTCGGAAGTCCAGACTATGAGATGCTGCACGTCCCTCCACGTCAGCTCCTTGCTGCAACAGTGATGCAAAAGTCGGAATAAATGCAATGGGACTTGTTTCCTACTGTCAAGAATATTTTATCATTATGAGAGAAGCTCGCCCAAGCCGCTTTAAAGTTGCCACCGTGAGTCCTGGAATTTCTCCCAAAGGAAAAACCTGTTGGCCCTTTTGCCGCTTTCAAAGTACTTCGCATTAGCACTCTTTGCGCTACAATTTAAATCTTGGGAATCTCTTCCCATTCCGATTCCAAGAAAATTGATCCTACGGAACTTAATTATCGTACGAAATACATACTTTATTTGCAAGGCTAGAGCGAGGATGCCAGCAGCCAATGGTGCAGAAGCTGACGTACCAGTATGCCTAGTTGTGCAAGTATTTTTGAGATCCGTTGTCGCCTGAAAAGTCGGAAATGGAATCCACTAAATCGTTTGTTCTATTGCAATTTGCCAACAGCATTTGCTTCGCCACTGTTCGTTATACCGAATGAGTATATTTTTAATTTCGATCCCTTCATTCTTTCTGTATAATTCCGTCATGAATTGGCACAGCGTAAGTTTCGCTGGTTACTTTAAAGTACTTACTATCATTTGATCGTGATAAGCACCACTGCTGTATGTAGTAGCGAGTGTTGCTGGACATATTTCGCCGTACCAAGGGAACCTACCAGTTTGACTAGCTGATCCGATAGCGATTGTATAAATGCTACCAACGTACCCGTCACACCCACAATCGTCGGATTTCGAGCCGCCGTTACCAGAAGCCCATACATATATGTTGCCCTTGCCGTTCCTCCCCTAAAATATCGAATACCAATCGTAGACTTTATCGTAACACGCTCTATAAACATTTTTCTCCAAACGTTTGACGTGGTATAAATATACCGAGGAATCGACCCTTGCTCACCGAGCTTCTGCCCGATTTATTCGTCATGCATATTTAACCAAAGCGATACAGGAAATAGTCTTTTTAAAACACTTATTTCGACATGAAAATTGTGACATTCACGATGAAATTTATCCTTCGAGACTGTTGTAGAGAAAGTATGCATAAACTTGTGCAATTGGTACGACAGCATTGTGATTGTAGACGTGAGCATAACTTACTAATATGTAGTTAAATGTTAGTGTGCAACAGCTAGTGGTAGGAGTAACTCACCATAGTAATACCTCTTTCCAGAGCTTCTCTGGCGAGTCTCCCGGGTGCCTCTAAACTTTTCCCATCGTCGGCGGGTCCCCAGGAGGCCGTGTAAATATCTACGAGATCGGGTCTATATCCGAGTGCCTCACCCTCGACGCGATCATTTACCAAACCATCGAGAAGTTTGATACCACCGATCGAGGCTTCGAACGCGATACCCACTCCGCACTTCCGGTTGTTCGCTTGCATCGCAATCTCGCCGGCACATCTCGTACCATGGCCGTTCATACCTTGCCCGTGAAAAAGTAATGTCCAATCAAGTCAGATCTCTCGGAACGAGAGGTTTCTGGGGCAGGAAAGCAGGATCGATACATCGAGATGGGCCAAATTCGGTTTTTTTCAATTCGACTGAATCATTCGGAGGTGATATAAATGCATATATGCAAACTTTCGAAGGGTCTGAGATTCGCTAAGCAAAAGAGGGCTGCGAATGGTGTCTTTTATTCGAGTGGTGAAAACCGCTACGATCGGTTTTTCGTATTTGGAAGGTGTTACTTCAGATTGAAAACCGTAGCTGCGTGCAGTAAGTTTCCATCAAAGGAAGTTTAAAAGCAATTTCGATCTTGGCTCGGCTGCTTTATATTTCAAGTATATTATTGAAGTCGCCAGCCGCTACCGTTGCCGCGCCACCCCGTGGCTTTATTGTTCAGTAAACTTTACTTTAAATCTCCAGCCACTCTCGCGTACATACTTTCTCTATTATGCGAGTGAGACCACCCGGTGCGTCGGGAGTAAATACTCGCGCAGCAGTCTAGTTATGCCAACCGAGATCGCTAACTTACGACGAGTTCCGCGAGCTTTCGAATTTCTGTTAAATGCATATTGCTACTGCGGAGGATTATCTGGGGGCAGGGAGATGAATTTCACAGAGAGTAGATTTCAGAGAGAATGGAGTTAGTACTACCTGTTAACTCGTATCGCGGTAAGGGATCATTGTCAGCCTGGTTCACGTCGTAACTGATATCTGGATCCTAAAACCATGTGAGAGAAAACACCATTTGAGACTCATGGTGAGACTTGGTGTGTTCCAATTGTGGGAAATAATTCCGATCGAAAAATGAATTTGAGTAGCGAATCGTAAAAAGCCGGTCTCGTCATCTGTGTTCCAGAAGTGGTACACTTTGAAAAAGCTCAGCCGGACTCACGTAGTTATCGCGCAAGTCGTCGTGGGTATGTTCCAAACCATCGTCGAGAACAGCTACCCTTACGCCTCGGCCGGTTACCCCCAGTCGATAGAGGGGTAAAACGTTGAGATCCAGCTTCGGTAGGTCCTTGTTCGACCTGGTGTCTTGCTGCAGCAGTGGATAAAACAACCCTATCTTATCGCGCGGTAACTCCACCCGGGAGTTTTATCAGTCTCCACCGCTAGCGAGAACTGTCCGACTATTGATCGGCAGGTGTTATCGCGCTCGAGATACAGAGTAAAAAGAGCTCCGGAAGGCAACAATCTAATTACCAGGTACCATTCTTGATCCCAGAGCTCATCGTTGAACATTAATCCAGGCTGGTCGAGTCCCGCGAGTTGTTCGTTGATGTCGGACCAGTCATCCTCGTGATCGTCCATTCCATTCCCTCCGTATGGCTCCAGTTGCACCCTCTTCTCCCTTATCAAAGGCTTCTCCGATTCAAACTCGGATAACGAGAGGTAATCACGTTTGTGTCGTTTGACGATTTTCTGCTGATCCGCCCAAATGATCTTTTCAAAAGAAGAATCCCATTAACTCGGTCGAGTATCGGGTTTCATTGGCGCTCGTTATTCCGTATTGTGAGAATCGTCGTAGCTGCCGCCGTCGTTGCGGCAGCGTTAAAATCAAATGCTAATGAATACACGAAGGGGGGCCATTTATCGCGGTTAGTTCGAGCAGCCAATTAGAATTTTACATGAAACGCCGAGTGCGTATACTGAAAAAGGAGGAGGGCTACCTTGGCGCTCGAGTTGAGTGCCTTCGCTATCCGTAGACCAGCCCTCTTCTTCTGGCTCTGTCCCACGATCTTGTGCCATATATAGGTGTCCTCGAATCCCAGTACCTGAGGAAAAATCCATTAAATGCAAATTTGTAGGTCGCCAATGATACAGGGCGCATGTTTAATTAACTCCGAAAAACCCCGGCCATTTCCCTTTGATCCAGATACTTTGGGTCATGCAAAAATCACCATTGTCGCCCAGTCGCGTCAAATTCAGGTGTCTAGTTCAATATTCTTCTCAAGACCCCCTGCAGAATGAAGTTGCATATTTATTGCCCGCGCTATCGAGGGTCTCCCGCCCCTTAATCATTAATCACAAACACTTTCGCAGGCCCTAGTTCAATTTAATAACAACAGCTCACGCCGCAGATTACATCGTCAAAACCCACCCCCGTGTTTTCGCGAGTGCGATATCCACCCTCTATGGCTCTACGGTATTTCGAAAACTCGATCGAAACATTCCGGTTCGCGAGTCTAAAAATCCAGGGTGGGCTCTCCGTAATCGGGATAGACTTTCACAGTGACTTGGGGTTGGTAGAATCGAGGGTGAGCGAGAACGTCGCGTCGCGACGATCCAGCCCTTGGAACGAACTGAAGGGACGCTCCGATTAGGATAGTATGAAGAGACAGTTGGTCTTCCAGGACACGCGTTCCAAACGAGGGAAAGAGTAGGGGAAAGGGAGAGCGAGAAAGCAAGGGCACAGTTTTGGGATATCGCGTTGGGTCTCTAAAGTGGGGTAACCTAACGTTATTATTATCCCATGGCGCGTGGTAGTGAGCTGGCACGTTTTTCTATGGCATCCACATGTGTCATTTGTCTGGCAAGTCTTTAGGAAAGAGGGGACCACCTGGTGAAGTGGCAGAGTCACTCATGGGGAAGCCACGATATTTCCGTAACGCCCAGTCAGCTGGCCTTTCGTTCGATTCACCTCCTGACACTCGGATTTTCTGACTATCTTTGCTCCTGGTAGTTCATCGATCGTCGACTCAATGGTGGCTCGGCGCGACGGTTAGTTCCCCTCTGCATGGCGCACGTGTGCGAAACAATGCCACTCGCCACGTTAGCTACGTCCGTAGGCGGATTAGGTGTGACTGACGTTGATGGGATTATTAAGATCGTATCTCGATACTGTTAATATTCGATTGGATTTACAGTCGGTGGTACAGGTGTTTCGTATCGGGCACATCTGTGTAGTTCCTTCTAAACCGCAGAATATACCGTGTATCGTCTGGCAACCGATAGCGAAACATGTGATATCTTCGGAAATTGCCCGATAGCTGTTTGAAAAAGATTTAACCGTGACAAAAGCGAGGTTCGCGATTCTGTTAGATGGTTTTCTACTACTTTTGTCGGAGAAAATTGCAAGTTGTAAGCGAAAAAGATACCACGGCAAATATTATCGTAGTGTAAGCGAGACCAAAATCACTTATTTTATCGTGCACACTCGTAACATTTCATGTTCGCTCTCACAAAAATAATCCGCCTTTGGCGTAGCACTCCGCTCGCCAATCCCAAATACTGTTGGCTGCTCGAGTGCGCGTAATTAATTTTACAGTGTTTCGCGAAATTTGACAGGCCCGACGGGACGGAGGGAATGAGGATAAGCGGAGATGAATAGAGAAATTGAGAGATGGAGCTTTCACAGAGCAAACCGATTCTGATTAGAAGAGATCATGGCAAACTACCGTCCGCATACATAATCGGACTAAATAATTGGTCGTATCAAGTGTGCTTTGATGGTTAAAAAAATGCGGCCTAATTCGTCATGTTTCCCATGGATATTGCCACATTTGACGAGGAATTGCGGGCTCTCGCGCGCGACTGGCTCAAGAGGCAGTCTCGATTTCGCGGAATCGCATCAGAGGAATTTCACGGGGAAAACAAAACTCGGCTGATAGCCGGAGCGTGGCCCGGGGAATTCCGGGCAGGCTGTTATGAAACAATAATCTCACATCTGCCATTCTGCTCCTCGCGCGCAAAAAATCCTATAATCCTGTATCCATTATATTCGCAATGTATTCAGTCGGGAGGAATAAATTCGGTTGGGATGTTGCTACCGACGAGAGCGGGACGATAAACGTGGCGATATCTTCAATGAGAGAAATGTGTTTTTTCAGCACTCTACCTGTATCGTACTTGGTACGAGCATTTTGCAGGGCATCGATGCAAATTGGATTTTTCTCTCTTATGCGCCTCGGTATAAATTACCTAACAACTACTTTTCACCAGCAAGCATCAGTACAAAAGTTCCATTTACGATTTGAGCTCGATTCGCCATAGAACTAGTTCTGTTTTCACCAAGCGGAAACCGCAAATGCAGCACGTCGTAGGAGGGTTGGAGGGCGCCGCATCGCACCGCGAGTAGTTGTTCGCCTTAAATTCCACGTGGGGGAACCCTTCAAACTCGAATCCATCGGTTACGTGATAATGGCCGGTCTCGCCTCTAGTACCCGGGGCAATCGTCTAGCAGTCGATGTCCACCTCTCCGCATTAACTCACCCCCAGCCCATGCTCGAAAGGGCTCATCGTCGCCGTCGTACCTCGTTTTCGGCCCGTTCTCCTACGTGAGAACGCAGTAGTGCCCCTGATCGCAGAGCGAAAATTGCGAGGAACGGTCATTACTTCGCGATCAGCGATCCGTCTTATCGAACAGCAAGATTGCGCCTCGCTAAAACCGGTCGCTCGCAATGGCTGGGCGTAAAACTCTGGATCCTCCGGTGCTTGGCGACGGTCTCAGCTTGGCAAGACACCCCTCCAAGCCTGGAGAAGGAATGCCCGAAGGGAGCCAACGTGGGCGGCGAATGCCCCGGGCGAGCAAGAGAGAAAGAGTATTTTCGCAGTCCATTTGTTTTGATCGGATTTCCAACTGTCTCTGGTAATCCCGCGGCAGTAAGCTCCCGCAGGCATCGTCAGATTCCAATGAAAACCCTAACGTCTCCATCCGGCTGTGCCAAGCGCGGTAGGACCCTCCGGGCTTTCTCCTCCTCTACTACCAACAGTGGCGGAGCCCTTTGCGCACCTTCTTCTTTCTTTCTAGATTGTAGACTGTAGACTCTAGACCGCTGTTATCCCTTCGCGCGAGCTGTTTTTCTCTGGGTGTGTATGCCTGTTATGTTTTTCGATCACTCCCCCTTTTTTGGCTTCTGTAGCTACGCGAGCGTGACTCCTCCGATAGCTAGCGGATTCCTTCTGAATTATTCCTGCCGAACGCGTATCTTCCCAATGTCGTCTTTATCTTTCCGAATTCTTAGCGGAATTCTCATCCCCTTCTAATTCCCCCGTCCTTTTCCTCTTTTTCCCTCTCTTTCTAGCTTCGTGCTGTAACGATCGTTGGGTTTTCTTTGCTGTCGCCGATTATGCTGGGTATCTTTGATCTTGGCCAGCTATCTGGCTGGTCTCACGAAGTCTCGTTGCCTTGGGGCTTTGTGCTGGTTCCTTCGCGTGGGGCGAGTCGAGTCGTTGTCCCGTAGAATTACTGCAGGACTAGAGAGAGCGTCGGAACTGTGCTGGATATCGCGCAGATCATAGGAGAAGACTTTTCTTTGTGGTCTGGTGCAAGCAGGTTGCCCGTTCATGGCATCATTACCCACTTTGGATGTTTGCAGTTACGTATCACCGTGGCTCCGTAAGCACTTAGCTAAAGCGGCCGGCTCCCTTACTGTTTGGGGATTCACACATGAACTTGCGCCGACGGCAACTTCCAGCCACGACTGAATTCAATGTATGTAATTGAATTCATTGCTGGCCACAAATGGCGAGTAGCGCGTAATCTCAAGCAACACGCACGCGAATCTACCATAAAGCATCCTTCCAAGGTACACGCCTGATCCGGTTAAACGCTGCAAAAGCATTTACCCACTGAAACAGATCCGCGCTTGGATGACCCGCAACGAAATTCTCGCATGCCTGCAGTCAAATGAATATTCGAACGAGCATGCTAATGCGGATGGCTATTCAAATGGGAAAAGACGTCGGGTCGCGTCGAGTGCGTGATGCTTTGCGGAAGGGCTTATGGTGCATATTAGATCAAAGCAGTTATCAACAGCTTTTTTTTTTTCTTTTCAAACGAGGAACTTAAGCGGATAGGGCGAATAGGAGGTCACGAGCGACGCATGGTGTAGCGAACTAATACGCCAAGCCAAGTGATCTTTGAAACTGTGCGCCGAGGTATCAAGCCCCACGTCAAAGTCAAAATTTTAATTGAAATCAACGCCATAACCGCCGTCACGCGAATTTGGTCAAAGAGTTGCGAATGTATGTGTATACCTATAGTTTCACACGCTTGATCTCGCTTAACTCTTGAACCTATTAGCAGCATATCGATCATAAGCCAGTATCCTGCAGCCTGCCTGACGCAGAGTTAATTTTGCAATATAATAATGCACCACGGGAATCAAACATGCCCCCTAGTGTTAATAACACTAATGCACTTACTACATGCAGAGTGTATAATTATAAAAATCCTCAAGTTTGTTCATAAACGTCAACAACACATTTCGCGTGTAATACTGGTAGTCGAGATCGTCAGGCTATCGGCGAAGCAGGACGGAATTGCAAATGGCGGGACTAATGGCCGATTGTAGTTAAGGGATAGATTCCTGGGAAGTTGGATTTTCGAATATCGAGGATCCTTGCAGGCCAGCTTACCGAAGCTGGAGATTAACCTTTTTCGTGGCACAAGGTAGAAGCCCAACGAAGGCGAAGACCAGCCAGCAGCTCGCTGTGACATCTGTCAACCCACGTAACGGGAAGTTCATTATGGCGTTCAGCAGGGTGCCACGTCATTTATTTCAATTACTGACAAACGTTAGAGCTGAATCGGCGGACCTCCATATCGGGCACGATAATTTACGAACGTACGTCATTAATACCTGCCGTTTGGTATCAGGAGACGCTGTTCTTTCCCTCTTGCTCCTTCGCTTTCCCCTAAGCGCCACCCCCTCAAAGTGTCACAATTATGAGCTCGTGGTCCTCGCCCTCGAATTCGCGCCACCTGACACTCAGTTTACTTAATAGGGAGAGAATATCTCCACACTTTCCAAGGCAACCAACCTCACTTGCACAAATACTCCGCAAAATGGATTAAAAATTCTGATGGTTTCAGTCACATAAAGTGTGCTATTAGAGCAGCTATCGCGAAACCTTCTCCTCGAAGGTGTTTATTCGCCAGTGTCGATATCGGAGACGTCTTTTGCCATTGGTTTTCTTTATTTCAAGTGAAAATACCCTCTGGCTTTCCCCAAAGATCGTATATTGGGTTATACTCAGGGCTTACAGGGACAGCATGCGTAAGACAACGAAGAGAGTGTTTTCCTTCGCGATCCACACTCATATTTCGGGCACAGTTATCTTGTGCCTTATGAATAAGGCATGAGCAGATGTTCACAATGCTAGACATGAATATGGATACAGAAATTACTTTGATAAAATTCCTTTAGCTTTATTACAGTAATTGGTGTCGAAATATTATTGCCTCGACCTGGTAGATTCTCCCGCTTTCAAAGAAACGCTAATTAACCTTTCAACAACAAAATTGGTTAATTGCATTACGCTGCTCTGGCGACGCCCTTGGAACCTATGCAACGAGTAATTTGGAAATTATATTGCTCGATTCGAGATAGCATCAGTCGACGTAGGCAAATAAACAGTTCGAGTCACGCGAATTTCGTGGGGAATGTATAAAGGCTTACTAGTCGAGTAATCGTACAGGGAGGTATTTTCTTCCACTCCTGATTGCACCTATTAGGGCGGGGACACTCGTTAAGCGCAATACACACCCAGTTACCATTGTTTTTCACGATCAACACGAAAGCTGGAAGGGTAGAAATGAAGTCGGAAATGAATGCTGCTAAATTCATTCGAGGAGAATCGTAGAAGGTTCTCGATAACCGTATTCCAATTTGCCCGGAGGCCAAGCTCGACTGAGCAATCTCTTCGTCCCTTTATAATACCGAACCCTGCGTAAGATGTATGATAAACCATGGCAACCTACACATTGCGAATCTCGACGCGAATGGCAAGCACTCCTCTTATCCGATCTTCTGTCGTGCCTCGAAGCACGGAGGGCTAGAACAAACGGCAATTCGCGACACATTGCCGAGGAATGGGAGGGTTACGAGGGAAAAAAATCTGTGTGTTCGGTTTAGCGAAATCGAACTTGGCGTAAGTATTCGCGGAAGTGCTGGTGGAAAAGGATTGGGAAACCGCTCTTTGAAAAATGGCAGGAAAATAAACTAGTAATAGAGGAAGGTTATTGAGTAGTTCGTGTCAGTAGCATACGGCACCAGTCGCGGCGGGTGTGGACAGTGGTATGTACATTGAAAAAGAATGTATCGGCAGAATTTGGCGCATCCCTCAAATTCCGAACGTCCAGTAGCTGCAGTTAGCTCAGCGTTCGGAAGTTTTTCTCTTCTACGGAAGTTGGTTTTCGAGCTCGCACGAATAGTAATTATTTTTTCGTATTCCGCTGCCGTCAGTCGAACTCCGGACACGCTGTTTCGCGCACGCCAAGAGCCGTGCGGTTCTCGACCAAAGGTCGTGATTTTTTTGCAAATTGTTTCACACGGCCAAGCGACAGTGGTCCGGCGAATGGAAAAATTGACAGTGTAATTTTGTGAAAAAACTTTTTCTCGGAGTAGAGTTTCCGCCCTGGTTCGCTGACGAGTCAGCTCGATATCTCGTTTTAAGGAAAAACTGCACGACCGTTACTGGTGACACGCATAATTGTGGGACATTAATTTGGCGAGAGAGGCGGAAAGTTGTTCCGAAAGTAGGGGAAAGCCGAGAAGACTGTGTTCTCGTAGCTCAGCTTCGTTTCAATGTAACGGATATATTAGTCGTAATTCACGACCCTTGTCCGGGAAGAATAGTAGCCGGAACTTATGTTCTGTTGCCAAATCGACGATGCCTAAAAGCCTCTTAAAGGCGTCCACAAGTGTGCCTCCGCAGCGGCAATTCCTCAAGCAGGGTGTACCGAAGAGTGAAAACCTACCCCTTCGCAGACACTCTTGAATGCGAGCGATTTCCGACGCCCACGATACCATCGTATTTAAAGAAAAAAAAACTACCTCACAATGACTATTTTCCATGCTACTCGCGATTCGCTGTCAGATTTGCACAATTTCCAGAGAAGAGGTATTTTGTAAAAAAAAATTCCGTCAGCACTTGGGGCTTCAGCAGATAATGAAATCCACTTACGGATTCGAAGCTTTCAGCCACTCGCTCTGCTTCGTTCGCTGCCATGTGAGTTTAATTATGCGAAATAATTGCAGGCCGTGACTGCGGAAATATACGAGCAACTAAGGTCTGGCTGAGCATCACGCTCGCCGTGGATTGCGGTCGACCACAGGCCTAGGCTTCCCAGCTGCAGCTGTGCCACTCCTATCTTTCTCTCTCTCTGGCTTCAGTTCCAACGAGGGTGCAACTGCTTCGCGCTTGCCAGCACTGCCAAAAAAGACCGAGCAGCCGGCTAATGTAATTATGCAACCCGCGTTTCTCGTTGAACAGATGAGCCGTGATTTACCAAGGTACCAAATTTTTACCTATTTGTCACTTGTAGCGCGCGCGCGAAAGCGCCCGAGGCAGCTTGTTTTCTTTGACGCGAACCGCTTTCGAGCGAAAACAGGATGCAAGTCTGAGGGGATGCATCGGAGGAATCGAGGAAAGCTCGAGATGAAAATGAGACGATTATCCGGAGCATCACGGTACAAAAGAGAAAAGAGGAAGGAAAGAGGAAGGGAAGAGGAAGGGCATGGCGGGCCTTTCGAGACGGGTCTCGGAATAACATTGTATCGGTAGCCACCGGCACCGGTGCCGATGGTTGCCTCGCGCGCACTGCCACCCCGCACGAAACTCGTTTTGCAAAGTGCACGAGCCAAGATCTGGCGATGTCGGCGGATATCTTTTCTCTGGCAAAAGGAAGAAGGGACCGCAAGCGAGTCGAAGGAAAGGAACGGTAGAACGAACGATCAAATGGTTCGTGTGGCTTGCTTACCGAGATAATCTCTTTGCAACGATCCGTGCGTCGAAGGAAACGATTTGGCCGCACTTTTCCAACTATATCTACGTCTCGCTACACTCTGAAGGCCTGAAATACGTTTACGCTCTCCTGCAGATTTACCGGCACGAGAGGGCGTGAGGGGAGACTGGAGAAAATGTACGGCAAGGGACATCTTCAAAGGCACGAAGAAGCTACGAAATTTCTTCTTCCCGGTGCAAGCCCTTTTACCACGCGTATTTGACTGGAGCTCACAAAGTAGAAACTTCTTCGAGGGAAATTGAGATGCACCGCACGATCTTCGTATAACGATAACTCTCCGCTTTTGTGCGGAGAGTTTGCGCTGTGGCCGAGTGCGCCACGGCACCCTGGCATTTCTTCTTTAATTATCCTCGAGTCAGAAGTGCTACGAGTGCAGAGTTGTTATCCCGAGTTAGCCAAGAGGAGAAGAGCACGCGAGAACAGTACTGGATGAGAGCGAAGCTCTCCCCCAGAAGGATTGTTTATCAACGAAAAAGCTTCAATTTCCTGGTTGAATGCCCCTCAAATTTTCTCCAGAAATTCACCGCAAGAAGCGGGTGACACTATTCGGAAAACGTTTTTGTGAAATAGGGGCCAAAAGTTTTTCCTCCTGTTTTCTCGTGCTTTTTCGATACAATTACGTCAACGTGGTTGCAGAAGGGTGAGCACGCGCCCTTCTCGTCAAAGAACGTGATGTACAGCATTGCGCGATATTATTTTTCCACCCGGTCGCGTTCCACCACTCTCCGTAGTAGTCTCTCCTCGCGAAAGCGCGCAAACTTTTATTTTCACCCCGCCGGCATGCGCCACGCTACGCCTTTGATTACACAACAAAGCTGCAATTCGTGACCGTCGCAAAATCTCCGTGATTATTTCCGAGAAAGCAACTCGATTTTTCCATTTTTAACTCGGTTCACCTATTGTATAAGGTGTGCTTTTTATAAGGTTTTGCATATATGTACCTGGTTGATCTCACGCGCCACTCAACGTCGCCGGAAACCGACCATATGTGCGTTTTATAGGGTGTTTAGAGAACACTCGAGATTAGATTGTCTTTCGGTGGATTATCCTGTGGCTCGATACTGCGAGTATCCGTGACGTACTCTTGATGACCCAGTACCCAGTGACGATATGTCTGGTACAGCAGATTTTAATATATTATAATTCCGCGGATTTTCGACAACTGACGCGATAAGCCCAAAGACATTACAAAGGTTGGAAGTTCGTCTTGAAGCGGGATAAACTTGTACGAAGACTTATCTGAGGCTGTCCCGGGTAAAAGGACAATTTTTTAAATTCTCTCGGTATTTACAGTTTGTTCGGTCTCACGATTGCGCCCGGTATCGGGGCGCAATGGAGATAATTTTCGTTTTGTGGCGATAAATTTCCTTTCTCCCCTCTTTGGGAAGAACTTGGTTCTGCCGGGCCTCTACTTCTGTCTGAGATAAACACGAAAGTTAAGTTACAGTGCCGGGATGCTCTGGTCGAAGTTAAACTAGAATTGGGCGTTGCACAAGTGGCTAACAATAAGTTATTAAGCAGTTGTTCAAGTTTTAATTGCATCTCGCAGTCTTCGCATTCAAGGAAGCTTCAGCTACCGTTGACGAACTTATTCCAAGGATTACGAGCGAACGCTACACGAAAGGAATTTCAGTTTTCTCTCTCTCTTTCCTTTTATATCGCCGAATTTTACGTGCCAATTCGCATAGTTACTCGGATTCTATTAGAATATCTCATCCTCGAATGCAATTCTCAAGGGAGTCACCTTCGGACGCAATATTTCAATGGTACACCGTAATCCCGGGATTGCAACGCTTCAAGAGGTTAATTCAGTCGGAAAGAAATGAAACGAAATCTACTTACTGGTCCTAGATGTCTGTAGCCAGATTGTAATGCTAGCAGAGACGCAACTTCCGGTCCACCCTCAACCCTGACGACCCACTCCTCCCCAGTCCCACCTATTATAGCTTGAGGCTCACTACTTCCAATTGCGGCCACACCAAACTTATCCACTATTGAACATAGCACGAGAAACTCGATCCACTTTCTGAAAATAACTTTCATTCTCCCAGATATCATTTGCACAAGAGAAAACTTCTAATGACGCGATCTTTGCACTTGATCAAATTTCATGACGAGTCGTGATGGACACCGCACCTGGACATTCTACCGCTCTCGAAGAACTTGCAGGATCAAACGCCCGAGGTACAGTTCTTCTTGGGTTCTTTTATTACTTTTCCCTCCGGCAGTTTCTTTCTTTCTTTCTTTCGTCTTCGACTATCGCAGCTAACGTAAGGTATTTGCGTTCCTTTCGTGCACTGTTCTACCGTTTACGCGACTGGAAGCACAATCCCTCACTGGAATGAAGTTACCCGAGGGACTATTGGAATCCGAGTGACAAGTGATCGGGCCAGCGTGTGTGACAATTAGTCCGTTGCTCCTTTTTGCTTGCCGGCAGGCTACTCTTCCCCACCAGGACGGGCTGCCACGAGCAGTGGGGCGAAACTGTCGATCACTGGCCGGAGACGGCATTGTCATTCTACGAACGACACCCTTGCCCCATCACGTCCACCGCGATAGTATAAACACTTCCTTTGGAAGCTCTGCGAGCAAACCAACAATATAAATTCCTCGGTTAATTGGCTATCAATATACGATTAGACGTTGCGAAACGTGTAAATAGTAGAGCGAAACGCTTGCTGGCAAAAGTTGACGTCTTCTTACGCAGTTCCTGGAATCTGTTTATATTTTGGAGTTAGATTCCCATTGCCGATACTTGAGAGCGGGCTGCAATTAATTCTGGTTGGGTTTACTTAGCGAAGCATGCGGATCATGCCGGGGAATTTGCTGAGAATGTAAAGCTTCTGTTTGCTAGTGTTATTTCGTATATCTCCATTACATCGACAACCAGTCTATTTCGGGAGCAATGGCGCGGAATAATTCCTGTCTCTTAGCCGATATCGGGTGGGTGGCACGGTGGATGTGCCCTTAAAGTGAAGAACGGTCGAGCTCGACCGACCCGAAACCTCTTACCGAAAAATTCAATATTTGATTGGATGGCTCAAAGTGGATTGCAAGAAATTAGACCAGGTAGGGTCGCACAAGCGTTTCTCGATTTGATTCGCGATTTACTAGATTTTTCCGAAATTACAAGCCTCGAGGCACCCGACACTCTGAACGCCGGCGATTAGGAGGAGTGGAATCAATTCTGGAAGCGTCCTTGTATAGTATTCCGCTCGGTGAGACCTCCCATTAAAACGACCATAAACATCACCGAGGTTCCACCCTCGGAATAATTCGTTCGAGGGTGCAGACGAGACCTCGAGGAGTCCTATCGACAGGATTCGATAAAGCATTCTCCAGTGAGTGTGCTTCGAACTGTTAGGCAAAATTTGCGTGCACTGAAAAGGTATGTTACGGATACTATATCCAAAGAGGTATTGTTCAACTATAGACACCTCACCGCACTGTGAGCAAACTATTAGAATCCTTCGCATACTTAACCGAATTTACTTTTCCCGAGCGAAGAACGCTCCGAGAGGCACGAGGAAATTTTTACCGTGGGCTGGCGCTCGTTTTTTGGCCCATCTCGCGAAGGCATATTTACCCTCGGCGCGGTTTGCCGAGAATAGGGGCTGTGGGGCCTCTCCGAAAACCCGGTCGCTCGGTCTACGCGCCTTGTTCTCCTTTCTCCCGAGAGCATCTCGTGCACATGTGTATGCGCAGCACCGGGAGCTCGATTCGTTTAGCAGCTCGCGTCCTTGACTAATTAACATCCACGTTTCGTTCCGTTTCCTTCCGGCCTCGCGGGACAGTAACTCAGCAATTACGGATAACCGGTTAAGTACCGGCTGACTCGAGCTTCCTCGCAGTTTGTGTAACTATATCGGACGTGCATGCGCCCTGCCCAGTGGATTTAGCCTTAGCACGAAATAGCGCTCGCATATTGCACCCGCTCGCTTTCGTCCTGGGCATAGTTCTCGCTGGCACTGGCTCTTCGGTTCCTCTCACCATCTCGGCTTCTCGGCTTCTCGGTGCACGCAGCAGCTGCTGGGAACCTCCTATACACCAGAGGAGTAATCCGTTTACCGGTATCCAGTTAGAATACACCCCTCCGGTCCATCGATTAAACACGAGCCTCCAAATCGATTTTACGCCGCCAGTATTACTGCGACCCACTGTCTTTACTCGTGTCGCATCAAATGCATCACCGGCGTACGCAGATACGCATCAACACGCGAGTATCCCGGGCGTACCGGTTGCTTACACGAGGATATCGCGATGCCAAGAATTAGAACGTTATTGTTTCCCAGGGAGCAGATGGAGAAATGGAGGTAATTGATACGACAGGGTAAACGGTCGAGGGTTAAAGAGGGTTTTAGAGTTTTCGAGCCCCGACTTTGGTACGCACGACTCCACTTTGTCGGTCCCGCGAGGGTAATGCTTATAAATAAATTCGACCTCGTTTACTGTCTGTCTGAAGATAGATACACATACGTCCAGAGCTGAAACACCCGAGTCAGAGGAAGAGGGAGGAACAACGGCAGATGGGAGCTGGTCGCGATAAAAGCAAAAACAGAAAGCTAGTAAGCGCCATAAAGTTCGTAGGAAAAGTAGATGGGAATATTCGACGATAAAAGGGACGCGTTTTGCTTCAGCTCACGTCGAATTCGAAATAAATCCTGGTTGCTCCTTCTTACACGCAGGTTTTACCTCAAAAGCTTGAGGGGAAAAAATTACGGGCGCGTACCTTGTGCTTTTTATCGCAGCGAGGACTGCGTCCCGGGAAATAATGAATTCACACAGGTAGGAATTTTATCGAAATCTGAACCAATACTTGAACGACCTTTACATTACCATACATCTGCTATTTCTGGCTTACTCGAGTTCCATTTGAGAAACTTGAGAAGTAACGTTTCGGTCTCTCTCTTCTTTTGAAAGGTACATGATGTATCTATTCAGTCGTATTGTGGCACTCGTACGTTATATTGCATGCCAATGGAGCGAGTATTATTTTCGTATTAACACCCGCCTGGTGCCGGTCGATCTCCGACAGTTTCGGGATAATTTGGTTAGGATAGTTATTGGAAGTTCGTATTCCATTAGGAGAGGCCACATTTTGCGTAGTACAATATATACCTCGAGCTCAGAGGTATCGCCCCTACCCTCAACAGACTCGCTCCAACTTTCTTCTTTCCTGTCAAGAATCGGGCCGACGTTCGCCCTCGCAAAAAGAACTAATCGACTTTGGGTGTCTGACTCTGACACGTGTACACCTCTGTTCCACCTTTTGCACGCAGTATTCTCACATAATAGCGAGCGAGCGAGCGTTATAACCGATAACTCCTGAATGATATATAGTCCATGTACATGTATATACATGTATGGGAGGAGCAGATACCAAGAACAAGAAGGATGACGGAAAAAAAAATACTTATTATCTTCCAGACAAGTATTGTCTTGTCGCTTTGCCAACAATAATTTGAGAGAAATATAGCGGGCCAATAGCTTTCCTTCCTGCAATTGGCCCAATCGGAGCAGGAATAGGTGTAACGAAGGAACGTTTATTAGGCAGCGACTGGAGGCCGAGCTCTCACAAATTTCAACCGGGCGTCGAAATAGAACGGGAAAGTAACCGTGGAAAATTGGAAAGTTTCCGCGCGATAAAATCGGACTTAATTTTCAATAAATTCAGGGGGTCGGGTTATTCTCGGCGGAGCGGGGTTGGCAGTCGGCTCGTTCTCTTACGTGGCGACTGTGCAGCGAATCACAAGAGAAAGGGAGAGAAAGACAGGGCTGGACCGAAAGGGTGGAGGAAAGGTAATTTACTTGGTAATTATAAAGTTACCAGCTCCGGCGACGCGCGTAGTTGTGAATATTCAAATGCGATTACATCTATGATCGCATAAATTATACGGCATGCGCCTGTCGCCTTCTGCGTTTCGGTGCTTTCGGCTTAGGGCCACTGAAAACTTTAGCCCCTATATATACCTGGTAGTCAGACCCCCGGCGCGGCGTGGCCCAACCACGTTTCCTAGCACCATGCAAGTTTCGGTATTTTTCCGAGGCTGATACGTGCCGCGGTTTATGGAGAAACTTTGCCCCGCTGCAAACCGAGCCGCGGGACTCTTGGCTTTTGATAATTCGACCGGAGCCTCTTATTCTTCGCGATTACCCGAGGAATATTAACTCTGTACCTCTCCGATCGTTGTTCCTACCAGCTATCTGACCCAAACTATTTCGATCCCATCCGCTTTATCTCGCGCTTCTTTTATAGGCCCCTTGTTTTACACTCCCACTAACCTCGGTCGTGGCCGGCTCCAACGAAGGAAGTAATTTCTGCCCAGGTATGCGAGAGATTCCTTAATAACATTGAGGTTTCTCCGGACCCCCGCGAACCAACAGCAACGATCGCTCAACGAGATAAAAATATTCTCTTTTTATCACACTTTTCTTCTAACGCAGTGGCATAACACGAAACATCGTGGTCAAAACAGTATCTCCATTGGAGCAATTAAGATGTTATTCAATTGTCCGCGCAATTTCAGCATCGCTAACGGACTAGAAAAATAGGCAACGAGTGACTCGTAAATTAAACAAGTTTACGCGACGCGGATATATTTTATCTCCATTGGGAGAGACAGTCAACACCAGTTTGTTCGTTTCGGGTGCGATCGACAGCTAAACTCCCCTGAACCACAGATTAAGAGTAACATTCTCGCCAGAGGAGTGCAGAATTTCATTTCACCCTCGTACTCTCCAAAAGTGCTTTATGGAATACGTTGCTCGGAACCAATGCCGATATAACATAGTACATACATGTATATCCGTGGTCGTTCGCTCGCGCGGCACGTCTAATGACCAAAAGACGAGGCTGAGAGTAACGAGGAGGAGCGGCCTTGCTTTCTCATAAGTCGGATTCTTATCCCGGCTGCTGGTGGGATCAAACGATCGTAAACCACACGCGGTCTACTTGATCGCGCGTGTCAAGGGCCTTTTCTTCCTCATGCGCGTGTCTGCCTTTCGGTTTCTCCTCAGTTAGCTTCCGTATTCTTCTACTCGTAAAAAATACATAAATCATGGTAACATACTCTTGGAAGAGTGACTTGGATTTACGAGGGAATTCCGCGATCTTCGACAATTCCAGGTAGTCGAGACGTAAAGCAGGCTGCGGCTAAAGTACGAGGCTTCCTGGGTAATCTTCGTACAACGTACATAGTATCCGAGTGGCAGCAGGGCTTGCGGACTTTGCGCGATCGGGCAAAGAGGGTTGCGACTAGGTTATATCCTCGCGAGAAAGGCACTGGATGATGGAAGATTATTGAATTGGGTGCGACTGCGTGGGCGAGTTCTCCGAAGCAGCAGTGAAAATGATTGATCTCGAAAGGAAAGTGCGCGGAGGTCAGAGGTGAGACCTGACAGAGGGTTGGCGGGGGGTGGGTCCGCGGCGAGGCGCCCCATAAAATGCAGCCTCGAGCTACATTCATGAGGGCGCGGCCAAACGTTTTGGTTTCCCTGCGGGCTATTTAGCGCATCTGCCTCCAGCTCCGTGCAGACGGAAAGGGGTCGTGCTGTGACGGAAAGTCTGATGGAAAGATGGAGAGAGAACGAAGTCGGTACGTGACCAGCCCGCGACCGCGATTGTCCCGATTTCCGCGAAGGGCCTTTCATTCACTTGCTAATTTCTTGGGGATTTCTGCGCTCCATTTGAATCAGCTCCCTAATTGCAACGCTACTCCGCGCAGCTCTGCTCGGCTGCATGAACTTTCACGGGAAACGCCTCGGCCATTTAAATGGCTCGCAATTATTTTTCTTCTCGCTTATCTGGATGCTCGCGCGCGGCTGTTGCTCGAATTAAAAGTACTGGCTATATACTTGGCATCCTATGAAAAAGGGCCTGAATCACGTCGCTCGAACTAACCCGCGCAGGGATTGCCGTGCGATTATTCAGTCTCTATCTTGCAGCTTTTAATCCACTCACTAATTTATGGCAAGCCGCTTGTTCGACCGTGCGGTGTGCGAAGCTACTCCGCGCTGCCCGACTTGTCGTACTCGCCGTTGGCTCGCATACGTCGAGCGTGGATTCGTGCACGCTTCAAGTAGAACATCCATCCTCTCTCGAAGGAGACTCGGACTCGTTCACCCGGCGATAAGGAAACCCTTCCTCGTACTAGCTTATCCGAGTTTTTTCACGTGGACAAACATCCGTCAATTTATCCTGGCACCAGTGCTTTTCGCGAGACCGAGCATGCATCGGGGATTGGGATCTTAAACTTCTGGAGTTTCTTTTTCTCTCTCGGTTCCTGTACTCGAAGACACAAATTGAAGCAGAGTCGTTCTTGTGCGGGTGCTTTGCCACAGGACCGACTCTCCTCCGCCCTTTAGCTTTTAATTCATTCGCTAATTTATGGCTGTGTCAACTGTCCTCGCAAGACCGTAACTCGAATACAAGTTCAGCTTCTTTCGTGGGAGGGTGCACCACAAGTCTATAGGTGGAGTTAGAGTCCCCATTTATTCGAGCGAATCGCAGAGGCCACTGCGCAGCCAGTAGTGCAGCGTCCCAGTAGCATTTCCGTATTCTGCAACCCTTCCTTCCTACATTCGTTTGACCCGGGATGAGCGCTGCGTCGAGCTGCGGCATCTTCGCTGGACATCAGCAATTTCCATCGTCTGTCCATCAGCCGAGCGTTACGGTTAATTCCGGCCCCACACTGATGGAAAAGGAAATGGAAAAGGAGGGCATGCCTCTGGTACGTGACCAACAAGTGGAGGAGCGGTCGCAATTGTTCAGCTTCTATGGAGCGGGCTTTTAATTCATTTGCTAATTTATTGTAGCCCCCCTCCCCCCTTTCTCTCTTCCTTTTTACCGCTGCGGTTCGCGGTAGTAATTCCGCGAGCATGAGAACCACCACCGGTTTATCTAGCAAAATCGCGCCGGACTATACCTCCGGGTGACGTTATTTGCAAGTTCGCATCTTTCTTCTGCGCGAGCCTGTGTATTCACGATATACCCTGGTGACAGTATTTGCTTTCCTCTTCACGCGCGGATCCATGTTTTATTATCATTGTCCATTGGATGTTAAGGTAATCCGCAGCGAGGCACTCGTGGCCGATGAAATTTACGAGCGGCACGACCAATCGTCGACTGGCCGAGCGAGAAACTTACACACCCCATGTCGGACTAAATTTTTTATTCGACGAGATGTAGGCACCACTGCGATAGAAAAGGTAAAATATTTTAAGAGCGGCGCATCGTCGAGGCGGCATGAGGAACGCAATGTCGCCAACCCGCTAACGAATAAGATGATCCCCAATAATCCTCGAATGGCGTCTATAAAACTGTAATAATCCTCCTTGTAGACCGGATTAGATCCCATGCGACTACTTCCAGTATCTCGTAATGGCAAAAAAGTGAAATGCAATCCGCGTAAAATGAGGTTTAAGAAAGGTCGCTTCGGTCCTGACTTCTGCATCAGCTAAAAATCTGCTCTGACCCAGAAATCGTGGCTGGCTCGAGCCAACGGGAGGATCCTCTCCCTCCTTAGCTTAGGAAAACCAAATTCTTCCCGATCGATCGAAACAACGGTTTCCAGTGATTGACTCGCGGACTGGCCGATAAATTCTATTTGCCAATTATAATTTGACGCGCGGCCGCTGCTTTGTCCAATTAATTACAAAGCCATGGCCAATTTCGTTGCGCACGCGCGTAAACAATAGTAAACGCATGGGCGTCGAGTGATAATTCGATCGAAGCCGCCCATTAAAGCGCCGGACGCATTTCGCTATGGCTACTAAAAACAGAGAGTCAGCGAACCTATCCACGCGCATGTACATTCGCACACACCTATCTGCAGATCAAACATGCAATAAACGAATTAGCAATTTACTAGCTCGTTTCTAGCCTTCGCAACGAAGCCGATTACGAGATTAGCCCGATAGCGTTGTCCACATTAAAAAGCGAACGTTAGCCAATTTGATGGATTTTTTGAAAGCATCTCACAGGATCAGAGAACCGTGTGCCGATCGTAGCGATGGCGGTACGTACCGTTGCTGCTCCGATTTCACTGATATTAGATTCGAAAATCCGTGGGCATTACGACTCTCCTCGCCTGGTGGTCAGACAAGAGGCTATTGGCGCGAAGGGTCTACCAGTCCGACCGGAAAGGGTTGGCAAGGCAGGGTGCAGGAGGGCCGCGGGGAAATGGCGAGGGTGGAATTGCGAGCACCCTTCGCAGGAGAGCACGGCTCTTCGGGTAACTAAGCGCCCGAGAGGATGCCCCGAGGAGGGCATTTACTCTCGAGCAGGAATCTCTGGGGTGTCGGCCGCATCCATGTTGGCGAAATGGAAGCAGATTGCTCGTCCACGGAAATCGCTCGCCTCATAAATGTACCACGATGCGAATCTAGATTATCAGTGTAGGACCTAGGACCTCCTGCGAAGACTCTGCGTGCCTCATTCTGTCTACGGTTTCGGTCCCACGATTTGCACCCCTCTTCCACGAATCCACGTATGGAGCACGCTCAATGATAATCCTCTATCCTCTATCCGATTGTCATTTATCACGACCCGGAGTAATATTCCCCCCCTGCCGCACTGTTCGCCGCTATTCGAAACGGGCGCAAGGATGGCGGTTTTTATTGCATCCGATATTGCGGTCAGCATCAGGGGTTAATAGTTAATTAATTCGCTCACTGGCCGGAGCTCGACTTTCGGTCGGCCGATAAACATCCCTCCTCGTTATCAGGGTGTGCCGCGAGGCGAATGATTATTTGACAAAATGCGGGTGTTATTATCGAGTTTTTTTCCAAGAACCGTTTCCGCGGGGGCGTTGGCCAGATATTTCATCAGCTTTAATACCTCTGCATCCGGAGATTTGTGCAAACGATCCCGATAATGGAGCCAGGCGCTCTTTTGTCTCCGTATTTTTATAATCGCCATTTGCAACCCCTTTGAGCCCTTTGTCACGGTTATCCACTTTGATCGAAAGTATTCTCCGCCGGTGGTAACAGTGAAAACCCAGCCAGTAGAGCGAACGAGGATGGGTTCGATGGCTAACGCAGGTTCCTGTTTGATCGTAGGGCAATAAGCAATCGGTCCTGTTTCGCATGCGCTTGCAAGACTAATGAAGAAGGATCAAACAGTTCCGCTCTCTAAGAACAAAAAGCCCGCGCTCGGCTCGGAGTGGGACGAGGCTCGAGTGACGCAGGTGACGCGGCATACATACCCCCTTTATAAAGGTTGCGCACTCGATCGACAGGCACCAACTTTTTCACTCGCGCGTAACTCAATTATGCAAGTTTAATTAGCGCTCCTATCGACAAAGCAACCACGGTATCCACGCGGGCACCAGGAAACAGTGCGCATATTTTCCGAGAGCTCACGGGAAACGCGCCGGTACTGTATACATACAGATGTATAGATAATGCATAAAAAGGTGGTAGGTAACCGAGGTCGGATCCTTGGGCATGACGTACTTCGACATCGAAATATACCCCAGCCTACATTGTACATTTCGAAAAGCGCCAGTCCAGGATAGAGCAGCGAGTGTCTGCGGTATATAATGTCGAGTGAAAAAGATCATTCCATACCATCTGTGCAGAGGAGAATCGCGAATTCTATGCTGCCAGGATCTTTATATCTCCCTCAAGCGTCCGCTGCAGCCTTAGCGGATGCTCCACTATGGGAAACAAACGATAAATCCAGCCGAAAGTCCGACCATTCGTGAGTATTATTTTTTAAATCTATCTCTTTCCATTCCGTATGATCCTCCGCTAGTGGCTTAGAGGGTTTCGTTGGGACGGCCGCGTTTTCCTCGTCTTATTAATCTTTCAGCAAACGGCCAGCACTGCCTGTCAGAATTCAGCGGAAATTTTCAAAGATCTCACCGACACCCCTTCCTCGGGAATTAAATTAAGCATATGGAGAATTGCACCCCACTAGTTTCGCTCGCAGCTCGCATGCAGCAACCTCAAATGTTGCGCATCCTAGAGAGCTCCGTAACGAAAATATCTCTCTTGTGAGAATAATGCCTCGACTTTTTCTTCCTTCTGGTGGCTCGGTGTACAACGATCTCGAAATTTCGAGAAGGAAGAAAGTAGCCAGACGGGAGAAGGCTCCGCGAACATATCGCTTTTAAATATATCCCTCCATGTCCATGCATATTCCCTAAACGCACCACCTAGCCGGCAGTGGATTTACATTAACCCGAGTCTCGTTAGGCACGGCCTTATTTAGGTGAATATTCATCAGCTCGCCAGAAGCGTATTCCTTGCAATCGGCATGTGCACGTGTGCCGCATATCCGGTTGGTCCGTGGTGGCTCCTAGGTCAGGAGCGTTACGCCTATGGTGGCATACTGGCCTCCTCTTCTGGCCTCCTCTCTGTCATTGCTTGAGGGCCTTCCACAGGTATGAACACGCACGTAGATCCCCTCAACTGCGAGGGGTCTATGTGCGTGTATTTGTGCAGGAGGGTAGGTGTGGCGGACCACGTGAATGGAGAAAGGTGGATGGACGCGTAAACAAGCGAGCGCACGAATGGCTGCAAACTCAAAAATGGAACAACAGCCGTATCCGCTGGCCATTATTTTCCGCGGAGGTGAATCCTGCGGGGCTGCTACTCGCCGCCGAGCGTTGTAGTAGAACTCGTGCCGACCCTCTCTCTATTTTACGCCGCCTTCCATTTTCCATTCTACAACCCTCATTTCCATTTTGTTACCGGCACAATTTAAATCTCTGCCGCCCCGATGACACTCGGGAAACGCACGTCCACCGCGCTCTCTATCTCTCCCTCTCTCTTTTCGCCTGACGTCTCTTTTTGTCTGGGCCTGACGCCTTCGGTCCAGTGTTTGCTTTGTCGATGAGAGACTTCCCTCTTATTTAATCAACTTTACCAGGGCAAATGAGAAAATGAAATACCATTAATGAGATGCAATGAAAAGCGCTCACAGACAAATCGTGCAAGCTTGACTACGCCCGAGCTGCGCGATCAGTAATTATGCGCAGGGAAGGTTCCTCAAATATTGGACGACCCCGCCGAGTGATTTATCGTCGCGCGATGTGCTAGCTCCGTGTGCAGATCGGTGACCCCTCGGGAAGAGGTCCTACGTTGCCCGTCAAGTCACGGCCGCTTATAGCCAAAGTCTTCGGGGAGCATAGTTCTCGTCAAATTAGCGGCAACATGCCGTCTTGCAATTCGCGATATCCTGCCAGTGGCTGGTTAATGAGATTTATTGGGAGCTTAAGCAAGACGCTGCTGCGCGCTGGAGAGAAAGGATGGTCCTTATCGCAGGGCCGTGGCTGAAATACTTATTCGATGGAAGTACCTTATCCCAAAGGTTATCGCGGCCGACCCTGTGGGACTTAAACAAAGTTCCTAGAAGAAGCGCAGGGCTATGAGGGTGGGTGCTTGGGGGTGTGGATGAAGTGTTCCTTATTGAATCATGAATCCAACGATGAGACCAGACACTAGATCCCCGAACAGATATCGGGTTACTCGTTAGTCGAGCAGCGCACCACCAAGATTTATACGATTACATGGATTTCCTTGAAGCCAAACCCAAGGCTGTTCTTATCGCCATATCGCGATGCATTAGGATACCTGCTCGTCCCTTCTTTTCCGAATCGAATTGCGAACCGAATTCGATTCTATGATATTTCGTTCGCGAGATCAAACTCTTTTGCGAACAATCCACACTTTAATAGAGTTCGATCCCAGCTGTCCAAACTAATGCCGAAAAAGTGACATTAAAGAAGCAAAGTGTTTCCACCATTGAAAAACACATCGAGTTATAAAAGTTTTGCAACAAAGGCTTTTTCATCGATTGTCGTGAAAGGTTGTGTCGTTCCAGGGATCAATGAAGCGGCAAGTTCATTCGCTTCTCCCGGGGGAGTAAAACGGTAAAAGTTATTGAGCGTGAAGCTTCCGGGGCTTCCTTTTAATGAAGCTTCTCACTCGACGCGTATACTTTCAGGAATAATCATTTCTTCGTCAAATATACATCCCGTCTGTTTGCGCGTATCTACTTCGTTCGCTCGCAAACGATACGTAATTGCATTGAACATCGAGAAAAATTTTAATTAACGTCTCGAATTACCACCACCGCCGGTAATACAATATTTTTCCAAAAGAATTTTTTGGTCGGCTTCCACAAGGTGGTCCGATGGTAGGAATTCTGAGCGGCGCAGCGCGACTAATAAAAAACGCAAGCTCCAAATCGTCAGTCTGGTTTTAAAAGTGATTGGAGAAATCACTTTTGAGCGGAGGAAATGAAAATCGTAATACCTTCCATTGAGTCTGGCGCTGTAGAATCTCCTCTTTCGCAAATTTTCACGGAATAACTGCTCGAACTGCATATGTATGTGTGTGGCCGTCCCTTCACAATCAAATAGTACAGCCGACGTTCAAAAATGAGGACAATAAAGTCATTCTCATTTATCTTGATCAGCTTCGGCCGGGATTCGACTTCACTCGCTGATCCTATTGTGGCGAACCGATACAAAAGGGAAAGGAACTGCACGAGCAGGAGGGGGCACATTCAAGAGAACTCTCGGAAGAGCAAAAGCACACAAGAGAGGAGGCGAAAGCGGCGTTAAAGGCAAGATAAGATGCATACCACTGAAGGTTGGTTAGCAAAAGAGGCAGCGAGAGCAAGAAAAAAAAAAGCAAAGAAGGGGTGGAGAAAAGCAAAAGAAAAGCGAAGGGAAGGAAAATGCGCTGGAGGGTGAAGTCTTCTCACTTGGCTTCCCCGTTAGGAAGAAGGCAAAGGGTGGGCAGTGGCGTCTGCTGGAGTAAGGGGAGCGGTGGCTCATAAAAATGTAATTAACTTCGTATAAGATGAAAGGGTGGGCAAAGTTGGGCGGCGACGGTGGTGGCGACAGTGGTGGCAGTGGGTGTCGACGGTGGGGTTCGGTGTTACTACACCAGGCGCGCAACGCGCGACACGGCGACCTGGTGCGGCGTAGAGGGCGACGGAGACGGTGCAGAAATTAAGATAGCTTCACTCAACATTACTCACTGGCCCTCAGTTTCTCCGGATTTCCTCTTCGTTTCTCCAGAAATTATTATGTCCGTTGCACTCGCGTGATGAGCCAAGTTCCCCGCACCTGCCACCGATTCGACCTCCAGACCGCATCCCTCCTATTCCCAATCAAACTTCGGCTAATGAGAAAAGTCCTGTATTTAATTAGTATTTTGGAATTCGCCGAGTCTCCGAACGCTGCCACACTCTATTTAATGTCCTCGACCAGGGGGTCCCAAGTCACCATAGCCGACCAGTGATCACCTTTGAAAGCAATTTGCCTCGGAAGGATTTTATTAGCGGTTGTACCGAACGGTCCCGACTGGTTCTGGCTTGGCGAGCTGGCTTGGCGAGCTGGCTTGGCGAGCTGGCCACCACACGTTTAGTGGGCAGCGAGCCGCATCCGCTCCTCTCTCGAGCAGATCTTGAGGGAGAATAGCAGCAACATAGTCCCAGGATGATGCGGGCGCATCAGCATAACCCACGTCGATCGATGCTGGATCGATCGGTGCCAGGGGAACCAAGACCTAAGGTAACGTTGAGCTAACTTAGTCAAGGGTCAAGTGTCCCTGTCTCTCTACTCTCGCGGTATCTGCCACTCGATATCCAGACCCGTGGTGGCCCGTCCTTCAGGAATCGAGGCTTCATCCGTCAGGGTGTTATCGCGTCGTCGACTTCGACTACGTGACGAAGATCGAATCTTGTCAGAGAGAGAGCTGCCGCGAATTCGGGTTCCCGAACTACAGACTTGGGACATTGCTGAATCTGACCAGTTCCACCGTGGGGACAGTTTGACACGCACGAAGTTCTCGTCTCACACTCTCCGCCGATGTTCTCACCGTGCAAATGGCTAGAAATTATCGACACTCGAAGCCGCGATTACTCTCGTGTAATGGTACACCATTAGATTCGGGGATTGCCCGCCGAAAATTCGTACGCGCCTGGAATAAGTTAATGATAGCTGCGGGCTAGTTTTCCAGCACTGGTTGAAAAATTGACCTTTTATTCGATTGGAGGAAAATGTTGCGGTGAACACGGTCGAGCTTGAGCGGAACGGAACGAGCGAATAACCGTGGGTACGTACCGAGGAAGACAGGGAGAAGACAGAAATGAGGCAGGAGGACGAGAGCAGAAAGATAAGAAGAAAAAGAAGGGAGCGAAAGCGGTACACTGCGGTTTGGTAGAGCGAATCGCGAGGTGCACGGGATCATGGCAAGGGGGTGAAGTTGCGGGGACTCCCCGTTTGTTTCGCGCCGGAACAAAGGAATCTCGGATGACAAATGCCAAGCGTGCACGCGGTCAACCGGATTCGCGAGCAAAGAGTTGCAGGGCCGCTAGCGAAGGGCTTGTCCTCTACGAAGATTGGAGAGTCGCAGAGTGGGCAGTGTCCAGCCCGCCCGCGGTCAGCGTACAAAGAACTGGCCATGAAAAATAATACCATCCCACTCTGGGTATCCTAGCTATCCTAGCTATTCTGGCTATCCTGGCCATCCCGGCTATTCTGGCTATTCTGGCAACTACCACCGCGAATTACAGGTTTTTACTCGACTACTACTCTATTCTCCCTAGTCGCCGGCTTATCCAACTGTACCTCGGTACCTGGCGCTTCTGTCTATTGGTAATGAAGTCGCTCGCACCACCACGCGTCCACGAACACCGTTCTCTCCCTTGGGCGGTCGGGGCAGTTCCCTGATAAGTCTCCCACGAACTTGATTACTTCGAGCGTGAGTTCGCATTGGCCTGCAAATAGCTCGAGTGTAGTCGCCGTACTCCGACTCTTGATGCGAGTTCTGTACTTGACGGCTATTCCATACCAATCGAATACACCATGGAATCGAACATCCTCCATAAGGTTCTTCTTTGCAGTGCGATCGAACCAGCTGCTGGCTATTACGGTGACGAGGCAAGGTACACGCTGGAACTCGGCAACCCCTGAAAAGGATTGATTTCCTAACGCTAGCTTTAGCGTTTCGTCTACTTTGCGGACAGCTTGCGATTACGATGATGTACGAACACGCTCGCTCCTGACGATCGACCTGATGAGCGCTTGACCGATGAGATGCAACGCAAAGTGACAGCGACAGGACGTTTATTCTTCCTGACGAGACAAATCCTCGGACAACCTAATCTACGAATAATAATCAAATAGAATTGAAATTTTGCACCGAGCCACAGAAATTAATTTGGATCTGCGGGGTTTCGAAATTCCGATTCCGAGAGCTGAAAACAGGCAAATCTCTAACGAATTGCCTGATTGCCTCGTGGAAATTCTCAACGGTGGACCCTCATTTCGCCGGTCAGGATTATTGTTAGTGAAGTTGCTCGAGGGCCCTTCGTCATTAACACGGCAAAATGGTCAAGTGCCCCTGATAAGTCTCTCGGCTGGCTTGATTACTTCCACAATTGAGTCAAGTTGCTCTGTGAATGAACTTCGAACCAGCCACTGCTACAATGACGCGTAATCTGCGGCTGACAGCTATTGTGAAAGTAATTTACGAAGGTGGGAAAAAAATGTGCATACCTCTCACAAATAATATCGATAATCGATTTTGACGCCTACGCGACTAACGTTGCAATCGCACAGAATTTAACAACCGCAAGTTTAGCGAGCAATTGCAATATACAATTCGCATTACCCTCATTAGCCTAATTAGCAGCAGGCGTCAGGCATCTCTATTATCCTACTTGTACATGAGTGCATCTATAAATATAACCCTTTAACGAACCCTAACGTACTTGCACATTAGAAACTGAAATTTCGAATTGTACGGCCGAGGCCCACACGATTCCTCGATCCGAGAGGAAATCGATATTTGAATTTATTTACATTTCTTTTCGCGACATTATTTCCGATCCTTATGTTTCGATGAAATTGCGGTCTGCTACTGTTTTCGAATCGGTCGAGCTTCCTCTCCACCTCTGCGTCTGTAGTTGCATAGCGTGTATGCAGCTACTGCAATTCAGAACACGCGGCAACAGCGTAACGACAATATTTGGTACGATCCAATCTTCCAGCGTGTGCTGTCGCGATCAGGTGGATGGAAAATAGCCCCTTCTACGGAGTCGGGCGGTCTACTTCCGGCCAGGGTAAGAGGCAGGTATGTACGTAGGCACAACGGTATGCGGCACGTGAGCATACACACAAACCATACGGGTTTGAGGAGGGTGACGACAGCGGACGCACCGTGTGTACAGGGGAAATTCACTCCCGCTACTAACATCTGGCGCGACGACGCGACGCTGTGCAGCGGTGGTGGTTTCCCGTTTCACTGTGATTCCCGAACCACTTCTTGCGCCCGAAAGTCCGCTCGCCCGGTAAATTTCCCGAAAAAAGTTCCACCAAGAAAAATACGATTCGATTCACGTGCAACGTTCGAACCTCGTGGACATCGTCGACATCGTCGCTCTCTCGGGGAATTCGTTTCTCCGGACTCGTACGTTTCTTCGATACTTCATTATGATTGCGCAACTGGGACATAATTTCTTTCGAGCAGTTTTTCCTGCGGCGTGCTCTCTGCGTTTGAGAGGTTTGTGGATCCTTAGAAACACATGGCTGGGAAGGGTTCATAGAGTAGATACAAATTTCGAAAGTATAAGGGGGGTGGCACTATACGAGAGCAATTATTTCACTGGCCCAATCGATTCTCCATTCGTCGACGACTTTTCCTTCTCCTTCTCGTGGATTTTCGCAATCCCCACGCTTGCAACACTTGTCCTATTCCTCAAAACGAACTGGCGGCAGTCCTGTCATATTAAAAGCCACTGATCTCATTGTCGGTATAGAGGGAAAGTGATTGGCACGGGGTGTGAATTTTTCGCGGCTTTTATCTATTCGAGGGTGCATAACTGATGCATTTAGGGTGCGCATGCCGCCTGCAGTATACGGCAGGCTACGCGGGAGCGATCCCACAAAGCCGGCTCGTCTCCGGGGTATGATAACGACAGCGTATTAACTGAATTAGCAGCGATATAAAGCCCACTTGCGGTTTAATCTCGGCCACTCCGGCCATGGAATGGAACGTCGAGGAAGGGGGCCGTACTTACTCGAAGAAGGAGCCGGATCCGCCTCGGAAACGAGACTAATTTTTCATTCGCGGAACGCTGATGCTTCTAGCTGCACGACGTCAGATCCAATATCCTATTGGATATTAAAGAATAATATTTGATGCCCGGCGTAATTTGCATCGGCTTCGCCCCCCAGGACCGACCGCTTCTGAAATTGGTCCACACCCTGTTTGGATCCACTGATTGGGGCTGTTGCGTACCATCCCCTAAAAATACAAGCAGGTAATGCGAGGATGAATGAGTGGTAACCGTGGTTTCTCGGTAAACTAGAGTTTCTGCTTGCGGATGTCGGTGTACGAAGGAATTAATATCACTGGGTGGGACGGATACACACATCGTTAGACGAATCGCCGCTCGCTGATGCGCTTATCGTGTCTACGCGAGATCCCGAGAGGGTTTCGCCTCGTTAGCGATTTAAAGGGAATTTTAATACGGAACGCCGATAAAGGGTATAGTCGAATAGTCATGTCAAAATTTTGCTCCGCGTTGTATCGCGCTACTCACTCTTCTGACAGGCGCCTACTCGCGCCTATACCGATGCTGCAATCGTATGCAACGTGTAACCGATGCGTTGATAAATTGGCGAAAACGATTTGATTAACTTCGAGGCCATTCGTCACTCTTGCCGATCGATGCCTCGCGGTTGTGCGGTTTACACGAGTCCTTACACACCAATATAGACACACTCGCGCGAATTTCAATATCAACCGAAGATTTACTGCATGGATGCATGCGCACATAATGAAATTTTTCAGGGATTTTTCAACATTCAGTTTTTCAATCGCTTTTTGCAATAATCGTCTTGAAATTCACATTCAAGCGGCTTCGAAGGTTAGAGTTTCGAAGGATATTTAATAAACAATCTCATTTGCCTCCTTTCCAATGGCAAATATTCTCTGGAAAATGACCATATAAAACGCAAAGTGTACAGGCAAACACACAGCGCGGTGCCTCGAGGTACCGAGCTAACCACGTAAACGTGCGTGAAGCACACAGTCGAGGGTGTTTGCCTCCTTCCCTGGATTTCTCGGTGTCTCTGCCACATACTATACACACGGCGAAATCCTGGTTCCATAGACGAGCGCTTCCGGCGACCAGGGTACACATAATATCAGAATCGTGGTCGAGACGTACAAACGTCCCACTAACGAAGCCACGCCACCGCTGTGCGGGGCCACCGGCATCAGCCGTCAGAGCTCCTTTCCATCGGGAGAGGGATACACCGCGAACTCTGTGCATGAAAGTCTATGCATTCGCGTATGTGTACAAGTTGCAGATAGATATAGACCAGTAGAGAGTGAGTAAAATGTAACCATGGGAAATGAGAGACGGAGGAAAAACGTGGAAGGGATGGAACGATAGGCTGAGGAAGGCTAGTTGCGGTAGGTGGCTGGAGTTGGAAGTGACAACAGCATTGGCATTACGAATTCTCCTGTTCTATCGTGCAGTCCCCTATATTCCGGGTGCGTTTCATTTATGAATACATAACGAAGTTCCTGGGAAAACTGAGAGTTGGATGTAGTGTCTGTGCCCGGCCCAAGCATCTAAACGAGAGAGTGGCCAAATAAAGCTGTCTCTGACTGTCTGCCAGTGACATCCGTCACTCTGGTTCCTGCGTCCGGTTGCCCGCAGTTCCTTTCGTCCTATCTTAAGTGCACTTGCCGAGGCGCTTGTAACTCGTTACGTTGCAATTACACTGAAATTACATTGAAATTACTCAACCACTTGGAATTTATATTGCTGCTTAGAAAACGATCCACAGATTGCTTTGGGAGATCTGAACATTCTTCACTGCCGATGAAAAGAGATTATTCTTCCGAAGGAACAGTGGGTGATTGGGAATTTCGGCTCGATCGATTACGAGATCAGGAGAGTAGAGAATAGAATGTAAATCACGCTGGTGGAATTTGTGTTTTGACGAACGCCCGCTAGGGAGTGAAGACCGCGAATTGAGCACTCTTGATTTCGTCCTGATACGATTTCGTAAGGATCGATCCGCGTCAACGTCCGGTTCGTTCGCTAATTGGAATTCCACGGGAAAATTCTCGACTGGTATGACCGCATCACAGAGTAAACGCAATTTTGCGATGTCGAGCTGAGCAAAAGGACCCGGGCAAATTCCAATAGCCAGATTACCGCACCGATAACCACGAATATTGTTTTGCTGGGAAATTAAAAACAAATCTGTTTAAAACAATAAGCAGTCGGGCGCGCAAATGGAGTTGCCAGTGGGAAAGCTAATTAACCTTCGATAATTGATAAGACCGATCGGACCAAATTTAATGGAGCAAAATTAATAAGATTTCGAGCCGCGATTTTAGTACGCTGCCCGGAGTGTTACAATGGCAAATTAAAATGCCATTTCCAGGGTACTGTATCATTAAAAACCTCGCTGGCTCTGCTCATATGTGTATTTCTGCCTATCTTCCGATTTCCTTCAACAGTAGATCGTTAGTTTTGCTCATTCAAAATTAAACATTTTCCCAATGTAAATTTCATTACTATCCTCTCGCGACAGTCGTTCAATTGATGCCGCGTTGAAACCCGGTGACTCGCGAGCTCGGCAGCTGTGCGATACTACAGTTGGGTATTATCCACTCGTGTCGAGTGGCTAGCGGTTGAATGTCGTCGGATGAAACGCTTTAATTCCGCATACTTTTATGAATTCTGTCTTCACCCTCGTGCGGGCGAAGGAAACCGAGAATGGTTTGCCATTGGTGGCTTTTTTACTCTCCCGTTTGGGACAGAAAATCATCGTGGAAGCCGAGTAAGCACTTTCCGTCGAGGGATGCAAACATTCGAACGTTGGAAGAGCGAAGACAGACTGAGATGGAAATAAAAAAAGAGACCGCAAGGATCGTGATCCGGGAGGGGAAAGTGTTTGGATGCGAGCGGAAAGTGATATAAAATATATCCGTATTTTTTCAAGGGATCCGCGGTCGCCAGCGCGTTCGGTCCGAATCCTGGATTTGCCTCTGATGAGTTTTCCCGTTCTGCCTGCTCCTCCATTCGAGCCCTCCGAAAACCTACAGTTCAATCGTGGCCATTGAATACCAATGTAAACGTTCTCGGTTTCTGCGGATTTTTTACTTCTGCATTTCGCCCTTTCCTGAGAGAGAGAGAGAGAGAGAGAGAGAGAGATGGCGACAAGAAAGATGAGAGGGACACTTCTACCAGGGCGTTTGTGCTCGACCCTTCTAAGGTACTTCGAGGGTACTTCGGGCGTTCCGGAAAAATTGAGATATTTGTTTCGCACATTTTCCGGACCATCGCTTGCCGCGATTCCCCATAAAAAGGTATAAAAAGCGATCGGGCTCTTAAGAAGCCCATCGAATCCGCGAACTGCCGGCTTAAGCTTCTCCAATTTTCTGTAACCCGAATTGATTGAGTATAAAAAGTGAAATATCGGGCAAAAGCATTCCCCGGAATATTTCTCCGAGGCAATCGAATTTCCAAGCATGTCGCCGCGACAAATACCTCCATACAAGATCGAGTCTTTTATTCCGCAATAATTTACAATCTTCAATGTACGCGTACTCGAGCACTAATCCCAGCTGCTCCACTGAATCAGCTAATCAGTCCTCCCTCGCTCTAGGTTCATTTGTATCGACATCTCCTCGGGCTCGTTATTCAATTATCCCATTGCAAGCTTTGAGAACACATACTCATTGGGACAGAGAGAGAGAGAACAATTACACACGACTAACAGGGTTACAATGGGTACGCAGCCCCTTCCTTTTCGCAAAGAGCTTTGTGCACCATTAGTCTCACCTACTGTGCAAAAATATTTCTACTAAAGAATTGCCCTTATCAACGAATCTACCAGAGACGAACATAAATAGTCGCATTAGGGAAGGAAGTCAACGACATTGTTTCGTGACTGAGAAAAAACTGACTTGGGGTGGTTGGAGATAATGCCAATTCGATACTCGACTCGCGAGACAACCACCAGCTAGGGATGGCTGACGAGCTTGACGGGGAAAGAGAGAGAGACGAGTGAGAAACCGTCGACGAGGGTATCATTGATGAAACACACGCCTCGGTTCGAAAGGGAAAATCGAAAAGAGAAAAAAACAGGGGGGTGTATAGCAGATAAAGAGAGACTGGTTTCATCGCGCCACTTCACCGAAAAAGCATCGGATAACCAGTGGGATACGTCGCGAGGAGGAACGGGGCCGTCAGTCGAAGAATACATATAAAATACAACAGGATCGATGACAGAGAAAGAGTGAGAATCGCAGTTACTGCGTGGACGACGCCGCGGAGCTGCGCGCACACCAACGAAAATCAAAAGGTAGGAGGAGGGTCTATCGATGAATGCCGTCACTGCGAAGCGAGAAGGGCGAGAGGATTCGCCAAAAGGGAATAGGCGAAAGTATGCGTTAGGCTGTGTGTGCGAAACGCGCTGCCCATTCCGAGTGTATTTCGATGCGAGACCAAACCTAGCCGGCCAATGACGCGCTTTTCCACCGCATCGCTCCTGGATCGATCAATCAGCCACGTTGCTGCCACGGACTCTAGATCGATCGATCCGCAGTGCGCTCGTCCGTCCGTACGTCTGTCGACCTCGGTCCGAGCTGTTCTCCTCCTCGCGGCCCCTCGCGGCCCCTCGCGGCCCTTCTCGGCCTCTCTCCAACCGTTTGCACGTATCTCTACCTATGTATGCATGTACATGAGGAGGTACGTTCGCGCTGGCCACAACACACTGCCACCCTCTGGAATTATAGAGCGGCGGCCGACCCACATACGAGCGGGATTATGCTGCTCGACTGCTCGCAAAGCGATCTCAAATCAAATATAGGGGCACCCGCTAGGAATCGCTTCCCCCTCCTGCCCCTCTCTCTCTCTCTCTCGCGCGCGCGCGCTCTCTTTCTCTTGCCACAATACATTTCTCTTTCTCGGCACACATCTTAACGCATGCATCCAACTCTATCTTAAATTTGTAATCTAAAGAGTATATAGATCAAAGTCGACCGGTCCCTGTCATGCTCGATAGCGTGACTTCGTGTCGACTTGGTCGGGTCGCACTAACTGGCTGCCACGGCTTTTACCGTGGATGTCGACGGCGGCGTTACTGTCGTTGGATTACCGCGTCTATCCGATAAAAAGCTCGTATTCATGAGTCAATGGTATACAGCGATGACTGGCACGACGATGCAGGCGGTGCGGTCGTCAACGAAACCGGCGCGGTGCGACGCGGTCGCCTGACTATACGCGGATACATACTACTAGTTCTCTCTTCGGTTGCTTTGCCAATAGTTGGATACTTTTTCCAAAGTAAATATCTTGTAAATTCCTATGGCCATTCTACTGGGACGTAATAGAATGATTATTTTACGCGAGTCGCAGTTTCTCATGTATATTTCATGCACGTCAATAGATAAGCGAGGTGGGAGTTGCGGAGCTCCTTTGAAATGTGATGCAAATTTGATTTTGGATCGTCTAGATCTTTTAAGGTAGATTTCTCGCGCCTCGTGAGGCTCCTGGGATGCGAATGCCCAGTAGTTCAATAAGATTCTCCGATGGCTGCGGCCTCGCGAGTATCGTAGATATATGGCATAATCCACTCGGCCGAATCGGAATAAGAGGTTCGGCTGCAGTCCCGCGAGAGCATTGCTGGAAAACGGCTGCGCCGCGAAAAATGCAGGCCGCGCAGTCAAAGGAATACATTGCTCGTTAGCAGTTTAGAGCACAAAGGGGAGTCGGCTGCGCACACCCTTTCCGTTGGGTAAGAATAGTGCGAGTTGGCAAGCGGCAACGCGATGCAACGATAGGAATAATAGCGGCTGGGCGCGAGCGTTCAAACGCTTCTCTCAGTCCTATATTCCTGTGGCACAATACTACCTACCGCAAATGCGGCCCCCTCAACATCATTGATCGCTCGGGCGCGATTAAGCCCTTGTCGAAATATGCAAAATACGCTCAGCTACACGAAGCTTGTTGTGTCGCCTTTAAGATTCCCTGCGGATTTACAAGAGAAACAACAACGATCCTGAAATATAACCAACCACCGTGTACGTCCACGACCCACATCTCAAATCGACTAAACAAAATAGGTCGATCTGTATGCGACGCGAGTTTCCGAAAATCCTTTCGCTCGTGTGCGGCTAGAACGCGGGTTACTGCGAATCTACTGGTTTACTTTGGATTCAACGTCAATCTCCTGGCTGTACTACGGAATCCCGACTCAGGCTGTACCTTCGATACGATCTTGCAGTTGCACCCTTCCACGAAATAGTGCTAGTGACTGGATATACCTCCGTACACCCTGCGCTTGCTTCGCTTCCTGCTCTCGTACAATTCACCCTGCCTTCGAGGTGACCAGGTGAGAAAAGCAATCCCAATTTCAAACTTCTTCCGTTGGCCCCGCGGGAAAATTCGACGTATTCCAAGTGCTCGATCGAAATGCGATTTCCTCGGACCGACCCACGCGCTAAGTCTGTTTAAGCGAGCACGCTGGAGCGGAAGGCCTTCAGCCGCAAAGCCGACGAGCAAAAAAATTTGCGGAGAGAATCTTATGAGTGGAAAAGTAAATGTGGAAGAAAAAAAAAAATCTCGCAAAAACCTGTTTACCACTTGAGAAAATCGAACGCGGTGGTTCGAAGCTATCGTCCTCCGAGTTTATTTTTCCTGCATCTCCTCTGGTACTCCCTCGGATAAATAATCGTCGATCTGTTTGCTCGTTCGCAGATGCATCCGGGGACATTTAACTAATCTTACTTGTTTCTATTTCCTATCGGATAGAGGGAAGACCACCGCACAGCACCGGCTTCGGTCTTCACCAGTAATAGTGGAAACTATAACAACTTCGCTGATGCGAATTCTCCGTGCCAAATTACCGCGATTCCGAGACCGGCGGGGACACCGAAGAGAACAGAAATTTCTAAGTCGATGTGCAAACGCTGCAGCGTGCTGATTATCCCGCGGGCCTTAGCAATACGATAAACATTTGAGCCCCCGCCCCCTCGTCATGCATAACGATAACTTCACCTTTAACGATCCAACGGACTTCCCGCCGCTATGGCTGTTGTGTTCTTCGGGCATAAGGCCGAACGAAGTAGGTCGAATAATAATTATCTCAACCGTGAACCGCGTACGAAGATGTCGCAAACTGATCGCGATATGGTTGATTTTGGTAATAGTTTAACTCTCATTCGACAATCAAAGGAACTAAATGGACAAGGAATATCGGTATTGACTTATTTCTCGCTGAGCTATCAGTAAAAAGCCCTTTTGGCTCAGCCAATAATAGAAAACTCCGGATAAATACGATCCATTTCGAACTGTTTACCGCGGCGAGATTGAAGTGCTTTCGCCGGTGTGTCTATTTGCGCTCGGATTAAATCACAGTATGCTTTATATTAAATTTTCCCATTGGACCAGCTCGGCTTCCCATTGTCCCCAAGACTGCGCGTTACTTGCCCGTGCGCTATTCCCGGCCTCGACTAATCCCAGCAGGATTGTGGGAAAAATTGAATCCGCGCGGAATATCTCTCGGTCTCTGTTTCGCGACGAGTCATACCTGTGAAATGACAACTGATTCTGGATGACGGATCATTGCGAATCATTTTCCACATTTCACGAGTATTGTCCTGCGTGAGTAAGGTAAGGTGAATCGAAATTCTATGTACATACTCTGCTTCTATCGAAAATAAGCTGAACACTGTGGTAGCCAGTTGTTATTACGAAGGAATTAATGCTAATACTGGCTCACAGAAGGGTACCGACTACAAGGTTACCTACGAGCGGTTCAGCAAACGCGGGTAATTGGCCCCAGTTAGTCTACTTAACTAGGGCCAACCGGCAAAGCGTATCTGCGCGAACCGCTGGTCATCGCGGCCTCTTGATCCGGGTACCGTTGCCATTGTGTTTGTCGCGATGAGATCATGGGGTGCAAGAAGCATTAGAACTTTCGGCCTGAGTCGCGGAGATCGTTGCAGGTGAGGGTAAAACTTGAAGGTGCAAAGGGATTGAACGATGGTCAGAAAGAAGCAGTGCTCTGAGAAATACGCGAGTGAAAGGGGGCAAGAAAAAGGATGAGATCGTGAGAAGGATGGAAATATACCACGGAGGATGAAGTTTAGTTGAGCTCGAGTAAAAAGGACAGACTCGACTAAAGAGGAGCGAAAGCAAGAAGAGCGAGCAAGTGAATGTAATTGGCTTGAGTCCGTACTATCTTGCTAGTCAAGCAGTTTCTCAGGCCGCTCGCTATCAGCGTGAATATAAATTCAACTTCTTTTATTTGAGCCGCCATCTCGGTTCCTTTGCTCCTTCGTCGGAGCTTTCGAGCTCGACAGCTTCCTCTTGAACCTCGGCGCCCAGATTCGAGCCCTTTCCGAGCTCGGACGCGAATGGCTCGGGAATTAACGGCGTTAATTTGTTTTAAGTACGTCGGCAAAAGTTTCGAGCCAAGGTATCGATGAGCCAGACTTGGCCTGACGTGAGAAAGAAAGGTAACTCTGGGTTCTTCCTCCTAGAGAGCCCGAGTATCGCCATTTGATTCCTTCAACGAGCGGTGGTCCACCATTATCGAGCAACCAGTATTCCACTTGGAACGTGTACCGCCGCTCGTTTCGCCACCGCCAACTGCCTTCGTTAATATGCTGATCGACATGTAAATGACTTTTTTCTCCTCGGTTCCGACATTGTTCGCTATTGACTTCTTGCTTTCAGGAAACGACCGTTCGCGAATTAGCTCGCTTCGGAAAGTAGTGGTGGTTTCCAATAATGCCCTACCATACTGGCTTGGTGCTTCTGTTGGATGTTGGAAACTATCCGGCAAGTATCGCTTTGCGGCACCGCGATAGTGGGCTTGTGCTTGGCGTTTAAATTTTGGCACCCTGGCCCGCGTGCAAGACACTGGTCCGTATCGGAGAAGTACGCGTGTATGTAAGTACATACATACTTTGGTTCAGCTCGGTTTATTGGTCGGCACGATACTCTACTAGAAGAATGAGTGTCGAGCTCGCTGCCAACGACAAAGTGTGGCTTTTGCGCGCACGTCAGGGAGACTAGTCGCCTGACATTCTGATCGATCAATGGCCCTTTGTACTCCGAGCGGCGTGGCGCGGCGCGGCGCGGCGCGGCGTGCTCTGTGACTCTCGGGAATCTGGGATCCCTTTAACGCTGCGCTCTCGTACGGCACGCCGACACTGGAATTAACTGCCGACACAATTCCTTTAAATTTTACCCAATTAACCGCGATGCCCAAGGTTCGAAAATTCTACTGACGAAATTTAGGGGGGAAAAATTGGGATTAATCGCCGACCGGGATTGCCAGCAATATTTCAGCGAGCGATAAATAGGATGTTTGTCGCATTCGCGCAAATGTGACCCAGTTAGGATGTACGTGTTTCGACTGCGAATTTATTCGAAGGCGAAGCGAGCACAGCGAAGGTGGATAGTACATTCCACCCAATTGATCCGTGGAATTTCCATTGTTATTGTATTCGCAATGGCAGTCGTCGAATAAGAAGAGTCGGTGCGCCATCCTTGCAAAATAAAATTTCCGATGACTCGTGTATGACCTATCCGGAGATTCCGTTTGTACAAATCGAGTGTCCGGCTACCCGGGAATTATAAGTACGCCGTTATTTTGTAATTAGGTGTCCCAGTTTCGCGTTGTCGGCGCCGGATTCCATTATACAAATTTAATGTCCAAGACTTGGAATGTTCTTTGTTAACCCGCTTCGAGCTTATCCCTTTGACGGAAACTAGGTACATGTAATTATATAACCCACGTGCCCGCAGTGTTTTTCCACCGTGATATTTAACGCGTTTCACTAGGAAAACTTTTTCGTCAAGGCACCACGACGGCGCATACGCTGACACAGTTGTAATTATTCGTAGTAATTATAATGCTTTCCGACTCTGACAAAGGCGACTCCGGTTCCCCGACCTCGAGCGTTAGGTTATTGTTAAAAGTAATAGCAGTGTATTTAATGTATTGTTGGTTCAGAAGATCGCAACACACATTTCGTACTTTAACTTTCTAGCCATCGTTCGATAATTTAATCGAACCACACGAAAATAATTCTGTAGACAGAACTGTGGATGCGAACACCGAAAATAGTCAATTTTGACCCAACTTTTCGTTACCTCTCTCGTGGTTCGAACTTCCCGGAATAAACTTCGATCCAACAATAGAATTAGGCCGTCGCTCTTTTTTATTTTGGAATATGCAAATGCCCAGTGCGCCCTATAATCCGAATCTCCATTTACTCAGGTCGGCTGTTTTTATATAGGATTTCGAGTCCTGTGGTTCCGGCCTCTGCGCAAGATAAAGGTCAGTTTCCCAATTTATATTTGACGAACGCCCCCATTCCTAGAGATCTCGCATCGAAAAACTCCAAAATCACTGGTACCCAGTAAAGGCTTTCGTGCCTTCGACTCTCTGGAGAAAGAGAGAAGAGAACGCGCGTGTCACGAACGCTGGCTCGAGAATGGTATGGTGGATGCACTGGAAGCATTTACAGTCGATCAAGTTCGCGCGTAAAAGTTGTTCCAGGTGCGGGTCAGAGACGTAGGGCGTCGAAATCGCTCGTTAGCCCTGGAGGAAAGTCGTTCCGAGGAAGATATCGGCCAAGAAGTCGGCCGTAGCAAGAGTGGGACCGAATGTTAAAACTCTTTTCTCGCTCGTCGAGAGTTTTATTCGCGCGACGATTTAGCACCGGTAAATTTGGATCCACTGGGGAGGGGAAAGGTGACGCGCAGTCCTAATATTGGTGCAAGTTTCGATAAAGAAAGCAAATCTCTCGATATTCTCGATGCGCGTTCGGTACTGGGCTGGCACGTACGACGAGTACAAATAGCACATTTTCCACTAAACTTCTATTTATTTCACCAGGACAAGCTTAGTTACCACCTCCTCCGACCGTATTACTTTTGTTTCCGAGCAAGAAACTTTGCTACCGCAGGATATTATTTATCTTTACCTCGCCCAATTCTCTTTCTATTTTCCTTGCATCTGTCGCTCACTCTGCTACATTTCTCCCAGTGGACAATAATATTTGGAATACATTGCATTCAACTGATTGGTCAAATTAAAATGATGCATGCATCCTTCGACGGATATTAATCTCATCGTGGCTCGTCTTTTATTCGTCGAGTAGATTGCTTTAATTGCATCGTTAATCACTTCGTTATACACTGATGTGAATAATTCAGGCGAGATTTACCAGGATGAGGACATAATAAACGAGCTATCTATCTGGTGGCTAGACAAGGCGGAAGCCAGAGTACGGAGTGATCCATGATAGCAAGTAGCATCGGAGATGTACCAGGGTGGTGGAAACACCCGGAGGATGAGGAAGAAGGAGCACCCATAAAAACGTTCACCACGGTGTTCGGTCGTTTCGCCTTTCATGACTATCTGATGTGCATTGCCGACGTGATAGATGTTTATGCCTTGCGCGACACTCCATTTGCTCTTATTTCCCTGGTACACCTAGGGCAGGACCATAGACCCGCTACGCGCTGGATATTGCCGTTCTTTATATTTTCAAAGAGAAGCGCCGGTGTCTCACCAGTAGCACCTACGAGAGAGAGAGAGAGAGAGAGAGGGAGAGAGGCTGACTGGCAGTATGTTACTCAATCCCACGACCTGATGTGTATTTATACAGGGTCAGTATGAATAAATACGTACGAATAAATCGGGCGTGCGGAGTCCGGAGCCAAAGATTTCATAGCTCGGAGCGCACCAGCTGCACAGAGAGACCGAGCGAAATGTGGAAGAGCGAAACGAAATGCGAACGAGGGACGCTGCTCAAAAGCAATGCGCCAGCCGTGCGTTCCACCGTAGCGACTGGCCAGTTGATAGTCCGGAAACTCGTTTCAACGCGGCTGCATGATTAGCCCGAATTTATTCGTTGAAAGTGCCGCGACAGGAGTCGCGTCTGTTTTTTTAATTCGAGATAAGCGCGACAGGGGGAGGATGGAGAATTACCATCCCCGCAGTGATGTTCCTTTTCCACGTTCTCTATCCGACTGTCATACGTACTCATTTACGCTTTGAAAAGTAGCGTAAAGCTGGCTTGTTTATGGAATTGGCATATGAGAATTCGAAGAAAATATTTGAGTATTGCCAATTTTACTCTTCTAATTAGTCTCAAAGAGCAATATATTGTTGTAGTAAAATCTCTTGCGAATTTATCCTGGCAATGGTTCTAAATAACAGAGATTGCTGACATTGCGAGTTTTTTAGCCGGCTTCATATAAGTACTGTGCAGTTGGACAGAGTTGCGTTACTAGAACTTAACAAAATTTCCCAGGGACACACCAGTTGGTTTTCAGTCAAGCGTCAGATTTATGGGACTATGCTAATGCTTATAGTTTAAAGCTTCGAATCTCCATAGAGATGTAATTTTCAGTAGCGTCTCTGCCGCCGCCGCCGCCGCCGCGGTCGCGAGAAAATATATTATTCTTCGTGTCCCGTTAACGGGACGCCAAAATATTTATGAAACGAGCCGTCTTTATAAAGGCCTCCCCAAGACCACGGAGACGTTAATAACAGAGGAGATTTTCTTAAGGGTTGACTTGCATCATGCACCAAGGCTTCATTGAGCATTCTACTTTGAGCCTCCTCGTGCATCGCGCGTCTTATTTACCACTCCAATTATTCCGCTTCTCCTCGCCCCTTCTCGCTATGGCTGTCTATCGATCAAATACGACCAAGATGTTAAGCGGAATAGAGGCAAGCAAGCCGTTGCACTTTGCGCAGCCGGTGGCTGGCAAAAAAGTTGCTGGGTTTCTTCTGTCTCCGTCTCTCCACCTTGGACTTTTATTTCGCGGGAGATCTTTCTTTGTCGGTGAGCCCGGCTTACATAAACTTCCCGGGGTGTTGCCCATAATAGGAATCGACGTGGAGTCGCGGCTGCATTCGATTTGGATTAAGGCCAGCATCGACATTAGTCTTTGGCCGTGCTCGCGAACGAGGAATAAATTGGAAAAGGGCTTATCGCGCGCGATATTCCCACGGAGTCGGAGCCCGCGTTAATCTAGGAGTTGTCTGCTGGAAATAGCCAGGTCCCCGGCGAGCAGGACAGTTTCAAATATAATATACGCCGCGCCACAGCGATGTTACGTCGACTCATTTAGCTATGTCAGCTCATTTATTTAACGGCATGCCGCGCTGCGCCGTTTGCGCAAAGTTAACATCCTCTTTGCTCCGTGACCACTTGGAACTCTTGCGCCACCGAGAATTCTCCCTGGTTCTGGAAGAACCGCGCTTGCATGAGATTATTACGCAAACTCCCAAGATAATTACCTCCAAGTCTTATTACGACAGCTCTCGAATTATTGCCACGCCGACCAACGGATTTACCGCTGGACTTAACGTTGCTTTTCGCTCCGATTGCTATTCGTTTGTAACAATGTGGAGACAATTTTAGGGACCGCCTCGGCAAGCCCATGGACCTTCCGGAAAACTATTCAGCAAATACGTGTAACTACAGTAATGCAGGATAGACGGGAAAACCGTGGCTCACAGCTGGGTTTCGAATATTACTCGCGCTGTCCAGAAAGTCGATATTAATTATTCCGGTGCATGAAAGCAATTTATAGGAGTTATTGCTGTTTACCGAGGTTTTCCGAGGAAATGGTCTGGGGCAAGGTGCTCCGTGGCCCCGGGCAAATGGAATTTTCTCAAAGTTTTGTGCGATCGGTCATTATTACTCGAGGCTCGTCGGTTATTATCAACAATGCCGGAGGCCTGGCTCTGGTTGATGGGCCTCTGAATTAAATAACAGAGGGAACTGTAAAAGTTGGAGATACCGACAGTGCGGAGTACGGGTACTCGAGTGGAGATCCTCCGCGAGCGAATGACGCGTAATACTACAGTGATGAAGCATTGCGCGCCAGGGCCATGGCACGAGGGGCGTTTAAGTATCGATTACGGTTCCATCCTATAGCTGAGTGATTTGTATATATACGGATAATCGATTAGTCTGTTTACCGTGCGTGACCCTCGACTGGATTATGCCTGCAATCGATTAACCGGAGGACCGATCGACCGCATTCGGTTAACGGATACCGATACATCCTACTACAATTAACCGCTTAGCAGTGTACTCAAATTACCTAATACTCTTCGTCACGTTGTATTGACTTTGAATCGCGGTCGGTGCGGCATGGCCATAACGGGTTCACTTCGAAATGTTTGGCCGCGACTCGCAAATCCATCTAACTCGGTGAAAGGTGGCCTCCGTCATCCCAGAATTTCGGTTATCCGGTGACAAAGCGGATTCTCCAATTAATGGAAATTTAAGCTTACGCGCGATGCGCGATGCGCGATGCGCGATGCGCGATGCGCGACGCTGCCATTACCGCTTCCAGAATTAATGAGATAGCGGGCACGTAATTATTTTTTCCGCACCATCGGTCTCATGAACCAGTCATTAGTGCGCGACAGAATCGTCGTGGAGAATTTTCGGCGTGCTTTAGCGAACCCACCACCATCGAGCGAATTTGATCAAGCGAGAGTAAAACGAATCGAGTGCAAGATGAAATAAGCAGATGGAAACGGATCGTCTGGAGCTAGACATGAGAAAGCACCCCATCACTGCAGCGATGTAACAGAGAATAGAAGACTCGTATCTGCGGTAAAGACGTGCCTATTTAACGTTTTCACGAAACGTTGGCTTTCGTAGTAAAATCCATAGCTCCTTCGTGTCTAATTCAACTAGGAGGAGAAAAGAGCGCCCCAGCGAATTTGTCGAGAATTTCCAGTTTGAGCAGTTGATGCACGATTTAACGCATCTATGGTTCAATTACGCTCGACTCGAGCGTCGAGACAAGTGAACCGCTCCAGTGCGACGGCTCAAAAGTTAGCTCAAACAAAAACTAACCCCTTCTCCCGATTTAACTAGAATCCCCATTCATGTTATTATCGGTCGACTTTCACGCGAGAGACTTCATTGACGATCTTATGGGTATTTTCCGAAATTACCTGTTGCTTTCGCGTCTCTTCTTCTTTTTCGCCATGGGAGCTCTTGTTTCTCGTCGGGCACGTCTGGTCGCCGCGCCGTCGAGAGCAATGGTAGTGGTGGTAGTGAGTTTGCCGGGTGGTTCGGCGGTCGGCTAGGAGAAAGAGAAGTTGAGTTGCGTGGTCAGCTGGAAGGAGATGGCTAGTTAGGAGAAGAGTTGGTCGTGGCGGCAAGATGCTCAAGAGGGAGACCAGGCGGTAGTGGTGGCAGTGGTTACGAGGCTGGGGACGTTCTTTTCGAGCTGACGTCGTCGGTGCTGGCATGGGGAACGAGCAGACCCGCCGTTAAGGGATTCCAGTGGCGTCCGTCGCTTCGGATGACGACTTCCAGCGATCCGGAAAATAAACCTCCCGTCTTCACCTTTCTCGCGCGCTCGCACGCTCTTCGGCGAGGTTCGGGTGCCCGAGGTTATGAACTCTACGGTGACGGTCACTCACTCGTCCACCACCCACCACCTTGGAACCCCATCATCGTCAAACTTCCAATTCCCTTTCGCTGGCTGGTCTGACTCTTCGATTTCGACCGGCGACTGTGCACGTGTGTGAAGCGTAGGTCTCTGGACATTCGAGCAAGACCATTGCTGTTGTGTGTGTTCCGTCCCTGATGTTCGTTCGACAGCTCTCAAGGATCTAAGGGGCGACCTTACGGCCTTGCCGATGACACCGGACGCCACGGCGGCAAAGGCAAACGCACGAAGACGTAGCCATATTTTGGTCACATATCGAGGATTTTGATCTTGAGAACGTTACTTCGCCCTCGTGGGCAGTTGAGGATATTTATCTTGCAGCAGAAAGGTTTGCAGGCCGAAATAAGAGGGACCGTGATCCTTGGCGGTCGAGACGCACCCTTTTAACTCGAGATAAGGGGTTGGGAGGGATGGAAATCCCGGGAGCTCCCGGACCCGTTAGTCGACACAAAATACCTCCAAGGAAAAATAAGCCCTGAGCGTAAGCGAGTATGAAAACACGCTTAGCGTCACCGTAAATGCTAAGTGATTAGACACCGGCAGCGTGAATTACAGGAACACGGAAGCTTCTCGTCGTTTCGGGCCAAAGCGATAAGTCACAACGTGCATTATCTCTTTCCTGTCCGCATTATCGTCTGGCATTCTCACGCGGCGCAGCTCTGCCAGATGAGGACCAGGCGAAGGGAGAAGAACAAGGGGAAAGGCTGAAGCATCTCGAGTCACCGCATCCACCCGCGAATTTTGGCTGTTGCGGCCTGCGGTAGGTGCGCTATCGCGGCCTCCTTAATGAAACAAATTAATTACGGCTCCGTCGCTCTCCCTTTCGCAACGCTCGCGTGCTCCTCGCCGTTATTATTCACGACGCGGACGACGAGGATCGAGCAACAGCCAGTAGTAGTAGAAGCAGCAGTCAGTGAGCGGCCCGAACAAAGAAGCAGACCGACTAAAGTACCAACCGCGAGAAAACCGTTCCTCTTCCATCCCGGTATCTTCCTCGCTTAGAGCCGCATTGTTACCGAGTCCTTGAGCGCACGGCTGCCTTTTTTAAACTAATTGATAGCGCTTTTGTTGAGCAGCGCGAAAGACGACGCGAGCCGCCAGGAGGAGAAGAAGGGTGATGAGAACCGAGTCATGAGAATGGAACAAGGGGGAGGAGAATGCGAGAGCGGATAAGCCGAGAACGAGGAAAGAGGAAGCTCCACCTCCGCGGAAAGAGCCGTAATTAGGGGCTATTTATCGCTGGCCTTGAGGAAATTTCTTCTGTATCTTCAGCAACATCTATCTTACTTTCGGCTCGGTCTCTCCTTTTGATATCCTCACTGCCCTCTCTTGGTCCATTTCCTCCCTTTTCTCCTCTCGCTGTCTCCTTCCATGGTCGCGCGTGAGATTTACCAGTATTAGCGTCGAATGGAAGACCTCAGCGTTTAAGGCAAATTGCGGAGATATCCTTAAAAGGGCGCGTTTGCACGGGTTTCATTCGTATTTACGAGCTTTCAGCCGCTAATTAAACCAGCAGCACACGACCAAGAAGAATAGAAAATCTCTGCTTCTTCCTGAGAGCTACGTTCTTAAAGCCATAGGAATACAACTATTTTCTCAAGTTCCGTATTGTAAAACAGCGTGCACCATTGCTAATTCGACGAGACGGCGACACTCGATCAGTGCCAGCCCTACGAGTCGTAGAATCTTCCGCGAAAAGCAGACTCGTAAATAAAGCGAGTCTTTGAGTAAATTCAAATCGATATCCGGATTGCCTTAGCTACGGCGTAGCTAAGTTTTTACGAGCACGTTATCGGTATAATGAAATTCAGAAAGGCGGTGCATTTTCAGTATGGTAAGTGAACTTACGTTGCAGCGAAAAGATTATGCAAAGTGTTAGACTACCGGATGAATCTCATTAAGAGGAAAGCGTTGCATCGCGGCGAGCAGCCGGAGAGCAGCCGGAGAACAGCGCAGTGTTTTCAGGTGGTAGACGGGTGGTAGTGAAGGAGGAAGGCCAGGTAGTTAAGGCAGCAACCTTCAAGGCGACGGTCGACACTAATATAATTGTCCCTTCGATCACGTGATCTCCTAGTAGCTAATGACGTCATTACGCCACGCTAATAGCTGCCTCCTAACAGGCTGTCGAGACTGAAACTCCAGAGTTTCGGTGGCGGGTATGCGCGCTCATCTTGGCCATCATCCGATGGTCTAATAGTCTAACCATTCTCTCGTTGGCTGACTGACTAGCCTCTATCTATCGGCTAAAAAACTCTCACCCACTGGCGCCTACTTCGAGGGCCCTTCCCAAATACATCCTGAAGGTCGTTATGGTATGAAAGCCTCTCACAGCGGAAGACTCGTTGAAAGGGTTCAGATTTATGTATACGTCCAGGAGAAGGGCAAAAATTCGCTCCTGTTCCCGTGCGCCGGTGCCAGTCCGCCTTTGGACGAAATTTGTTTAGTTGTCAGAGAGCCACGGTTACTCCATAATACATAAATTTACGAGGGCGTACTCTGAATTTATTTTCCGAGGCCGCGGACCCGGTCCACAAAGGCTCTCGACCTCGTCAAACACGCCCGCCAAGACCTTTAATGCACCTCACCGCGACGCGACGCACAAATTACAACGGCATCCTACTCCCACCACCCCGGCTAGTTTGAGCTTCCTACATACACGCACACACACGTGTCCTCGAAAGAACCCTACAAAGACAAAGATTACAGCATGATCCTCACCCTCGCATCCCTTTGAAGCCTGACTAGAACTTCTAGTTCGAGTGCTCCTACTTTCCACTTTGTCGGCTGTCATAGGTGGAATTGGAGCATGTAGGAGAAGGAGAGAAGTGGCGGGAAGAGGATTGGCCACGTAGTCCGGGACAAAACGAAACTGGATTATAATTACGATTTTCCCCGAAGTGCACTCGAGGTACGAGAAGCAACGAACTGCACCCAGAAGTGCCAAACATTCGCGTGTGTACTTGTGTGCACGCGTCACGGCGGCTCATCCGCCTCACCCTTCCGATTCTATGTGCAATGTGCACCCTTCTCCTCTTTGTGCAACAGGGCCCTTTGGTATGGCTCTGCACGGCCAACCAAAGGGAACTTTCGTAATAGTCGCTGCCGCACTTCCAGCAAGAGCCCGACTCCACGCATGCACACGCCTACGATTATGAGCCACCTCTACTCACGATATCTCCCCACGTTCATAGACCATCCGATCCTACTTCAATACACCATACTCAAGCACTGCTATCGCTTTCAGGGCGCCTTGTTTAAAGGTGTAAACTAGCGAATTTTAGTATGCCCCTCGAAACAAATCGAAACGAAACGAGCTTGGTCAAATCTCGTCGGATGGCTTCAAGCTCTGCCAAGTATTCAATGGTGCGTCTAATTCATGGTACACTTCCTGTAATTATTATTATCGAGACGAACGAGAGGGAGGGAAAGTGAAGCACGAGAGTTTGCCGCATCGCTCGATCCAAAGGCGATGCGCTGCTCGAAACTCGGGCCGCGCGCCTACACGATCCTGAATATTCTCAATAGCTCCCAACTGCTCGACTCACTCACCCCTTGCCACCCTCTCTGGCTCTCTCGAATCTCCGGCATAATACTCGAGCAAGAACGAGAAGATGGGTTGGGCGGCTCGGAAACACAAACAGTACATCATTATTGCCGAAGGTAGATTCACGGATGATCGCCTGCTGAAAGCTGCCGATGCAAGCCTCGTTGAGCATGAAGAGAAAAGAGCGCTTCATTGTTATCGTCTTTCCTTTCCCTTGCTCCACTTTCAGTCCTCTCTGTGAGAGCGAGCACTCCGCGTACCTACTGTATCTTAGCTGGTGCTTTAACAATCTCGAGGTAACTCCCAGCCACCTCGATGAGAGCATTCTGCTCGGACCACGGTCATTAGGTGACGGCTACGGATAACGAGATCAATGACGTTCAAGGAGACGCGCACGATAACGCATGATGTTACGATTCAAAGTTGACTCGTCCTCGGAGGCGACAGTCAATGTGTCCGTGTTGCGCGTAAGAAGCTAGGAAGAATAAAATTTCATAATGAGCTTGTTTTTGCGACTTCGCGCAAACGATCCCTGGTCCCAGCTGAATTGCGTCTTTAGGCGCAGCTTAACTTTAAATCTCGCTTAATTGGCGGCGAAAAAACTCATAAATAATTGGTATTTGCATGTAGAAGAGTCATTCGGGTCTCCGAACGATGGCAGAGGAGGCGCGTCTGAAAGCCTATCGAGCGGCTCTTCGCAACTTTTCATTTCACGTTAAAGCCCCCAGTACTGGTGCTTCCTTGATCCGTTTCCTCGATTTGATGCTGGCCCGTCCCGTATTCCGCTCTTCTCTCACCGATAAGGAACGTAAATAGGTTAGGATGGCGAAACGAGCGGAACACAGAAATGGGAGAAAAAGACGAGGTGGGTAAACGTATTCTGATTCTGTACCTCGTCTTCTTTTCTGCAATTCGATACGGATACTTGCCCATTGGTTTCCCTCGATCGAGCGAATCCCGTTTTCTGTATCGATTTTTCTCTTAATCGAACCTACTCTCCCTTGGGCGAGATAACGTTTACGGTGATTCTAATCTTTCCATAATAGACTCGAGGTATAATTCGTCAAGTAGAAAATTGCGTAGCGCATCGAGTTGCATAAAACTTGGACAGTCCAACCAACCGCTCAGCGAATTTTATTTCTTATTCTTAACTCTTTTGCACTTTACTTTCATTTGCGCGTGGGTGCACGCAAACTTCTTTCACCGGTAATTAAGCGGCCGGAAAGATTTTTGGATTTCTTCGACTGTTATTAAACTTTTGCATTCTACGACTTCGGCAGCGGATAGCTAGCCTCCTTTCAGTTTTCCAACGGTAGAATCCACGTTGAGGAGTGAGGTCGTTGAAACCCGAGAGAAAAATTATCACCATCCATCTCTGGATGTTCTGGTTCTCTTGTTTGATACGCGTTGATTAGTTTCCTTAACTGGCAACTCATTTTCCAAGACGCCTTGGACTTGGCGAAATCAATCTGGAATCCTGGGAGAGGAGGATAGAGTCGCGTTAACTTTTACACCTGAGCGTGGCTCGCTAATTGGCTTCGGTCACCGTTAATTGGACACGTTCGAATCGTTACTTCGCGTCGACTGCTGCCTCGATCTTACTTGTACCTCGATGAAAACTGATCATTACTTCGAACGAGTCATCGTTAGTGGCAAACGAGTCTAGATGCTCTTTTACACTCAAAGTCGAACTTTATCGCGCAGGATGGAATTTATATCGGAGAAGGAAAGATTTAAAACAAATTCGCGCTACCGATTCGTAGAATTAATAAATTGCCGAGTTTACGAGCGCACGGTGCTACCGTCAAATGAAAAGTAATTATTTTCCAGGTTGTCGATGTATCCTCCAAGCGAGTGGAATTTCAGCACGAGATTTTTCGGCTTATCGGATCGACGTGCAATTTTTAGCTGATCGCAAATTCTTATCGAGTCCATTACAGAGAAGGGGTTAGAGGGTGGGAGAAGGGGGAACGATAAAAATATATACGTGCTTGGAAAACTTTGGGACGCAGAGCGACCCATAGAGCTGCACTCCTTATACAGGTTAATTGCGCCGCCCAGTATAAGGTAATGCTATTAGCCCACGGTCCTTTGAACTCAGAATTCAATTATTTTACAGCGTACTAGTCTGGCTTTCCGTCTCCGTCTCTCTCCCGCTCACACTTGACAGTTTCTCTATCGCACTGGCGGCACTTAAGCAAACGTACAGAGAGTCCCGTTGAACTTCTTTGGACACATAACTCCTTATTAGCGTCAGGAACTTATGGCCAGTTCGGCTCGTATCCGCGCGCCGAGAATAGTCTCTCAGTCATCCTGCTATCTGTTTCAATGTTCTCTCGAGGAAATAGGGAAACTCAGGTGGCATAGTGATTAATGCAGGCACGTTCGACAGAACATAATGAGGAGAGTGCCGAAGACGGCCACTGCGCGAATGGAATCCCAGATTAAGCGGCATTCAGTCTGATAACGTTTGGACTCTTGGCTCTCGGCTAACAAAGGAAAACAAAATGTACCTATCTTGGCCCCGCGAGCTTGTTCGAATTAAAAAGCCCAAGTCGGAATTTCAATTGGAATTCCTATTATCCGTGGATAGCCCGAACGTCTTGCACGGTTAAAGTATTTAAATAAGCAGCCAAGTTTGCCGATTTATTACGCTCATATTGAAATTCCGATGCCCTTATTTCGACATCGTCCATGGAGTAGATTCTTTCAGAGGTAGACGTACCGCCGCGCCGCGAGCTCGACTCTACTTGTCACACACTTTCCACTTTCACGGCTCACTCGTTATTACATACTACTGTTCCTAGTCTCTGCAATCACCCATCCTGCTTCGTCGAACCTCGCGGCCTCTCACATCAGCTCCCGAATGCATAGTGTGTAGCGCAGTGAAACAGGTGCATAAAGGTAATTGGCAAACCTCCTTATTGTCTGGGAATACCTCGACTACAATACTGCTTCCACGACGGTTCGATAACTGTCCTTTTTCAATGGTACTCTAACGAGCGATACTCAAGGTAGCATAACCAACGACAAAAGATCCGCGGCTCCGAAGGGCCGAAAGGCCGAAAGGCCGAAGGAAAGAGAATCCTGGCAGAAGGTGGACCTGGTAATTTTGTAACGGATCGTCCGTTCGCCTTCTCAACTCTCTTTTCCTTTCGAGTTACACTATTCTGGTGGTGCTGTTCCTTCGGTTTCTCTGTGGAAACTCTCTTCATCGTGGAACTTGCGCTTCTCATTCTTCCCTCGAGCCACTCTTCAACCTTTCCACTCTCTGTCCTTCGCTCGCCTTTTCCGCTCGTCGACTGAATCCCCCGAAACTTTGGATGCGACTTCGGCTCCGTGAGATCGTTGTTGAAACTTTCCAAGTATCGCGCCCTCCGCGGCCTCCAGCAATCATTGCTCACTGCTCCTGACCGCCTCTTCTTCTTCTTCTTCTTCTTCGTAACCCAAACTCTCTTCGCTTTCTCTTCTCTATGCGAAATATTCGGAAAAATTGAACCGCTCGGCTGTACAAGCATAATGAAACTTTTGCTTCTAATTTAAAATGTAGATTCTCCGTCTCTCTTTTTTTTCAAGCTCTTTAATTTTTCGACCGCTCATTTCTTGTTCCTCTCCTCCTTGAGATCCTCACTCGAGTCGCGCATCTCTCGAGACAATAATACCCTCTTCCTAACTCCACTTTCAAATGCGGACTCAAATTACTATCGTCAAGGATTTCCCTCCAGTTTACGTACATTGTGCTGTCTCACGGATCGGTTTTCGCGCGAAACTCGCGCGGGAGATATAGTTGTAAAGCAGGTTGCCGTTTGATATAGTATTTCGACGTGAATTGACTTCCACGGTAATCCTCAATACGCAATGCAATTATTTCCACGAGTATTATCTCCATTTTCAAGCGCCCTTACAGTCGAGAGAGCAGACGAGTTCTCCTTCGAGCGAACCTTCGTTTTATCTGAGAGTCGCGGAAAATTATTACCTGTGTCACGGGTCGCCTTAAAGAATCCGAATTACATAATGGAACGGCGGAATGAGAGCTCGCAGGAGCACCGCGAGGTTGGTGTTTGCCGGAAGCCAAGGACGTGATCCGAAAGGGTAAGTTTGCATCCGTCACTCGGAGGCAAACGCTAGGAGGACGTAGCAGTGACTCTTGCAATTTCGCGTGTAACTCTCCTTGTGGATACGTGATCTCACTCGGCTCCTTTTGCCACGTTTCACGCCATTTTACCGAGCGTCCAAGCAGTTAGATGCAATTAACTTTGAGAATAATAATCACAATCTCTACCTCGGGAGCAAGTGTGCTCCCCATTCAGGAAGCCCGATGATTTTTCAGTAGTTTTTCCACTGGTAAGTCCCTGGAAGAAGGATCTCTCTCGAAGACCAATGACCTATTAGGTAAGAATGGGCCGCGAGAAGCCATCTGGTTGAACCACCGCGAAAGAGAGATAAAACGGGTCCGATGGGAGTGGAATGAAATTTTCTATAACTTGCAGAAATGTCCGCTTATCTGGCGATACGTCAAAGTCACCGGATGTCGTTACCTTGGATGGGCATCCTCGTGTAAGCGAGCTACTCGCTCTTATGAGATATTGGTATTGTAATTGAATTGCACTATCCATAGCTGTTGGCTAAACGCACGCGAACAGTCTCTAGGATTTATGAGTTTCCGCTGGGGTTGGCTGCAAGGCCTCGCGGAGTTCTCGCAATAAAAGCTGTTCCCGCAGTAGGGTAACAGGTGTCCAGCTTTTCGGAATCGTTAGATTGGCTCATTCGGACAGATAATTCGCGGGCGAACAGTGGTAAGACCGATGAGACAATTTGTAAAGTCTTTATGACCCACGAGTTATGGATTCGATTACCGTTTTCGGTTGGCGCTATGTTAAAATATCGATAATCATTTTTATTCGCGTTGGCCACTTTCCGGTTAGCGCAATCGCAAATCCCGAGCCCTCGATGAGGGGATGGACGGGCGATTTCTAGAACTAAGATCCACCGAGACAAATCCCAAAGAGCTAATCACGGAAGAAATCGAAAGTACAAGAAATGTCGAGCATCGTCACTTCGAAACTGATTGCATTTCCAGCTGGATGCATCTCCTCGATTCTCCCGTGATCGTAATGAGCTAAAAACGTGTTCTTCGTTCGAAGACTCGGACCTCGAGTCACCTCGGATAAAACGCATCATAGGAGCCGAAAGTGCGATATCGCTTGGCTATCGAGACCGATGATGATCGATTGTCGAGGTGTCATTAATCATCGGATCAAATTTGGCCCATTTCCTCAGCTAAACGTGTGCATACGCGCTGACACACAGTCAACTATAACACCCGAGGCGGAGGTGAAGGCAAGCCGAACGCAACACTGCGAGGATTGAAATGTCGAGCAGCGCGGCTCGGCGGTGCGACGCGACGCCTCGAGGAGAGACACAATTGACACCGAGCGTAACCAATGTAATGTCGACTAGAGGCTGGGCCTCGGCCAGCTTAACGTTGCTACATCGCCACTAGACATGCGATACAAGCGTCACGGCGCGTTAGTCTGCTCAAGCTTAATGACATTTTCAAAATGCGTTGTGCTTACGTACCAGCTCCTGGTGCATCGATCCGCTCACGGTACGCGCCACTGTTTGCCTTTCCACGTATGCATTCTACTCGCAAAGACCGCTTATGTTTCTCTCTGCCATTTATCATCATCGATGTGTCGCTCTGGTACCATTTGTTAAACTCTTCGCCTTACAGCTTGATAAATCACGGCCAGCCATCGTAATCTCGATCGCGCCGGAACGACCAGGCTATAATAATAATAATAAAAAAATAGAAGCCGTTCGTATCGATCGTCTTATAAATGTAATTATTATTGTATGTACAACTATTAGGCGAGGCGAGGCGTTTGGATATTCTATTACCGTAAGATGGACATGGGTTATGGTGAGTGTTACGAAGGTGCCGAGCCAACTGCGGCAGGGTCAAGCGTTCTCGTTGTTCTAATTAGCAATTGGAACCGCGGGCAAAATGCAACGGTCCGCAGTCGCAGGGAGACTCATGGGAATTGTTCGAGCGCTAAGCACTGATCGCCACACTCTCCACGCTGCGGAATGCCTCCGACAAGCGGCTATGGGAAATCTCGATTGCGAGACCAGCAAAGCGATAGAGACAGAGAGTCAGAAAGCACACGCGACAGGAGCGACCGAGGATCTCGAGGCTCTCGAGTAGCCGTGTTGTTTGCGCCCGAACTCCGATTAACACTCTGCACCGAACCGTTTTGACTAATTGCCAGTGCGGTAGCACTCTCTGCATTCGCTTCTTTTACCCCGATTACCAAGTGTGCCACTGTTAGAACCCAGTAGTAAATCACTAGCGACTGGCCTTCGTACAGTCGGACATATCGTCGCGTATCTTTATAGTTGAGGTTCGAAATTTTATTCGATTTCGTTGTACATTCCACTTGACAAGTGGACAAATGTAAGCGCAGGAGTTTGGTAATTCGTTGGGAGGGATTCGGCCAAGGGAAGAACGGTGCTTCTGGTATTCGCTAGGGGTCGCATTCCTAGCTGACGCACCAGGGATTCGCAGTCTCGAATCGCAGCCCGCTATGGAGGCGCTTCTCGGAATAGTTAGCACATATAGCGCATTCCTACATATTCACCAGTCTCTTGTAACAAAATTCCTGTCATTCGGCCGAAGAAATTCTCGCCCTAGAGCGCGACGGGTCGGCATTCCAGTACTGGTGTTTACGACTTCTCGATATTCGTCCCAGAGCATTTCCGGCTTTTGTTATTCGGCGAAGGAGAAACCCGAAAAATCGGGTGGACTTTTGTTAGAACTCCCGGGTTGCCTACGGGAATGAACCTAACTCGAAGAGCTAAGATGTAACAACAGTTACGTCATCATCTTAATCTTGATTGCAGTGCTAGCGTAACGTACGGCTCACCACTCCAGTCATCTTAATTAGTAGTTGCGCCTTCGGGAGTAGTTGTAACCGAGTGTGTACTGTATACGTCTGCGCCAGATATCTACACTAGCTATTCTTGTCGAGAGGTCCGTGTAGCGCGACTCAATTTACTCGGTACCTGATTGGATGGCGTAAAAAATCATGAGTCCGCATTGTTCGCATCGTTGCTTTCGCAGACAGTATAATTTACTAATTCACGAGCGATCCTGCCGTCCACCTTGCTTTATCATCGGCAAATAATAGCTTCGAATGTAACAACAAATAGAGATAACACGGTGTAGCTGTAAAAATCCTTTTTTAACAGGGTTGCACGTTACACTGTAAGAACTATAAGTGCCACGGTGATGTTAACTGCAGCTGTGTCACCACGGAATTTTTTTTATACTTCAAAAATAGAACCACTCGCATCGGTCTTCGTTCGTTAGCCTCGAACGCGTCTCTTTGAATCCCAGTGAGTTTTCCTGAGACCCTAAAAAATAGTAGTGCGAGGTGGAAACTGGATGCAAAACAGGAAAAAGAGAAATCGCGTGCGAGGCGCACTACAAGAAATAGCCCGGTTGGTTCGCATTTACATTCCTTTTGCTCCGTGAAGTGGGGGATGAAACTCATCTGACGAATATACTCATCCAGCGGCTCGAGTGCAGAGCCACAAAAATGATAGTGGAAGGCGCGGACATTCGGTTTCGTTTCCCTTTCGAAGCCGATTACTACGCTGCATTGGCAATATCCCGTGGCTAGTGTGTCAGTCGATCGATCAAATCCATCGGACAGTAGCAACGTTGGAAGCAAGTACGAACAACACTTCATGAAAGACGGCTCACAAATCAGCTGAACAGAGAAGGAGGATAGTAAGAGAGACAGTCGACAGCCGTGTGGAGCGATTCTCCGCTTGACTAGGCAAGCGATGAAAAAGGATAGAGGAGAGAAAAGCGGGAAAAGTAGGGCGGGGACGGAGAGATAGAGAAACGAAGGAGGGAGGAGACACCTGGCATGGTGAAGTCCCGGATCCGCCTTTAGCATGTTGCAGCGTCAGCGTTACAGCTCCGCAGCGCTCGCTCGCGATTTACTGCTAAATAATATCTAAACAGCCGCACTTGGTACCCTCGATCCTAGCCCACGTCTCGCTGTCAGTCAGTTCCCCTTCCAACCTTGATTCCGACTGGATTCCATAGCGACGCGGCATATTGCTATTGCGATTGATTCTGCTAAATATTTCTACTGGTTAACAATAGGCCACCGAGGATAGAGCGGCCGCTCTACACGGTTACATATTTTGTTGGTTACGTACCTAGCGAATTTCTACTACTAGTGTGGATTCCGTGGGTCCGATGAGAATTCCAATTTATGACACGTGACTATCTGGATTTTTCACTCTAAAGAAATTCTTTTGTGACCGATGGTCGAATCGGGTATCAAGTGTACGATATAACAAAGAGAATTGATTAATACAACACATTCCGATGCAGTGGTATTGCACGGTCCAAAAAGGATCGTATTCACTGGGACAGGATGCAATATCATACCGACCAGGGTGTTTAGCGTTAGAACACGGAGTAGTGTCTGCCGGAAGAAAATTTTTCCAGCATACGCACGTGGCTAATGCGGTTCAAAAGCTCGGTGAGATTAATTTAAAGCTTTGGTCATTCGCTGGATTGCGAGATTGCATTTTTAAGGGCACCGGTATCGCGCATCGGTGACCATACGGCGCGGCGGTGCATCGGGAAACAAGCGCGACAACAAGCGCGGCTAGCCAAGGCTAACCTCGGCCCACCAGATTTGTCACTACACACAACATGATGCGACGTCCTGATGCATCATAGCGAAATGGACGGTAAACGGATCGCCCGTCCTAAGCATTGTCAAAGGGTTTTTCTCAAAAATTGTGGAAACCCTCGCGCAAAGGAAGTACTCGTTCTCCCGGAGTCCGAGAATCATACTCTCGATTCAGCCGGTTTAACACGTTGATTGCCATGGCGGTCACCTGCGACCGACACCCGCACAAACGGCTCGTCGCTAGATCTTTTATAATTCATATATCCTCCGTACAAATAAAACGAATAAATATTGCAGACGAACCTTCACAGGGGTACATGTTTCACTAGGGTAATATTGTCTCCGGGTTTCACTCGAGTCGCTTTTCAAGGGTTGCAAATAGCTCGTTAGCCGCGAAATAACATCGGTAATGCGAAGGATCTCAACGCCGCGACAGCGTAAATGCAAAACTCAAGAATCCACGACTCGTCGTAGATAAATATTTGCGCGGAGAAGCGTCAAAGAGAAAATTGTAGTTAGCTTGCGAGTTAAGGCAAAGAAGAGGAGATTTTATAAAATTAGCCACGAGGGTAGCAGTGAGCGAGAAGGGTTGAGCATATAGAGAGGGTGTACCTTTGGCGCAACATATGCCATCGAATCGCTCGAGGAAATCCCCCCTAATCTTGTGCCTTTTGCAAAGCGAAGGTATCATGATCCCCGCCAGTAACGTAGAGTTTCGTCGTTAACCAGGTAATATCGTTAACCTATCAGAGAGCAGTTGTGCTTGCGTCCCTCTAATGCGTAACTACGATACTCCCCGATGACCCCAGCCATTTACTACCGCTCCACCCCTTACCGTCACTCTGCAAACCCTCACTCATTCCCTTGGGGTTTCAGGAATAGATAATTGTCCCATCATTTCTAATGCATCGCCACTTTGCAGTGCTCTCCTCTCGTTCTCGAACTTTCTCAATACTCGTCCCCTAATTCCAGACTCCGAGAAAAATCTGCGCTCTACTTTTGATTTCCTCCTTTTTCACTAAAGCTGAAAAGGGGCTTTGAACGTCCGTCGGGACTGATATTATACCGCGGTGAAACAGTGCTCCAAAGATTGGATATACATATGTATAAAGATTGGTCATTCTGCAGTTGGTTACCGATGCTTTGAAAGTCGTGATTTCGAAGGGCGAGTTACGTTGATAATATCGAATGTCGGATTGCTTGCTCTGGCAAATATACACATGCATTTGTGTTAGAAAAGGAAGGGCCACCGGCGAGTGTCCCTCGTCAAACATTGTCCTGGCATCAATAGAGGGCAACCAGTAGAACTCAAGTCAACAGCGTACAGACAGTGGCACGCGGGCAAGGTTCGTTTACTTGACAGAGTAAATAATCTTTCCATCAGGGGTGGTGGCCATTGCACGTGTGTTACGCATTCCACGGCATGCTTCTGTCTGCCAGGGGATGGCAGAAATCACTGTGAGATTCGACCAACCGTTCTCCTCCGGAATGCTTCGCCCTACAATTCTTTGCTTTATTCTAGATCGGAGCGGCGCAAGTCATGCACTTTCTTGCGTCGACGGCATACATATTCGACCCCGACCCCGATCTCGACCCCAACCTTCGCGATACTCTATCCTGCATGGATGAATTATGTGCTCTTGATACACTACCTTTTCTCGAGCACCGTATAACATACAGCAGTTATTCGGGGAAGACCTTTCTCCACTTATTCCTCTCTACCTCCTGAATAATTTTCCTTCTTTATTCTCTCCCGATTGGAGCGACGAATCACCGCAGCAATTCGCAAAACGGTGTGACAATTCACCGTTTTACCAAATTATTATCGGCCGACGAATACACAACGCTTGCGATGCAATTGTGGATAAAGAGGGCACCGATGATTAATAAATAAACCATTTGGCTACTGCACGCTTGTGGCTTCCTGAGCTTCTTTTTTCACCCCTCATGAACCTTCTCGATGGCTGGAAAATTATTTTTGATCACCCAGTCAGATTATTCTCTGCAATAAGAGGTGGCCACTGCCTGAATCTGCTTCATCGTAGCTCGCGGCCATTTGTTACTATTATCGCACATTAATGCATAAATGGTTGAGCGTAGGATAATGCACAAGGGACTCAGCGTAATTATTCATTATGGCCCGGCAAGTATTCGATACGAAGTGAAATATAGGCAATTACCTTAAATTACAAATCCTGATTATTATCTATAGCGTGTGATACGTCAATTATTCTTTATCCTGCAGTCCTCGTTCATAGAGAATTTTCGAACGTTACGCTTTTGGTAGTAATTTGTAAAAGTTCTTGACGCGAACTACAATCGGTGCCTACATCGTGAATTGTCGATCTCGTTCGCTAAAGGTAGCAGTCTGTCCTGAACGAAATTCTCATTAGTAAATGGAGGCGACTGGCCTTCCAATGCGATCGCCAGCCGATAGGTCGTCTGAACTTGTTAACGCGTGTCCGAACTGCCAGACCGTAATACAAGGGGTTGACGTAAAAATTGCTAACTACTTTCGCGTTATTGGAAGTTTCGAAACGAAAGGAGAGAGAGAGATAGGGGAGCGGATGGGCTGAATCGGATTTGGAGGGGGGAGTTAAGCTTGTTAAAGAATTGTATGGCGCCTGGGTCGGGTTGGTGCTCTTTCTCGCGCACGTGGCAATCGACGAGTCGATGCCAGAAAAGGATGAAATTCTCACGTGGCGAAACAGTGAGCCACTTAAACCGTCAGGTATCGCGCGTCCCGCAATAACCCGGACGGCGCGCGGCGGCCTATCGTCAAGCTCGAGTGGCAGCTTTTAAAAGCTTCTTAAGTTGCATTGCATACTCCACACAGCGGGACTCGTTTCTCCGGGCTTGCAAGCCTGAAAACTTCCTCGTTGCCGTTCCCACCCAAGCTAACTCGTTAATCCGCCTCAACTGCCAAGTAGTTTACTGACTAAATACTTTCACCGCATTTTTGCCCCACCCTTGGCTTTGATCGTGGCCCTGACACCCTTTGTGCCGCTTAATCGTCCCCTTTAATTATGGGTCAATAAGCAAACTGTCACGGTACACAGGGTCACTCAATGAGATTGTACGATAGTTCTCTTTCACGATGGAACCTACATATTCTTATGTACTTGACCAATAACGTTGAACGAAGCGCTGTTTATCTTCTCGGTAGAGATCGTTAGGGCAACGGCGCATTTCGCCGGACAAGCGACCCTCCGCCTCGTCAAAATCGAGGAATGCCTCGAGCTTGTATATGGCTTGTATAGGTATTGTATATACATATATACAATGCCTGTATATATTCGATGTAGCTTCCAAGAGGTAGGAGACGGTGAAAGATAAAGGGATCAACCAGATAGGAAGCACGGCTTCGGTGGCACTCACGGATCAACGAATCCTCGACGGTACCCCATTGGGAGGGTAGATTTCGTTTGGCAGGGTCGCTATCGAGCCTCTCGAAGGTGGGTCTATTTCGTCGAGGCATCGCGTGCTATCCGCGCAATACGGTGTTTAATATTGGGCCGTTTAAAGCCAGCTTGCGGTCGCAGAACATTGGCACTGTCGGTCGTTCTCTTTAACGGTTATTGGCTCGCAGTAATTCTCTAATCTCTCCTGTCAGCGGCCTCTGTGTTTCCGTTTCAATATGGTCGTCCCACGGATTACGATCCCGGGAAAGCCTGTGCTTGTGGTGTCGTAGCCAGCTGCCAGTGGAACTTGATTACTTGGAGGCTTATCGAATCATCCGCCGGAAAATCAGAGGGAAATAACGGCAATCTCAGCCTTGAAGAAGCCTGTGCCGTACCGCTCCCGTCAATCGGACAACGCGGATCATCCGAATCAGTGAACAGTCTTGCTTCCGTCGCTTTTAACTCCTTGACTCGATGTCAACCCTGCTCGCTCTCTCCCTCTCTCTTTCTCCTTAATTAAATCGCCCTCCTTCGCCTCTTTATGCGCAAATTGCCTGGCGACCGTGTCTCCATTTCCCTCCTTCGCTTCCACCATCGCCCTCGACACTCCGGTCTAACTACTTAAGTGGAAATATTCCAAGTTACAACCTGCCAAAGAGCCGAAAGGGACAACACGGAATCGGATATCAAAGCAGAACTCGGCAGAAGCTCCATAACCCTACCGATTACATGACTTCCGAGTGCAGCGACCATGTTCAATATTAACAACTATTAAATTCTATGTGCTGCCGAATATAATGCTTAATCTCCCTCTCGAAAATGGTACCTAAGCGGAATTGAATCAGCAATTTCGTAAAAGCGTCTCTCTATGGATGTCGAACTCTGTTTACGGGTATTTACGGGTAATACCTTGTACTCTGCATGCGGCGCGCGGCGTAGCGGTCGGGGACTTCCGTCAATTAATTGAATATCGCGCGATCGAGCTACCATCGGCGCACCGTTACATCGTCTCTCGTCGCGGAGACTCACTTGGCAAGGGATATCAATTAAGCCGGATATTAGGCATCGTAACACAATAGAGACCTCGTTACTCGTCGTTGTATCTCATATCCACTCTGGCAGTCCCGACAACCAGCAGGCGAACGTCGCGGAGAACATCGTTTACCCGAGAGCAAGGAAGCAAGGAAGTCGGCCGACGAGCGCAACCTCCCTTTACATTTTGCCATCTAACTGCTGTCATTATCACGCCTTAATATACAGCCGTTCGCGAGGCCTGCCTGTTACTCGGATCGTGCGTCTTGATTAAAACATCCTTCCCATCCGGTGGCAGCGGCCCCGACGTGTGCCGCCTACGGGAATATTCTCGTTCAAATTTCGAGGCTAGGCGTCGACAACGCGATGATAAAAACCCTCGGCATCCTGACACCAGTTGTTTTCGGCATCTCGCGATACTCGGGCTGATCCGCCAAGCGCAAATGGACGCATCTATATACATGTACTTGCTACGGCTACGAATGCAGAGAGGATGGAAGCTAGAGGGATAAGGTGGAAGACAGCCGCGTGCTAAATCCAGACTACCGAATTCAACGAAACTATCGATCGCACGAGGAAGCAAAGTAACGCGTGAGCAACTAGGAGTTTCGAGTTACGGTAAAATATTTTTAATACCAGAGCATGACATGGTAGAATGAAAAGTAGAAGTGCTCTGTACAGACTTACGCTCTTTTATACACATCCGCGTGGGACAAACGAGCATGGTGACACGGCGACACGAGGCTTTTAACGCCGGCTTCGGTTTCATTCCGGCCATATCATCGCCGTCGTACACATGCCCGAAGGAAAGGGACAACACATTTGTGTGTGAGTGTGTGGGTGTGTGTGGTCCAGGTCAGATATGAAAGTTAAGACAGCGTCGAGGGTGGCTCAAGGATATCTGTCGCATTCGCGCAATATATCAGCGCACTCCTCTCTACGCTCCTCACGCTTCAATAGAAACGTATACAGATACATATGCCCTTTCTCGGAGCCATAGCGTACCTTGCAGCATTTTTACAGCCTCCTCGGAGAGATCCATCTCTCCTCTAGCGAACAAACGAGGAGGCCTAAATGTCGAGAGCGTTGTAGGATAAACTTTGCGCGAGCGAACGAAAGAATATTGGATTCTCGGCGACGTCAATAGCCGTCCGCGCGTAATCCCCATCGAGCCGGGTGAATGAATACGTAAATCATCAGAATCCAATTTTCTTCGATAGCACCCAGGAATCTTCATACCGAGAGGAGAAAAAAAGTTAAAAAAAAAAGAGCCCAAAGGACAGGTGAACCTAAAGCAGGCTTGCGCGACCCGCCTTACATTCTCCAATCAAGGAGCCCATTCGAAGGAGGGTGAGAGAAAACGAAGGGAAGAGGGAGAGGTCCTTGATAAGGGACATCCATTTTTACGTCCGATAAAGCGAGAAAAAGTCCAAGGCGCCGTGTCGCGCCGTGAGGTAGCTCGCTCGTTTACGACGCAAACTCATTTCGCGAAGGCTACTGCGGTTCGGCCGAAGGTGTAGTCAGGGAGATGGTGGCCGGGACCGCGGATTACTTCGAAAACGTATATAGTATCAGGATTTTCGGAATTTATCATGAACGGTCTTTGCGGCGAAGGACGAACGCGTATCTCGGCTGGGCCGGATAGGATGTGCCGTCGTTGAGAGAGCCGAACGAATTTATCACCGGACAGGATCCGAAGAACGAGACTCTCCATAATCCGCGTTAAAGAGAAAGAGGTATCTTCCAACCAGCTAGATCCATCCTCCTCCGACTTCTGCTCCTCGAGTCCGAAGACAATGCTGCCATCGAAAATCGGGAAGGATGGCCCAACGCTTCGGGAGAACGGATCGCAAACGAGTGACTAGGTGCGTAAAACACTGGGCCAAGGAAGACGTTGATATGTATGAAGAGAGAGGGTGGGGGACTAAAGAGGAAGAATCAGCATCCCGAATTTTGGAAGTTGCCTGCGGGGGAGAAAGCGACTGGTGAGTGGATCAAACGAGAACGAAGGAATACGAAAGCGCCCGAATTCGAAAGAGGATGTTGGCTAGTAGGGTCTCAGCAATTTCTGCCCTCCATTCCGACGCTCAACCATCGCCAATTCGCGAGCAAGACATTCAAATCTCACTCTCTCTCTGTCTGAGGCAGCCATGTCCGTGCTTCACCATTTTGGTCGCATCCCAATGTATTGGAATTCACTTTGAAGGTGGATAGGACGGGAGAAGGGTGGCCCGAAACTGTCGGACGGGGGCCCGCCAGGCTCCTCTGAGCAGAGAGGATATTGGAAGGGTCGAAAACGAGGGGTACCATGCGCGATAGAGAAGATACTGCTGGGACGTCTGGTGCAGGCTTCCAAGGGACAAGGACAAAACCCATTATGGATGGAGAGAAAGGGAGAGAAAGGGAGAGAAAGGGAGAGAAAGGGAGAGACAGGTAATACGGAATAGTTGAGCAGCAGCGCTTTACGATGATGGTGGTTTCGCTCGTAAAAGCCAATGTAGCGCCACTCCCGTTGGCTCGCATTCCCTATCCAGTCCCTATGTCCTTGGCCTCTTACTCCACCTGGGCTGGGATCCTCGTTCTGCGCTGCAGTCGAATGCGCCTCCGCTACCGCGAACATCTCGGAGAACCGCTTCATTATCCGCTATGAACTTACCGCGAGAACTGAGTTATACCATGATCGGTACCGCCCACTCTGCTCGGGTCCAGTACTCAGGGCTACATTCCCGGTACTATTATCGTAAGGGCTGTCCGAATGCTTTTCACACCAAGCGCCCACCTTCAAGACTCGAACTTGGAGTTTTACAGCGGGGGGACTATTTGTAATCCTGCGCCCTTCGGTTCTTATCGAGAAACGGAGGAGCGAAGTCGTTCGATCCCGGCAAAGTTCCAATGGATTCTTTTATCTCCGGCGATTCACTCTCTGTGCTCGCAAATGGAACGATTTAATAAGGCGCGAGCGCACCAGCGCGCGAGGCGAGGTACTCGCAGTTCCACAGGGGATCGGTGCGGTGGATGCGGACAAACTTTTCTCGGGCTTATTAGACTGTGAATTATATGCAGCGCGAGAAGGCAAGTGGCCGGGATAATACCTCAATTCGCGGTGAGTCTTTGATATAATCGTTGCCCACAACGGGAATTAACAAAATCGCGGAGCTCCGCGGGATTGCTTCCCGCTCTTGGGTGGGAAGAGAAAGCCTGACTACCAATTAGTCAGAGTGGCCACTTAAAACGTAATTAGTCGAAAGCCCCATGATTCTATGAAACATACTGAAGTGCTGTCAGGTGGAGGCCACGAAGCACAAACGACCAATTAATTATAGTCGTTCGCTTCGCCTTAAAGCGATTGTACCTGCCAGCAGACCCCTCCAATAACTAGCACCCACCAGTACTACCACTCCGCTTGGATTTGCGTTTTTTTCTGTAGTTTGATTTTAACCAAATTGCGCTCCACGCCCGAAGCGTTATTCTTGAAAATCCGCCACCATCAAATTACTCGGCGCGGCATAAAATCATTTACGGGGCCCGATCGATGGTTGGCCAATTCGCACAAGCGAATTCCCGGTTTGTGCCAGTGTGGGGGGTGGGGACTTCGGGAGCCAGTGTTTTTGTGCGATCGTCGCTCGACGCAACCCAGCGTGCCGGTCAGCAGGAGCAGAGGATGGCCAGGAGTCGTGTTTTGGAAGGTTTCACGCGCGCATAAAATGCCAAACGCTCGCTCTCTCACGGGTATACCGCGAGTTCTGGATCGGTGGTGCGCGCTGCACAGCGCGGCACAACGCGGCACAACGCGGCACGGCGCGGCACGGCGCTCTCTTCATTACACGCGATGCACCGTGGGCTAGGGTGAGGGGTTGCAAAGTGCTCAAACAACAATCAAGCCACGAGGGTATGGCGTTCAGTACATATTGTGGAACATCACTACTCGGGGTCGAGCCATGCCGCTTTCCCCGCGAGCCCCAATCCTGCCGGCCATCCATTTAACCCCTTTAACTCCTGCCCATCCTCATTCCCTCTCACTCTCTCTTTCTCTTTCTCTCGCTCACGCACATCCAGCTTCCGCTTTCCCTCTCGCACCTCACGAACCCGACATTTCGACCCGTGATCACTCGCTTGCTCTCATTCTCGGCCCCAACGGTTATATTGCTATTTGTACAGAGGCAACTATCAATTTGCTGCCATCCATTACAGCATTAGGAGGGATTTACCGGATTATAAACGTAGGACATGATGTCTACGCATCGTGCAACATTGCTGACGCGTTTTTGATAACGACCCGTAGCCAGCTCCTTAATGGCTGGCCTGCATGAGAGGCCAAGCAAATCTGAGGGTGTCTTGGGTAACAGGGATCCGAATATCAAGTGGATATTAGAGGTTGGGCCAGGTTTAATTCCGCGCGTTATCGCGATCGGTCTAGAGCGATGATTCGATATGTGATCCTGAGTGAGATGAGGCCAAGGGTAGCAAGAGCCACCCCTCCAGCATGAATACTGGTAGGAGTGGTATGGCATAAGGAGTCTGCCCGATATCCACCTCCCGAGTTATCGTACGAATGATCGTCCGACCCTTCCGCTTTCTACTTACCCCGTTCCGTGTATTCCGTGTACGATGGAGCAAGCATGATCTCACTCGCTCCCTCTCTCGACACATGTATGTACAGGCCAGCGCATATAGATCTACATACATCGTCGTGTTACGACAATTAGGTAACGGAATGCAGATTGCGGTCGGCTGCTACCCGTAGTTACCATACGAAGAGGAAGGCTCTGGGGGGTTAAAGGGGACGTCGCGCCGCCGCGGCCAATGGTAGGGCGATGGTGGTAGCACCGGTGGGCCGTTGCACTACCGTGACAATCTCCGGGGATGCAAACCAATTGAAACAGTCATTTTGTAAGGGTCTACTAAACCGGTAACACTTCCTAACGCAAGAGCTATTGCCCACCCTCTCCTGGCATAGATGGTATAATTTAACACTCAACTGACGATGCGAATATCCGGTCAGTTCGTCCGATTCTATGCTTCCACCCCGGCTCCCACGGAACCAGCTTCTATCTCGAAATACACGTTCTCGTGGGAGGACACTAACCAAATTTCTCTGGCTTCAAAGGAACGTCCCTCGAAATATAACGCCATTAGCTTCTCATTAGGAACTTAAGGTCGAACGGCTGCCACAAGCGTCAGACACCGATTCAAAATACGGGTCACTCGCACGGAGTAAAGCGGAAAAGTCGAAAAACCACTGGTGAATTACGGGAGTAGGTTGCCAAACGTCACGACGGCTAGAAATAGTATAAACCAGTGGGAGAGGGGGAGAGGTTCAATTATTCTCCACGGAAGAGGGCGTTAACGAAGCGTACGTCATCTTCGCACATCGATGAACGAGTTAGGAGGACGAGCGCGCTTGTACACCTGCGCTACGCCACCGCTCACGAAGGGCATGAACCCCAGGAAATTGCGCCCCCGGGGTATCGTCTCCGCGAAGTCGATCAGCCCACGGACGATTGCGTCGCGGCCGGATTTCCCGGATCACGCAAACGCCCGCCCGCGCAACCTGCGAGTTCGTTCGTTTGTCGAAGCCTTCGGAAAATTAATAGTGCTACGATATTAATATACCAATCCGCACAGCGCTGTTTAATATTGGCTCTTCCCCCATATCGTATGCAAAGCTCGATCGTTTATACGCGTAGTTATACCGGGGTACGTATGCCGGTCTCAATGCAACGGAATGTCTTCTATATTAACTCTCGGAGCCACGAGCTCGACTGCGAATTTGTGACAGAATCGCGAATATCCGGGACTCGGGCTGCTGGTGGGTGAGTTTGGGCTCCTGGATCGCGAAGGAAACCCAAAAAGGGGTAGGAGTCTCAGCGAGGAGAACGAAGATGTTCGCGCGGAAATACGAGGATTTAAAGTATGCGCGATCAGAAGCGTGATACGAGCGGTACGGGTATCGCCGGGGAGAAATCAGGTGTCGAGGGATCGAGGATTTTCGGGAAAGCAGTTTACGTCACTCCTCTGCAGACCCATTTCAGACTCTCCCGTTGGCCAGAATCAGATAAGCCAATCGGGAAACAAACTTTTCGGCAGTATCGTACAGTCCTACTCCCGACCGAGCTTTTCTTCCAGTGGAAGAAGCCAGCAAACCCCTTATCAGTAGTCTGATCTCACGGCAACTTTACCGTATCTGCAGTAGTCCTAATAACTTCCGGTCTCTTTAATTGAATTTGATCAGCCTCTGTTCCTTTATCCGCATTCGAGTTTCACGCCGGCGATCTGCGAGCTTCCTGGACGGAACCAATGGTCCTTGAATTTGGGATCTTACTCGTAAGGAACTTGGTCCGAGGGGAGAATTTAGAGTTTAAACCGAGTTTTAACCGTAAGAAAAATTCGATAAAAAAATGAATTAATGTTAGACCGATCGAGACACGCGACGTGTGGAAGGTATAGAAAATCGGTCACACTTGACGAAAGGATCGACCCGAATCGGCCAGAGGTGGATTAGTTTAAATCCCTATTACTCGTGGCAGGGTGGGGTGGCACGTTATCAAAATCCAAGGCAAAGAAAGGGAGATAAAGTTAAGAGTGTCCTAAGAAACTGCTATGAATACAAGCCTAAGTCAGCGATTTATCACCAGGCTGCCTCTGCGGGCTCCTTGTCTCCCGCATTCCCCACGAAAACGGCCGGCGGGCTTCGACCGAGCGGGCAACTATTGCCCGGTAAATTTCTCGAGCGCGAAATCGTGCGCGGGTATGGTCGCATTGCGCCGCCGGGGTGAAATGCTCCCTGAAAGGCTCAGCGCTTTTCAATGGCGGTCGAATAAAAATTCAGCAGTTTTCGCGGACATTTCGGTTCAATGGCCGGCGGGAAAGGTGAGCGTTAACTCACCAGAACTCGGAAACTGCTATTCTTACGAATGCGACTCTGGGACAAAAGATTCTCGGGGCCCGCGAGAACGGCCAGGATTAATGATTCGCCGCGTTCGTCATGTGTCACGGTATCACGTGACTAACGACGCGACAAAAGAGACGAGCGGAAACGTAAGAAGGGTAGTGTAGGGATGCTGGCGAGAGTGGGAGGGAGAAGGTGACTGCGACATTGAGAGCAACAGGGAGAGAGAACGAGAGAGGGGATGATGCCGCGCGAACCAAGCCGCTCAAAGGCCCAGTTCGCGCTCGTTTGTTTTAAATAAAGTACCACCCGATATCAGCGTGATGTGCTCGTGCTCGCTTTCGTCGAATGGGACGAAGACAGACTCCGATCCGCTATAGAGACTATCGCCCCTCTAAGATCACCCACGTAAGAAGTGGGGAGCCTGATCGACCCGAGTAAGTGGACACTTTGAAAATCCGCGTTGACTCGAACCGAACCTTATCCTCTCTTTCTCTCTTTGCTTTCGTCCGAATTACGCTCTGTTTGCTTTATTCGTTATCGAGCGCGTGACGAGGGCCTCGCGATAAGTTCGTCTTGAATTATTTAAACCGCCAGTTGGCGCGCTCACCGATACAAAGATTTATTCGGTAAGCACTTTTTCGTTTAAGCTGATGCTCGACAAATTTCGTCGCCTTACTCGGTGACAGCTCCATCCAGCCAGTACCTTGAGTTTATCATAAGACCCGGCTTAAATCGGGGATATTCTCTAACTGAATCGCGATAAGCACTGCGGATTGATTTTCGCGATCCCTCCCGAGAGTCTTTGCCGCTCCTCGCCACAACTGCAACTTCCTGACTTTATTGTGTATATTCTCTCGACTGTTCCCGATTGGATGCCAAAATCCCAATTCTTGCGTTCGAAATTTCGAATTGATTTTCCGGAATGAAATAATCTGCAACGGAGGATTTCGTCCGATTTATCCTTCCCTGGTTGATTCCTCCTTGCGATACAGAAAGTTAGCTTGTAATACTTCCGAAAATAAGGCACATCTCGGCCCCATTGAGATGCAGCAGGGAGAATAACTTTTCCGAAGAAAAGTGCGAGTTCACGCTGAAAATGTATAGAAGAGAGTTTCGTTGGGCTCCTCCGGGTGATATAAAACTTGGCACAACCACGCCCTTGAGCCTTTCGCGCGGGATAAATATCGGCGGGGACCGAGAGGAAGCAAACTTTTGATTGTTCGACAGTAATGACTTTCGAACCGATCACTTTTCTGACCCATCCGACGAAGCCACCACCGAGAGCCAACTGGAAGCGGATGACCCCCGGCATCGGAGCTCGAGTCCCGGGCGAACCTTAAGGAAGAAGAACGAAGGAGACCGAAAGGAGGAGGCGTCGCGTCGTCGCGAATCACAAATGAAAGTTCGCTCCCGGTGCCGCGAGACTTAGTTCGTCCAAAGCCTCTTCGGTGCAGGGATGAGCGTAAGGATGAGCGTAAGGATGAGCGTAAGGGATGAGCGCAGGGTCTCCGAGCGACTAGAAGACCTGGCTGACTCGCTCGCTGGCTCTGCCGGTGTAAATCCCACCACGTTAGAAGCTGCAATAACTTCCGATTCCAGGTTGCCGAGTTCCGCAAACCAATTTGGATCGGTCTACCATGCATAAGTGATCCAACGGTCCGTGCAGTGCACAAACTTGTCACTTATTCGGTAACTAGAGTGTCAGCCGAACCACGGCAATGTCTCTTCGTAACCCATCCAGTGGTCCAGCACAACCCTATTGCCCTTCTTTCGCGAGTGAGACCCTTCTTTATCGTGTGCCTCGCTCGTTTCGCCTTCGAGTCGCGAAGTCAGAGTTCCACAGTTAGCTTCTTCTGGTCCTAAATCCTTCCGAGTGAACACTGCCACCGTGAACAACATACAGAAGCAACTTCCCGCCCCCACTGACGGTAGCCTCGTTCTACTCCTCTTCGTTTCTCTCCGTTTCTCTCCGTTCCTCTTCTCGAGCATTCCTGCTAAAGGGACCGAAAGTAGTGTCTAACCACCTCTGGACGCTCTGCGGCTCTTCCTGCAACTTTCAAGATATATTTATCGCTCTGCCGCGGCCCTTGTCCCTTTTGGCTATTCCTTATGGAGCCGCCAGATACTCCTTTTCTCGATTTTACCCGTAACCGCTTGCTCCCGAACGCGAGCAACATGCGTGATGTAGATAATCCTTGAATTTCTGCGAGTCTTCCCTACCAGGATACGGGTGAATCGACGATAGGAGGGGAACGGTGTGATAGGCGAGGTTTCGAAGCGAGTCGAACTTCTCGCGCACTCGTTGGAAACGACTATAAATTACAAACGTCGCTCTCGTCAGCCTGGTCGTTGGCGTTGGCGAGGCGCTGGACGAGGTCCGAAAAGCAGGAACGACTTTTCGATATTTTTCCTTTTTCCTCGGAACCTGGACGAAAGATCGAGGAGCACAATACGTATGAGCCCGGTATAATACATCGAATCGGGACGAAATGCCTTTTCACAAGTTCTTTTGAGCTTTCAAAGCTCGGAACAATATCTGACTTGAGATTGGGGTCGCGGGAAGTCCCTCGGGTAAGAAGTGTTATCTACGTTTCCCCAAGCCCGAAACGAGACCCCCCACCGTCGACCATTCAAGCCACCTTCAACCCCTTTTGCCGAGCAAGCACTCACCCCCTTATTCCCTACTCCTCTAGCTCTACCATTTTAATCACTACTTTTGATAGCCTCTTCGATTGGATCAGGGATCTCTGGCTACACCTGGTGTACCGTTTCATTCTTCACGCTGCGCTTCGGTATAATGATACTCGCGGCCGCCCGTCCGTCTTTAACGAGCCTCAATTGGCCGAGGTGCGCTACTATCCGCGATTAATCATAGTCCCTAATGGACACTCACTCGACCGCGATTAACTTTACCACCCGGCAGCCTCGACAGTCCACGCTCAACTTTACCCGCCTTCTGTCCAACTATTGGCATTTGACCCCGTCTTAACAACTTTCGTTGGTCCTAATGACTCTTAGTGGATCATGTAACTATTAGCCACCGCTCAGGGAGAAAAGTACTCGCTTTAAGCGAGCCTGAGCGAGACCTAATTGCGTCTCTCAAGTTTTGACAATGAATTTATTGTACGTTCGTGGTGCTAAAACCTGTCGAAAAATTTGCCAGCCATAAGTTTTATTGCTAGTTGAAAGCCTAATTTGCTGCTGTCTCAACGACCAACTTTGAACAATGCTGGGAAGATGCAGATTGCTCGGATTTGTCGTATTGTGCGCAACCCAGGTCCTTGAGTTTCGATATTTTTCCAATGGTTATTGAAAATTGAGGAGGGTAAAGTTATTGTTTCGCTTTGGACCAACCGATGCATCGAATGGAGCCCTGAATCTTTCATCAGTGGAATAAAAAGTACTAGAGCTCCGGATACAATATGTGCAATTGCACATATTGAAACATTGTTAAAAGTTTGTCACGAGTGTCACGGATAAATGCATCCACAAGAGCGTTCAGCAGCGTGGAGTTGACTTGTGAAAAGACCTTAAAGACCGTATTCTCGGTCCGCCGTTAAACCCTCGATCGTTCAAGTGCTAATTATACGCCGGGGTCTAATGATTCCAATTAAAATTTCCTACGACGGGGCTTTCTCCGTAGGGAGTTTCGCTCCGCTTTTCTTCGCTTCGCTCAACTTGACCCGCTCTCTACATATACCTGTGACCTCCACCAAATATTTAATCGCACAAGTGCCACCGTCTAGAGCAAATATCAAATTCCGTACTTTTATTTCATTGATTTTCCATGAATCGCCTCGCACTGGTAACGAGCATATATATATCCTTCTGTGGAAAGTTTCCTCCCGCTGGTCAGTGAATAGCAGCCGGAAATAGCTTTCTAATTCATAGAATTCTCGCTAGCAGTAACGTTCTAATTAATCACCAATTTAGCAAAGCTCCTGGAATTCAAGGTTCACCGAGGGAAATGGCAAGTGGCGGTTCCAAAATAACCGGTGCGACGTGCGACTAACAAGAATAAGTTATACAACGAGACTTAAATAAAAGTAAGGGAGGTCATTCCACGCCATTGACGTGGCTTCGTCCAATTTCCTAAGTTAATCGCGCGGAGTAAACGCGTAAAAGGTTCGAGCGAAACGCCGTAAGGGTTTCGCATAAGCACCAGATTCCTTGTTATTGTTATTGAAATGTGTGGATGGCGAGCGGCCAGAGTGTCAGTGTACACGTAGAGATTCTCACGGATATGGAAACCATCTGAGAGACCTACATATACGTGCACACATCTACGTATACAATATTCAGGAATACATTGAAGGTTGGAGCTAGTGCGAGCGGGAGACGGCTAGAACAGAGCGGATATACGTCTACTGTATACTGTCTACAGCATCCGGTACCAGGGGGATGGTTCGCTAGGGCCGGGCAAAGGGTACAACGGTGGTGCAAGGGGACGGATTTGGTGATGTAGCAACCTGAGATGTAGCCGCAAGCTATGCATGGAATGTTCCTGCTCCAGTGGCTGAATCGGGGTGCGAAAAGGGGTTGGACCCGAGACCATCTTAATTAATTTCCTCTCAATCCTGAGAGTCACACTGTCCACCGACTTTGCTTTCTTGTTCTGCCGATCGAATATCCTGCATACTTTGATAATGCACATTTGATAACACGTCGCTTAGATCCTAGATAGATAATTACTTTTGTCGCTGCATTGGATAGCTCAAGCTCAAGTTTGTCCGAGACGGAAATTCGAGGAGAATCAGGGGGAAATATTCGTTAATGAACAGGAATACGTTTCTGAACGGCCACCTTGTACAAACTCGATTGGCTTGGAGTGGGCAGAGCGAGCGCCCACTCAGCCATTGTCCCTCTCGAGTGGACCTCCTGATAGCTGGCCCCGATGGTCACTGACCAGCCGCTCGTTCGGCCATGTTATATTTTTCTCCGAGGCAGCCTGACCCTGACAATAAGAATTAATCGAAGTCTCAGCACTTTCTTTGCGACGACTCTTTTCTACCCTCGCCGGGATCACTACCCTCGTTTTCGCGTCTTGCGATCGGTGCTTTTGTCACAGATAATTTCTCGCGGTTGCCAGACTCTGCCTCCAAGTTTCTCATCATCGAGGTGCTACCGCACCGGCAATTGTGACACGCAGAAGGAACTCGCCTTATAATTTTGATTCCTCTTTCCATAGAAATTCCAGTCTTTGTGTAGTGAACTCTCGAACTCTTCGCGGAACACGGGCGCACGCAGTCACTCTGTTGCTGGGTAGCGTCGCTGGTAAGGTGGTTCCAAGAAATTTCATTAATATGCGAGAAGTTCGTGCCTTTAATTGCGAGAGGGAAGCGAAGGCAACCCGGCGCGGCGCCGAGTGCAGCGACCGCAAAAACCTCTAACTCTATACGTATCTAGCGAGGATTGCGTAACCGGCTGAAATATAGCACATCACCACCGTGGTTCTTTGACGATCGAACCACTGGCACTGGTATCGCGGTGCAATAAACGTTGCTCGCACGAAATTCGCTTAGAATTTGGATCGATGGGTCTTAACATTATTAAAAGGTCTAATACTCAGCGGCCCAGGAAAAAGGCCAGAGGGACAAAGAGAAATGGCCGTTGGCCCATGGTTGGCGTTATTGTCAGCTTTTTTCGAGGCGCTCTAGCCTCGTTTTTTTCGTCGGGAGTGGAACAACGTGGAGGATTGGCAGGATCGCGGTAGCCCAGCCAACACTTTGTGCGTGTTGTGTTCCCCTCGGTCTATTTAGTCTACAATTCGGTTTGCTCGGGATCCGCGTGCTCCCGCACCTGCCGTCACCGGTCCGCAGCCTGAATCCCCGATCGGGTGCAAGCCCAATATCTGATATCGCGTTTTAATTAACTTAGTCTCGCGGATACGCGCCGGTACGGCAGCCTGTGCCAATTTCGACGACCATCCCCCTCCTTCGCTCTTTCACCTCCTTTTTTAAGAGACGCCAGTTGACGTGGAACTGGTCCGCGCGCTCGTTTTCCACTGGTTTTAGGTGCAGTGCGATTAGCTAACCGTGGATAAATAGAAATGCACCAGAAGGGGATACTTTTGCAAACGGAATCACGGATCAGCGTTTCCGTGTTTGCACAGTGTCGAGAAGCGGCGACTGTTGCGTATCGCGGGCTAATATTTGCCTGTAGTTATTATTGGCTCGCTTTTTTATGTGTATATATTTTATGATATACGTCACAGACGGCCGGAACTTACCAGCAAGGATATTACCAGCCTTGACATTAGAATTATTGAAAATGTTGTGTCCTCATGCATTCTAGAGATGAGATCCTCCGACGAGTTACCTGTCGCGCCTCGCCCCCGGGATCGCCGAGCGCGCCACGTTAGGGAGTTATAAGTCCTTAAAGTTTAATTTTAAGTTCAACTTGCCGGTGCAAAGTTAAGATAGTTTTAGCTTCCTTATACTTTTGCGGTCAGATCCTGAAACCTTAAGAAGTCCCCAAGATTTTACGATAAACCCTGAACGGTTTACATTATAAATCAGGAAACTCCAAAGAATCGTACCGATCCGGAGAGTTTTCCGGTAGTGCGCACGGCGTATACTATACATATATACATCATATATACTATGAATTACTGAAAGTCGCGATATATTTCTCGCGGGGCACAATTTCATTGTTTTCGAGGCTATAATTGTACTCTGTTCGCAAATATTTCCGGAATAATTCGCAATTTACAGAAAGAATTTACGGTGCGCAAAAAATCTCTTTGCCACGCGGGCAGGATATTGCAGGTCGAACACAGGTATTATTTATTCAGTGGAAAAAAGGTAGAATGGCATGCAAAATTTGTGGAGTTTGGATTCACTGGCGATTGGAGTCTCCGAGTGCGAATAAACAAAATAAAGAGACTAGAAGAACGCAACTAATTTCTCTTTGTACGCAATTAATGTGTCAATTCGCACTCCTCGAGCCTATTCGGTACAAAAGAAAGATCAATGGCACTTTGAATATAACACGAAGGTGACGAGGGTGAGTGTAAGTCGAATCGTAGTGCCTGGCAGGGTCGTATAATTACACATTTAATGAGCATCTCGATGCATCAATATGAAATATACCGCCGATATCTGCCTGATGCCAAGCTGATGTATTTCCGATCGATGCGTGCTGTGATTACTTTGAAGTATGTCCTCTCTCACCCTTTCCTCCGTGAGATATAATCATTTTCTCGACAGCGAAATATTGCCCCTATCGGCCAGCCGCTCGCGCATACTAGTATTACGATCGCTCACCCGATACGCGCGCGAACGTGACAATATATTAATTAAAACGTCCCACTCTATTACCTCGTTTAATCACATTATACAGCGTCGCGGCACGCGATAAGCCCGCCACGTTAACGTCTACCCGAGCCGCCTTCCGCGCGGATCGTCTTCAAGTGGCCTCATTAAAGGGACGCTTCCTAATCAGTTGGAGGTGGCCGACCTAAAACTCACCTCTGGCACCGCTCCACCTGCGGCCAGTCCCGGTGCTAGCGTACCAAGGGTGGCTTCGAAGGGTAGCGAGTGGGTGGTAGTAGTGGCGGAAGGGGAAGGGGAAGTGGAAGTGGAAGTGGTAGTGGTGGTAGGCTCGAGAAATTGAAAGAACAGGGTGACTTACCTAGGTTCTCCAGCACTGCTGCCTCCATCCCCGTCGTGGTCGCTAGGGGGTAGTGGCAGTGGATGGGGTGGTGGCGCGGGGTGACGATTTTGGTTTACCCCTTAGCCGTTGCGATGGCAGCGCCGCGTCGGAGGCTCCAGTCCGACCCCAGCATCACTCGTGGTGGTTTCGCGCGCGCATCCCCCGCCAACCTGCGGCACACGGACATCCGAGAAAACCAAAAAGATTCCGTCCGCATCGACATTATCACTGATTATCTCTCACTCCCGAACGCTATCGACTGCGTATCGTCCTTAGAATGTTGATTCTCGCGAACCGCGTGTTCCGCGTGTGATGCACTCAAGAGTTACTACGGCAGGTGGTACAGTGTCAAAGCGAACGGTAGAAGGAACAAGCCGGCAGGTGTGAGGTGTTGGAGTTTTACGGGATTTGCTTTTGAGAATCGCGGGAACATGTGAAGCGGATCCGAAGGAAGATGGAACTGTTGTCAGGGCGCAAAGTGTTCTGCGGTTGGATCGAGCAGGGAGGGACAGTTGTCACGGTCGAAGAAGCGGAGCAATGCAATAGTAGTGCGAGAAGGCACTCGGCTCGCGACTGTTTACGACTTTTATTCCGAAAAGCGATGTTCGAGCATAAGCTAGTGGTGTAAACCCGCTCTCGCGGTTTCTCATATCGTATTACCGCGACTTTGTTTACCTCGCAGGCCTTTGTCCCGTACGGCTCGAGTGGCACGGCTCCGCGCTCACCTGCCGTGTCTCGCTCGCGTAATATAAACAAACTTCGGCTCTTAGCTTCGCCAAGCGACACGTTGTAAACACCTCCACCCTGACTTTCGAGTGCGGTGGGGATTATTGAAACTAACTGGATGCTACAGAAGGGAATTCCGAAACAGTCAGAAGTAGTTGCCCGATTGACCGAGATGCCGCCGGTTCTGGATAAACGAGCAACCGTCAGGGAGAGGCACCCGGAAATGGTGAAATTGTGAAGGTGGTAGGAGCGGAACGAGCGCGAGGAGGAGCACGACGGACGAACGGGTAGGAAAGGTGCGCGACTTGGTTACTGGGGCGCGAATGATTTGTGAGCTGGATAGTCCGGAACCGAGGGTGCTGGATCGCAAGGGACGTTTCAGTAAATAGCCCTCCTGTCCGGCAGCGGAGGACCGGCAGCGTAAACGCGAGACATTGTGTAAGTTGTGGTGATTTTTTCTCTTTCTTTTTCTTTCCATCTCTGTGGAAAAACCCTGTCCTATGGGCCGACAACCGATACTGCGAGAGGCAGTACTCCCCGCCCTAATTACGTTCCCACGTTCGTCCCTTCCTTTCCTCTCCTGCTCATCTTTCTAACTCTTTCCCCCCTCCTGGTCCAATTTGGCCCATTCTTAGATCACAACCGTAATTGCTACGAGTGCCAGTGAAGAAAGAGATTGGTGCCGTGATCGTTGATGGAACGAAAGTGTATCGCGAAGGAACCAGCCCGCGATAAGTTTGCGTCGCATGGGATATTGGCTACCGCGTGAAAAGGGCAGCCCTTCCCGGCTAAGCGCGAGTGGAGTGCGTAGCTGGAAGAAGAAGAAAAAGAGGAAGCCGTTTGCGTGATCGAAGGTACATATCATCCGTAGCTCGGTATCTTCGCGTGTGCGCTCGATGCATCTGTGATCTCGCGGGGCGAGGATCTAACAATAAGTGATTCTCTCAGTAAAAACTGTGCCGTGAGGGCGGCATTCTCGGAAGCAGTTCTCAAGAGGAGTACGTAGTTATTCCCTTCGGTCAGTGGCAGTTCTCTGCCAGCAGCCGCCACCGCTTGATTTCGTGCCATTGTCTCGTCCCAGTGGTGTGCGGAGGAGTCCAGCGTTTTGCGTCAAAGGATCCCCAGCAGTGAAGAGCTGTGTGTGTGGATGTGTATACGCTCCGGAGACAAAGGAAATACGATCTGCTTGGAGGTAAGTTTCAAACGACTTTGCGGTCTTTTTTTCTTGATCGGTCCCACTTGCTATCTGTTTTCCCATTTCTTTTCTCCATTTCTTTTACCGTATTCACTTGTTCTTCCTCTTGGTCGTGCCTAGTTTCGAAATCGCTGGGGAGACTTCGATTTTATTAGAATTTGAATTTCTGTCGCTTCAGTCCTCGATGATTAAGGCCTACCAGCTGGTGATGCTTGGTAATCTCGTTAGAGAGGCATTAAGAATCCTAAGATTAGAAGTTTACGAGATTGGAGGGTCTTGAAAAATTTCTGGCGATATTGGTACTTGGCTCTGAGCCTCGCGGTGTCGGTGAACTTTGCCCCGGGACGCGTGTTGCAGTGACGAGCGGGTTATTGGTTTTCCCGGAGAATGCCGTCTTGAATTTATTCCCTTGGCGAGCAGGGCACTTTGATACTTTAATTACTTTAGTTCGTATGCGCACGACTAGGATCTATAAGTTATAAGCCTGAACGGGCAAGGTGGAAGATCGTGGTATGTATCGTGGCAAGGCTAAATAGTGGAGAAACTTGTAACGAGAATGTTGAACGTAAATCTCGGATCGTCGAAGGAGAACCGGAGGCCGCCAGATTGCTGCTGCAATGGAGCATTATAACTGTGTTAGAAGGGGGGCGCGCCAGGGTGAAAAAGACGGCCCGGGGCGGCTTCCCAGTGCAGAAAAGAGCCCGTAAAATATTCGGTACGGTGGCTTGCGACTGACGACGCGATGTCGACGGCGGCATTTCGGGATATTTATCGAGACGGTAACTTTCAGTCAGCTTCCGAATGGTAACATATGACTTAGCCACGTGTTTTTGTCATGAAGCACTTGCGATATTTCTCAATGATCGATCGAAACCCTTGAACTTTTCATTTTTCAACTATCTCTTTAATTGCACTCGGTTCACAATTCCGAACGATACGCAAACTCCAACTATACTTTAAATTCATTATGTACTCACATCAACTGAATCACCAGTCTGACGATAGGCCGATTTTACTTCCTAATGAATTTCGTCGCGGGGAATGTCGACTTCAAAGTAGAAAGGTGTTGGAATCTCTTAATCTGCCGTTGCTGCTTTCTTATTACGCGAAACAGAATGAAAGCACGCGGAAATAAATCCATGATTCGGAACGAACCGCTAGGGGCTCAAATGCTGTCAGCGCTCTTAAAAGTAGATTTTATCGTTCTTTACGTTTCATTATAGCACGCTCTGCCAGATCGCAATCCTTCTCAAATGATATTTCTCCTGAAAAATTCCAAACGACGAAATTATATCGAAACAATATGTCGGCCAAAGTCGAGAGTAAAACGCAAATAAATGACAAATTCCTGTCATCGCGATGCCTTTACCGCGGGGTGAGGCCGCCGAAAGAGAGAAAGTGAGAGAGAGAATGAGATTTACGAGTGATAATGAATGCGCTTAATAGCTGCCTTTACGTTAAATTACATTTAACTTGATGTATCCGGCAGAAATTCCGTGTGCTCGGCAAGCATTTCATCCTTCATAAAATTATTTAATTAGCGTCGATTAAAGCGAATACTGGTGCTCCGGTTACTGCGCCCTCAGCATCCAAGCTGCATCGACGTGTGCCGAGCGCAGCCTCGCATCTCTCGCTCGTTGCATTGTTGGCATAAAAACAGGAAGTCCTATTAGAGGAATAGCTTGCCGGTAAATTGCTCGCATTAAGAGTATCGAAGATTCACTCGGAGAGCATTGAAAGGAGGACAAGCAGGAGAGGAAAAGGCAAAAACATGGGGTTAGAGAGTAAAGTTGAAAACGGGCTTTCAAATAATGGGCGAATCTTGGACAAAACTGGAATGATTGATGGGAGCGCGGAGGTTCAGCGGAGGTTCAGCGGAGGTTCAGCGGGGGTTCAGCTCGAAAGACGGAGGGGGGCCGTTCGCGGAACAAAAGGAGAAGAGGAAGTAGTTACGCCTGTGTGAAGAGTAGGTCGCCAGCTGGGATGCTCGAACGCAGTTAACTCGAATGCTTCCGATAATAGTGATACCCCCGGCCGTCATAAGCCAGCTCCTGTGTTAATGAGTTTTCCACTCCTTACTCGCGGGGGCCATTTGTCATCGTTCCACTTTGACGAAGCAATTCCGGCCATTCTCCCTCCCCTTTTCTCCCTTTGGCCCGAACTCCTCGCCCCATCGAGGTTGGATCTTGGCTATATCTTCGCCACTGGCAAGTATGTAATTCGAGAAACGGTTGTTTTTCGCAGATCGCCGATTACCGAACCGCATAACGACTTTCCGGCTCATTGGAGATCGGGATAATTTTTGTTCCTCGGTGAAAATTGCTGCGCTTTGGGGAAAAAGTTCTCAAGAGAATTTCGAGCTTTCAAAAATTGAGGAACGCATCTCGGAAGTTCGATACGTCTTTGGGAGTTTGATTCATTCTCGAAAAACGAGTCTCGGGAGTTTTCGCGGATCTAGTTCGCGATCGCGATATATTTGGCGATCAGATTGGAGCGTACTCTAGGGCCCTACGATATCCGCACGTATGACTTCCCAAATTGTTCCGCATCGATGCGGAGGTTGCATCGGATAAGCTCGTCTCTGTCGCGGACGCGGTAATCTCCAGATTAATGATACCGAGCCGGAATAATTTTGCCACGTGATAAATCTACTAAGAAATAATTCTCCGGCGTGATGCATTCGGTATCTGCTGCCGTTGGGTATATCAATGACCATAGATCATAAAGTGTCGGAAGCGAAACACAGAGAGTGTGCCAGGAGTTGAATTCATCGGTTCGCAGTAGAATTAGCCTTGCACTGGTCGGACCTGTGAGGCTGTCGACCGTTTCGCTCTTTATCGAAGTGATCACCACCGCATCAAATTTCCGCGCTTATATTTGGCCGGGATTCATTACTGCATTACCATACATATAATTTCGATTCAGGATTATTACTAATTTATCATCGAGTTATTATTAAATTCTCCGGCATTATAATTTCCGATTATTATTGGTCATATCCCGGAGATATTAAGATCTGGTTGGTTGTAATAAATTGCAATGATACGGTACTCTTTCTGCGCCCCTGAAGAAGATCGAATTAGCAATTGCTGGAAAAAGCAAAGGCTCGAGAGGGGCTCTGCGAGTTGTCGCGTTGCGTTGCGTTGCGTTGCGTTGCGTCGGGGTCGTTACCCCAATATGCAATCCCATTTCCATTGAATATTCAGGAAGGCTGCTTGGGTTCGCGGGTCAAACTAATCAGTCATTGCTTCGCACGGGCACAACGATTCTCTACGTTTCGCATTGAAGGCCGATTAGTACATTTGTCATGCAACCAGGGTATCTCGGGGTCGCATATACCCCTATTAGTGAGGCTCGAGCGTTCGGCAGACAATGCTCCTCCTATGCAAAGACGCCACGCCGATTCGAGTTGTACTAAGTGAGCCTCGTCTGATCAATGGGATATCCTATATATTCTGCGAAAACACTCCGTCATTCTAGTTCGACTCTGCACGCGACATCGGTCTTTCCACTTTGAGCTGTATGGATTAATGTATGACGAGCTCCAGGGATGTTCTCCGCTATTGCGACAAGCTTCGCATCACTGCGAATAGGATTAGTCTGCTCACGCGAATCTTGCCAAATCTCACCGTATAATTGAGCGCTATGCGTACTCTGGAATTCTCTACTGCAATCTTTTCTCATTCTCAAGCATTTTACCAAAGAAATTTCTTATTCCTTCCACCACCTGTGCCAAGGTAATTTCTCAAGTATTGTGCACGCTTAAAGCACGCTGTAGCAACTGGCTCGAGTTCTTTTGCAACGCAAAGCAAACATTTCCTTAAGGTCGTTCGACGGCGAAGGAAAAGGGAAAAGAGTATACGCGCGTATTAAGGGAAATACATTCCATCAAAGGGATTGCGATCATGGAGGGATCAGGAGAATGAAAAGACCCTTGCATTGGCTCTCGCACTGCACTTTCGCATCAGTATTGCAATATTCTCGCGCATTTGACAAGAAATTGCGACGGCTGCACGTACTTATATTTGATTGATGTAATCCTTTGGCATGTCGCATCGCGCCAAGGGGCAGAGTATGGCATACGCGTGTTTGCCGTTCGCTCTACGAATTTCGAGGAGGGGGAAAACAGTAAATCGACGCGAGCTAAATGTCAGCGACCCCATTTTTCAATATAAACTGTAGACGCATCGATTTCGCCTGCATCTGCACACACCAGATGAGAGATAAAGATAGTTTGAACGATAAATCCAGATAACCATAGATTCACTAGCACGGAAAATATATTTTTGAGCAATTGTCCCAGTGGAACTTTCGCTCGATTAAGTAGTCGTCGCTTTGGTAGCTTTTGACAAAATTCAGACTGAGAAATCCATTGCTTACCAATTCACGATGGAAGGACACAAACAACCGCCTTTACCTTTGATGATATCGACTAGATGCCGAGTGGGCGAAACCACTCGAAACTCGAAACAAGGTTGATTTCGCACGTCAGGGCCCGTAGAGTAAAAACAGAAAAAAGGATCTTCTTCATTCCTATATTCGGGGTAAAGAACGTGGCATAGTCTTCGGTCGTTCGCACGAACGTTACCGACAATGTGAGAGGAGCGTACTTAACGTTGCGTTGGTTTAGGGTCTGCTGCAGTTAAGAGACGAAATGGGCCTGACTCGTGCTCCCAAGCTGAAAGCCATAATACAAGGGTGGTTACGGTTTCCGACTCCGTAGCAACGGTAACCTGTATGAATATTTTACAAAAATGTATGCTTCAAAGACCCTAGTCATCTTCTATTCAGGACTGGCCGAATTTGGCTCGGGTCGGCGCGGCATAGCGCGGTACGGCGCGCGACGCGACGCGCCGCGTCGCAATGTTTTCTTGTTTTTTGCTCGTATTGTATCCTCAGCTTGGCTGCGTGGTTATGTTCGCGTGGTTTCCTCGATGTGTGTGCCATTTTCTACCGAATAAAGAGAGCGCCCGGATTTTCAGGCAAATAGATATCCACTTGGTCAGAGAGAAAGTCGACATACCCGCCGATTTCGAATATGAACTCTTCCCTTGAGCGACACCAATAATTCCTCGCTCGTCCCTTTGATACGCTTTATTCTACTATTCTACCGTCCGCAACCCAATTCGCAGGGAAAGTTAACGAACCTAATCCTCTTTTCTGTTATATCAGAATCGTGTGTTTGACTAACAAATAGGGGGAAAAAGATAAGCATAAAGAGTTTCATCAATTTAGGGAATACTTTTTAATTGTGTCTATTCAGCATTTTATCCGGGGACGACGTTGTCGACCCTAGATCGATAGGTCATATTGTACCAGGGTGAAAAAGCAATTCTTGGGAAAGATAAAAGAACTTTAGCGGCAAGTTTTGGCAGTATCGAAAGTTTGTCGCGTATAAACCGATAACACGGCAGTTGGCAAAAGGTAGTCGTTGCGTCTGCCGCTGGCACCATCAAATACGTCAAGAACTTCCATAGGAATTAAGTAAACTAGAGCGCGGAACTTGCGCGGAACTCTCATTCGCGAAGAAGATCGTAACCCGGTATGACCCGTGATTACACAAGCTTACCTACGGTTTCATATCCCGACGCCATATAATGAATGAAGTAGGTACAAAGTACTTGGCTGGATGAAAATTGAATTAGCGAAGGAACGCTCTTCGGGTATGTGTGTGTGTCGTCGTCAGCTTCTCTAATTACGCTCGCTAATCAAGTATACAATATTTGTGTTTGCCGGAGTATGTATTCGGATTGTCGCTCACTGTCATTCAAATTGATTCGGCCAGGTTCCTTTAACAGGTGTTGCACTTTAAATCCATGTCCATGCTGCTTTCCATCACTGGGTATCGTACATTGACTACTTCTTTTTCCTGTTTCATTTTTATCCATTCCTGATGAAAGATAGCGGAATGGTAAGAGCGTATTAACGACAGTACGCCGTAAGCGAGGTCATTATCGAACTCTTCTTTCGTCGCGTCGTATCGAATTTCGCCCGCCGCGTATGCGATTTTGGTAGATCGAGCGGAGTTCCCGTTCATTCGTCTCGATTGTGAGTGTACTCGGAACGGCTCGTGCGGCTGTTCCGCACACTTTCTCTCTTTCTCTATTTCTCTATTTACTCCGGTTACAGTGCTAGCTCCCCGCTCGGCATACAATGGAAGAGAGCGTGCACGCGTATGCGACAGTTCGCGCACACAGTGCGATAAATCGTCCGACATGCATTCGTTGTAATCTTTCTCTCTCTTTCTCCCATTCGGTTCCTGGTTGCAGCCGGATCGTTCGCCGACTAGATCCGTCACGAATGCTGACGTTACTGGTGAACATGACACACCGAGGAGATCCCTGAGCCAGTTACCCTCGTATTTCACGAGGCGTCCTCCCGACGTTGGCCTGGCAGTTGCACGATTTTCTTGACGCGTCGGCCGCGGAGTGGTGTCTTCTTTAAACACGAAACTTTCATGTTGAAGAAGGCCAGACAGTGGGGTAGGAAACTCTCGGTGAGGGCAGGAAACCGCTGGTTATAAATGAGTTATAATGGACCCGGGGTGAGATCTCCCTGGAGCAGTAAGCAGTCCGTGGTTCTTGCTCTATTGGATCATTAGACGAGCGAGGCGTGCGTATCCGTGTGACGAAGGAGCAGGTTTTTCTTTCAGACACCGAACCTCTCTCGCCTCTTATTTACCGCGGTCGGTGGGTGGCGGGTATACGGGTGGTGGGTATACTGTCACCCTCCCTGAGGCGCGAGCAAAACAGCCGCCTTTCAGGCCTCAAGCGAGTGTTTCTTCGTGGAAACGCTGCACCCCAGCTCCTCCCGTAATCGGGCTTTCACGTGCGCTTTGCCGCTTTTAATTAACGTGTGCATTCGCGTATTCAAACGTACTTAATGAGTCTTGGACGCGCCGCGCTGCTGGCGAACTAGGACCCGGTTTCTTCCGCGCGATCTTCCCGCCCTTCCTCTCGTCCGCCTACCACTCCATCGTGCTGTTCTCTCTTTTCTTCTCTACGAGAGATCGCGCGAGGGTGGATCCGTGCGGAAGGAATCCCTCGATGAAAATAAAGCTCGTTGAGGCTGAGTCCCGTCCTCTCTCACTCTGTCAGTACTCATCTCTTTGCTGCTCAAAATGAGATTCTGATACAGAGAGGGAGCCAAACGGAGTAGGAAAGAGGAAAGAGAGAGAGAGAGAGAGAGATTGAATTGGTAGGGCTGGGTGCTGCTGTGGGGTCGCGATAAGGAGGTGGGGCTTCTGGGATCTTGATTTATCGGAAATTAATATGCTACGCCGCCGACGCCGACGAAAACACCTCGCTCCGACAGGCTTCCTCCGCTCTTACACTCCTTTGCCCGGGCAGGATAAGAATTTCAAATAGATTTGCGTGGGCGAAAAACCCGTCGCCGGTGTTCCATGTAGCCCAACGAAGCTTATCGCGTTTGAGGAGTTACCTCTCGATTCTCTGCTGGGTTAGCTGCATCGAGGCTCGCGAAGAGAGAATTGTACTGCCTGAGGAATACTCTGCGGCAAGTCCCCCTGGGACGGGAGCTTCGTCTCTCGACTCTCCAAGACAAACCATCCTGGGTCCCAGAAATCACCGGTGCGCCGGGGCCGCTAGTCCGAACGGATCCTCAGAATGGATGGATGCCCGATAAGCAGTGTTTGCTGGCTCGCGATAGTTCCCGGCGAATTTCCTCGAACTCTCCGTTAAAGTCAGGTCCCTTGCTGGACGTAATAACCGTGTCCTGGGACCCCTTCTCGTTGGTCTCTTACTCCCGGCGTCTTTGCTCTTTGCTCGAGAGCGTCGGGGGGCAAATATATAAATAGGAGAAGGTAGAGAGGACTTTGCATGAAATAGCGGTGCGATAAGGCTGATCGAAGCTGTTTGCATTACCCCTTGTGACTCTCAACGGACTCTTTGAATTCTTTCCTCTTATTGGATGCAGAGTTGCATCCGATGAAATGAGATACATTTTCACCAGGGAATTTTACGTTTATCTGTTGCAGGAGGTCCATGGAATAGCCGGGAGAGATGACTGGCAGTATGAAGTTTTTTCGCCTAGCCCTGGCGCTTCTTGGAAGTACGCAGGTAGTCTGCGGGGAGCCCTCGGCCTTGCCAACGGTGAAGAGTACCGGTGAGAGTCTGACTCACGTACATGTATATTAATCGGCGCGCTTCCTAACGGTGGTGCGCCTCCCGCTATTAATTGTTGGCCGTTAGTCGAGATAATTAGCTCGATTACGCGGCAGAGCAGCGGAGAAACGGCGGCGAAAGAGAAACTCCACGAAGACGTATCGCGAGCGTATAGGCGGAGGGGTTATCAAATCGTTAATGAAACTATTATTCGTGGAGCCTGAGCCGGGGAGGATATATGGGTCAAAGTATAATGAGAGCGAAGATCCGCGATCCAAAGTTCCTCGGAGAAGGACCTTCCTCTCCAGCGGATTGAAATTTATATGCAAATCTACTTTCAATAAGGATACGATCCGCGTTCAGAGGTTCCTTCTGATTATCAATTTGCATGAGACAGCGCAGCCGGATGAAATTATCCGAGCGGCCGTGCTGGAAGATCGGGATCGGGATCGGGATCTGTGACTTTGTTAAAACACTCGGTGGTTTTGTTAAGACACACGGCAGCAGAATGGAAAGCCGCTGGTGGAATCATCGGCTTTACCTTCGTCTCCTCTTCGTCTTTAGTCACCGCTCGAGAGAACGGCGTAAGCGAACCTCTCGACTCGTGACTCGTGCGGCAGCTTTCTATGTAATTAACGACTATCCATCCTTCCGTAATTATGAAGCCGTACCCTTCCCGGTGGCCGTGTGCTCGCGGTAATGGAATATCTGCGGAGAATGCGAATGGAACGAGACACTGGGCGAATGAATCCGTCGAGAAGCATGACGCGAGCAATGCCAACGCATTGTAACGATGTAATTATACGACACTCTCCGACATGTGTCGGACCGATTGACGTGCGCTTTATCGGCTACAGAGCAAGGAAGACACCGGCACCGGCCTGCTCTGTCATCAATCCTATCAGGCCTTACGGCGAATTCCTCTTTGCCGATATCGCAGGTGCCATTCGCGATTACGGTTATCCGCTCTGCTGTCCACTCGAAATCAATTTTCCTCGCCCGCTGGCTCGCTCATTCCGCTTAAATTGATTCACTCAATTTCCATCCGATTTATGCCATTCGGATGCTGATTTCCCATTTTTCCAAAAATACCAAGTCATCCACCTACATCGGTCGCATACTCGAAGCAATCATCGAAGCCCATGGATATGCATTCGAATCGCATTGGGGAATTCGACACTGCAAAATCACCGAAATTAGTAGTATCGCTCGCAGTGGGGATTTCGCGAGGGGGTGTCGCTGATTGTTCTCTCGCGTTTTCATTTCACGGTTCGAAGTGGCGAGCGCTCCTCCGCCCAGTGGTCGCATCTTCGGCAGCTTAATAGGTCCTGTCATTACCAACTGCATTTCGATATAATGCGAGTATATGTATGTGTGCAATCGTTGCATTACGCGAAACAATTACGAGCAGCCATCAAGCCGAATGGATAGGATACAAGAGAGTAATTTGATTTTGTCGACGCGGTGTGGCGCGGCAAAGCCAACCGATTGACGATTACATTATGCATGCCGGTTATTTTTACGGAAAATTGAATTATGCCGAAGCGGACGGGCAATTTATCGAGCAATATTCCATCGGCTGTATAGCACGTAGAACCGGCCCATTATAACCTCGGTACACGCGAAACAAGATGCGAGAGGCATGGAGAACAGACGTGGGTCGGTGAAGCCAGATGAGAGGCCAGATGAGAGGCCAGACGAGAGGCCAGACGGGACCTACCGAAACCTGCCGAGGGCAGGCAGGGGGGGGGGGGGGCGAGTTTTCATATAGCCCACGGCGTTTGGGAGAATGCGATAAATTTAATTTCATATTCCTCAACGTATTTAATGGACGAAATTCTGCGCGGCGTTTCAAGAGTTTCGGCTTTATTGAAAACCAATATCGATATGTGTAGAGAGTGATGTAGAGACGGGCTGTTGCGATGTTTGCAAGCATGTACATACATCGAATTTCAGTCATACTTTGAGATTGCCGAGAACCTCGACGCTTATTTATCCATTAGTTCCACGAAAAGAAGGAGGATGAGCCGGTCCTCCTGCCACGGTAAATATCCCTAGCACCCGACATCGTCAAACCCTCCGCACTGTGTCTCAAATCGAATACAGGTGTGATAGTAGATAATAATTGCCTGTCAAGTAGTATCGTGCAAAACGCAAGTGCGTTCTCCAGTAGTGCGTGCAGCTTAATTATATCGGCTCATTTAGAAAAACACAATGATCGTCGATCGTAATTAGATTTAAACGAGGGTCATAATTCTGCGGAAAAATCTTCGTAAATTTGCGGCCTCTTTCTCCGATTGCACTCCTTTGAGAGCACAGAACTACTCGCAAACAAGATTATCGTCGCCTTCGAAGATCACTTGAAAAATGTATCTCTCTCTGGTAAAAAAGGGAGCTGGCTGCGCTCGGGAAAAATCTCGAAAATATTCGAGGGCCGGTGGGGTGGGTTGAGAGCGAGTGCCGCTTAAAGGTTCGATCGGGCTGAAACGATCTATTTATCAAACGTGTCGATGGCACCGTCGCGCCGCCAGATATTGCATCGACATTTTTTTTGCTCGCGCTGCGCAGCTTCGTTTCGCAGCCTTATTCTTGCTCCGGATTATACGCGATGGCGTGTATAATGCAGGTTGCACGGGCGGCACGACCCCAATACACCCTGGCCGCCCAAGCCAACCCGTGTCCTACGACTCGCTTCAGCGCGCGACCCTCCACCAATCTCGAGACACGGTAAAAACTAAGATTACTATGCAATGCAATCAGCGGTATACCCGGGTTCTTTCAGATTAAAACACAGTCCCAGATTACCGGTCGAAACTATTGTTTTGCTGAGAGCTGCTTCCACCGAGATTGTGACTGTGCGGCAAGCAGCAGCCCTCATCCTTTCCTTCCTCTTTTTTCTACCCTTTTTCTATCCTTTTTCTACCCTTCTTCCATCCTCTCGTTCACTCTCGCTATCGCTATTTTTCTCTTCACTCCGTTTCGCGAGCAGCAAAAAGTTGCGAGTTCAACGACTTTAGGATCGTTCCGCAGTAGGAGCAAAGGATAGTGATACTCCAGACGGTGCAGTGGATTCAACGCTCTCGGATGGTAGCTCTGTGTTACAACCATGCTGATCGTGCTAGTTCCCTCGCTTATTTGCAGATCGTACGGTCCCGCTGTTTGAGTGCCATAGGATATTTGCATATTTTCGAGCGGTGTCCGCCTTTATTGGGCTCGGCTGGAATCACGAGGTGGTGCGATAGCATCGCGCGTATGTACACCACTCGGCAAGCACCCTTCTGGCTCTGATTTTTTCCCAAACAAATGTCAACGGTTTTCCTTTTTTTTTCTTTGTCTTTCTCGCTTTTTTTTACTTCTCGCTTGAACTGCACTCGGCGGTAGTGTTGGGGGCTTTGTGTCCCTTTTGGCGAATTGTCGGTGCAGCAGAGCTCGTTGAGCGAAACTGTCGGGCAGACCGACGAGAAATCTTAAAAGTATTTTCGCGGTGGTCCGCGACCCATATTTCAACGCTCCGTGAAAACGTGTCATCGCTAGCGCGACGGTATCGCACAGGATACGCTCAGATAAAAAACCAAGTGGGCATGCTCGTGCAAACCACAGAAACCGAGTTGTTGAACTCATTAACTCCGTTAGAATTTTGAATTTCGAGTGACGCGCCACCGTGTCACGAGGCCGTTAATGCTGGCCCCGAAATTCTTTCTTCCATTCGCCCCAACTGGGATAAAAGAAGGGGTGTCGCTTTTGTTGCGAATCTTGGAACCCGTCCTGACGTCCTGCGTACCGCTCGAAACTAATGGCTGTTTGGCCTCTTCTCCCGCTTTTGTAGGTTTTATATTCCGATTGCCTACGGCAGACGCTCGCCATTAATCATTTTACCATGCGAATCCATTCGCTGCTAGAGCCCGAGTTCGTTCGTTGATAAGGAAACGATAGCACTTCGAACAAAATTCCATAGACTTGATTTTCGCCTTTTGAAACAGACACCTACATCTGGAGCGTGAATGAGTGTACGCTTCCGGAGAGTGTATTCATTGTTCGTCCGTACCCTCTCGACTAACCTTTGCCAAGAAACTTTTTAATCGCTTTATATGACGGCGGTCTTCTATCGGGAACTTAAGAGCCCTCGTAAATAGCTTTTCCTCGAGGTGCATCAAGCCCAGTGAAATTTATCACGAGGCATTTTCCGCAAGAGCACCCAACTAACCAGCCCAGGTGAAGGAGCGACTAGAATAGGGGGTCAAGAGCGAAGCACGTCAAAATTCGCGCCGAGCGCGCTGTTTCTCGGCTGGCTGAGTAAACATAGAACAATTAGCAAAGGGGTAAAGTTTGGTGGGCAGGAATGTGAGAAAAGGTGAAATCAACTGAATGGCCAGATCGGGAGGTCGGCCGGGCAGGGTGCAGACTAATGCATAAACAATGCGCCGTTTATCCGTGCTGGGGATGCAACCCCAATGAATAATAAACTACCCTACAGACATGCGGATAGATAGACTGGCTCTGCTGCCCAGTACACCGAGCGTGGTAGGAGGATTATCGACGAAAAACTGCGACCTCTCGCACACGCTGGCTCCAACAACCTTGTATATTATTGAACTTGAAACTGTGCGATCGGCAGCTTCGCTAATCCTGGAACAATCCGTTTATTCTCTGCCGACAGTGCGGAAATTGCAGAAACGTAGTTACTTTGGCTTCGAGGAAAAGAAACCTGCAATTCTGGTCAGAAGGCAGGTACGACTGCTTCGGATTTCTTAATTGTTTGCTTTCCTCTAAGCCGACTGGACGCGGCAAGTTTTCTCAAATTCTTTACCTCGTCGAGTGGTAGAATTCGTGACTCGGGAATACGTGCAATGGTTCGCGGGCGCGAGCGGTTTTGTCGGTAGGATCGCAAGAATGCATGTCCAATTAACACGACTCGTGTCGGGCCAAGTGTCGGACGTATACTTCCCAG